>CAWUFW010001916.1:200000-1400000 GCA_963921515.1 Calotriton arnoldi
CCGCTAGGCCGAGAGGGGTTCCGGCGTACCCTGTCCCTAGTAATCCGGAGGAAGGCTACCCCCCTTTCTGGTAACCCGTGCGCATCGCGAGACTAAGGGGACCCTAGGCACGGACGCGCCCGACCTCCTGGAGCCCTGGCTGGGATCGGGGAGGCAAATGAGCCCTCATCGGGACTTCCAGGCTGGCCTGGCCATCTGGTCTCCCCATTGGAAAGCATTGCGTGCGACCAGATGGCCGAGGGGATAGGAGCAACCAGATGGCCGGGACCGAAAGGATGCCCATCTGCCCACCCCCGAGCCTTCGCGGTAGGGCTCCCGCCTGCCCTTGCAGGGCTCGGGTTCTCCGCTTCCCGGGTGCTCGGGGACCCCGGCTGGGCCTTAGGCATGGGGAGGACAGCCGGAGCTCTCGGGCACGGACACCCAGGGGAGGACTGCCCAGGACCCGTGGAGCCCATCCCAGGCACTTTGCCACGCCGCAGGCCGGAGGAGGGAGCCCCGGACGCTGGGGAGGTGTTGTCCGGGCCCAGCCCATCTGGTCCCCGGCTGAGAACCGCCAGCCCGAGAGGGGTGTCCCGGCAAACCCTGCCCCTAGTAATCCGGAGGAAGTCTATCCCACTTTCTTGTAACCCGTGCGCACCGAGTCAGGGAGGGGACCCAAGGCGCAAACATGCCTGACCTCCTGGAGCCCTGGCTGGGATCGGCGAGGCAAATGAGCCCTCATCGGGGCTTCCAGGCCTGCCCGGCCATCTGGTCGCTCCATTGGAAAGCATTGCGTGAGACCAGATGGCCGAGGGGATAGGTGCGACCAGATGGCCGGGACCAAAAGGACGCCCATCTGCCCACCCCCCCCGAGTCTTCGCGGTAGGGCTCCTGCCTGCCCTTGCAGGGCTCGGGGGCTCTGCTTCCCGGGGGCTCAGGGACCCCGGCCGGGCCTTAGGCATGGGGAGGTCCGCCGGAGCACTCGGGCCCAGGCGCCCGGGGGAGGACTGACCGGGACCCATGGAGCCCGTCCCGGGCACCTTGCTACGCCGTGGTCCGGAGGAGGGAGCCCCGGATGCCTCGGGAGGTGTTGTCCGGGCATAGCCCATCTGGTCCCCGGCAGAGAACCGCCAGCCGGGGAGGGGTGTCCCGGCATACCCTGCCCCTAGTAATCTGGAGCAAGGCTACCCCGCTTTCTGGGAATCCGTGCGCACCGCGAGGCTCAGGGGACCCTGGGTGCGAACGTGCCCGACCTCCTGGAGCCCTGGCTGGGATCCGGGAGGCAAATGAGCCCTCATCGGACCACCGGGGGGGACCCCCGGGACCCTTGCAGGTCTCCGGGGCTCTGCACCAGGGACCCTTGTCCCGGGCAGATGGACACTTGGCAGGCGGCAGGACGGGGGCTCCCAAACCCCAGGCCCTGACCGAAACGCAGTCCCCGGGCCGGTCCCTCCTTCTCAACCCAGCCAGGCCGGGGAGATCGGGGAGCCTGCCCAGGCACGAGGGACCCCTGTCCCGGGCACACGGACCCTCAGGACGTGCGCTCGTTTTCCACACATTTTTTCCAAAATTCTGCGTAGTGGCGCTACGCCAACTACGCCCAGCCCTAGTTGAATGGAAGGAAATAGAGAGAGAGAAAAAGAAAGCGAGACAGAGGAAATTTGAATTCTTTGGGTGAAGACAACCTCATTAAGAGAGATATTCAAACATGGAGAAAAGAAATAGATAAGTCAAAGAAAGTTACATTACTTTTGACTGAGAACTCACAACCAGTAAACCTGAAGATTTGAACACAAGGCCTTTGGTGTAACAGTCTGCGACACTAACCACTAGACCACATTGACTCGTGAGTAATCTGCCCAAAATTGTATGTTGGACATTCAAATAAAATCCTCCAGTGTATGCAGATGCAGTGCTGATGGTTAGAGTTCACCTATATTGACATCATTGATAGTGTTGAATTGAGGTAAAGAAAGAGAGAGAGAAAAAGTAAGCGAGCCAGAGGAAGAGGGGAGATTATTATTCTTTGTGGTAAGGAATACTTGTAAAGAGAGATTTTCAAACAAGGAGAAAAGAAAAACAATTTGCAAACACTTAGCAGAGAACGTAGCATTTACTATAATTTTACTTGAGAAACCACAACTATTAAAACACCTGGATTTGAACTCATAACCTATAGAGTAATAGTCAGAGACCTCAACCACTAGGCAACAATTACTCATGAGTAATCTGCACGAAAACTTATATATGACATTTGGATCAAACACTCCAGTCTATGCAGTGCTGAAGGTTAGACTTCACGTATGGTGACATCACTGACAGTGTTGAATGGAAGGAAATAGAGAGAGAGAAAAAGAAAGCGAGACAGAGGGAGAGAGGAAATTTGTATTCTTTGGGTGAAGACAACCTCATTAAGAGAGATATTCAAACATGGAGAAAAGAAATAGATTTATCAAAGAAAGTAACATTACTTTTATTTTTGACCGAGAACTCAAAACCAATAAACATCAGGATTTGAACACAAGGCCTTTGGTATAATAGTCTGCAACACTAACCACTAGACCACAGTGACTCAAGAGCAATCTGCCCAAAATTGTATATTGGACATTCGAATAAAATACTCCAGTGTATGCAGATGCAGTGCTGATGGTTAGAGTTCACCTATATTGACATCATTGATAGTGTTGAATGGAGGTAAAGAAGGAGAGAGAGAGAGAAAAGTAAGCGAGCCAGAGGAGGAGGGGAGATTATTATTCTTTGTGGTAAGGAATACTTGTAAAGAGAGATATTCAAACAAGGAGAAAAAAAAAATGCAAACACTTATCAAAGAAAGTAGCATTGACTATAATTTTACTTCGGAAACCTCAACCATTGAAACACCAGGATCTGAACTCATAACTTTTAGAGTAATAGTCAGAGACCTTCACCAATAGGCCACAATGAGTCATGAGTACTCTGCACGAAAACTTATATATGACATTCGGATCAAACACTCCCGTGTATGCAGTTCCGTAGGTTAGTCTTCACATATAGTGACATCACTGACAGTGTTGAATGGAAGGAAATAGAGAGAGAGAAAAAGAAAGCGAGACAGAGGGAGAGAGGAAATTTGTATTCTTTGGGTGAAGACAACCTCATTAAGAGAGATATTCAAACATGGAGAAAAGAAATAGATTTATCAAAGAAAGTAACATTACTTTGATTTTTGACAGAGAACTCAAAACCGATAAACCTCAGGATTTGAACACAAGATCTTCGGTGTAATAGTCTGCGACACTAACCACTAGCCCTCAGTGACTCATGAGTAATCTGTCCAAAATTGTATATTGGACTTTCGAATAAAATACTCCAGTGTATGCAGATGCAGTGCTGATGGTTAGAGTTCACCTATATTGACATCATTGATAGTGTTGAATGGAGGTAAAGAAGGAGAGAGAGAGAGAAAAAGTAAGCGAGCCAGAGGAAGAGGGGAGATTATTATTCTTAGTGGTAAGGAATACTTGTAAAGAGAGATATTCAAACAAGGAGAAAAGAAAAACAATTTGCAAACACTTATCAAAGAAGGTAGCATTTACTATAATTTTACTTCAGAAACCACAACCATTAAAACACCAGGATTTGAACTCATAACCTTTAGAGTAACAGTCAGAGACCTTAAGCACTAGGCAACAATGACTCATGAGTAATCTGCCCGAAAACGTATATATGACATTCGGATCAAACACTCCAGTGTATGCAGTGCCGTAGGTTAGAGTTCAAGTATGGTGACATCACTGACAGAGTTAAATGGAAGGAAAAAGAGAGAGAGAAAAAGAAAGCGAGAAAGAGGGAGAGAGAAAATGTGTCTTCTTTGGGTTAAGACGAACTCATAAATAGAGATATTCAAACATGGAGAAAAGAAAAAGTTTTATCAAAGAAAGCATAACTTTTATTTTTGACTGAGAACTCAATACCAATAAACCTCAGGATTTGAACACAGGGCCTTTGGTGTAAGAGTCTGCAACACTAACCACTAGGCCACAGTGCCTAATGACAAGTCTGCCCAAAAACATTTATATGACATTCGAATAAAATACTCCAGTGTATGCAGATGCAGTGCTGATGGTTAGAGTTCACCTATATTGACATCATTGATAGTGTTGAATGGAAGGAATGAAGGAGGGATAGAAAAAGTAAGCGAGCCAGAGGAAGCAGGGAGATTATTATTCTTTGTGGTAAGGAATACTTCTATAGATATTCAAACAAGGAGAAAAGAAAAATAATTTGCAAACCCTTATCAGGGATAATAGCATTGCTTATAATTCTCCTTCAGAAACCACAACGATTTGAACTCATAACCTTTAAAGTAATAGTCAACAACCTTAACCACTAGACCACAATGACTCATGAGTAGGATGCACGAAAACTTATATAAGACATTCGGATCAAACTCTCCTGTGTATGCAGTGCCGTAGGTTAGAGTTCAAGTATGGTGACATCACTGACAGTGTTGAATGGAAGGAAATAGAGAGAGAGAAAAAGAAAGCGAGACAGAGGTAGAGAGGAAAGTTGTATTCTTTGGGTTAAGACGACCTCAATAAGAGAGATATTCAAACATGGAGAAAAGAAAAAGTTTTATCAAAGAAAGCATTACTTTTATTTTTGACTGAGATCTCAAAACCAATAAACCACAGTATTTGAACACATGGCCCTTGGTGTAAGAGTCTGCGGCACTAACCACTAGTCCACAGTGACTAATGACAAAGCTGCCCAAAAACGTTTATATGACATTCGAATGAAATTCTCCAGTGTATACAGATGCAGTGCTGATGGTTAGAGTTCACCTCTATTGACATCATTGATAGTGTTGAATGGAGGTAAAGAAGGAGAGAGAGAGAGAAAAAGTAAGCGAGCCAGAGGAAGAGGGGAGAATATTATTCTTTGTGGTAAGGAATACTTGTAAAGAGAGATATTCATACAAGGAGAAAAAAAAATGCAAACACTTATCAGACAAAGTAGCATTGACTATAATTTTACTTCAGAAACCACAACCATTGAAACACCAGAATTTGAACTCATACCTTTAGAGTAATAGTCAGAGACCTTAACCACTAAACAACAATGATTCATGAGCATTCTGCCCAAAAACGTATAAATGACATTCGGATCAAACACTCCCGTGTATGCAGTTCCGAATGTTAGACTTCACGTATGGTGACATCACTGACAGTGTTGAATGGAAGGAAATAGAGAGAGAGAAAAAGAAAGCGAGACAGAGGGAGAGAGGAAATTTGCATTCTTTGGGTGAAGACAACCTCATTAAGAGAGATATTTAAACATGGAGAAAAGGAAATGATTTACCAAAGAAAGTAACAATACTTTTATTTTTGACTGAGAACTCAAAACAAGTAAACCTCAGGAATTAAACTCATGCCCTTTAGGGCAAGTGTCTGCAACACTTAGCACTAGGCCACAATGACTCATGAGCTATCTGTCCAAAAACGTATATATGACATTCGTATAAAACACTCCATTGTATGCAGATGCAGTGCTGGGGTTTAGAGTTGACCTATATTGACATCATTGATTGTGTTGAATGGAAGGAATGAAGGAGAGATAGAAAAAGTAAGCGAGCCAGAGGAAGAGGGAGATTATTATTCTTTGTGGTAAGGAATACTTGTATAGAGAGATATTCAAACAAGGAGAATAGAAAAACAATTTGCAAACCCTTATCAGAGATAATAGCATTGCCTATAATTTTACTTCAGAAAACACAAGCATTGAAACACCAGGATTTGAACTCATAACCTTTAGATTAATAGTCAGACACCTTCACCACTAGGCCACAACGACTCAAGAGAACTTATATATGACATTCGGATCAAACACTCCCGTGTATGCAGTGCCATAGGTTAGAGTTCAAGTATGGTGACATCACTGACAGTGTTGAATGGAAGGAAATAGAGAGAGAGAAAAACAAAGCAAGACAGAGGGAGAGAGAAATTGTGTCTTCTTTGGGTTAAAACGACCTCATTAAGAGAGATATTCAAACATGGAGAAAAGAAAAGGTTTTATCAAAGAAAGCAACATTACTTTTATTTTTGACTGAGAACTCAAAACCTATATATCTGAGGATTTGCTCACATGGCCTTTGGTGTAAGAGTCTGCGACACTTACCACTAGGCTACAATGACTCATGATTAATCTGTCCAAAAACCTATATATGACATTCGAATAAAACACTCCATTGTATGCAGATGCAGTGCTGAGGGTTAGAGTTCACCTATATTGACATCATTGATAGTGTTGAATGGAAGGAATGAAGGAGAGAGAGAAAAAGTAAGCGAGCCAGAGGAAGAGGGGAGATTATTATTCTTTGTGGTAGGAATACTTGTATAGAGAGATATTCAAACAAGGAGAAAAGAAAAACAATTTTCAAACCCTTATCAGAGATAGTAGCATTGCCTATAATTTTACTTCTGCAGATACAACCATTGAAACACCAGAATTTCAACTCATAACTTTTAGAGTAACAGTCAGAGACCTTAACCACTAGGCCACAATGACTCGTGAATAGAATGCACGAAAACTTGTATATGACATTCGGATCAAACACTCCCCTGTATGCAGTGCCGTAGGTTAGAGTTCAAGTATGGTGGCATCACTGACAGTGTTGAATGGAAGGAAATAGAGAGAGAGAAAAAGAAAGCGAGACAGAGGGAAAAAGGAAATTTGTATTCTTTGGGTTAAGACGACCTCAATAAGAGAGATATTCAAACATGGAGAAAAGAAAAAGTTTTATGAAAGAAAGCATTACTTTTATTTTTGACTGAGAACTCAAAACCAATAAACCTCATGATTTGAACACAGGTACTTTGGTGTAAGTGTCTTCTACACTAACCACTAGACCACAGTGTCTCATGAGTAATCTGCACAAAATTGTATATTGTACATTCGGATAAAATACTCCAGTGTATGCAGATGCAGTGCTGATGGATAGAGTTCACCTATATTGACATCATTGATAGTGTTGAATGGAGGTAAAGAAGGAGAGAGAGAAAACGTAAGCGAGCCAGAGGAAGTAGCATTGACTATAATTTTACTGCAGAAACTAACACAATTGAAACACCAGGATTTGAACTCATAACCTTTAGACTAATAGTCAGAGACCTTCACCACTTGGCCACAATGAGACATGAGCAGTTCGCACGAAAACGTATATATGAAATTCGGATCAAACACGCCCGTGTATGCAGTGCCATAGGTTAGACTTCATGTATGGTGACATCACTGACAGTGTTGAATGGAAGGAAATAGAGAGAGAGAAAAAGAAAGCGAGAGAGAGGGAGAGAGAAAATGTGTCTTCTTTGGGTTAAGACGAACTCATAAAGAGAGATATTCAAACATGGAGAAAAGGAAATGATTTATCAAAGAAAGTAACAATACTTTTATTTTGGACTGAGAACTCAAAACCAGTAAACCTCAGGAATTGAACTCATGGCCTTTGGTGTAATAGTCTGCAAAACAAACCACTATACCACAGTGCCTCATGAGTAATCTGCCCAAAATTGTATATTGGACGTTCAAATAAAATACTCCAGTGTATGCAGATGCAGTGCTGATGGTTAGAGTTCACCTATATTGACATCATTGATAGTGTTGAATGGAGGTAAAGAAGGAGAGAGAGAGAGAAAAAGTAAGCGAGCCAGAGGAAGAGGCGAGATTATTATTCTTTGTGGTAAGGAATACTTGTAAAGAGAGATATTCAAACAAGGAGAAAAGAAAAACAATTTGCAAACTCTTATCAGAGAAAGTAGCATTGACTATAAGTTTACTTCAGAAACCACAACCATTGAATCAACAGGATTTGAACTCATAACCTTGAGAGTAATAGTCTGAGACCTTCACCACTTGGCCACAATGAGACATGAGCATTAGGCACAAAAACTTATATATATGACATTCGGATCAAACACTCTAGTGTCTGAAGTGCCGTAGGTTAGACTTCACGTATGGTGACATCACTGACAGTGTTGAATTTAAGGAAATAGAGAGAGAGAAAAAGAAAGCGAGACAGAGGGAGACAGAAAATGTGTCTTCTTTGGGTTAAGACGAACTCATAAAGAGAGATATTCAAACATGGAGAAAAGAAAAAGTTTTATCAAAGAAAGCATTACTTTTATTTTTGACTGAGAACTCAAAGCAATAAACCTCAAGATTTTAACACATAGCCTTTGGTATAAGCATCTGTGACACTAACCACTAGGCCACAGTGACTAATAACTAACATCCCCAAAAACGTTTAGATGACATTCGAATAAAATACTCCAGTGTATGCAGATGCAGTGCTGATGGTTAGAGTTCACCTATATTGACATCATTGATAGTGTTGAATGGAAGGAGAGAAGGAGGGAGAGAGAGAAAAAGTTAGCGAGCCAGAGGAAGAGGGAGATTATTATTCTTTGTGGTAAGGAATACTTGTATAGAGAGATATTCACACAAGGAGAAAAGAAAAACAATTTGAAAACCCTTATCAGAGATCGTAGCATTACCTATAATTTTACTTCAGAAACCACAACCAGGATTGGAACTCATAACCTTTAGATTAATAGTCAGAGACCTTCAGTACTAGGCCAAAATGACTCATGAGTAATCTGCACGAAAACGTATATATGGCATTCGGATCAAACACTCCCGTGTATGCAGTGCCGTACGTTAGAGTTCAAGTATGGTGACATCACTGACAGTGTTGAATGGAAGGAAATAGAGAGAGAGAAAAAGAAAGCAAGACAGAGGGAGACAGAAAATGTGTCTTCTTTGGGTTAAGACGAACTCATAAAGAGAGATATTCAAACATGGAGAAAAGGAAATGATTTATCAAAGAAAGTAACAATACTTTTATTTTTGACTGAGAACTCAAAACAAGTTAACCTCAGGAATTGAACTTATGGCTTAAGAGACTGTGACACTTACCACTAGGCCACAATGACTCAAGATAATCTGTCCAAAAACGTATATATGACATTCGAATAAAACAATCAATTGTATGCAGATGCAGTGCTGAGGGTTAGAGTTCACCTATATTGACTTCATTGATAGTGTTGAATGGAAGTAATGAAGGAGAGAGAGAAAAAGTAAGTGAGCCAGAGGAAGAGGGGAGATTATTATTCTTTGTGGTAAGGAAAACTTGTATAGAGAGATATTCAAACAAGGAGAAAAGAAAAACAATTTGCAAACCCTTATCAGAGATAGTAGCATTGCCTATAATTTTACTTCAGAAACCACAAAATTTGAACTCATAACCTTTAGCTTAATAGTCAGACACCTTCACCACTAGCCCACAATGACTCATGAGTAGTTAACTCGAAAACTTATACATAACATTCGGATCAAACACTCCCGTGTATGCAGTGCCGTAGGTTAGACTTCACATATGGTGACATCACTGACAGTGTTGAATGGAAGGAAATAGAGAGAGAGAAAAAGAAAGCGAGACAGAGAGAGAGAGGAAAATTGTATTCTTTGGGTTAAGACGAACTCATAAAGAGAGATATTCAAACATGGAAAAAAGAAAAAGATTTATCAAAGAAAGTAACATTACTTTTATTTTTGACTGAGAGCTCAAAACCAACAAACCTCAGGATTTGAACACATAGCATTTGGTGTAAGAGTCTGTGATACTAACCACTAGACCACAGTGACTCATGAGTAATCTGCCCAAAAATGTATATATGATATAAGAATAAAATACTAAAGTGTATGCAGAGACAGTGCTGATGGTTAGATTTCACCTATATT
Organism: Calotriton arnoldi; assembly: GCA_963921515.1. Lineage (NCBI taxonomy): Eukaryota > Metazoa > Chordata > Amphibia > Caudata > Salamandridae > Calotriton > Calotriton arnoldi. The sequence continues at coordinate 209,757 of CAWUFW010001916.1, forward strand.
GACATCATTTATAGTGTTTAATGGAAGGAAATACGGAGAGAGAGATAGAAAAAGTAACCGAGCCAGAGGAAGAGGGAAAGATTATTATTCTATGTGGTAAGGAATACTTGTAAAGAGCGATATTCCAACAAGGAGAAAAGAAAAACAATTTGCAAACCCTTATCAGAGAAAGTAGCATTGCCTTTAATTTTACTTAAGAAACCACAACCATTAAAACAACAGGATTTGAACTCACAACCTTTAGAGTAAGAGTCAGAGACCTTCACCACTAGGCCACAATGACTTATGTGAAGTTTCCACGAAAACTTATATATGACATTCGGATCAAACACTCCCGTGTATGCAGTGCAGTAGGTTAGAGTTCAAGTATGGTGACGTCACTGACAGTGTTGAATGGAAGGAAATAGAGAGAGAGAAAAAGAAAGTGAGACAGAGGGAGAGAGAAAATGTGTCTTCTTTGTGTTAAGACGAACTCATAAAGAGAGATATTCAAACATGGTGAAAAGGAAATGATTTATCAAAGAAAGTAACGATACTTTTATTTTTGACCGAGAACTCAAAACCAATAAACTTCTGGAATTGAACTCATGGCCTTTTGGTGTAAGAGTCTGCGACATTTACCACTTGGCCACAATGACTCATGGACAAACTGTCCAAAAACGTATATATGACATTCAAATAAAAAAGTCCATTGTATACAGATGCAGTGCTGAAGGTTAGACTTCACCTATATTGACATCATTGATAGTGTTGAATGGAAGGAATGAAGGAGAGATAGAAAAAGTAAGCGCGCCAGAGGAAGAAGGGAGATTATTATTCTTTGTGGTAAGGAATACTTCTATAGAGAGATATTCTAACAAGGAGAAAAGAAAATTAATTTGCAAACCCTTATCAGAGATACTAGCATTGCCTATAATTTTACATCAGAAACCACAACCACTGAAACACCAGTATTTGAACTCATAACCTTTAGATTAATAGTCAGAGACCTTCACCACTATGCCACAATGACTAATGTGTTGTGTCCACGAAATTGTATGTATGACATTCGGATCAAACACTCCCGTGTATGCAGTGCCGTAGGTTAGAGTTCAAGTATGGTGACATCACTGACAGTGTTGAATGGAAGGAAATAGAGAGGGAGAAAAGGAAAGCGAGACAGAGGGAGAGAGGAAATTTGTATTCTTTGGGTGAAGACGACCTCATTAAGAGAGATATTCAAACATGGAGAAAAGAAATTGATTTATCAAAGAAAGTAACATTACTTTTATTTTTGACTGAGAACTCAAAACCAATAAACCTCAGGATTTGAACAGATGGCCTTTGGTGTAATAGTCTGTGACACTAACCACTAGACAACAGTGACTCATGAGTAATCTGCCCAAAATTGTATATTGGACATTCGAATAAAATACTCCAGTGTATGCAGATGCAGTGCTGATGGTTAGAGTTCAACTATATTGACATCATTGATAGTGTTGAATGGAAAGAAAGAAGGAGAGAGAGAGAAAAAGTAAGCGAGCTAGAGGAAGAGGGGAGATTATTATTCTTTGTGGTAATGAATACTTGTATAGAGAAATATTCAAACAAGGAGAAAAGAAAAACAATTTTCAAACCCTTATCAGAGATAGTAGCATTGCCTATAATTTTACTTAAGAAACCGCAACCATTGAAACACCAGGATTTGAACTCATAACCTTTAGAGTTATAGTCAGAGACCTTAACCACTAGGCCGCATTGACTCATGAGCAGTCTGCACGAAAAATTATATATGACATTCGGATCAAACACTCCCGTCTATGCAGTGCTGTAGGTTAGACTTCACGTATGGTGACATCACTGACAGTGTTGAATGGAAGGAAATAGAGAGAGAGAAAAAGAAAGCGAGACAGAGGGAGAGAGAAAATGTGTCTTCTTTGGGATAAGATAAACTCATAAAGAGAGATATTCAAACATGGAGAAAAGGAAATGATTTACCAAAGAATGTAACAATACTTTTATTTTTGACTGAGAACTCAAAACAAGTAAACCTCAGGAATAGAACTCATGGTATTTGGTGAAAGTGTCTGCAACACTTAGCACTAGGCCACAATGACTCATGAGCTATCTCTCCAAAAACGTATATATGACATTCGTATAAAACACTCCATTGTATGCAAATGCAGTGCTGGGGTTTAGAGTTGACCTATATTGACATCATTGATAGTGTTGAATGAAAGGAATGAAGGAGAGATAGAAAAAGTAAGCGAGCCAGAGGAAGACGGGAGATTATTATTCTTTGTGGTAAGGAATACTTGTATAGAGAGATATTCAAACAAGGAGAATAGAAAAACAATTTGCAAACCCTTATCAGAGATAGTAGCATTGCCGATAATTTTACTACAGAAACCACAACCATTGAAACACCAGGATTTGAACTCATAACTTTTAGATTAATAGTCAGAGACCTTCACCACTAGGCCACAAATACTCAACAATAGTTTGCACGAAAACTTATATATGACATTCGAATCAAACACTCCCGTGTATGCAGTGCCATAGGTTAGAGTTCAAGTATGGTGACTTCACTGACAGTGTTGAATGGAAGGAAATAGAGAGAGAGAAAAACAAAGCGAGACAGAGGGAGAGAGAAATTGTGTCTTCTTTGGGTTAAGACGCCCTCATTAAGAGAGATATTCAAACATGGAGAAAAGAAAAAGATTTATCAAAGAAAGCAACATTACTTTTATTTTTGACTGAGAACTCAAAACCTAGATATATGAGGATTTGATCACATGTCCTTTGGTGTAAGAGTCTGCGACACTAACCACTAGGCCACAATGACTCATGATTAATTTGTCCAAAAACCTATATATGACATTCGAATAAAACACTCCATTTTATGCAGATGCAGTGCTGAGGGTTAGAGTTCACCTATATTGACATCATTGATAGTGTTGAATGGAAAAAATGAAGGAGAGAGAGAAAAAGTAAGCGAGCCAGAGGAAGAGGGGAGATTATTATTCTTTGTGGTAGGAATACTTGTATAGAGAGATATTCAAACAAGGAGAAAAGAAAAATAATTTTCAATCCCTTATCAGAGATAGCAGCATTGCCTATAATTTTACTTCTGCAGCCACAACCATTGAAACTCCAGGATTTGAACTCATAACTTTTAGAGTAATAGTCAGAGACCTTAACCACTAGGCCACAATGACTCATGAGTAGAGTGCACGAAAACTTGTATATGACATTCGGATCAAACACTCCCCTGTATGCAGTGCCGTAGGTTAGAGTTCAAGTATGTTGGCATCACTGACAGTGTTGAATGGAAGGAAATAGAGAGAGAGAAAAAGAAAGCGAGACAGAGGGAAAAAGGAAATTTGTATTCTTTGGGTTAAGACGACCTCAATAAGAGAGATATTCAAACATGGAGAAAAGAAAAAGTTTTATCAAAGAAAGCATTACTTTTAATTTTGACTGAGAACTCAAAACCAATAATCCACATGATTTGAACACAGGGACTTTGGTGTAAGTGTCTTCAACACTAACCACTAGACCACAGTGTCTCATAAGTAATCTGCACAAAATTGTATATTGTACATTCGGATAAAATACTCCAGTGTATGCAGATGCAGTGCTGATGGTTAGAGTTCACCTATATTGACATCATTGATAGTGTTGAATGGAGGTAAAGAAGGAGAGAGAGAGAGAAAACGTAAGGGAGCCAGAGGAAGAGGGGAGATTATTATTCTTTGTGGTAAGGAATACTTGTAAAGAGAGATATTCAAACAAGGAGAAAAGAAAAACAATTTGCAAACACTTATCAGAGAAAGTAGTATTGACTATAATTTTACTTCAGAAACTAACACAATTGAAACACCAGGATTTGAACTCCTAACCTTTGGACTAATAGTCAGAGACCTTCACCACTTGGCCACAATGAGACATGAGCAGTCTGCACGAAAACGTATATATGAAATTCGGATCAAACACTCCCGTGTATGCAGTGCCATAGGTTAGACTTCACGTATGGTGACATCACTGACAGTGTTGAATGGAAGGAAATAGAGAGAGAGAAAAAGAAAGCGAGAGAGAGGGAGAGAGAAAATGTGCCTTCTTTGGGTTAAGACGAACTCATAAAGAGAGATATTCAAGCATGGAGAAAAGGAAATGATTTATCAAAGAAAGTAACAATACTTTTATTTTGGACTGAGAACTCAAAACCAGTAAACCTCAGGAATTGAACTCATGGCCTTTGGTGTAATAGTCTGCAAAATAAACCACTATACCACAGTACCTCATGAGTAATCTACCCAAAATTGTATATTGGACGTTCAAATAAAATACTCCAGTGTATGCAGATGCAGTGCTGATGGTTAGAGTTCAAATTTATATTGAAATCATTGATAGTGTTGAATGGAAGGAAAGAAGGAGGGAGAGAGAGAAAAAGTTAGCGAGCCAGAGGAAGAGGGGAGATTATTATTCTTTGTGGTAAGGAATACTTGTATAGAGAGATATTCACACAAGGAGAAAAGAAAAACAATTCGCAAACCCTTATCAGGGATAGTAGCATTGCCTATAATTTTACTTCAGAAACCACAACCAGGATTGGAACTCATAACCTTTAGATTAATAGTCAGAGACCTTCAGTACCAGGCCAGAATGACTCATGAGTAGTCTGCACGAAAACCTATATATGGCATTCGGATCAAACACTCCCGTGTATGCAGTGCCGTACGTTAGAGTTCAAGTATGGTGACATCACTGACAGTGTTGAATGGAAGGAAATAGAGAGAGAGAAAAAGAAAGCAAGACAGAGGAGACAGAAAATGTGTCTTCTTTGGGTTAAGACGAACTCATAAAGAGAGATATTCAAACATGGAGAAAAGGAAATGATTTATCAAAGAAAGTAACAATACTTTTATTTTTGACTGAGAACTCAAAACAAGTAAACCTCAGAAATTGAACTTATGAGTCTGCGACACTTACCACTAGGCCACAATGACTCAGTATAATCTGTCCAAAAACGTATATATGACATTCGAATAAAACACTCAATTGTATGCAGATGCAGTGCTGAGGGTTAGAGTTCACCTATATTGACTTCATTGATAGTGTTGAATGGAAGTAATGAAGGAGAGAGAGAAAAAGTAAGTGAGCCAGAGGAAGAGGGGAGATTATTATTCTTTGTGGTAAGGAAAACTTGTATAGAGAGATATTCAAACAAGGAGAAAAGAAAAACAATTTGCAAACCCTTATCAGAGATAGTAGCATTGCCTATAACTTTACTTCAGAAACCACAAGACTTGAACTCATAACCTTTGGATTAATAGTCAGACACCTTCACCACTAGCCCACAATCACTCATGAGTAGATTGCTCGAAAACGTATACATGACATTCGGATCAAACACTCCCGTGTATGCAGTGCCGTAGGTTAGACTTCACATATGGTGACATCACTGACAGTGTTGAATGGAAGGAAATAGAGAGAAAAAGAAAGCGAGACAGAGAGAGAGAGGAAATTTGTATTCTTTGGGTGAAGACGAACTCATTAAGAGAGATATTCAAACATGGAGAGAAGAAATACATTTATCAAAGAAAGTAACATTACTTTTATTTTTGACTGAGAACTCAAAACCAATAAATCACAGGATTTGAACACATGGCCTTTGGTTTAATAGTCTGCGACACTAACCACTAGACCTCGTTGACTCATGAGTAAGCTGGCCAAAATTGTATATTGTACATTTGGATAAAATACTCCAGTGTATGCAGATGCAGTGCTGATGGTTAGAGTTCACCTATATTGACATCATTGATAGTGTTGAATGGAGGGAAAGAAGGAGAGAGAGAGAGAGAAAAAGTAAGCGAGCCAGAGGATGGGGAGATTATTATTCTTTGTGGTAAGGAATACTTGTATAGAGAGATATTCAAACAAGTTGAAAAGACAACCAATTTGCAAACACTTATCAGAGATAGTAGCATTGCCTACAATTTTACTTCAGAAACCACAACCATTGAAACACCAGGATTTGAAATCATAATCTTTAGAGTAATAGTCAGAGACCTTAACCTCTAGGCCACACTGACTCATGAGAAGTGTGCACAAAAACTTATACATGACATTCGGATCAAACACTCCAGTCTATACAGTGCTGTAGGTTAGACTTCATGTATGGGGACAGCACTGACAGTGTTGAATGGAAGGAAATAGAGAGAGAGAAAATAAAGCGAGACAGAGGGAGAGAGAAAATTTGTGTTCTTTGGGTTAAGACGAACTCATAAAGAGAGATATTCAAACATGGAAAAAAGAAAAAGATTTATCAAAGAAAGTAACATTACTTTTGACTGAGAACTTCAAACCAATAAACCTCATGATTTGAACATATAGCATTTGTTGTAAGCGTCTGCGACACTAACCACTAGACCACAGTGACTCATGAGCATTATGCCCAAAAACGTATATATGATATACGAATAAAATACTCCAGGGTATGCAGATGCAGTGCTGATGGTTAGATTTCACCTATATTGACATCATTGATAGTGTTGAATGGAAGGAGAGAGAGAGAAAAAGTAAGCGAGCCAGAGGAAGAGGGGAAATTATTATTCTTTGTGGTAAGGAATACTTGTAAAGAGAGATATTCAAACAAGGAGAAAAGAAAAACAATTTGCAAACCCTTATCAGAGAGAGTAGCATTGTCTATAATTTTACTTCAGAAACCACAACCATTAAACAACATGATTTGAACTCGCAACCTTTAGAGTAAGAGTCCGAGACCTTCACCACTAGGACACAATTACTTAGGAGTAATCATCCCGAAAACGTATATATGACATTCGGATCAAACACTCTAGTGTATGCAGTGCCGTAGGCTAGAGTTCAAGTATGGTGACATCACTGACAGAGTTGAATGGAAGGAAATAGAGAGAGAGAAAACGAAAGCGAGACGGAGAGAGAAAATGTGTCTTCTTTGGTTTAAGATGAACTCATAAAGAGAGATATTCAAACATGGAGAAAAGGAAATGATTTATCAAAGAAAGTAACAATACTTTTATTTTTTACTGAGAACTCAAAACTAGTAAACCTCAGGAATTTAACTCATGGCCTTTGGTATAAGAGTCTGCGACACTTACCACGAGGTCACAATGACTCATGAGTGCTCTGTCCAAAAACATATATATGACATTCGAATAAAACACTCCATTGTATGTAGATGCAGTGCTGAGGGTTAGAGTTCAATTATATTGACATCATTGATAGTGTTGAATGAAAGGAATGAAGGAGAGAGAGAAAAAGTAGGCGACCCAAAGGAAGAGGGGAGATTATTATTCTTTCTTGTAAGGAATACTTGTATAGAGAGATATTCAAACAAGGAGAATAGAAAAACAATTTGAACTCATAACTTTTAGAGTAATAGTCAGAGACCTTAACCTCTAGGCCACAATGACTCATGAGTAGTGGGCACGAAAACTTATATATGACATTCGGATCAAACACTCCAGTGTATGCAGTGCCGTAGGTTAGAGTTCAAGTATGGTGACATCACTGACAGGGTTGAATGGAAGGAAATAGAGAGAGAGAAAAAGAAAGCGAGACAGAGGGAGCGAGGAAATTTGTATTCTTTGGGATAAGACGACCTCATTAAGAGAGATATTCAAACATGGAGAAAAGAAAAAGATTTATCAAAGAAAGTAACATTACTTTTATTTTTGACTGAGAACTCAAAACCAATAAAGCTCAGGATTTGAACACACTGCCTTTGGTGTAAGTGTCTGCACCACTAACCACTAGGGCACATTGACTCATGAGTAATCGATCCAAGAATGTATATATGACATTCAAATAAAACACTCCATTTATGCAGATGCAATACAGAGGGTTAGAGTTCACCTATATTGACATCATTGATAGTGTTGAATGCAAGGAATAAAGGAGAGAGAGAAAAAGTAAGCGAGCCAGAGGAAGAGGGAAGATTACTATTCTTTGGGGTAAGACATACTTGTAAAGAGAGATATTTAAACAAGGAGAAAAGAAAAACAATTTTCCAACACTTATCAGAGAAACTATCATTGCCTGTAATTATACTTCTGAACCCACAACCATTGAAACACAAGTATTTGAACTTGTAACCTTTTAGAGTAAGAGTCAGAGACATTCACCGCTAGGCCAAATTGACTAATGAACATGCTGCACAAAAACTTATATATGACATTCAGATCAAACACTCCAGTGTATGCAGTGCTGTATGTTAGACTTCACTTATGGTGACATAACTGACACAGCAACAATCTATTGGACCTTTCTCAATCCGGCTTTCGGGCTTCACATAGCACCGAAACCGCTCTGCTGGAAATAGTAGATAGTATTAGACTCTCCCTTGATGCCAGGCAATCAGCCTTTCTGGTCCTTCTCGACCTGTCGGCTGCCTTCGACACCATCTCCCACAGTTCTCTTGTGAATCGTCTGTGGGAGATGGGTGTCGAGGGCACCGCACTGGACTGGCTTAGGAGCTACCTGACGAACCGAACTTCGAAAGTTCACTTGGGCACTTTCGTCTCCAGGAGTCAGTCCATTGATTTGGGTGTCCCCCAAGGCTCGATCCTGAGCCCCACACTTTTCAATCTGTATGTGGCACCTTTAGCCAGCGTGATTAAATCCCACGGCTTTGACACAGTATCGTACGCTGACGATACTCAGCTGCTAATCACACTAGGACCTGACCCAACTGACACCAAACTTCGATTCAGGCAGTGTATGTCCGATATTCCTACTTGGATGCAAAATAATCATTTGCAACTTAACGCCAGCAAAACCGAAATTATCCTCTTCGGTAAAGCTCAATCCCTATGGTCAAGTGACTGGTGGCCTATCAATCTTGGCACATGTCCCTCACACAAAACGGCAGTTCGCAACCTAGGAGTGTTGATTGACAACCATCTTTCTATATCCAATCATGTCAACCACGTGGCCAGCATTTGTTATGGACTAATGCGCAGCCTCTGTAATATCTTTAAATGGGTTCTGCTATCATCTCGATTGCCGCTGGTGCAAGGAATAATTATCAGCCGGCTAGACAACGGTAATGCCCTTATGGCTTCCATTAACGAAGAACACCTAACAAAACTCCAAGTCCTCCAAAACACGGCGGCCATACTGGTACTAAACTTATCATCTCGATCTCCCTCGGCACCCAATCTGAAAGCGCTGCACTGGCTCCCCGTCAGAAAGCACATAACATTCAAGATCAGCTGGCTCGTCCACAAATCCCTCCATGGACTCGGCCCTCACAATTTTGCCAACAAACTGGTCAGGTATAACCCCTCCAGAACCATAAGTAAACACCTTCTTACCCCTTTCAAGATCCGTACCGCCAGGAATGGTGGTAGATCCTTTTCCTATCTCGCACTCACCCTATAGAACTCACTCCCTTTTCATTTATGCACTGATGCCGATCACAGAAAGTTGCGTAAGGCTCTCAAAACCTGGCAGTTCTGAGTTAATTCTTCTTCTCATTCTGCTCCTTTCCTCCTTTATTCTCTGTGACAGACAAGCACTTTGAAACCTTCGGGTGAAATGTGCACTTAACAAAATCCCTAAACAATTTCCAACACTTATCAGAGAAAGTACCATTGCCTATAATTTTACTTGAATATCCAGGATTCAAATTCTTAACCTTCAGAGTAAGAGTCAGAGACACTCACCACTAGGCCACTATCACTTCTGAGTGTTTTTCACGAAAATTTATATATGACATTCGGATCAAACACACCAGTGAATGCAGTACCGTAGGTTAGAGTTCAAGTATGGTGACATTACTGACAGTGTTGAATGGAAGGAAATAGAAAGAGAGTAAAAGAAAGCGAGATGAGGGAGAGAGAAAATTTGTATTCTTTGGGTTAAGACGAACTCATAAAAAGAGATATCAAACATGGAGAAAAGAAAAAGATTTATCAAAGAAAGTAACTCAAAACTAATAAAACACAAGATTTGAACACATGACCTGTGGTGTAAGAGAATGCAACCATAACCACTAGGCCACAGAGACTCATAAGTAATTTTCCCAAAAACATATATATGACATTCGAATAACATACTCCAGTGTATGCAGATGCAGTGCCGAGGGTTAGAGTTCACCCATATTGACACCCTTGACCACGTTGAATGGAAGGAAAGAAGGAGAGAGAGAAAAAGTAAGCGAGCCAGAGGAAGAGGGAAAATTACTATTCTTTGGGGTAAGACATACTTGTAAAGAGAGATATTCAAACAAGGAGAAAAGAAAAACAATTTACCAACACTTATCAGAGAAAGTACCATTGTCTATAATTTTAATTCAGAAACAACAACCATTGAAACACCAGGATTTGAACTCATAAGCTATAGTGTTAGAGTCAAAGACCTTAACCACTAGGCCACAATGACCCATAATTAACTCCACAAAAACTTATATATGACATTCGGGTCAAACACTCCAGTGTATGCAATGCCGTAGGTTAGACTTCACGTATGGTGACATCACTGACAGTGTTGAATGGAAGGAAATAGACAGAGAGAAAAAGAAAGCAAGACAGAGGGAGAGAGAACATCTGTATTCTTTGGGTTAAGACAAACTCATTAAGAGAAATATTCAAACATGGAGAAAAGAAAAAGATTTATCAAAGAAAGTAACATTACTTTTATTTTTGACTGAGAACTCAAAAACAATAAACTTCAGCATTTGAACACAAGGCCTTTGGGGTAAGAGTCTGTGAACCTAACCACTAGGCCACAGGGACTGATAGGTAACTTGCCCAAAAACATATATATGATTCGAATAAAACACACCAGTGTATGCAGATGCAGTGCCGAGGGTTAGAGTTCACCTTTATTGACAACATTGACAGTGTTGAATGGAAGGAAAGAAGGAGAGAGAGAGAGAGAAAAAGTAAGCGAGCCAGAGGAAGAGGGAAGAATATTATTCTTTGTGGAAAGACATACTTGCAAAGAGAGATATTCAAACAAGGAGAAAAGAAAAACAATTTTCCAACACTACTGAGAGAAAGTACCATTGCCTTTTATTCTAACTCAGAAACCACAACCATTGAAACACCAGGATCTGTACACTCAACCTTTGGAATAAGAGTCAGAGCACTTCACCACTAGGCCACATTGACTCATGATTCTCCTGCATGAAAACTTATATTCTCCCTGCCTTGTGGAGTACCTCAGGGATCCTCCCTTAGTCCGACCCTTTTTAACGTATATGTCTCTTCCCTGGCTTCTTTAATTGGCTCTTTTGGTTTTGACCTCACTTCTTACGCAGACGACACGCAAATTGTGGTGGCTCTGTGACCAGGACAGGGAGTAGGAATTGACATTCAGTTCCACGACTGTATGGCGGCAGTCGGGAGGTGGATGTCGCAAAACTGCCTGAAACTTAATTCAGGCAAGACTGAGGTCATCTTATTTGGAAATGATGCCAACTTTTGGACCCCCAATTGGTGGCCGGATACATTGGGTACTCTCCCTACACCCACCAAGAAAGTAAAGAATCTGGGAGTGATAATTGATGACAAGCTTAATTTTGGGGATCAGATAAATGCAGTAACCTCAGCCACTTTCTATACCCTCAAAATGATTAAAAAATACTACATTTCTTACCAGTAGACAGTCGGCGGACAGTAGTCACGGCACTTATCATGTCTAGGCTGGATTACTGCAATGGTCTTTACTTAAACATTCAAGAGCGGTTCATGAACAAGCTCCAATTGTTACAAAATGCGGCGGCAAGACTGCTTACTGGTATCCCGAAATTTACTCCTATTGCCAAGGAAATCAAAAAACTGCACTGGCTGCCTGTCAGGAAAAGGGTACGTTTTAAGGCCCTGTGCACCGTACATAAAGCACTGCAAGGTACAGGCCCAGACTACCTTAAACAGCGTCTGAAATGGTATCAACCCATAAGAACTCTTCGCTCCCTTGGTGCTAAGTTGGTATCAGTACCACCCACAAAAAAAGTCGCATGGGGAGGGAGAAGTTTTATTGCCGGGGCTGCCAAGGCCTGGAATGATCTCCCTTTTCATTTGAGAAATACACATAATATTCTAACCTTCAGGAAGGAATTGAAGACATGGCTTTTTACCTTGTAAAAAAGTGTCTTCCATCTCAGTGCCCAGTTTGAGAGCAGCTAACGCCAGGACACCTTTGGGTAACCGTTCGCGCTGTATAAATGCCTATAACATAACATAACATAACATATATGGCATTCAGATCAAACACACCAGTGTATGCAGTGCTGTAGGTTAGAGTTCAAGTATGGTGACATCACTGACTGTTGAATGGAAGGAAATAGAGAGAGAGAGAAAACGAAAACGAGACAGAGGGAGAGGGAGAGAGGAAATTTGTATTCTTTGGGTTAAGAAGAACTCATTAAGAAATATTCAAACATGGAGAAAAGAAAAAGATGTATCAAAGAAAGTAACATTACTTTTGACAGAGAACTAGAAAGCAATAAATCTCAGGATTTGAACACATGACCTATGGTGTAAGAGTCTGCAACCCTAAGCACTAGGACACAGCGACTCATCAATATTGTGCCCAAAAACGTATATATGACATTCAAATAAAACACTCCAGTGTATGCAGATGCAGTGCCGAGGGTTAGAGTTCACCTATATTGACATCATTGACAGTGTTGAATGGAAGGAAAGAAGGGAGAGAGAGAGAGAGAGAGAGAGAGAAAATTAAGTGAGCCAGAGGGAGAGGGAAGATTATTATTCTTTGTGGTAAGACATACTTGTAAAGAGAGATATTGAAACAATGAGAAAACAAAAACAATTTTCCAACACTTTTTTAGAGAAAGTATCATAGCCTATAATTTTAATTCAGAAACGACAACCATTGAAACACCAAAATGTGAACTCATAAGCTTTAGAGTAAGAGTCAGAGACCATAACCACTAGCCAACAATGACTAATGAGTATTCTGCACAAAATCTTATATATGGCATTCGGATCAAACACTCCAGTGTAAGCAGGGTCATTGGTTAGACTTTATGTATTTTGACATCACTGACAATGTTGAATGGAAGGAAATAGGGAGAGAGAGAAAAAGAAAGCGAGACAGAGGAGAGAGAAAATTTGTATTCTTTTGGTTAAGATGAACTCATTCAGAGAGATATTCAAACATGGAGAAAAAAAAAGATTTATCAAAAAAAGTAACATTACTTTTATTTTTGACTGAGGACTCAAAAACAATAAACCTCAGGATTTGAATACAAAGGCCTTCGGTGTAAGGGTCTGCGACCCTAACCACAAGACCACACTGACTGATGAAAATACTGCCCAAAAACGTGTATATGACATTCAAATAAAACACTTCAGTTTATGCAGATGCAGTGGCGAGGTTAGAGTTCATCTATATTGACATCATTGACAGTGTTGAATGGAAGGAAAGAGGGAGAGAGAGAGAGAAAAGTAAGCGAGCCAGAGGGAAGATTATTATTCTTTGGGTAAGACATACTTGTAAAGAGAGATATTCAAACAAGGAGAAGTGAAAAACAATTTTCCAACACTTATCAGAGAAAGCACCATTGCCTATAATTTGACTTCAGAAACTGCAACTTTTGAAACACCAGGATTTCAACTCATAAGCTTTAGATTAAGTGTCAGAGACCTTAACCACTATGCCACAATAACTCATGAGTAGGAGCACGAAAACTTATATATGACATTCGGATCAAACACTCCAGTTTATGCAGTGCAGTAGGTTAGACTTCACGTATGGTGACATCACTGACAGTGTTGAATGGAAGGAAATAGAGAGAGAGAGAAAAAGAAAGCAAGTCAGAGGGAGAGAGAAAATCTGTATTCTTTGGATTAAGACGAACTCATAAATAGAGATATTCAAACATGGAGAAATTAAAAGTATTATCAAAGAAAGTAACATTACTTTTATTTTTGACTGAGAACTTAAAACCAATAAATCTCAGGATTTGAAAACATGTTAATTGGTGTAAGTGTCTGAGACCCTAACCTCTAGGCCACAGTGACGCATGAGTAAGCTGCCCAAAAACGTATATATGACTTTCAAATAATACACTCCTGTGTATGCAGATACAGTGCCAAGGGTTAGAGTTCACCTATATTGACATATTGACAGTGTTGAATGGAAGGAAAGAAGGAGAGAGAGAGAGAAAAAGTAAGTGAGCCAGAGGAAGAGGGAAGATTATTATTCTTTGGGTAAGACATACTTATAAAGAGAGATATTCAAACAAGGAGAAGTGAAAAACAATTTTCCAACACTTATCAGAGAAAGCACCATTGCCTATAATTTGAATTCAGAAACTGCAACTTTTGAATCACCAGGATTTCAACTCATAAGCTTTAGATTAAGTGTCAGAGACCTTAACCACTATGCCACAATAACTCATGAGTAGGAGCACGAAAACTTATATATGACATTCGGATCAAACACTCCAGTTTATGCAGTGCAGTAGGTTAGACTTCACGTATGGTGACATCACTGACAGTGTTGAATGGAAGGAAATAGAGAGAGAGAGAAAAAGAAAGCAAGTCAGAGGGAGAGAGAAAATCTGTATTCTTTGGATTAAGACGAACTCATAAATAGAGATATTCAAACATGGAGAAATTTAAAAGTATTATCAAAGAAAGTAACATTACTTTTATTTTTGACTGAGAACTTAAAACCAATAAATCTCAGGATTTGAAAACATGTTCTTTGGTGTAAGTGTCTGAGACCCTAACCTCTAGGCCACAGTGACGCATGAGTAAGCTGCCCAAAAACGTATATATGACTTTCAAATAATACACTCCTGTGTATGCAGATACAGTGCCAAGGGTTAGAGTTCACCTATATTGACATATTGACAGTGTTGAATGGAAGGAAAGAAGGAGAGAGAGAGAGAAAAAGGAAGTGAGCCAGAGGAAGAGGGAAGCTTATTATTCTTTGTGGTAAGACATACTTGTAAAGAGAGATATTCAAACGAGAAAAGAAAAATAATTTTCAACACTTATCACAGAAAGTACCATTGCCTTTTTATTTTAGAAACCACATCCGTCGAAACGCCGGTATTTGAACTCATAAGCTTTAGAATAAGAGTCAGAGACCTTCACCACTAGGCCACAATGACTCATGAGTATACTACATGAAAACTTATATATGACATTCTGATCAAACACTCCAGTGTATGATGTGCCGTGGGTTAGACTTCACGTATGGTGACATCACTGACAGTGTTGAATGGAAGGAAATAGAGAGAGAGAAAAAGAAAGCGAGACAGAGGGAGAGATAAAATTTGTATTCTTTGGGTTAAGACGAACTCATAAAGAGAGATATTCAAACATGGAGAAATGAAAAAGATTTAACAAAAAAAGTAACATTACTTTTATTTTTGACTGAGAACTCAAAACCAATAAATCTCAGGATTTGAACACATGGTCTTTGGTGTAAGAGTCTGCAACCCTAACAACTAGGCCACAGTGATGAAAGAATAACTTGCCCAAAAACGTATATATGACTTTCGAAGAATACACTACTGTGTATGCAGATACAGTGCTGAGGGTTACCGTTCACCTATATTGACATATTGACAGTGTTGAATGGAAGGAAAGAAGGAGAGAGAGAGAGAAAAAGTAAGCGAGCCAGAGGAAGAGGGAAGCTTATTATTCTTTGTGGTAAGACATACTTGTAAAGAGAGATATTCAAACAAGGAGAAAAGAAAAACAACTTTCCCACGCTTATCAGAGAAAGTACCACTGCCTATAATTTTACTTTAGAAACCCCTGAACTAGGAGGATTTGAACTCATAACCTTTAGAGTAAGAGTCTGAGAACTTCACCACTAGGCCACAATGACTCATGAGCATGCTGCACGAAAACTTATATAAGATATGCAGATCAAACACTCCAGTGTATGCAGTGCCATAGGTTAGACTTCACGTATGATGACATCACTGACAGTGTTGAGTGGAAGGAAATAGAGAGAGAGAGAAAAAAGCGAGACAGAGGAGAGAGAAAATTTGTATTCTTTGGTGTTAACACGAACTCATAAAGAGAGATATTCAAACATGGAGAAAAGAAAAAGATTTATCAAAGAAAGTAACATTACTTTTATTTTTGACTGAGAACTCAAAACCAATAAATCTCAGGATTTGAACACATGACCATGGGCGTCTGCAATCCTAACCAGTAGTCCACAGTGACTCAAGCTTACCTTGCCCAAAAACGTATATATGACATTCAAATCAAACACCCCAGTGCATAAAGTGCCCTCAGTTATAGTTCACCTATATTGACATCATTGACAGTGTTGAATGGAAGGAAAGAGGGAGAGAGAAAAAGAAACTGAGACAGAGGGAGAGAGAAGATTTATATTCTTTGTGATAAGACAAACTCATAAAGAGAGATATTCAAACAAGGAGAAAAGTAAAACATTTATCAAAGAAAGTAACATTGTCTTTATTTTTGACTGAGAACACATATCTAGTGGAACACTAGGATTAGAACACAGAACCTTTGGAAAAAGAGTCTGTGACCTCTACCACCAGGCAACGCTGACACATGAGTAACCTGCACGAAAACTCATATATGACATTCAAATCAAACACTCCAGTGTATGCAGTGCCGTAGGTTAGAGTTCACCTATGTTGACATCATTGAAAGTGTTTAATGGAAGGAAAGAGGGAGAGAGAGAGAAAAAGAAAGTGAGACAGAGGAAGAGAGAAGATTTATATTCTTCGAAGTAAGACAAACGGGGGCGTGGCCAAGCCGTTGACCAAAATGGCCGCACGGCATTGAAACTCCGGTGCCCGATGCCCCTGAAATAACAGAAACAACATGATCCGGTAGCCCATAATACTGGGAAAGCCGCAGAGAGAGCGGGAAACGCTGTGGTGACGGGACCGGGGCAAAGATACCCTGCACAGACCCCCTCATCAGCCTTCCTTCGATTCTGCGACAGCAGGCGGAGGTGTGTGGAGACCAAGCCTGCCTCGGAGGCCCCGTGGTGATAGGGATAATGGGTGAGCCTGAGGCCGGAGCAGCGGTGCTTCGCTTGGTCCCCCTGTCTGCCCAGGCTGTCCGGCAGGAGAAGAAAATAGAGGCATCCTTGCTGTGGCGACCAGCCTAACCGGAGGAGCTGCACCCATCATCGGAACTCTGCTGAGTGTGGGGAGAGGGGCCGTGGTGCACACGGCCCAGTGAAAACCCTCATCGCGAGGGCCCCACTTAAGAGTGTCCTCAGCATGGAGATCGCCGCCGCCCTCTCCCCTTCTTCCTGGGCTCCGCATCACCTGCGCGGACCCCCCTGCCACGCTGAGACCGTGGGTTGAGGCCGGGTGGAAGTAAACATTGCAAGGACCTGACACAGAGGACTGTGCGGCCTAGGGGCGGGGCTGCCTCTCCTCCCGGGCCCAGTAATCACTCTCGCAGGCCTCCCAGCTGCACCTGAATTACGGGTGAAGACACGGTGGAAGTGATCAGCGCTGAGGCCTGTGCGGCGCTGGACCATCACTGCCTCCTCCCCCCAGGCCCAGCGGTTCTCCCGTGGGTCCTCCGCTGCGAGTACACACCCCTACCTCACTTTAGAGACAAGACACAGGAACAGCGATAGGAAAAGTTTTAGGGGGGGTTGCGGACGCAATCCCATAACACCAGGAAAGGTCTTCCCACACCTGAGCAGCACCCAAACACGCTGGGCTGGGGGTGCGGGCCAGGCAGCTCCGAAAGTAGCGGTGGCGCTTCAGACCTGAGGGGTGGCTGCCGTTAACACAGCCATAGTAGTACATGGCAAGGAGAGCCCGCGCCTCGGACCCTGGGGAGCCTACATAACCAAAAGCACCACCGCACGTAACTGGGCAGGAAAGCCAGGCGCTGCGGCCTGACGTGTCGGCCCGAGTAGGCGAGATCCGACATCGCATCCCTACACCTGGCTATGCAGCACCTCACTGACCCTTCCCAGACTGGACCCACCGGGGGATACACGCTCACCCCCCAGGGTGGCACCAGACCTGCATACACTTCGAGGGCAGGGCCCTAAGACACTAGCTACTCAAACGCCTGATGCGAGAGGGAACACCATCATTCCTCAGCACCCTTGCTCACCATAGAGACTTTTCAGCATTGCATCCATAACGTACCCAGCAGGTATCATTGTACACAACGCAGGCATGGGTCGCAGGGACCCTAAACAACGTAAACTGAACTTTGACGAACCGGGCATGTCAGAACGCACAGATCAAAACCCTGATGGGATGATGGGCCAGAATGAGATGAGCAGCCTCCTGCCCTGGAGGGCACAGCAGCCATAATGGCGGAGCTCCGTGGTGGGTTCCACGCCATAGACTCCAGATTCGATACCCTAACCTCCAGGTTGGATAGAATGGGGGAGCGCTTGGATGGACACACCACCAGGCTTGATGTCACAGAGCAGCACACCTCATCCCACGAGGATCAAGCCAAAGATACAGCGCGCCGGCTGGAGGGAGTGGAGCGCCTACTCAAGACTGTATCCATAAAAAACGAAGACCTAGAGGCCAGGTCACGGAGAAACAACATTTGTATCCTGGATCTTGCGGAATCCACAAACATCGGGCAGCCTGAGCCATTTGTTGAAGCTCTGCTGGCGGAACTGTTCGGAGCTGAAAATGTCTCCAAGACCTTAATTGTGGAAAGAGCGCATAGATCCCTCGGCCAGCGCCCCCCTCCGGGTGCTCTTCCACGGCCCATAATCGTCCGACCTGCTTAACTACAGGGATCACGATGCGGTCCTCCGCCTGGCTCGGGAAAAGGCCCCTGTGCGGTACCAGGGCGCCACACTCTCCTTCTACCCAGACCACACCGCTACAGTCCAAGAAGCCTGTCACAAATTTGTGGAAGCCAAGCTTCAGCTCCGTACAATTGGCCTGAAGTACGCCATGATGTACCCGGCTAGACTGCGGGTACTAGTGGGCAACAAACCCTGTTTCTTTGATAACCCTGCTGACATGTTGACATTTTGCAAGCAGCACAAAATAACGTCCGCAGGAGCCCAGCCTGATCCTCTGGTCACTCCTCCCCGGACCGACAACTAGCCTCAAGCGCTGAACTCTTTACCTCGGAATGATTATCCTGATGACCCGCAGCCGTCACGCTCTTCAAAACTTAACGAGAATTGAGGAAAGAGCTGTGGCATTCCTGAATGCTATAACTGTTTCTGTATCCCTACCTTGCAATCTGCTTAGTTTAAACATGGGCATCGGACGTCCGAGGCGTCACCCGCCTCCTACCGATGACTGAATAGTTTGTTTCTGGGTTTTCTTCTCTTTTTTTAATGTGTTGGTAGGGAGGGTATTTACCGAACCTTTGAGCCCAGGTGTGGGAGGGGGGTGGGGGTTGTTGTTTCTCATTGGGGCCTTATTGGATGTATATCTTTTTTTTGTTTCTTGATGTCTTTAATATATTTTCCATTTTGTAGTTTTCCCTTTCCACACGCTGTGCAGACGTCATTATTCACTGGAGGTACAAATGCATATATTTCTTCATGCGATCATAACTTCTGACCCCACAGTTGAGGCCAAGCTAATCACCTGGAATGTGAGAGGGTTTAACAACCGTAGGAAATCTAAGTTAGCACTTGCATTCCTCCGGAGACACAATGTCAAAATAGCGTTCCTACAAGAAACCCATCTTCCATTGCAAAGCGCTCCCCCGTTTGCCTCTGCCATAGATATTTTGCAAGTTATAGCACTCATTCCCGCGGAGAATGTCTCCTTATTCACCGTACCCTGCCCTTTATACACAAGCTTACAATATACGATGCACAAGGGAGATACCTGTTGGTGATGGGAACGTTGATGGAAAAAACAGTTGTATTTCTCAATGTTTGTGCGCCCAACACAGATGCCCCCGCCTTCTTCTCCGAACTACACACTATACTTAACCACTACGATTATGACACATTTTTCTTTGGGGGGATCTGAACCTATGGCTAGACCCCAGATGCGACTCCTCTAACCATATACAAACTACTAAACTGCACGCCCACCGAGGAATGTCTGATTTAATAAAATCCTTGATCTGCAGGACATTTGGCGATCACACCATCCAGATGCACCGGGATATACCTTCCATTCGGTGCCGCACTCGGACACGCATAGACTATTGGCTCACTGATGCTCTTGGCTGTCAGTGGACTAGGGGTATAGAAACACTGCCCCGCACGTTATCAGACCATGCTCCAGTACTTCTTCACTTATGAATACTGCACTCCACTGGGTGGGAAAAAAGATGGTCTTTCCCTGCCACGGACCTGCTGGATGCGCTGTTTAAATCTGAACTACAAGAGGCTATAACTGAATACTTCACCCTAAACACAGGATCAGTGTCTAAATATGCAACACTTTGGGATGCCTTTAAGGCATATGCCCGCAGTATTTGCATATCCAAACAGGCGGGGGTCTTGCGCTTGATACGTGGTAGTCTTGCCAAGGTTGAAGCAGACCTGTCGCAACTAGACACATCACCAATTACACCAAACACCTCCAACCTATGCAACGCCCTCATATTTGAGTTTAATGAGCATGCAGACAGGGACGCTAATTTGTTAGACAAGTACCACACAGCGCACCGATACGGAGGACACTGGTGCGACTGGTGCGACCTCCGGGAGGAGCGGGACACATTGCCGCGCTGCGGCGGGCTGACAACTCCGTAGCTATTGACAACGCGGACATACTATCAGAATTAATCGAGTATTATCGGTCGTTATATGCAACCAAGCTCCCCAAAGATTTTACACAACACCTAGTCTACCTTGAGGAGATTGCAATGGTGTGGCTCACCACAGGCAGGCGCAATTCCTCGGTGAACCTTTCACCGTGGAAGAGGTAACACAGGCAATAGATGCTTTAGATGGAGCAAAGACCCCGGGTCTCGTCGGAATATCAGGGATATTCTACAAGACATTTAAGCAAATACTAGCACCGTAGTTACTTGAGGTGTACGCAGAGGCACTCGAAGAGGGCGTACTCCCCCATTCCATGAGGGAGGCGGCTATATCCCTCTTACTCAAACCAGGTAAGGAGCCCACCAACAGTGCCTCCTATTGCCCCATCTCCCTAATGAATTTTGACAACAAATGCTATCTACCAGATTGTCACTGCTGCTAGACCAAATACTTTCACCAGTGCAATACAGCTTTATCCCACACAGATCTACTGCCCTAAACCTCCGGACCGTTTTTTCAGTAATAAACAGGATAGAGCCCAGTGTCCCCGCAGTGATAGCTCTTCTCGATGCAGAGAAGGCCTTCAACTCTTTGGAGTGGCCATTCCTCACTGTCACACTTCGCAAACTAGGCATCCCAGCTTATTTCATTGGTTTGATTGCGCTGCTATACTCATACCCCATGGCCAGGCTCCGGGTGAATGGTTCACTGTCCCCCCCGATTCCGATCTCCCATGGCACTCGCCAGGGATGTCCCCTGTCTCCTCTACTTTTCATAATAGCCATGGATCACCTAGTCAGGCATCTACAAGAAAAACACATGTTACGCGGCCTCCAATTTCAGTCAGGACCCTTGCTGATGTCTATGTACGCAGATGACATCCTGCTCTTTATCAGGAAACCCAACATCAATTTGCAACCTCTAATCGATGAAATCTGTTGTTTTGGAACCATGTCCAGGTTGCGAGTTAACTGGGGCATGTCAGAGCTGTTTTCAATCACCGACACAGCCGACCCAGGGTGGGATGAGCTGCCGCTCCGATGGGCGATGGATACTACCAAATATTTGGGCATTATTTTACATAGAAGTAAGGAACAAGTTATCTGGCTAAACTACGGGCCAGCTATGTAACAGCTTGCCTCACAGATCGAGAGGTGGATCCAACTACCGCTATCCATGGGAGGAAGCATTGCCCTCATTAAAATGAATGTCCTTCCTTGGTTTCTGTATTTATTAGTTAATATACCAATCCCACTCAAAAAAGCCTTTTTCATACAGTTTCGGGCCTGCTTATCTACTTGGTATGAGCAGGACGTAGACCGCGAGTAGCATGGGACACCTTAACACTTCCTTATGAGCAAGGTGGGTTCTCAGTTCCGGACCTGCATCTCTACTACCTGGTTGTACAGGCTCAATTTGCTCGGCATTGGCTCCATCCAGATGCCTGCATACCATACACCAAGCCTGTCCGAGACTTGGCTGCCCCTACCCCATTGGGAGCACTGTTCCCCCAGGGTATACCACTCGACCCAAATGACATACAGCCCCTGTCCACCACCTGTTGGGCCTGGCGTAAATTGAGTCGACTACTGGGTACTGGCTCCCTATACTCACCAGATATCCCACTCTGGGGAGCCTCTCTTTACCCCTCCTGGAGGAGTGCAGAGTTTACCAAGGAGATCTAGATCTCCCACTGCAGGGTCTAATCACTCAGGACAGTCTGTAGGGACCTCTGTATCTAGCAAGAGGGACAACTCTTATGAAAGGGAATACCAATTTCTTGAACTAGAGAAAGCTAGGCTTAGGCTCAGGCAAGAGCAATTGGCCCTTGATAAAGAGTCTCTATAAGTCCAGAGAGCTAGAAAAAAGTTGGGACTAGAGTCCCATGGTGGCAGCAACAGCGTCCCTATAGTTAAGGAATATTCCTTTGATAATAGGAACCTGAGCAAGATTGTCCCTCCCTACCATGTTGGGGATGACATCCACAAATGGATGACTGCTTTGGAGAGGGCCTGTAAAGTTCAGAGGGTCCCTCAAGAGCAGTGGGCAGCTATCTTGTGGCTCTCCTTTGCTGACAAAGGTAAAGATAAGCTCCTCACTGTTAGAGACGAGGATGCTGACAATTATTCAGTTCTGAAGAGTGCTCTTATCGATGGGTTTGGCTTAACCACTGAACAGTAAAAGATTAAGTTCAGAGATACCCAGAAGCCACAGAATCAGGACTGGGTAGACTTTTTGGATAGTGCCATTAAGACTCTGGAAGGCTGATTGCTTGGCAGCAAAGTGAATGATTTCAAGGGATTATGCAATTTGATTATGAGGGAACAACACCTTAATAACTGCCAAAATCAGTTATTGCATCAATACCTGGTTGACTCTGATCTGACTTCTCCCCAAGAATTGGGAAAGGAAGGAGATAAGTGGGTCTACATCAGGGCCCCACAAACCTGCATCTGGGGGGGGAGTCACAATCCAACAAAGGTAAAGGCAAAAAGAAACCTTGGTGTTACTTTTGTAAGGTAAAGACCCATTGGACAAAAGGTGCTGATTGTCCAAAAGCCAAGGAAAATCCTCCTACAACCACTGCCCCTAATGCAACTGCGCCCCTAGCACAAGTGCAAGTGGTGGTACAGGGAACAAGGGATTAGTAGGGTTAACCTTGGGCTCTGAGGTGGGTTCTGGCCTAGTCAGAACTCCAGCTCAGGCTGTGCTTGTCTGTGACGGTGGCATAGATAATGCCACCTTGTTTATCAGTCCCAGTAAACTGTGCAAATACAGACAGCAGCCTTTAATCAAGGGTAAGGAGGCCATGGCAAACAGGGATACAGGTGCAAGTGTCACTATGGTGACAGAGGATCTTGTGGCCCCTGACCAAATCATACTTGGAGAGATGTACCAAGTGACCAATGCTAAGAATGTCAGGACTGACCATTTCTTGGCAGTTGTTAATTTCAGCTTGGGAGGGGTAACTGGCCCTAAGAAAGTTGTGGTTAGCTCAAAACTTCCAGTGGAGTGTTTGTTGGGCAATGATTTGGAGACTTCAGCATGGGCTGAAGTGCAACTTAGGACTCATGCAGCTAAGCTGGGCATCACTGCAGATGTGCTTGCTGTGACCAGGTCACAGGCCAAGCAGGCTAACACTCAACAGGCCCTGGATCCTGGAACAATGGACCAGGTGCTTTCAAAGAGAAGGAGCAGGAGGGGTAAGGCTGTTTCTTCCCCCCAGGCTCAGGGTGAGGATCAGTCTCTTGAGGGACATGGTCTCAGTCCCTGTGAAGGAACTGTCTCAGATGAACTGGAACCTGATCAGGTTGAGTTCTTGGGGACAGGGGGCCCTTCCAGGGCAGATCCAAGCCAGGAGCAGCAAACCTGCCCCTCTCCTGAACCCCTCAGACAGCTAGCTGCTGCTGAGGCTGCTGGGAGTGTCAGTGTATCCAACAGGATCTATTGGGAAGAGGGACTCCTATACTCAGAGGGTAGAGACCCCAAGTCTGGTGCCATCAGGGGGGTGGTCATACCTATGAAGTTTAGGGGCTTCCTACTCACCTTGGCACATGACATTCCCATAGCAGGACACCTAGGCTAGTCCCTCATTTTAACTGGCCTCACATGTCAGCAGACACAAAGGAGTTTTGTCGCTCCTGTACCACCTGTCAAGCCAGTGGTAAGTCAGGTGGTACCACAGAGGCCCCCTCATACCACTACCTGTGGTGGGGGTTCCCTTTGAGAGGGTTGGGATTGACATAATTGATCCCATGAACCCTCCTACTGCATCTGGGCACAGCTATATTCTAGTGGTGGTGGACCATGCCACTAGGTATCCAGAGGCAATACCCCTTAGAACCACCACAGCCCCTGTGGTGGCCAGGGCCCTCCTGGGATTTTGTTCCAGACTGGGTTTTCCTAAGGAGGTCTTAACTGACAGAGGTACTAATTTCATGTCAAGTTACATCACTGCTATGTGGAAGGAGTGTGGAGTGAACTATAAGTTCACCACACTCTATCACCCACAATGCAATGGGTTAGTTGAAAGGTTCAACAAAATCATCAAGGGCATGATCATGGGCCTCCCAGAAAAGCTTAGGCGAAAATGGGTTGTTCTGTTGCCGTGCCTTCTCTTTGCCGACAGAGAGGTCCCACAGAAGGGGGTTGGCTCCAGCCCTTTTAAACTTCTGTTTGGGCATCCAGTTAGGGGTCCCATGTGTTTAGTGAAGGAGGGATGGGAGTTACATCTCAAACCTCCTAAACAAGACATTGTGGACTGTGTACTTGGTCTCCGCTCCAGGATGGCTGAGTACATGAAGAAGGCCAGCAAAAACCTTGAGGCAAGTCGAGAACTACAGAAAGCTTGGCATGACCAAAAGGCTGTTCTGACTGTTTATCAGCCAGGGCAGAAGGTATGGGTGTTGAAGCCTGTGGCCCCAGCAGCCCTCCAAGACAAGTGGAGTGGACCCCATGCCATAATTGAGCAGAAAGGTGAGGTCACCTATTTGGTGGACCTTGGCACTCCAAGGAGCCCCCATAGGGCACTCCATGTGAACAGGCTCAAACCTTTTGTGGACAGGGCTGACATGGGCTTGCTCATGGCAACTGATGAGGGACAGGAGGAAGAGAGTGACCCACTCCCTGACCTCCTCTCACAGAACCCTGATGATGGGTCAGTTGATGGTGTAATCTTGGCAGACAGCCTCACTGATCAACAGCAGATTGATTGTAGGAAGGTCCTCAATCAATACAGGCAATTGTTTTCTCTGACACCCAGTCAAACCACCTGGTGTACCCATGAAGTAGACACAGATGAAAGTCTACCTGTCAAGAATAAAATCTACAGGCAGCCTGACTATGTCAGAGATTGCATCAGGACAGAGGTCCAAAAGATGCTGGAACTGGGAGTGATTGAGCCCTCAGATAGCCCTTGAGCTATCCCAGTAGTCTTGGTACCTAAACCTCACACCCAGGGTGGTAAAAGAGAGTCAATGTTTTGTATAGACTACAGGGGACTCAATGCAGTCACTTGGACTGATGCTCACCCAATTCCTAGGGCAGATGAGCTTATTGATACTTTGGCCTCAGCCAAGTATCTGAGCACATTTGACCTAACTGCTGGCTATTGGCAAATCAGACTAGCTGAGGATGCCAAACCAAAAACAGCATTTTCAACCTCTAGTGGGCATTATCAATTTATTGTGATGCCCTTTGGTTTGAAGAAGGCACCTGCCACATTCCAAAGGCTGGTGAATAAAGTCCTTACAGGTCTGGAAGCCTATAGTGCAGCATATCTAGAAGACATAGCTGTCTTTAGCTCCACCTGGGAGGATCACCTGGTCCACCTGAAGAATGTTTTGGAGGCTCTGCAGAAAGCAGGCCTCACTGTCAAGGCTACTAAGTGCCAGATAGGGCAGAGAAAGGTTGTGTACCTGGGCCACCTTGTGGGTGGAGGCCAGGTTCAACTATTACAGAGCAAAATCCAGACCATAATGGACTGGGTTGCTCCCACTACCCAGACTCAGGTCAGAGCTTTCTTGGGCCTGACTGGGTACTACAGAAGATATGCGAAAGGATATGGGTCCATAGTGACTCCCTTGAATGATCTTACCTCCAAAAGAATGCCCAAGAAAGTTCAGTGAACAGTTAGCTGTCAGAAGGCATTTGATGATCTCAAGCAGGCCATGTGCACTGCTCCCATTCTGCAGAGTCCTGACTACTCCAAGCAATTTATTGTCAAAACAGATGCATCTGAGTTGGGGGTAGGTGCTGTGTTATCACAACTGAATGCAGAGGGTCAGGATCAACCAGTAGCTTTTATCAGCAGAAGGTTGACCCCAAGAGAGAAACGTTGGTCAGCTATAGAGAGGGAAGCCTTTGCTGTGGTCTGGGCCCTGAAGAAGCTGAGGCCATACCTGTATGGCACTCACTTCATTGTTCAGACAGACCATAAGCCCCTCCTATGGCTAAAACAGATGAAGGGTGAAAACCCCAAACTTTTGAGGTGGTCCATTTCCCTACAGGGGATGGACTATACAGTGGAACATAGACCTGGGAGTAACCATGCTAATGCAGATGGACTCTCCATATATTTCCACTTAGAAAATGAAGACTCAACTGGGCAAGGTTAGTCTCATCTCCTTACGTTTGTGTGGGGAGGTTGTGTAGTAAAGTAGGATCTGCTTCTTATGGTTACCCCGACTTTTTGCTAAATGTAATACTGTTTTTGACTAGTCTGACTGGGATCCTGCTAATCAGGACCCCAGTCTATCTGCTTTCTCCCTAAACTGTTATGCTATGTACTTTGGTACACTTCAGATTGGATACTGGGGTACCCTTGTCAGTTCCTAGTATATGGTACACATGTACACAGGGCATAGGTACCCCAGAGGCCACCCATGGGCTGAAGCATGTATTATGCCACCCCTGAGAGGCCATGCAAAATGGAACGTACTGGCCTGCCATTGCAGCCTGTGTAAGTTGGTGCATGCACCACTTACTAAAGATATAGGTTTACTATATCTAAGGGTCGCTGCACTTAAAACATATAAGTCAACCCTCTAGCAGGACTTTACAATCCTGAAGGCAGGGTGCTTGGTTCTAAGTGAGAGGGTGCCACTGCATGAGCAGGACATCCCTGCAGTGTATGGAGTCTATTTTCCCGGGTTGTCAGTGAGGCAGCCGGTTACGACATATAGAGTGGCATTATGCGACCGCATGATGACCAACTCTAAAACGGCTGACACTAACCCTATCGTGTTTGGTATCAAACATGTTGGAATCATACCCCACACCGGTAACTGGTGTGGGAGGCATGATTCCACCCCTCAGAAGCTAGCTTCGTGGGGTCCTTGGTGTTCCCGGTACCAGCCTTCTAGTCCCAGACAGCACAAAATGGTTGCTGACGACCAGAGACACATTTCTGCCCTCCTGCTGCTGAGCCAAGCTCGAGCAGGGGAAGGCAGAACAATAGGCATCCTGTCACAGGGAGGTGTGACCACCTCCCAGACAGGAGTTAGTGTATTAGGGCTGGGTGGGTACGCTTGCCAGCGACTGAAAGTCTGCATGAGGGGCACATTTGGTGTCCCTGTGCATAGTCCAGTTCAAACCAGTACTGGCAGCCGTTGGCTCCCACTCTGACAGAAAACTGGACAAAAGACATGGGAGTAACCTCCCCACTGTCTAAACCCTCCCCTGGGAGGGTTCCCTGAATCTGTCCAACCCTCTCCCTTGGGTACTTAGGGGCTTACCTGGCTGTAGAACCCTAAATTCGACGTGGACAAGATTCTAAACCAGAAACCACTGAACTTCGACCGTCTGGACACTCTGGACTTCGCTGGACTTCGTTTGGGCCCGACTTCGTCTCCCTCTCAGTTTGAAGCATCGTCTGTGCCCGTGCACATTACAGGCTCCGTGCCGGACCTGTGGAGCATCAAGTACAACTGAAGATATTTCCGTAGGTTACAGTTCACCTATGTTGACATCATTGACAGTGTTGAATGGAAGGAAAGAGGGAGAGAGAAAAAGAAACTGAGACAGAGGGAGAGAGAAGTATTATATTCTTTGCGGTAAGACTAACTCATAAAGAGAGATATTAAAACAAGGAGAAAAGAAAAACATTTATCAAAGAAAGTAACATTGTCTTTATTTTTGACTGAGAACTCACAACCAGTGAATCACTAGGATTTGACACAGAACCTTTGGAGTAAGAGTCTGCAATCTTAGCCTCTAGGCCACATTGACTCTCAAGTAATCTGCACAAAAACGTATATATCACATTCGAATCACACACTCCAGTGTATGCAGTGCCGTGGATTAGAGTTCACCTAGGTTGACATCATTGAAAGTGTTCAATGGAAGGAAAGAGGGAGAGAGAGAGAAAAAGAAAGCGACTCAGAGGGAGCAAGAAGGTTTTTATTCTCTGGGGTAATACATACTTTTAAAGAGAGATATTCAAACAAGGAGAAATAAAAATATTTTCCAACATTTATCAGAGAAAGTACCTGTAGGAAAGTAGGATCTGCTTCTAATGGTTACCCCCACTTTTTGCTTGATGTTACACTGTTTTTGACTAGTCTGACTGGGATCCTGCTAATCAGGACCCCACTCTATCTGCTCTCTCCCTAAAATGCATTGACATGTACTTAGGTACACTCCAGATTGGATACTAGGGTACCGTTGTAAGTCCCTAGTATATGGTACACCTGTACCCAGGGCATAGGTACCCCAGAGGCCTCCAATGGGCTGAAGCATGTATTATGCCACCCATGAGAGGCCATGCAAAATGGAACTACAGGTCTGCCATTGCAGCCTGTGAAAGCTGGTGCCTGCACCACTTACGATAGATATAGGTTTACTATTTCTATAGGTCACTACACTTAAAACCTATGTCACCCCTATAGCAGGCCTTAACAATCCTGAAGGCAGGATGCTGGGTTTTACATGAGAGGGTGCCCCTGCATGAGCAGAGCCCCTATGCAGCCTTTGGAGGCCATTCTCCCGGGTTGTCTGTGACACAGCCAGAAATATAGGTAGGGGTGCATTATATCCTCGGGGTAAATGCTATCTTGAAAACGGCTGAAACAAAACATGTTGTGTTTGGTATCAAACACCTTGGAATCATACCTCCACAACGGTAACTGGTGTGGGAGGTATGAGTCCACCCTTCTGAAGCAGGCTTCGTGGGTCCCTGGTCTTTCCGGTACCAGCCTTCTCGACCCGCACAGCACAAAATGGTTGCTGCTGACCAGAGACACATTTCTGCCCTCCTCCTGCTGAGTGAAGCTAGAGCAGAGGAACGCAGAACAATAGGCATCCTGTCACAGGGAGGTGTGACCACCTCCCAGACAGGATTTAGTGTATTGGAACTGGGTGGGTGCACTTCCAAAGTGCCTGAAAGTCTGCACGAGGGGCACATTTGGTGTCCCTGTGCATAGTCCAGCTCAAACCAGTTCTGGGAGCCGTTCGCTCCTGCTCTGGCACAAAACTGGGCAAAGGACATGGGTGTAACCACCCCCTTGTCATGACCCTTCCCTTGGAGGGTCCCCTGAATCTATCCAACCCTCTCCTGTGGGTACAAAAGGGCTTACCTGGCTGTAGGACCCTAGATTCGACATGGACAAGATTCTGAACAAGAAACCACTGACCTTCGACTGTCTGGACACTCTGGACTTCGCTGGACTTTGACTGGGCCTGACTTCGTCTCCCTCTACATCCAAAGCATCGTCTGTGCCCGTGCACAATACAGGCTCTGTGCAGGACTTGTGGAGCATCAAGGAAAACGGAAGTATCCCCTTGGGGTGAAGGAGTCACTCCTCTGCGTTTGCTGGCACCGTAATGCAACTGACCAGTCTGCTGCTCCTGAGCTCCTGCAGACTCCAAAGGCTTCAGCAATACAGGAGGTGGGTTCCTATGGTCCTTTTTGTTGTGCTGCCCTCTCACCAAGTTTGAGGCCAGTATTTCTCGTGGGGACTGCATAACCAAAACCCCTGTGCACTGCGTACATTTGCAAGTGCATATGCTTGTTGGTATTCCCCAACTTCGTGCCATGGGCTGTCGATAGCTACAATCTCTGTGCACATTTTGTACAAAGGACTTCAGCCTCCTCACACTCTGTGCCCTACAAGCTGTTTTTTTGTAAAACTGCTAGAGGTCCCCTCGTGACTCCTGTGCCTTCGGCCTGTGGGTCCATTTGAGGGACAATTCTGATTTGCTTGAGCTCCCCTGGTTGCTCTAGTCCTGCCCTGACTCCCCTTGCTGTGGTGAGTCCTCTGGTCCTTGCTGGGTCAGACCATAACCTTTCTTGACCTTCTTTATGGGTTGCCGGTGCCAAGGCTTGTTGGTACTCCCGCCGGACACCGACCCCCTCAGCACTCGACATCCTTCGTGGGACAGCTCGTATGTGGCTCCTGGTTGTCCGCGACATCTCCTGGTCCCTGCAGCTGTAGAGTCAAGGTCTCCTTCTTCGCACCTGAAGCACCCGACATCGGTGGGCATTCGTCT
Organism: Calotriton arnoldi; assembly: GCA_963921515.1. NCBI lineage: Eukaryota > Metazoa > Chordata > Amphibia > Caudata > Salamandridae > Calotriton > Calotriton arnoldi. Next base: position 240,432 of record CAWUFW010001916.1, read on the forward strand.
CCAGAGCCCCTCGTCACTCCTGACTCTGTCCCCTCTGCTTTCAGGTTCCTTCCATCAAGAATCCACCTGCAGATTCCACCGGATACTTTTCTTCTTTCCAGCAGTGGCATTTCTTTGAAGACTCCCATTGAGAACGACGGCGGTTTCCGACGCCTCTTCAGCCCTAAGCACCCGGCTTCCCTGGGATAGGTAACTCTGGTACTTCAGTATCCACGGGTGGGGTGGCTCTCCAACCTTCTATGTTCCAAAGCGTTTCCTCGTAATCCACTGATAAGGGTCCTTAAACTTTAAAACTGCAACCACGACTCTCCCATTGAATTGTACGTAGCACGCGGTCGTGTTCTCACACTGCACCCGTCTTCCGTGGGGTCCCTACTTACTCACCTTGGGTGGTTCCTTGGGGTCCCAGTGATTCTACATCCTCTAGACACTGCCTTGATTTGAGTCGTGGTTCTTATACCACTATATTAGTATATGGTTTGGTCTCCCCCTGGAGCCCACTGTGTATTAGTGCTACTTACTATTGTTTCTGTGCTACAGTATTGTGTGCTTTGTGTTTATCTGCGTGTAGCAGATACTGTGAGGTATTTAACGTGTTATAATAAGACATATATATTCTTATAACTACTGTGTAGTTCTCCTTTCATTTAACCAATACAATAAGGTTGCATTCTGGTACTAATTAAAGTGGGTACCGAGCACCAGTCCAAACAACCCTTATGGTGATTTAAGAGGTCAAAGATAACCTTAGAAAGCTATCCAAGTGGTAGCTGTAGAGAGCAGCCTTCAGGTTTAGTCTTGAAGGAATGTTAAGCAGCTTGTTTCACCAGAATGCAACCTTATAGTATTGGTTAAATGAAAGGAGAACCACACAGTAGTTATAAAAATATGTATTTATTAATATAACACTCTCTAGTACGACACAGTAACTCCTACATGGAGATAATCACACAATACACAATACTATAGCACAGAATCAACAGTAAGCAGCAATAATACACAGTGGGCCCCAGGGGGGGGACAAAACCATATACTAAAATAGTGATATAAGAACCACGACTCGAGTCAAGACAGTGTCTAGGATATGTAGAATCGCTGGGACCCCAAGGAACCACCCAAGGTGAGTAAGTAGGGACCCCACAGAGGACGGGTGCAGTGTGGGAAACCGACTGCGTGCTCCGTACAATTCTATGGGGAAGTCACGGTTGAAGTTTTAGTGTTTAAGGTCCCTAACCTGTGGATTACGAGGAAACCCTTTAGATCATAGAAGTTTGGAGAGCCACCCCACCCGTGGATACCGAAGTACCAGAGTCACCTATCCCAGGGAAGCCGGATTCATAGGGCTGAAGTGGTGGCAGAAACCGTCATCGATCTCAATGGGAGACTTCAAAAAAATGCCACTGCTGGAAAGAAGAAAAGTGTCCGGTGGAACCCACAGGTTGATTCTTGATGGAAGGAACCTGAAAGCAGAGGGGACAGAGTCTAGGTCACTCAGGAATGACCAGGGGCTCGGTAGACGAATGCCCACCGATGTCGGGTGCTTCAGGTGTGTTGATGGAGACCTTGACTCTGCAGCCACGGGTACCAGGAGATGTCGAGGACAACCAGGAGTCACATACAAACTGTTGCACAAAGAATGTCAAGTGCTGAGGGGTCGGTGTCCGGTAGGAGCATCAACAAGCCTTGGCAGTGGCAACCCACAAAGAAGGTCAAGGAATGTTACGGTCTGGCCCAGCAAGGACCAGGAGACTCGCCACAGCAAGGGGAGTCAAGGGGAGCCCAAGAAAAGCAGAGTTGACCCTCAAATGGACCCAGAGGCACAGGAGTCGCGAGAGGACCTCAAGCGATTTTACAAAACGACAGCTTGCAGATCACTCAGTGTGAAAAGGCCAAAGTTCTCTGTAGGAAATGTGCCCAGAGGTTAGGGCTATTTGAAACCCAATGCACTTGTTCAGGAAACACCAACAAGCATATGCACTTGCAAAAGTACACGGTGCACAGGGGTTCAGGGTTATGCAGCCCCCACAAAGGATACTGGCCTCAGACTTGGTGAGAGGGCAGCTCGACCTCAAGGAACATAGGAACCCACCTCCTGTGTTGCTGGAGCCTTCGGAGTCCTCAGGAGCTCAGAATCAGCAAACCAGTCAGTTGCATTATGGTGCCTGCGAATGCAGGGGAGTGACTCCTTCACCCCAATGGAGATAACTTCAGTTGTCCTTGACACCCCACAGGTTCTGCACAGAGCCTGTATGGTGCACGGGCACAGACGATGCTTTGGACAGAGAGGGAGACAAAGTCGGGAACGGTCGAATTCCAGAGTGTCCAGACTGTCGAAGGTCAGTGGTTTCTTGTTCAGCATCTTGTCCATGTCAAATCTAGGGTCCTACAGCCAGGTAAGCCCTTAAGTACCCACATGAGAGGGTTGGACAGATTCAGGGGACCCTCCCAGGGGAGGGTTTGGACAGTGGGGAGGTTACTCCCATGTCCTTTGTACAGTTTTGTGCCAGAGCAGGAGCCAATAGCTCCCAGAACTAGTTTGAGCTGGACTATGCACAGGGACATCAAATGTGCTCCTCGTGCAGACTTTCAGGCACTTTGGAAGTGCACCCACCCAGCACCAATTCACTAAACCCTGTCTGGGAGGTGGTTACACCTCCCTGTGACAGGATGCCTATTGTTCTGCCTTCCTCTGCTTGAGCTTGGCTCAGAAGCAGGAGGGCAGAAATGTGTCTCTGGTTGGCAGCAACCATTTTGTGCTGTCCGGGTCGAGATTGTTGGTACCGGAAAGACCAGGGACCCTACGAAGCTCACTTCAGAATTGTGGAATCATACCTCCCACACTGGTTACTGGTGTGGAGGTATGATTCCAAGGTGTTTGATACCAAACACGACATGTTTTGTTGCAGCCGTTTTCGAGATAGCATTTTACGCAAGCATATAATGCATATGTCTGGCTGCGTCACCGACAACCCGGGAGAATGGTCTCTGAAGGCTGCAGGGGTGCTCTGCTCATGCAGGAGTACCCTCTCATGTAAACCCCAGCACCCTGCCTTCAGGATTGTCAAGGCCTGCTATAGGGGTGACTGATAGTTTTTTAAGTGAGGTGACCTATAGATATAGTAAACCTATATGTTTCGTAAGTGGTGCAAGCACCCGCTCACACAGGCTGCAATGGCAGACCTGTAGTTCCGTTTTGCATGGCCTCTCATGGGTGGCTTAATACATGCTGAAGCCCATGGGAGGCCTCTGGGGTACCAATGCCCTGGGTACATGTGTACCATATACTAGGGACTGACAAGGGTACCCCAGTATTCAATATGGAGTGTGTCTAGTACATATCATGACAGTTTTAAGGAGAAAGCGGACAGGCTGGTGTCCTGATTAGCAGGATCCCAGCCAGTCTAGTCAAAAACAGCATTGCATTCAGCAAAAAGTGGGGGTAACCATAAGAAGCAGATCCTACTTTCCTACACAACCCCCCCAAACGTAAGGAGATGAGACTAACCTTGCCCAGTTGGGTCTTAATTTTCTATGTGGAAATATCTGGAGAGTCCATCTGCATTGGCGTGGTTACTCCCAGGTCTATGTTCCACTGTATAGTTCATCCCCTGTAGGGAAATGGACCACCTCAAAAGTTTGGGGTTTTCACCCTTCATCTGTTTTAGCCATAAGAGGGGCTTATGGTCTGTCTGAACAATGAAGTGAGTGCCAAACAAGTATGGCCTCATCTTCTTCAGAGCCCAAACCACAGCAAAGGCTTCCCTCTCAATGGCTGACCAACGTTTCTCTCTGGGGGTCAACCTTCTGTTAATAAAAGCTACTGGTTGATCCTGACCCTCTGCATTAAGTTGTGACAACACAGCCCCTACCCCCAGCTCAGATGCATCTTTTTGGACAATAAATTACTTGGAGTAGTCAGGACTCTGCAAAATGGGAGCAGTGCACATGGCCTGCTTGAGATCATCAAATGCCTTCTGACAGCTAACTGTTCACTGAATTTTCTTGGGCATTCTTTTTGAAGTAAGATCATTCAAGGGAGTCACTGTAGACCTATATCCTTTTACAAATCTTCTGTAGTACCCAGTCAGGCCCAAGAAAGCTCTGACCTGAGTCTGGGTAGTGGGAGCAACCAGACCATGATGGTCTGGATTTTGCTCTACAATGATTGAACCTGGCCTCCACCCACAAGGTGGCCCAAGTACACAACCTTACTCTGTCCTATCTGGCACTCAGTGGCCTTGATAGTGAGGCCTGCTTTCTGCAGAGCCTCCAAAACATTCTTCAGGTGGACCAGGTGATCCTCCCACGAGGGATACTGGCCTCAAACTTGCTGAGAGGGCAGATCGACCTCAGCGACTTTCAGAAACCCACCTCCTATGTTGCTGAAATCTTGGGAGTCCGCAGGAGCTCAGGACCAGCAGACTGGTCAGTTGCGTTACGGTGCCTGCTACAGCAGGGGAGTGACTCCTTCACTCCAAGGGAGATTCTTCAGTTGTCCTTAGTGCACCACAGGTCCTGCACGGAGCCTGTATGGAGCAAGGGCACAGACAAAGCTTTGGACGGAGAGGGAGACGAAGTCGTGCCCAGTCGAAGTCCAGCGAAGTCCAAAGTGTCCAGACAGTCGAAGGTCAGTGGTTTCTTCTTGTAGAATCTTGTCCATGTAAAATCTAAAGTCTTACAGTCAAGTAAGCCCTTTTGTACCCACGGGAGAGGGTTGGACAGATTCGGGGGGCCCTCCTAGGGAAGGGTCAGGACAGAGGGGTGGTTACACCCATGTCCTTTGTCCAGTTTCGTGCCAGAGCAGGAGCCAACGGCTCCCAGAACTGGTTTGAGCTGGAGCATGCACAGGGACACCAAATGTGCCCCGGGTGCAGACTTTCAGGCACTCTCAGAGTGCACCCACCTAGCCCCAATACACTAAATCCTGTCTGGGAGGTGGTCACACCTCCCTGTGACAGGATGCCTATTGTTCTGCCTTCCCCTGCTCGAGCTTGGCTCAGCAGCAGGAGGGCAGACATGTGTCTCTGGTCGTCAGCAACCATTTTGTGCTGTCTGGGACTAGAAGGCTGGTACCGGGAACACCAAGGACCCCACGAAGCTAGCTTCTGAGGGGTGGAATCATGCCTCCCACACCAGTTACCGGTGTGGGGTATGATTCCAACATGTTTGATACCAAACACGATAGGGTTAGTGTCAGCCGTTTTAGAGTTGGTCATCATGCGGTCGCATAATGCCACTCTATATGTCGTAACCGGCTGCCTCACTGACAACACGGGAAAATAGACTCCATACGCTGCGGGGATGTCCTGCTCATGCAGTGGCACCCTCTCACTTAGAACCAAGCACCCTGCCTTCAGGATTGTAAAGTCCTGCTAGAGGGTTGACTTATATGTTTTAAGTGCAGCGACCCTTAGATATAGTAAACCTATATCTTTAGTAAGTGGTGCATGCACCAACTTACACAGCCTGCAATGGCAGGCCAGTACGTTCCATTTTGCATGGCCTCTCAGGGGTGGCATAATACATGCTTCAGCCCATGGGTGGCCTCTGGGGTACCTATGCCCTGTGTACATGTGTACCATATACTAGGAACTGACAAGGGTACCCCAGTATCCAATCTGAAGTGTACCAAAGTACATAGCATAACAGTTTAGGGAGAAAGCAGATAGACTGGGGTCCTGATTAGCAGGATCCCAGTCAGACTAGTCAAAAACAGTATTACATTTAGCAAAAAGTCGGGGTAACCATAAGAAGCAGATCCTACTTTACTACACAACCCCCCCACACAAACGTAAGGAGATGAGACCAACCTTGCCCAGTTGAGTCTTCATTTTCTAAGTGGAAATATCTGGAGAGTCCATCTGCATTAGCATGGTTACTCCCAGGTCTATGTTCCACTGTATAGTCCATCCCCTGTAGGGAAATGCACCACCTCAAAAGTTTGGGGTTTTCACCCTTCATCTGTTTTAGCCATAGGAGGGGCTTATGGTCTGTCTAAACAATGAAGTGAGTGCCATACAGGTATGGCCTCAGCTTCTTCAGGGCCCAGACCACAGCAAAGGCTTCCCTCTCTATAGCTGACCAACGTTTCTCTCTTGGGGTCAACCTTCTGCTGATAAAAGCTACTGGTTGATCCTGACCCTCTGCATTCAGTTGTGATAACACAGCACCTACCCCCAACTCAGATGCATCTGTTTTGACAATAAATTGCTTGGAGTAGTCAGGACTCTGCAGAATGGGAGCAGTGCACATGGCCTGCTTGAGCTCATCAAATGCCTTCTGACAGCTAACTGTTCACTGAACTTTCTTGGGCATTCTTTTGGAGGTAAGATCATTCAAGGGAGTCACTATGGACCCATATCCTTTCGCATATCTTCTGTAGTACCCAGTCAGGCCCAAGAAAGCTCTGACCTGAGTCTGGGTAGTGGGAGCAACCCAGTCCATTATGGTCTGGATTTTGCTCTGTAATGGTTGAACCTGGCATCCACCCACAAGGTGGCCCAGGTACACAACCTTTCTCTGCCCTATCTGGCACTTAGTAGCCTTGACAGTGAGGCCTGCTTTCTGCAGAGCCTCCAAAACATTCTTAAGGGAGACTAGGTTATCCTCTCAGGTGGAGCTAAAGACAGCTATATCATCAAGATAGGCTGCACTATAGGCTTCCAGACTTGTAAGGACTTTATTCACCAGCCTTTGGAATGTGGCAGGTGCATTCTTCAAAGCAAAGGGCATCACAATAAATTGATAATGCCCACTAGGGGTTGCAAATGCTGTTTTGGGTCTGGCATCCTCAGCTAATCTGATTTACCAATATCCAGCAGTGAGCTCAAATGTGCTCAAGAACTTGGCTGAGGCCAAAGTATCAATGACCTCATCTGCCCTAGGAATAGGGTGAGCATCAGTCCTAGTGAATGCACTGAGCCCCCTGTAGTCCACACAAATCCTCATTTCTCTCTTACCACCCTGGGTAGGAGGTTTGGGTACCAGGACCACTGGACTAGCCCAAGGGCTATCTGAGGGTTCAATCACTTCCAATTCCAGCATCTTTTGGACCTCACTCCTGATGCAATCTCTGACATGGTCGGGCTGCCCGTAAATCTTATTTTTAACAGGTAGGTTCTCACCTGTGTCCACTTCATGGGTACAACAGGTGGTCTGACTAGGAGTCAGAGAAAACATATGTCTGTATTGATTTAGGACCTTCCTGCAATCAATCTGCTGTTGCTCAGTGAGGCTGCCTGCCAAAGCCACACCATCAACTGAGCCATTATCAGGGTCCTGTGAGAGAAGGTCAGGGAGTGGGTCACTCTCTTCCTCCTGTCCCTCATCAGTAGCCATGAGCAAGCCCATGTCTGCCCTGTCCACATAGGGTTTGAGCCTGTTTACATGGAGCACCCTACGGGGGATCCTGGGAGTTCCAAGTTCCACCAAGTAGGTGACCTCTCCCTTTTGCTCAAGAATAGTATTGGGTCCACTCCACTTCTCTTGGAGGGCTGCTGGGGCCACAGGCTCCAACACCCATACTTTCTGTCCTGGCTGATAAACAGGCAGTACAGCCTTTTGGTCATTCCAAGCTTTTTGTAATTCTTGACTTGCCTCAAGGTTTTTGCTGGCCTTCTTCATGTACTCAGCCATCCTGGAGCGGAGACCAAGTACATTGTCCACAATGTCTTGTTTAGGTGGTTTGAGAGGTAAATCCCATCCCTCCTTCACTAAACACAAGGAACCCCTAACTGGATGCCCAAACTGAAGTTCAAAAGGGCTGTAGCCAACCCCCTTCTGTGGTTCCTCTCTGTAGGAAAAGAGAAGGCAGGGCAAAAGGACATCCCATTTTCGCCTAAGCTTTTCTGAGAGGCCCATGATCATACCCTTGAGGGTTTTGTTGAATCTTTCAACTAACCCATTGCATTGTAGGTGATAGGGTGTGGTCAATGTGTAGTTCACTCCACACTCCTTCCACATAGCAGTAATATAACTTGACATGAAGTTAGTACCTCTGTCAGTTAAGACCTCCTTAGAGAAACCCACTCTGGAAAAAATTCCCAGGAGGGCCCTATCCACCACAGGGGCTGTGGTAGTCCTAAGGGGTATTCCTTCTGGATACCTAGTGGCATGGTCCACCACCACTAGTATGTAGCTGTGCCCAGATGCAGTAGGAGGGTTCATGGGACTAATTATGTCAATCCCAACCCTCTCAAAGGGTACCCCCACCACAGGTAGTGGTATCAGGGGGGCCTTTGTAGTACCACCTACCTTACCACTGGCTTGACAGGTGGTACAGGAGCGACAAAACTCCTTGGTGTCCTCAGACATGTGAGGCCAGTGAAAGTTAGGGAAAAACCTGACCCAAGTCTTACTTTGGCCCAGGTGTCTTGTTATGGGAATGTCATGTGCCAAGGTGAGTAGGAAGCCCCTAAACATCAGAGGTATGACCAACCTCCTGGTGGCACCAGGCTTGGGGTCTCTACCCTCTGAGTAAAGGAGTCCCTCATCCCAATAGATCCTGTGGGATCCACTGACATTCTCAGCAGCCTCAGCAGCAGCTTGCTGTCTGAGGGGTTCAAGAGAGGGGCAGGTTTGTGCTCCTGACTCAGGTCTGCCTTGGAAGGGCCCCCTGTCCCCAAGAACTCAACCTGATCAGGTTCCAGTTCATCTGAGACAGTTCCTTCACAGGGACTAAGATCATCTCCATCAAGAGACTGATCCTCTCTCTCTGAGCATGGGGGGAAGACACAGCCTTATCCCTCCTGCTCCTTCTCTTGGAAGACACCTGGTTCATTTTTTCAAAATCCGTGGCCTGTTCAGTAGAAGTCAGTTTGGCCTGTGACCTGGTCACAGCAAACACATCTGCAGAGATGCTCAGCATTGCTGCACAAGTCCTAAGTTCCACTTCAGCCCAGGCTGATGTCTCCAAATCATTGCCCAACAAACACGCCACTGGAAGGTCTGAGCTAACCACAACTTTCATAGGGCCAGTTACCCCTCCCAAGATGAAATTAGCAACTGCCTAGGAATGATCAGTCCTGACATTGTTAGCATTGGTCACTTGGTACATTTCTCTAAGTATGATTTGGTCAGGGCCCACAAGATTTTTTGTCACCATAGTGACCCTTGCACCTGTGTCCCTGTATGCCATGGCCTCCTTACCATTAATCAAAGGCTGCTGTCTGTATTTGCCCAAGTTACTGGGACTGGCAAATAAGGTGGTCATATCCATGCCACCATCACAGAGAAGCACAGCCTGAGCTGGAGTTCTGACTAAGCCAGCACCCACCTCAGAGCCCAAGGTTAACCCTACTAACCCTACTATCCCTTGTTCCCTGTACCACCACCTGTACTTGTGCTAGGGGGCACAGTTGCCTTAGGGGCAGTGGTGGTAGGAGGATTTTCCTTAGCTTTTGGACAATCAGCATCCTTTGTCCAATGGGTCTTTACCTTACAACAGTAACACCAAGGTTTCTTTTTGCCTTTTCCCTTGTTAGACTGCGACTCCCCCCCAGATGCAGGTTTTTGGGGCCCTGATGAAGACTTTTGATCTTTACCCTTGTCCCCACCCTTATCTGGATTTTTTTAATCTTGCTTCTTCTGGCCACCACCATAGTTCTGGGTTTTCTGCTTCACCCTGGTTCTGACCCACTTATCTGCCTTCTTTCCCAATTCTTAGGGAGAAGTCAAATCTGAGTCAACCAGATACTGATGCAATAACTGATTTTGGCAATTATTAAGGATCTGCTCCCTCATAATCAAATTATACAATCCTACAAAATCATGTACTTTGCTGCCAAGCAACCAGCATTCCAGAGCCTTAATGGCACTGTCCACAAAGTCTACCCAGTCCGGATTCTGTGTCTTCCGGGTGTCTCTGAACTTAATCCTGTATTGTTCAGTGGTTACGCCAAACCCATCAATGAGAGCACTCTTCAGGACTGAATAATTGTCAGCATCCTCTTCTCTAACAGTGAGGAGCTTATCTCCACCTTTGTCAGCAAAGGAGAGCCACAAGATAGCTGCCCACTGCTCTTGAGGGACCCTCTAAACTTTACAGGCCCTCTCTAAAGCAGTTATCCATTTGTGGATGTCATCCCCAACATGGTAGGGAGGGACAATCTTGCTCAGGTTCCTATTATCAAAGGAAAGTTCCTTAACTCTAGGGACACGGTTGCTGCCACCATGGGACTCTAGTCCCAACTTTTTTCTAGCTCTCTAGGGACTCTTTTTCCAGGGCCAATTGCTCTTGCCTGAGCATAAGCTTAGCTTTCTCAAGCTCAAGAAATTGGTATTCCCTGTCATAAGAGTGGTCCCTCTTGCTGGATACAGAGGTCCCTGCAGACTGTCCTGAGTGATTAGATTCTGTAGAGAGAGATCTAGATCTCCTTGGTAAACTCTGCACTCTTCCAGGAGGGGTGAAGAGAGGTTCCCCTGAACCATCTCCATGACCCTCTTGAAGATCTGAATTGTCCAGGTGGGAACCTTCAGATTCCTCCTGGCCAGGGTTTGAGACTAGGTCATAAAAGGTGTCAACTCTTGACCTGTCCTCATTCCCTGTCCCACGCACTCTCTCCTGTTCATCTGACCCAGGGCTCTTCCTAAGGTCATCAAGAAGTAACAGCTCTACTAGACGTTGAGTGTTGGCACTTCTCCCTGTCTTCAGCTTCCTAGAGACACACAGGACTTTCAGTTCATGGAACGAAAGCTCACTGTATCTAGAAGGCAGAGAGCCACTGGCATCTCCTTTAGTAGACATACTAAGTGTGGTGTGGTTTTGCACCTACCTAACCTAGTGGGAGCTAAACTCTCTTAGGTTGGAGAAAAGGTGTGCTAAACCCTTGACTTACCCAACCCCAAGTTCAGTAGAACTTACTTATCCAAGCTGGTATTATATGTACCTAATACTAGTGGTTTTTCATCTAACCAATACAAAGGTTTATCTGGTAAAACAATGCAGGCTTGAATCCCAACCGCTGCACACCAATGTGAGAAGTTGGCCTGGTATATGATGTCCACTAATTAAAGTGGGCACCTTGCACCAGTCAAAACAACTCTTATGGTTATTTAAGAGGTCAAAGATAACCTTAGAAAGCTATCCAAGTGGTAGCTGTGGAGAGCAGCCTTCAGGCTTAGTTTTGAAGGAATGTTAAGCAGCTTGTTTTACCAGAATGCAACCTTATAGTATTGGTTAAATGAAAGGAGAACCACACAGTAGTTATAAAAATATGTATTTATTAATATAACACTCTCTAGTATGACACAGTATCTCCTACACGGAGATAATCACACAATACACAATACTATAGCACAGATTCAACAGTAAGTAGCAAGAATACACAGTGGGCCCCAGGGGGGGACCAAACCATATACTAAAATAGTGGTATGAGAACCATGACTCGAGTCAAGACAGTGTCTAGGAAACGTAGAATCGCTGGGACCCCAAGGAACCATCCAAGGTGAGTAAGTAGGGACCCCACGGAGGACGGGTGCAGTGTGGGAACACGACCGCGTGCTCCGTACAATTCTATGGGGAAGTCGCGGTTGAAGTTTTAGTGTTTAAGGACACTTCCCGGTGGATTACGAGGAAACCCTTTGAATCAGAAAAGGTTGGAGAGCCACCCCACCTGTGGATACCGAAGTATCAGTGTTACCTATCCCAGGGAAGCCGGGTGCATAGGGCTGAAGTGGTGTCGGATACCGTCGTCGATCTCAATGGGAGACTTAAAAGAAATGCCACTGCTGGAAAGAAGAAAAGTGTCCAGTGGAACCCACAGGTGGATTCTTGATGGAAGGAACCTGAAAGCAGAGGGGACAGAGTCTGGGTCACTCAGGAGTGACCAGGGGCTCAGTAGACGAATGCCCACCGATGTTGGGTGCTTCAGGTGTGTTGATGGAGACCTTGACTCTGCAGCCACGGGGACCAGGAGATGTTGAGGATGACCAGGAGCTGGATACAAGCTGTCCCACAAAGGATGTCGAGTGCTGAGGGGTCGGTGTCCGGTCGGAGCAACAACAAGCCTTGGCAGCAGCAACCCATGAAGTAGGTCAAGGAAGGTTACGGTCTGGCCCAGCAAGGACCAGGAGACTCACCACAGCACGGGGAGTCAGGGCAGGCCTGGAGCACCTAGGGGAGCCTAAGAAAAGCAGAGTTGATCCTCAAATGGGCCCACAGGCCGGAGGCACAGGAGTCACGAGAGGACCTCAAGCGATTTCACAAAATGACAGCTTGCAGAGCAGTCAGTATAAAGAGGCTAAAGTTCTCTATAGAAAATGTGCCCAGAGGTTGGGGCTATTTGTAGCCCAATGCACTTGTTCAGAAAATGCCAACAAGTATATGCACTTGCAAAAGTATGCTGTGCACAGGGGTTCAAGTTATGCAGTTTTCACAAAGAATACTGGCCTCAGACGTGGTGAAAGGGCACCTCCACCTCAAAGAAAATAGGAACCCATGTCCTGTGTTGCTGGAGCCTTCAGAGTCCACAGGAGTTCAAGATCAGCAGACTGGTCAGTTGCGTTATGGTGCCTGCAAATTCAGAAGAGTGACTCCTTCACCCCAACGGAGATAACTTCAGTTGTCCTTGATGCCTCACAGGTCCTGCATGGAGCCTGTATAGTGCACAGCACAGACAATGCTTTGGACAGAGAGGGAGAGAAAGTCGGGCCCACTCAAAGTCGAGCGAAGTCCAGAGTGTCCAGACAGTCGAAGGTCAGTGGTTTCTTGTTCAGAATCTTGTCCACATTGAATCTAGGGTCCTCAGCCAGGTAAGCCCTTTTGTACCCACAGGAGAGGGTTGGACAGATTCAGGGGACCCTCCCAGGGGAGGGTTTGAACAGTGGGTAGGTTACTCCCATGTCCTTTGTCCAGTTTCACACCAGAGCAGGAGGCAATGGCTCCCAGAACAGGTTTGAGCTGGACTATGCACAGGGACACCAAATGTGCCCCTCGTGCAGACTTTCAGGCACTTTGGAAGTGCACCCACCCAGCCCCAATACACTAAACCCTGTCTGGGAGGTGGTCACACCTCCCAGTGACAGGATGCCTATTGTTCTGCATTCCCCTGCCCGTGCTTGGCTCAGCAGCAGGATGGCAGAAATATGTCTCTGGTTGGCAGCAACCATTTTGTGCTGTCCGGGTCGGGAAGACCAGGGACCCCACGAAACTCACTTCAGAAGGGTGGCATCATACCTCCCACACCAGTTACTGGAGTGGAGGTATGATTCCAAGGTGTTTGATACCAAACACGACATGTTTTGTTGCAGCCATTATAGAGATAGCATTCGACGCAAGCATATGATGCACCTCTACCTATAAGTCTGGCTCAGTCACCGAGAACCCAGGAAAATGTTCTTCGAAGGCTGCAGGGGTGCTCTGCTCATGCAGGAGCACCCTTTCATGTAAAACCCAGCCCCCTGCCTTCAGGATTGCCAAGGCCTGCTATAGGGGTGACTGATAGGTTTTAAGTGTGGTGACCTATAGGTTTAGTAAACCTATATCCTTCGTAAGTGGTGCAAGCACCAGCTCACACAGGCTGCAATGGCAGACCTGTAGTTCCATATTGCATGGCCTCTCATGGGTGGCATAATACATGCTATAGCCCATGGGAGGTCTCTGGGGTACCAATGCCCTGGGTACATGTGTACCATATACTAGGGACTGACAAGGGTACCCCAGTATCCAATCTGGAGTGTACCTAGTACATATCATAACAGTTTTAAGGAGAAAGCAGATAGGCTGGGGTCCTGATTAGCAGGATCCCAGCCAGACTAGTCAAAAACAGCATTGCATTCAGCAAGAAGTGGGGGTAACCATAAGAAGCAGATCCTACTTTCCTACAGAGACCTTAACAACTAGGTCACAGTGACTCATGAGTAATGTGCACCAAAACTTAAATATGACATTCGAATCTAACCCTCCAGTATATACGGTGCCGTAGGTTAGAGTTCACCTATGTTGACATCATTGACAGTGCTGAATGGAAGGAAAGAGGGAGAGAGAGAGAAAGAGAAAGTGACACAGTGGGAGCAAGAAGATTTCTCTAATTTTACGATATTTATCAGAGAAAGTACCATTGCCCATAATTTTACCTGAGAAACAACAACCATTGAAACACCAGGACTTGAACAAATAATATTTGGAGTAAGAGTCAGAGACCTTAACCACTAGGCCACAGGGAATCATGAGGAATCTCCACAAAAACGTATATATGACATTCGAATCAAACACTCTAGAGTATACAGTGCCGTAGGTTACAGTTCACCTATGTTGACATCATTGACAGTGCTGAATGGAAGGAAAGAGGGAGAGAGAAAAAGAAACTGAGTCAGAGGGAGAGAGAAGATTTATACTCCTTGTGTTAAGAAAAACTCATAAAGAGCGATATTCAATCAAGGAGAAAAGAAAAACATTAACATGTTTATTTTTGACTGAGAATACACAACCAGTGAAACACTAGGATTTGAACACAGAACCTTTGGAGTTAGAGTCTGCAACCTTAACCTCTAGTAGTCTGCAGAAAAAGGTATATATAACATTCAAATCAAACACTCCAGTGAATGCAGTGCCGTGGTTTAGAGTTCACCTATATTGACATCATTGACAGTGTTGAATGGAAGGAAAGAAGGAGAGAGAGAAAAAAAGAAAGCGAGACAAAGGGAGAGATAAGATTTGTATTCTTTGAGGTATAAAATACTTTTAAAAAGAGAAATTCAAACAAGGAGAAATAAAAAAAAATTCAAAATTTAGCAGAGAAAGTACCATTGCCTTTCATTTTATCTCGGAAATCACAATAATTGAACCTCCAGGATCTGAACTCATAACATTTGGAGTAAGAGTCAATGACCTTAACCACTAGGTCATAGTGACTCATGAGTGCTCCATTGGAAAGCTTATATATGACATTCGAATAAAACACTCCAGTGTATGCAATGCCGTAGGTTAGAGTTCACCTATGTTGACATCATTGACAGTGTTGAATGGAAGGAAAGAGGGAGAGAGAGAGAAAAGGAAAGCTAGCCAGAGGGAGCGAGAATATTTGTATAATTTGGGTTAAGACATACCTTTAAACAGAGATATTCAAACAAGTAGAAATTAAAAATATTTACAAACACTTATAAGAGAAAGTACCATTGCCTATACATTTATCTCAGAAACCATACCCATTGAAACACAAGGATTTGAACACATTACATTTTGAACAAGAGTCAGAGACCTTAGCTGCTAGGCCACAATGACTCCGAAGTAGTTTCCACGAAAACCTATAAATGACATTTGAATCAAACTCTTAATTGTATGTAGTGCTGTAGGTTAGAGTTCACCTATGTTGACATCATTGACAGTGTTGAATGGAAGGAAAGAGGAAGAGAGAGAGAAAAAGAAAGCAAGACAGAGGGAGCGAGAAGATTTGCATTCTTTGGGGTAAGTCATACTTTTAAAGAGAGATATTCAAACAAGGAGAAATGAAATATATTTTCCAACATTTATCAGAGAAAATACCTTTGACTATAATTTTACCTCAGAAACCACAACCATTGAAACACCAGGATTTGAACACATAATATTT
Organism: Calotriton arnoldi; assembly: GCA_963921515.1. Lineage (NCBI taxonomy): Eukaryota > Metazoa > Chordata > Amphibia > Caudata > Salamandridae > Calotriton > Calotriton arnoldi. The sequence goes on from CAWUFW010001916.1 coordinate 255,980, forward strand.
GGAATAAGAGTCAGAGACCTTAACCACTATGCCACATGAAGACATATATGACATTCGGATAAAACACTCCGGTGTATGCTGTGCCATAGGTTAGAGTTCAACTATGTTGACATCATTGACAGCGTTGAATGGAAGGAAAGAGAATGAGAGAAAAAGAAAGCGAGACAGAGAGAGAAGATTTGTATTCTCTGGGGTAAGACATACTTTTAAAGAGAGATATTCAAACAAGGAGAAATGAAAAATATTTTCCAACATTTATCAAAGAAAATACCATTGCCTACAATTTTAACTCAGAAACCACAACCTTTGAAACACCAGGATTTGAACGTAAAACATTTGGAGTAAGAGTTAAAGACCTTAACAACTAGGCCACACTTACTGAGGAGTAGTCTACACGAAGATTTATATATGACATTCGAATCAAACACTCCAGTGTATGCAGCGCCATCATCGACAGTGTTGCATGGAAGGAAAGAGAGAGAGAAAAAAAGAAAGCGGGACAGAGGGAGAGAGAAGATTTGTATTCTTTGGGGTAAGCTTAACTCATAATGAGAGATATTCAAACATGGAGAAAAGAAAAACATTAATGAAAGAAAGTGACATTACTTTTGACTGAGAACCCAAAATCAGTGAAGCATCAGGATTTGAACACATAAACTTTGGAGAAAGAGTCAGTGACCTTAACCACTAGGTCACAGTGACTCACAAGTAGTGATGCCCAAAAAAGTATATATGACATTTGAGTCAAACACTCCAGTGTATTCAGATGCAGTGCTGTGGGTTAGAGTACACCTATATTGACATCATTGACAATGTTGAATGGAAGGAAAGACGGAGAGAGAGAGAAAAAGTAAGCGAGCCAGAGGGCGAGGGATGATTATTATTCTTTGTGGTAAGACATACGTGTAAAGAGAGATATTGAAACAAGGAGAAATGAAAAACATTTTCCAACATTTATCAGAGAAAGTACCATTGCCTATAATTTTACCTCAGAAACCACAACCTTTGAAACACCAGAACTTGAACACATAATCTCTAGAATAAGATTCCTTAACAACTAGGACACAGTGACTCATAAGTAGTCTGCACGTAAAACCTATATATGACATTCAAATCAAACACTCCAATATATGCATTGCCATAGGTAAGAGTTCACCTATGTTGACATTATTGACAGTGTTGAATGGAAGGAAAGAGAAAAAGAAGGTGAGACAGAAGATTTGTATTGTTTGCGATAAGACAAACTCATTTTCATGTTTCACTAAGAACTCTCAACCAGAGAAACACCTGGATTTAAACACACAACTTTTGGAGTAGGAGTCTGTGACCTTACCACTAGGCCACAATGACAATTGAGTAGTCTGCACAAAAACTTATATATAACATTCAAATCAAACACTCCAGTGTATGCAGTGCCGTGAGTTAGAGTTCACCTATATTTTCATCATTGACAGTGTTGAATGGAAGGAAAGAGGGAGCGAGAAAGAAAAAGAAAGCGAGCCAGAGGGAGAGGGAAGATTATTATTCTTTGGGGTAAGACATACTTGTAAAGAGAGATATTCAAACAAGGAGAAATGAAAATATTTTCCAACATTTATAAGAGAAAGCACCATTGCCTATAAATTCACCTGAGGAACCTCAACCACTGAAACACCAGGATTTGAACACATAACCAACGTAGTAAGAGTCAGAGACCTTAACCTCTAGGATACAGTGACTCACGAGTATTCTGCACAAAAACTTATATAGGACATTCGAATCAAACACTTCAGTGTATGTATTGCCATAGGTAAGAATTCACCTATGTTGACATCATTGACAGTGTTGAATGGAAGGAAAGAGGGAGAGAGAGAAAAAGAAAGCGGGACAGAGGTAGAGAGAATATTTGTATTCTTTGAGGTAAGACAAACTCATAAAGAGAGATATTCAAACAAGGAAAAATAAAAATATTTATCAAAGAAAGTAACATTGCTTCTATCTTTGACTGAGAACTCACAACCGGTAAAACATCAGAATTTTAACACATAACCTTTGGTGTAAGAGTCTACAACCACAACCACTAGGCCACAGTGAATCATAAGTACTCTGCCCAAAATCATATATATGACATTGGAATCAAACACTCCAGTGTATGCAGATGCAGTGCAATGGGTTAGAGTTCACATATATTGACATCATGGACAGTGTTGAATGGAAGGAAAGAAGGAGAGAGAGAGAGAGAGAGAGAGTGAGAGAGAAAAAGTAAGCAAGCCAGAGAGAGAGGGAAGATTATTATTCTTTGGGGTAAGACATACTTTTAAAGAGAGATATTCAAACAAGGAAAAATCAAAAATATTGTCCAACATTTATCAGAGAAAGTACTATTGCTTTTAATTTTAGCTCACTAAACACAACAAGGATTTGAACACATATTATTTGGAGTAAGAGACATTAACCATTAGGCCACAGTGACTCAGGAAAAGGCTCCACGAAAACTTATATATGACATTCGTATCAAACACTACATTGTATGTATTGCCATAGGTAAGAATTCACCTATGTTAACATCATTGACAGTGTTGAATGGAAGGAAAGAGAGAGAGAGAAAAAGAAAGTGAGACAGAGGGAGAGAGAAGATTTGTATTCTTTAGGGTATGACATATTTTTAAACAGAGATATTCAAAGAAGGTGAAATGAAAAATATTTTCCAAAATGTATCCCGAGAAAGTAACATTGCGTATAATTTTGCATCAGAAACCACAACTATTGGACACACAACCTTTGGATTAAGTGACAGAGACCTTAACCACTAGGCCATAGTGACTCATAAGTAATCTGCCCCAAAAACCTATATATGACATGCAAATCACACACTCCAGTGCATGCAGATGCAGTGCCGTGGGTTAGAGTACACCTATATTGACATCATTGACAGTGTTGAATGGAAGGAAAGAGGCAGAGAGAGAGTAAAAGAAAGTGAGACAGAGGGAGAGAGAAGATTTGTATTCTATGGGGTAAGAGTAACTCATAAAGAAAGATATTCAAACAAGGAGAAATGAAAAATATTTTCCAAAATGTATCAGAGAAAGCACCATTGCCTATAGTTTTACCTCAGAAACAACAAACATTGAAACACCAGGATTTGAACATATAACCTTTGGAATAAGAATCAGAGACCTTAACCACTAGGCCACAGGTACATGTGAGCAACCTGCACGAAAACGTATATATGACATTCGAATCAAACACTCCAGTGTATGCAGTGCCGTAGGTTAGAGTTCACCATAGTTGACCTCCTTGACAGTGTTGAATAGAAGGAAAGAGGGAGAGAGAGAGAAAAAGAAAGCGAGACAGAGGGAGAGAGCAGATTTGCATTCTTTGGGGTAAGACGAACTCATAAAGAGAGATATTCAAACATGGAGAAAAGAAAATCATTTATCAAAGAAAGTAACATTACTTTTATTTTTGACTGACAACTCAAAACCAGTGAAGCATCAGGATTTGAACACATAACCTTGAGCGTAAGCATTTGCAACCTCAACCACTAGGCCAGAGTGAGTCATAAGTAGTATGCCCAAAATTGCATGTATGACATTTAAATCAAACACTCCAGTGTATGCAGATGCAGTGCCGTGGGTTAGAGTTCACATATATTGACATAATTGACAGTGTTGAATGGAAGGAGAGAGAGAGAGAAAAAGAAAGCGAGCCAGAGGAAGAGGGAAGATTATTATCCTTTGGGGTAAGACATACTTGTAAAGAGAGATATTCAAACAAGGAGAAATGAAAAATATTTTCCAACATTTATAAGAGAAAGCACCATTGCCTATAAATTCACCTGAGGAACCTCAAACACTAGGATTTGAACACATAACCAATGTTGTAAGAGTTAGAGACCTTAACCACTAGTATACAGTGACTCTTGAGTATTTTGCACAAAAACTTATATAGGACATTCGAATCAAACACTTCAGTGTATGTATTGCCATAGGTAAGAATTCACCTATGTTGACATCATTGACAGTGTTGAATGAAAGGAAAGAGGGAGAGAGAGAGAGAAAAGAAAGCGGGACAGAGGTAGAGAGAATATTTGTTTTCTTTGAGGTAAGACGAACTCATAAAGAGAGATATTGAAACAAGGAAAAAAGAAAAATATTTATCAAAGAAAGTAACATTGCTTCTATCTTTGACTGAGAACTCACAACCGGTAAAACATCAGAATTTCAACACATAACCTTTGGAGTAAGAGTCTGCAACCACAACCACTAGGCCACAGTGAATCATAAGTCCTCTGCCCAAAATCGTACATATGACATTCGAATCAAACACTCCAGTGTATGCAGATGCAGTGCAATGGGTTAGAGTTCACATATATTGACATCATGGACAGTGTTGAATGGAAGGAAAGAAGGGAGAGAGAGAGAGAGAGAGAGAAAAATAAGCAAGCCAGAGAGAGAGGGAAGATTATTATTCTTTGGGGTAAGACATACTTTTAAAGAAAGATATTCAAACAAGGAGAAATCAAAAATATTGTCTAACATTTATCAGAGAAAGTACTGTTGCTTTTAGCTCACTAAACACAACAAGGATTTGAACACATACCATTTGGAGTAAGAGACCTTAACCAGTAGGCCACAGTGACTCATGAAGAGACTCCACGAAAACTTATATATGACATTCGAATCAAACACTCCAGTGTATGTATTGCCATAGGTAAGAATTCACCTATGTTAACATCATTGACAGTGTTGAATGGAAGGAAAGAGAGAGAGAGAAAAAGAAAGCGAGACAGAGGGAGAGAGAAGATATGTATTCTTTGGGGTAAGACCAACTCATAAAGAGAGATATTTAAACAAGGAGAAAAGAAAACATTTATCAAAGAAAGTAACATGTCTTTATTATTGACTGATATCTCACAAATAATGAAACACCAGGATTTGAACACATCACCTTTGGAGTAAGAGTCTGTGACCTTAAACACTAGGCCATAGTGACTCTTGACAACACTTAAAAATTAAATTACTTCCCCCTGTGAACAGGCCTTTTTTAACCTTACTAAGGTCTTGCTCAAGTCCTCCTTAGGCACCATCACATTTCGCGAGATTTGTTGACCTAAGTAATTGACCTCACTTACACCAAACTTACACTTATCCCTTTTTAGTGTCAAACCTTTTTCTAGAAGTCGTCTCAAAACCACACGCACCAGCTCATGATGTTCCTTCTCAGTATTTTCATAAAACAGTAAGTCATCCGGGTATCATTTCATACCACTTATTCCTTTCAGCACCTTTGCCATCACCCGTTGATACAGAAAACAGCCCAAAAGTAATTCTCTTAAATGTATGCGCCCCCCCCATTGGTTTTATAAATGCAGTTGGTTCCTGTAACCCAGAATCTAACTCCACCTGGTGATATGCTGTAGTCAAATCTAACATTGACAAATATTTTGCACCTTCTAGAGTATACATAATTTCATCTATGTTGGGTGAGGGAAATCGATCTACCAAAACATTTCTATTAAGTGCTCTTAGACATAGTATCATTTGGCATGGTCTACCCTATCTTTTTGCTTCTAGCCTCCTGTTTTTGATTGTGTGCTAGATTTTGTTTTTGCTGGTGTTTGGGCTTTGGGCACTTTATCTCTGCTGACCTGTGCTAAAGTTCATGTACACTGACTAAAATGTAATGGCATTTGGTTTCTTGATGATTGGCATATTTGCTTAACTAGTAAGTCCTTCTTACAGTGGTCTGTAAGTGGCAGGGGCCAATAAGTCAAATGTTACTAGTAGGTCTGCAGCATGGATTGTGCGCCTACATGAGTAGGTCTTCAAACTGGCATCAGGCCTGCCACTGCAAGCCCTGTGTGCGCAGTTTACTTGCCATGTCGACCCGGCAAGTAAACCTACTTGCTGGGCCCATACCTTCCCTTTTTCTAAATATAAGGCACCCCTAAGGTAGGCCCTAGGTTGCAACAGGGGCCGAGTGCTGGGTATTTAAAAGGTAGGACATGTGCTGTTAAGTTTCACATGTCCTGGTAGTAAAAAGCCGCTAAATTCACTTTTCACTACATCAAGGCCTATCTCTCCCATAGGTTAGCTCTTGAGCTGCCCTTAGCATTTTACATGGGTATCTTCCAATTGGGAGCTAACAGAAAATTGGAGTTTGGTGTCTCTGGACTCACAAGTTAAATACACATCTTTTAGTGAGTTTGGTTTTTAAATTGCAGATCTGAAAATGCCACTTTTAGAAAGTTGGCATTTTCTTACTTTAACTATTCGGTGCCTCTGCCTGTCCCTAGAATATACATCTGGGTTGGATGACAGTTGGGCTTTCTGAATTCACTCTAGACAGTCACACAGAAAGGGAGCTGAGTTGTGCCCTGCATATCCGGAGGGCCCATCACCAGGCTGATGGGTCTTCCTGAGCTAGAGTGGTAGAAGGAGTTGACACTTGCACCTGAGTAGGGCTGTACCGGTCCCCACACAGAGAATTGTGTACCCCTCTGCAGTGTATCTGGAGCCAGGAATAGCCAGGTCTTGTGCACTACAAAGACCTTTCTTTAAAGTCTACCTATTTCAAAGGCCAAAATGGGTATAAGTACTGGAATTTTGACACCATATCCTCAGAAACTATCTGGACTGAGGACATTCTGCCAGGAAGAAGAGCTGTTGAACTGCCAGGAGAGACTGCCACTTTGTTGCTTCCTTTGTTGTGTTGGCCTTCTGTCTGCTGCTTCTTTCCTGGGAGTGAGAGGACTAGACTTGGCTCTCAGCATCCTGCTTTCTAAAGTTTCTCCAAGGGCTTGAGATGAGCGTGCCTCCTGTTGGAAACCTCAGGACCATCAAAGACTTCACCTGCATCTTGCTACCAGTACCTGGGCTCCTCTGCCTTGAGTCTTGACCTACCAAGTGCTGCCAACCCAGTCCTGGACCCTTGGAGGCAATTCTGGTGCTTCAACCAAGAAATTGACACATCGACTCCAAGAGTAACTTTGGAATCAATGCATCGCCTCTGCCTGCACCAAAGCTGTGGTCCCCGTTTGCTAAGTGCGCAACACAATGACTGTGACTTACAGTGCAAGCCCAACAATGCCGCAGTGCCACCTCTGAAATACCGCTGCTGCGGATGTCTCGAGCTCTGCTTCACCAAAGTCCTTGACGCACCGCAGTGACTCCGACACAGCACCTGCAGCCTGTTTGTTCAACATCAATGCCGTGGAATCGATGCACCTCGCTGTGACTTCAACACATCATCGACAGCGCGTTGCCTTCTGGACCCAAGGTTTTGCACCTGCAACTGATGCATCACCTCCCCTGCGCCACACATCATCCTCGGACATTAGCGGCTCAATGACCATGTGCAATGCATCGTCCCCGAGCACCTATGTGCCAACAGCCTGCATAGCAGTAAGGAACCGATGCATCACCTGCCTTCGCGATGCCTCACCTCTTCTGCGATTTGCACCATCTTTGACTGTGTGACTCACCCAAGGTACCGTAGCGGGGTCCTGGTAATTCCTGCAGCCGGATCTCGCTCCATTGTGGTCAGACTGAACTTGTGGAACTGTCCTGGTCAAGCGTGATGAGATAGCCCCATTCAGAGTGAATGTTTTCTACATGCTATAATTCCTTTTAATGTTGAAACAAATTTTATCTTAACTTGCGTATGTTGGATTTTTGTCATTTTGTTTTTGTTTTACTCAGATAAATATTGGCTATCTTTCTAAACTGGTCTGGAGTATTTATGTGGTGTTTGCACTGTATTACTGTGTGTGGTTGTGCACAAATACTTTACACATTGCCACTTTAATTTAGCCTAAATGCTCTATGCAAAGCTATCCTAGGGTGAGCACAGGTAAACTTAGTGTGTACAACACTTGCCCTGACTACAATGTAGGTCCCTACTTAGACAGGGTGCAAACCACTGCCAACTAGAGACCTCGTTTCTAACATTGGCCGTGGCGGTAGGATAGGATGTGTATTTGTACATTACATACAATGATTGGTGTACACCACTTCCATGTAGCAGACCATTACATACCAGCATACTATTTCTCTTTTTCCTCGTTGGCAACCTTTTGAGTTTTTGCAATCAGGTCTCAGTCTGGAGAGCCAACAGCTGTGCCTCAGATTGAGCAGGAGAGGTTTGAAACCTAATTTGGTGCCTCAGCTCAAAAAGTTCTTTAGGGATTTCAAATGTTCTTTTAAAGGATTCACTAAAAAGGAGGAGTTGCAAAAGGTGCTAAGGGTGTGGTTTGCAGTGAGGAATGCTGCTGGGCACCCTGAGGATGAGAATGTTGTTGTGGAGGAAGTGGAACCGAGCTTGCATCTGGAATGGCTGGAGGAGTCAGCATTGCCTGTGGGGTGAGGGACCAGCCTGAATGGCGTAAGAACTCCCTCCAGAGCTAGCAGGAGTGTTTCATCTAAAAGCCTGTATGCAGCAGAGATGAGAGACTGGTGGGAAGAAAAGTAGCTCCAGCTGGAGCTGGCAAAACTCAATGTGGTTATGGATATCGGCTGTGGAGGAAAGGAAAATGCTTTTAGCTCAAGAGCTGAGCATGAAACAGCTGGATCTGAAAGCGAAGTCCAGCACAGATGGTGGCAGCATTTCTTCAGTACACTCAGAAGGAAAGGTCCACATTCCCAAGAGTCTAGTGCCTGATTATAGAGGGTGAGACGACATAGATAGGATCTCAGAGAGGGATTGGGGTGCAGGTTTATGAAAGTATTTCACAGGGGAGAGGAGGGACACCTTATTGGCCCTAGGAGTTGAGGACCAGACAAGGTATCCCGCCATGAAGGAAGCACTGGTCAGGAGATATGGTCTGACCCCAAAAATCTACATGAAAAAGTTTAGGGTAAGTGTGAAACTTGGTCCCCAGACTTGGGTAGACAGTGTTAATTCATTTTGTCGAGCACTGGATGGTTGGGTGAAGTGCAGTGAGGTAACAGACTCTCAGGGGCTGTAAAATTTGATTGCATGTAAGCACATATTTAGTCTTTGTTTTCCAGAGCTGTGCCAGCACTTGGTTGATATTAAGCTGACTGACTCCAAGCAGCTTTCTAAGGAGGCGGACCTCTGGCTCTGCACCAGTGTCCAAAGAAGTTGTATGTGAGAGACTCCGCCAAGGGTGGACAGGGTCCCCAACAAAAGAAGGAGGGGAGGACAAAAATAAAAGTAAGGAGGTTTCTATAGGCCACCAAACTAGTCCCCAGGGTAAGGATTCCCAACCCCTTGTTGAGAAGAAGAGTTAGTTCCCTTCAGGAAAGCCTGCACTGAAGGGCCCCCTGAAGTGTTTAGCCTATAATCAGGGAGGGCTCTTCAAGGAGGATCCCACATATTCCAAGCGGGCACAGCCCCCCACCGGTGAGCAGTCACTAGAGATGGCGAGTGTAGCGATGGGGAGGAGTTTGTCCCAGCCAGGGGAGATGACCCTAGTTTCCCTTGGTGACACCAAGATGGTCCAGAGAACCCTCATGCCTGACAACATTAGGAAGTACAGGCAGTTTGTGAGCATGAATGGGAGAAGGGTGGAGTCTCAGAGAGACATATCAGCCAGCAAGACAACTGTCAGGTGTCATCTGGTGTCTTCAGATCAGGTAGCTCATTATGTGGACCTCCAATTAGTTGCTAGAGACAACAGTGAGTGCCAATGTTGGGTGGCTCAGGCTCCCTTTGAATGTGGGGGGGGTCTCAGGATCCCTAAGTGTAGCTGTAAGTCCATCCATGCCTGTGGATTGTCTGCTGGGCAATGACCTGGAACAAACCGCCTGGAAGTAAGTGGTGCTCAGGTCGCACTTGGAGATGTTGGGATTGCCTGAGTGGATGGGCTTGACCACATGGTCCATGGCAGCAAGTGAGGGTAGTCAGAAGGACCTGGAGCCTGAAAGAGTGTCCCAGGTCTCTGCTGGGAAGAGAAAGGGCAAGGGGCGTGGGAAAGCCACCCCTGAACTTCCCACGGTCCGGGAGGAGGCTGAACCTAAGGGGTACACCCTGGAACCTACAGGGGAAGGTGTGGCTGAACTAGGTAACCTGCCTTAGATGTCTCAGTATTCAAAAATATATTGGGGTATACCCAAATTATCCTCCTATACCTGGGTAAAGTACTACAAAAAGTAGAAAAAACGGGGGGTGGCAAGGAGGAAAGAATATCTGTAACCACTAACTAATAGGGAACTTCATATTACCCTATTGACAGTACATCGTCCTATCATAAATTCATATGCCTTATTCAAAACAACAAGTCACATACCACAGACACATTTTTTGAAATAATTATCCTTCTTTTGGTTTCTTTTTTTTTTTTTAAACATACAAACATATATACAAACAACATATACATCACAAATCAACATAAACCAAGTTCATTAGTTCCTTCTACCCATTTGATTGGACACTAATCAGTGTTTGCAAACTAAATCAAAGCAATACACTGCGAGGTAGTCTTCTGTGCACACGAGGTTACCACACCTCTGAAAACCTCATTTCGAATGTGCTTTCAATCAAAAGAATTTTTTATCAATGCCAATTGGACTCCTCTGATCATAAACTGTCGACGCGGACGCGTTTCGGCCTTCATTTACATCTTGGCCTCCTCAGGACAAGGGTAAGGGAACAAACCTAAGTAAACTTGATCACTCGCTCAGCTTTAATCACCAGGCCGTTAAAATCTCAGTCACATGCTACGGCCTCCTGAGGATGCTCCGAAAGATCCTTCCCCTTCCCCCTTTTCCGGTGAGAAGGATCATGGTCCAGGCCCTCATCCTCTCTGTGCAAGCCATACCGGGCACAAGTACCACTGGAGGACGTCTCACCGAAAAGGGAGAAAGGAACATGCAGAGTAAGGGTGGAAAGGGTGGAGACCACCTAAGCTACTCAAAAACCAACCTACGTGACTACTAATTCATGCCATTATCAAAGAGCCACGTGCACCAAAATCAGTAAAGAAAGGAAAAAACCGGGTCATTCATGTATAACCAGTGTGTACAACAATGATACACTCACGTGAAGCGAACAAAAATAACTGGCTGTAAGCTTCTATACAACTCAATCAGGCATGTAGCAAATTTCAATGGACCAACCGCTAGTTACATCACCTAAACGTGGCGTAAAAACATGTCACTGATGGATATCCTAATTTAATGTAGTACCATCCACCATACCAGGATGTGTAAACAAGGAAGTCCCTACATACCTTAAAATCGGAGTAACAGGCAATCTGATGGTCATTCATTGATCATGTGCATAAATAAACAAAATTGTTCTCACTGAAAGGAATAAGACAATATCTCAATACAGCAATATAAATCCTCACAGGCGCTAATGCAGCAATGTGCAAGGGAATATGTATACTCTCAAAAGAGCTTACCTCTACTCATTGCTTCAAGTCAAAATGCCACTAAATGACGCGCTGAATCCTTTGCAATGGTGCACTAAAATAATAACAAGCGTTCCTCACTGTGAACAAAACAATAAATAGAGGAAAAAGCTTCAGTCGCCATACTTATAAAGGCGCTCGTATTATTCATTCCCAAAGGTTTTAAGAATCCAAATGCTCTCACCTATATCCGTCTCCAGAGGGACCAAAAGTCCGGTCTCTATCCAATGCGCCGGCAACTGCAGCCGCAACTCCGGCGCGTTTCAATTTCAAAGCGCGACTCGGCGTCCCACGTGATCGGGACTAGGAACTGAACATAAATGAGGGACTAACCACTAGGGTACTACGTGTAACCTGCTCCACTTGAAATAGACATAAATAAGGGGCTAACCACTCAGGTACTACGTATAGCCTGCTCCACTTGAAATAGACGGGGGGCTCACACATTGCCACCGCAATTCCAGCGCGTGTAAATATCAAAGCGCCACTCGGCACCCCAAGTGATCGGGGCTGGAAACTAAACATAAACGATGGACTAACCACTTGAATACCTACGCATAGCCTGCTAAACTCAAATTAGGCAGGGGGCTCACACAACAGACCGGTGTCACTGGGGTCAGAGGATTAATACACTCAAAACCTATCTGTAAAAGAGGGTTGAAAATACTACATACAGGGACATCCAGTTAGCACATGCACCCGGCATAGGGGTCGATTCCGATCTGGGTCGGAAGCGCACCTAACACTATTCGTCCGGAAAAAAAACAAGCCGGACGCGTGTTTCCCGACCGATTCGAACAGTCGTCCGAACGAGCAACTACGATGCGCATAACAGCACAGATTCCGAGCGAGCCGAACTTACCCATTTCAGCTCCTGTTCCCCGCCCGAAACGGACACGTAAACGCCGATTCGAGTCGCACGGAAGCAAATACACAGCACCTTCTGGCCGGACTAGTACGATGCGCCTTCCGTACGCGCCGAACCCGTCGCTACGTCCGGCACGTCAGAGCATCCGGGAGAGCTGTACATAAGCTCCGATTCGCGCCACAAGACGATCCACGGCGACGAGACGAACAAGCCAGCGACGAGTACGAGTCGAAGCCACGAGAAACCCGAACGAGACGACCTAACCATGAATCCCATCGCGCAGGTCCTACCAATACTCTACATCTATTACCGGGACCGGGACCGGTACGGACGCGTACGGCGCAGACGGTAAGTCAAACACCCACAACACAAACAAACTACACGTACCCGACATATGTCACACACACATAGGGATGTAGAAATGACGTACACTAGCAACAGCAGAACCATAGGGGCGGGATGGCTATCACCAATGCCATACACACTCATAGGGGGATGGATGCCTACCACTAACACCACCCCTACTCAGGGGAGCCCGGATGCCTGTCACTACTACCATCCCCACTCATAGGGGGATGGATGCCTACCACTACCACCACCCCTACTCATAGGGGCCTGGATGCCTGTCACTACTACCATCCCCACTCATCGGGGGATGGATGCCTACCACTACCACCACCCCTACTCATGTGGGCCTGGATGCCTGTCACTACTACCCTTCCCACACATAGGGGGATGGATGCCTACCACTACCACCACCCTACTCATGGGGGCCTGGATGCCTACCACTCCCACCACCCCTACTCAAGGGGGCTTGGATGCCTGTCACTACTACCATCCCCACTCATAGGGGGATGGATGCCTACCACTACCACCACCCTACTCATGGGGGCCTGGATGCCTACCACTCCCACCACTCCTACTCATGTGGGCCTGGATGCCTGTCACTACTACCATCCCCACTCATAGGGGGATGGATGCCTACCACTACCACCACCCTACTCATGGGGGCCTGGATGCCTACCACTACCACCACCCTACTAATGGGGGCCTGGATGCCTGTCACTACTACCATCCCCACTCATAGGGGGATGGATGCCTACCACTACCACCACCCTACTCATGGGGGCCTGGATACCTACCACTCCCACCACCCCTACTCATGGGGGCCTGGATGCCTGTCACTACTACCATCCCCACTCATAGGGGGATGGATGCCTACCACTACCACCACCCTACTCATGGGGGCCTGGATGCCTACCACTCCCATCACCCCTACTCATGGGGGCCTGGCTGCCTGTCACTACTACCATCCCCACCCCCATGGGGATGGATGCCTACCACTACCACCACCCTACTCATGGGGGCCTGGATGCCTACCACTACCACCACCCTACTAATGGGGGCCTGGATGCCTGTCACTACTACCATCCCCACTCATAGGGGGATGGATGCCTACCACTACCACCACCCTACTCATGGGGGCCTGGATGCCTACCACTACCACCACCCTACTAATGGGGGCCTGTCACTACTACCATCCCCACTCATAGAGGGATGGATGCCTACCACTACCACCACCCTACTCATGGGGGCCTGGATGCCTACCACTCCCACCACCCCTACTCATGGGGGCCTGGATGCCTGTCACTACTACCATCCCCACTCATAGGGGGATGGATGCCTACCACTACCACCACCCTACTCATGGGGGCCTGGATGCCTAGCACTATCACCACCCTACTAATGGGGGCCTGGATGCATGTCACTACTACCATCCCCACTCATAGGGGGATGGATGCCTACCACTACCACCACCCTACTCATGGGGGCCTGGATGCCTACCACTCCCACCACCCCTACTCATGTGGGCCCGGATGCCTGTCACTACTACCATCCCCACTCATAGGGGGATGGATGCCTACCACTACCACCACCCTACTCATGGGGGCCTGGATGCCTACCACTACCACCACCCTACTAATGGGGGCCTGTCACTACTACCATCCCCACTCATAGAGGGATGGATGCCTACCACTACCACCACCCTACTCATGGGGGCCTGGATGCCTACCACTCCCACCACCCCTACTCATGGGGGCCTGGATGCCTGTCACTACTACCATCCCCACTCATAGGGGATGGATGCCTACCACTACCACCACCCTACTCATGGGGGCCTGGATGCCTAGCACTACCACCACCCTACTAATGGGGGCCTGGATGCATGTCACTACTACCATCCCCACTCATAGGGGATGGATGCCTACCACTACCACCACCCTACTCATGGGGGCCTGGATGCCTACCACTCCCACCACCCCTACTCATGTGGGCCCGGATGCCTGTCACTAATACCATCCCCACTCATAGGGGGATGGATGCCTACCACTACCACCACCCTACTCATGGGGGCCTGGATGCCTACCACTACCACCACCCTACTAATGGGGGCCTGGATGCCTGTCACTACTACCATCCCCACTCATAGGGGGATGGATGCATACCACTACCACCACCCTACTCATGGGGGCCTGGATGCCTACCACTCCCACAACCCCTACTCATGGGGGCCTGGATGCCTGTCACTACTACCATCCCCACTCATAGGGGGATGGATGCCTACCACTACCACCACCCCTACTCATGTGGGCCTGGATGCCTGTCACTACTACCATCCCCACACATAGGGGGATGGATGCCTACCACTACCACCACCCCTACTCATGGGGGCCTGGATGCCTGTCACTACTACCATCCCCACTCATAGGGGGATGGATGCCTACCACTACCACCACCCTACTCATGGGGGCCTGGATGCCTACCACTACCACTACCCCTACTCATGTGGGCCTGGATCCCTGTCACTACTACCATCCCCACTCATAGGGGGTGGATGCCTACCACTACCACCACCCCTACTCATGGGGGCTTGGATACCTGTCACTACTACTATCCCCACACATAGGGGGATGGATGCCTACCACTACCACCACCCCTACTCATGGGGGCCTGGATGCTTGTCACTACTACCATCCCCACACATAGGGGGATGGATGCCTACCACTACCACCACCCTACTCATGGGGGTCTGGATGCCTACCACTCCCACCACCCCTACTCATGGGGGCCTGGATGCCTGTCACTACTACCATCCCCACTCATAGGGGGATGGATGCCTACCACTACCACCACCCCTACTCATGTGGGCCTGGATGCCTGTCACTACTACCATCCCCACACATAGGGGGATGGATGCCTACCACTAACACCACCCCTACTCATGGGGGCCTGGATGCCTACCACCACTACCATCCCCACTCATAGGACAGGTAATGCATGACACAACCAGCATACCCCAACATAAGGAATGTCAGAAAAAGACATCACCCCAACATCATGACAAGTGTGTGTAGTCTGTGTCAAATGCCTACAACACTGAACATGACAATGAACATACAATGTGACCCCCTATCACATGTGTCACACATAAATGTGTGTGGCCTCCACAATGCAAGCAGACCATGACCACTGTGGCAATGGGGTCTAAACCCCCATCATCACAGTGACCAAAAGGTAAGTGTGGGGTCCATAGCTGAAGCCCAATTGAACATTGTGGCAATGGGGTCTAAACCCCCATCATCACAGTGTCCAAAATGTAAGTGTGGGGTCCATAGCTGAAGCACATTTTGAACATTGTGGCAATGGGGTCTAAACCCCCATCATCACAGTGTCCAAAATGTAAGTGTGGGGTCCATAGCTGAAGCACATTTTGAACATTGTGGCAATGGGGTCTAAACCCCCATCATCACAGTGTCCAAAATATAAGTGTGGGGTCCATAGCTGAAGCACATTTTGAACATTGTGGCAATGGGGTCTAAAGCCCCATCATCACAGTGACCAAAAGGTAAGTGTTGTCATGGAAAAAAGCTGCAACTGCCAAACAGCATGGATGATTCCTGGTCACACAACAACAAACACATCAGTGGCAAAGTAGTGCTTGTGTCCCATAGCAACATAGATTGGGTGAGGCAAACAGTGCAGTGCAAATAAGACAAACCTTTGGCCATGTGCAGACAAACATCACCCATGGGGGCTGACATTGTCAACATTTATCAATTACACAATGACAGAAGTGACCATCATAATGCAGACCCACATATCTGCACCAATGGACACACAAATGTAGATATCCTGTGAAGACTGTAGATGTGAGGTGAAGAAATACCATACCATGGCAGCAATGGGACATACAAACCATGATTATTGTGCTGACTGATGACCTAGGAGTCCCAGGGACAGCAGGGGAAATCCACCAAACAACATACAGCCAATGCAACACTAAAGATATGCCAATGCAGTGGTGCAGATGCACAAACACAAACAGGCAGCCTCACACTGCATATCAAACACAACAGGTGATGGGGGGTGTGCCAATGTCCCCAGGCAACCACACAACACATGAGGAGGCCTGAATCCCAATTACACAGATGTGTATACAGTGCCACACAAAAAAACTCATGGATCGGATTCCCCTATGTGGGCAATCAGGCATTGTTAGATGAGAGGGAGCCCAAATTACACGTCACACAAGCTTGTAGGAACAGCAACTAACACAGCAAGAGACAGACCCACCACAGCACTACCCCCAGGGACCCCACATTGTGGTGACACTAGCCTGCATGATAATCCCACTGTGATGACAAAGGTAGATGTCGTTCACACTGTGAACCACAGCCATGTGTCCTGAGCAACTAACTACCATCACACCTACACAAGCACAAATCAATCAGCACGGCCTGTCAGCCAAGGCCAATATGGAGGTAGGGGTCTAGCCATGCAACAACTCACATTTGCACACACTCAACACCACACACCTTGATCTCCACCAATGTGCAGCTGTGAAGCTCACATGGACTGGTGACATTGCACATGCACCCATGACAATCCCAGGGGGGTGGTGGGAACTAAGGTGTGAAACCCATCACACATGGCCAGTCAACAAGACTCGTGAATGTCTGACACACTGCACAGTACGCGTACATGGGCATGACGTGAAATCCACCCCAATCAATGGGATCCCGGCCACAGTCACACACCAATGAAGAAGCCAAGGTGACACACAAAGAACACACATAGACAACTTCCAACATTGCAGCTCTGACCCTGAGGAGTGGCAGCAGTCACACACACAACGTGTCACAATCACTGAAAGCTACCACAAACTGTAAATTACATGACTTGTGTAACCCACAAGTGCCAATGGGAATCCTGACTGTGTCCCATCTGCGTTTGCCCACACCCCAGCCCTGACAACAAAGACAACTAGGGGTGACAACCTCATGAACATTAGTTTGCCATGCACCCACATCCCGGAGAAACCAGGTCCAAGATGCTGGATGAACACAGGACAACTCAGCAAGCATCACAATCAGGAACATCCCTAGGGACACAGCCTGTGTAGGAAAAGGGAAGGGAACACACACAGACATGCTCACACAACACGGGCCCAGCCAATGTCACGGGATTACACACTGTCATGAGGGCACTCCACTCCTGTGGAAGGTCCGCTGTGCCAAACCTTGTCTGTGCACGACTCAAACATGTCAGCAGAACAATCGGTCAGTGAGTCAACAACTACAACACACTGAAGGCTCTGCTCACATCAGCCTGGGTACAGGAGTGTCACGTCAGTCATCTGCATACACCCTAAACACGTGTCAAGCAAGTTGCACTGTATACACAGATGAGTCCTTCAACATTGATGTGCTAAACTGCATGTCCAGTGGAGATGGGCACACAGTCAGGGAAATAGAAACATTGAACAGTGGTAAGCACACCAGATGTGCATCAATGTAAGCCAAAGATGGTAATTTACAATTGCAAAACGTACATCCATGTGTCAAATGCTGAACATTACACCCTCAGACTGCAGCAAAGGATGCTTTAGATCCAGACTACATTAGGACACATATCCCATGGACCACATGGAGTCCATCACAGCAACACTTCATTTTCCTGATCTGAACACTATTACAACTGCAAATGCATGATGATACTCATCTACATCATGTACATCCAAAGAAAAACCACAAGTAAACAAAAAGAGACTTTATTCAGCAAATGTTAAATAGAAATTTGAAGTCCAAAAGAAACTAAGGCCAATGGCCAGTCCAAATACACAGTCCCAACAGGGTGATACGTGACAACTTGTCACCCATTGCTTGCCTGCACTGCTACGGACAGGGGACATCCCCCTCGGAGGGGCATACAAGGGGCAGGCCAGGCACCACAGGGACAGGATCAGGGGATGCCAGAAGGAGGCAGTAAAGGGGTGGTGGGTGCAGGAGTGTCACCGGCAACTGCAGTGGAGGTGTCTGACTCAGTGGGGGCCGGCACCACTGTAGGGCACAACTCAGATGTTGTGGGGGCTGCAACCACTGCAGTGGGCCGGTCAGATGGAGTGGACTGGGTCCCCACTGCAGTGCCCGAGTCAGACGGGGTGGTTGTGGACTCCACTGCAGTGCACAACTCCAAGGGAGTGGAAGGGGGGGCAGATGAGGTGGGCAGGACAGAGGGTGGGGACCCGGTCTCCACACCAGTGGCACAAACAGGCAGAGCGTCTGTTTTGGGGGTGGAAGAGCAAGTGGTAGGGGGGGAGGGCCTAAGCAGTTTGGGGATGCGGTATCAGTGTGTGGGGGAACCTGGGGCAGGGTGTGGCGGTGGAACCTGTGCAGTGGTGGCCTGGGGGATAGTGGAGAGAGACTGTGTGGTGGAGCTGCGTGGTGGTGGTGGTGGGGTCTTGCCCTTCCTGGTCCGGGGGGACTTACGAATGGGGTCCTCTGTCTGCCTGTGCCTGGGGGAGGGTGTCCGGGTGTGAGGGGCACTCCCTCTGTGTGTGGTGGTCACCTCTTCCGCCTGGACTTCGTGTCAGGTGTATCTGTGGGGAAGAGGCTAAGCTCACAGAGGAAGAGCTTCTGGGGGGGGGTTGCAGGTGAGGCAAGGGAAGGGCTTTTGGAGGGAGAGGCATCTGAGGACTGCACAGTGCTCGTGGATGCGTGTGTTTGTGTCTGGGCCCCATCCCCTGTGAGTGAGGTATCACTCCCCTGACTGTGCGTGCGTGTGCATCTGGATTTTGGCTTGTGTGTCTGTGTGCTGCTTGTGTCTGTGCTGGTGCGTGCCGGTGCCGGTGTGTGTGTGCTTGGGACAGGTAGGGTGCAGGGGATTGTGGATGGGGCAGAGGTAGGAGGGGTGAGGGACTGTTGCAGGAGGGACACTGCTGCCATCAGTGAGGAGGCCATGGACTGATTGGTCCGATGTAGGGCAGACATGCCAGATGACATGCCCTCCATGAATGACACCAGTTGCGTCAAAAGACCCCTGTGTGCATGGAGGACACTCAGAATTGATGTCTGCCCTATATGGATCTGTTTCAGCAAGTCCACAGACTCCACACTCAGGGCAGCAGGGGGGACAGAGGCAGGGGGTGCAGTGCCTGGCATGAAGGAGACACGCTCCCCTACACGGGAGCCTCCACGGACATGTGGGATGGGAGCAGATGGGAGGGTGGAGATGGTGGTGGTGGCGGGGACAGACTTGCTTGACGTTGCCTCTGGTCTGCTGACACCCGCCTCCACAAGGAAGTCCTCACTGGAGATGCTGTCTTTCCCAGCCGAGGTGGTCGTAGCTGAGGTCTCCTCAGTGTGGCTCCCCTCACCCTCCGTGCCACTGGGTCCCTCGGTCTCCCCAGCAGTGGACCCAGTCTGGCTCTGCCGCTCCTCTTGGTCCGTTGAGCTGTCTCCTCCTGTGGCCGTGGATGTATCTGCAAACAATCAGGATAAACAGAGGAACATTAGTCACCTGTACTGACCACACACACCACAGTAAGTACAGCACATCACAGAGCAAGCCCTGCCATCATTTGCTAGACATTGCAATTTGTGCTGACACTGATTTCAAGAAGCCCATTGTCTGCCTGACAGTCAGTCATGCCACACATATCCTACCTGTCCATGCACCCTTCTGTCTACTACCTGTTGTATGCGACTAATCATATGTGCACACATACACAGTTGTTGGACATCCAAGAGTATATATGGAAATGTGTCACTCCAAACACATGCCATCTCCTGCCACTGACTCTGTACATGTGTGAGGAAGAGTGATGGGCAAAGTCTCTGTTGATATGCGGGTTTTGCTTCCATCACCAGACACAATGATGTCCTCATGTCCTGATAGACAATGCAACAATGGTGTGCATGCAGGACATATCACACCACTGCTGGATCACCCTTTGCGATTGGAATGTCAAAGCACAGGCCTGTCTGGCAAGTCAGTCATAACTGTCTCATGTCACAGGGGCAGTGCATACACACAACACCAGTCTGCACTGTGGCACAATCAGGGGACTTTTAGAAATGTAAGCCCTGTAGCTGACAGGTGCACATGTGCACCCCTGGCCACCCACATCATGAGGACTGAGATCAATCAATCAATCAATCACAAGATTTGTAAAGCGCACTACTTACCCGCGAGGGTCTCAAGGCGCTGAGGGAGAGGAGGGGGGGTGTTGCCACTACTGGTCGAATAGCCAGGTCTTGAGTCGTCTCCTGAAGGTCAGCAGGTCTTGGGTCTGTCGTAGGTTGAGGGGAAGGGTGTTCCAGATCTTGGCGGCGCGGTGAGAGAAGGATCTTCCTCCGGTGGTGGTTCTCCGGATGCGCGGGACGGTGGCCAGGGAGAGGTCGTCGGAGCGGAGTTGACGGTTGGGAACGTAGAAGGAGAGTCGACTGTTGAGGTAGGCAGGGCCGGTTTTGTGGAGTGCCTTGTGTGCGTGGATCAGGAGTTTGAAGGAGATTCTCTTGTCGACGGGGAGCCAGTGCAGGTTTTTCGGTGGGTGGTGATGTGGCTGTGGCGTGGAATGTCGAGGATCAGGCGTGCAGAGGCGTTTTGGATTCTTTGCAGTCGTTTGATGAGCTTGGTCGGGGCTCCTGCGTAGAGGGCGTTTCCGTAGTCGAGTCTGCTGCTGACGAGGGCCTGGGTGACTGTTGTTCTCGTGTCTGTCGGGATCCACCTGTAGATCTTGCGGAGCATGCGGAGGGTGTTGAAGCAGGAGGAGGAGACTGCGTTGACTTGCTTGGTCATGGTGAGCGTTGAGTCGAGGATGACTCCCAGGTTGCGTGCGTGGTCGGTTGGTGTCGGGGGTGCCCCTAGTGACGAGGGCCACCAGGAGTCGTCCCAGGCTGATGGGTTGGAGCCGAGGATGAGGATCTCCGTCTTGTCTGTGTTCAGCTTAAGTCGGCTGCACTTCATCCAGTCGGCGACGGCTTTCATTCCTTCGTGGAGGTTGGATTTGGCGGTGAGGGGGTCCTTGGTGAGGGAGAGGATCAGTTGAGTGTCGTCGGCGTAGGAGATTATGTTGAGGTCGTGCTGTCGGGCGATGCGTGCGAGTGGAGCCATGTAGATGTTGAACAGTGTCGGGCTGAGGGAAGATCCCTGGGGTACGCCGCAGATGATCTCGGAGGCTTCGGATCGGAATGGGGGAGGCGGACGCTCTGGGTTCTGCCGGAAAGGAAGGAGGTGGTACAATCCAGGGCCTTGTCTCGGATCCCTGCGTCGTGGAGGCGTGTGCGTAGCGTGCGGTGGCAAACAGTGTCGAAGACGGCGGAGAGGTCCAGGAGGATGAGGGCCGCCGTCTCGCCGTTGTCCAGTAGGATCCTGATGTCGTCTGTGGCGGCGATGAGGGCGGTCTCGGTGCTGTGGTTGCTGCGGAATCCTGACTGGGAGGGGTCCAGGATGCTGTTATCTTCGAGGTAGCGGGTGAGCTGTCTGTTGACGATCTTCTCGATGACCTTAGCTGGGAATGGAAGCAGGGAGATGGGCCGGAAGTTCTTGAGGTCGCTCGGGTCCGCCTTGGGTTTTTTGAGTAGGGCATTGATCTCGGCGTGTTTCCAGCTCTCTGGGAAGGTCGCGGTCTCGAAGGAGAGGTTGATGACGTTGCACAGGTGGGGTGCGATGGAGCCTCCTGCTTTGTTGAAGATGTGGTGTGGAAAAGGGTCTGATGGGGAGCCGGAGTGTATTGTGCCCATGGTCTTGATTGTGTCCTCGGTGTTCATGTTGACACAGGCTGTCAGGGGGTCGTGGTCGATGGGGTGCGGCGGGTCTGATGTGCCGGGGACTGTTGGGGTTACAAAAGGGGATGATGGACGGAACGCTTGAGCCAATCAAACACTCACCCCCAGTCAACTGATCTGGGTTTAATCCATCATCATTCTTTAGCTCACTCCACCACCCCAGTTCAGACATGGCCATATGCAAATCAGTCTGACCCTGTGCCTCATGGGAACAGTCCAGCCCGAACTGCCAAGCCATGTCTTCCCTGGACCGGAAACAAGCATCCTAGGACCGGTTTCTGGCATTTCAGCCGTCATCAGCCAGGCTTGCTTGAATCCAGTGGCAAAGTGAGCAAGGGACCCACGTCTGGGCATACCCCCGCCAACTTAGGGCGACCAAAGCGATACAAAAGGGGATGATGGACGGAACGCTTGAGCCAATCAAACACTCACCCCCAGTCAACTGATCTGGGTTTAATCCATCATCATTCTTTAGCTCACTCCACCACCCCAGTTCAGACATGGCCATATGCAAATCAGTCTGACCCTGTGCCTCATGGGAACAGTCCAGCCCGAACTGCCAAGCCATGTCTTCCCTGGACCGGAAACAAGCATCCTAGGACCGGTTTCTGGCATTTCAGCCGTCATCAGCCAGGCTTGCTTGAATCCAGTGGCAAAGTGAGCAAGGGACCCACGTCTGGGCATACCCCCGCCAACTTAGGGCGACCAAAGCGATACAAAAGGGGATGATGGACGGAACGCTTGAGCCAATCAAACACTCACCCCTAGTCAACTGATCTGGGTTTAATCCATCATCATTCTTTAGCTCACTCCACCACCCCAGTTCAGACATGGCCATATGCAAATCAGTCTGACCCTGTGCCTCATGGGAACAGTCCAGCCCGAACTGCCAAGCCATGTCTTCCCTGGACCGGAAACAAGCATCCTAGGACCGGTTTCTGGCATTTCAGCCGTCATCAGCCAGGCTTGCTTGAATCCAGTGGCAAAGTGAGCAAGGGACCCACGTCTGGGCATACCCCCGCCAACTTAGGGCGACCAAAGCGATACAAAAGGGGATGATGGACGGAACGCTTGAGCCAATCAAACACTCACCCCCAGTCAACTGATCTGGGTTTAATCCATCATCATTCTTTAGCTCACTCCACCACCCCAGTTCAGACATGGCCATATGCAAATCAGTCTGACCCTGTGCCTCATGGGAACAGTCCAGCCCGAACTGCCAAGCCATGTCTTCCCTGGACCGGAAACAAGCATCCTAGGACCGGTTTCTGGCATTTCAGCCGTCATCAGCCAGGCTTGCTTGAATCCAGTGGCAAAGTGAGCAAGGGACCCACGTCTGGGCATACCCCCGCCAACTTAGGGCGACCAAAGCGATACAAAAGGGGATGATGGACGGAACGCTTGAGCCAATCAAACACTCACCCCCAGTCAACTGATCTGGGTTTAATCCATCATCATTCTTTAGCTCACTCCACCACCCCAGTTCAGACATGGCCATATGCAAATCAGTCTGACCCTGTGCCTCATGGGAACAGTCCAGCCCGAACTGCCAAGCCATGTCTTCCCTGGACCGGAAACAAGCATCCTAGGACCGGTTTCTGGCATTTCAGCCTTCATCAGCCAGGCTTGCTTGAATCCAGTGGCAAAGTGAGCAAGGGACCCACGTCTGGGCATACCCCCGCCAACTTAGGGCGACCAAAGCGATACAAAAGGGGATGATGGACGGAACGCTTGAGCCAATCAAACACTCACCCCCAGTCAACTGATCTGGGTTTAATCCATCATCATTCTTTAGCTCACTCCACTACCCCAGTTCAGACATGGCCATATGCAAATCAGTCTGACCCTGTGCCTCATGGGAACAGTCCAGCCCGAACTGCCAAGCCATGTCTTCCCTGGACCGGAAACAAGCATCCTAGGACCGGTTTCTGGCATTTCAGCCGTCATCAGCCAGGCTTGCTTGAATCCAGTGGCAAAGTGAGCAAGGGACCCACGTCTGGGCATACCCCCGCCAACTTAGGGCGACCAAAGCGATACAAAAGGGGATGATGGACGGAACGCTTGAGCCAATCAAACACTCACCCCCAGTCAACTGATCTGGGTTTAATCCATCATCATTCTTTAGCTCACTCCACCACCCCAGTTCAGACATGGCCATATGCAAATCAGTCTGACCCTGTGCCTCATGGGAACAGTCCAGCCCGAACTGCCAAGCCATGTCTTCCCTGGACCGGAAACAAGCATCCTAGGACCGGTTTCTGGCATTTCAGCCGTCATCAGCCAGGCTTGCTTGAATCCAGTGGCAAAGTGAGCAAGGGACCCACGTCTGGGCATACCCCCGCCAACTTAGGTCGACCAGGACTGTTGGGGTCGTCCGGGAGTCAAAGCTGTCGTGGATGTCGGCGATCTTGCGGTGGAAGAAGGTGGAAGAAGGTGGCGAGGGAATCACACAGGGCTTGCGACGGCGGGATGTCGTTGGTGTTGGAGCTGGGGTTGGAGAGTTCCTTCACGATGCTGAAGAGCTCCTTGCTGTTGTGTGCGTTGTTGTCGAGGCGGTCTTTGAAGGAGGTCCTCTTGGCGGACCTGATGAGGTGATGGTGGTTGCGGATGGCGTCTTTGTGGGCTGCGCGACTGTCCGGCGTCTTCTCGCTGTGCCATTTGTTCTCCAGTTTCCGGCAGGTGCGCTTGGATGCTAGGAGTTCTGGGGTGAACCAGCTGGCTCTCTTGCTGGTGTCTTTGTAGGTTGGTTTTTTCAGCGGGGCTAAGGTGTTGGCGCAGTCGTCCATCCATCGTCTGAGATTGCAGGCGGCGGCGTCGGGGTTGGAGGGGTCGGTGGGTGGGCTGAGTGCGAGGTTTGTCTGGAGTTGGTCTTCGGTGACTTTGCTCCAGCATCTGTGGGGATCTGTAGGGTGCGGTGGTGTGCGGCGGGTTTCCGGAAGGTGAAGTGGATGCAGTGGTGGTCGGTCCAGGTGAGTTCGGAGGTGTGGCTGAAGGAGACGTGGGAGCTTGAGGAGAAGATGGCGTCGAGCGTGTGTCCGGCGATGTGGGTTGGCGTCGTGACGAGCTGTTTCAGTCCGAGGTTGGCGAGGTTGTCGATCAGGGTGGAGGAGTTGCTGTCGTTGTTGTTCTTCAGGTGAAAGTTCAGGTCTCCGAGGAGGATGTAGTCGGTGGAGGTCAGGGCGTGCGTGCTGATGAAGTCGGCGATGGAGTCGCTGAACTTGGGTCGGGGTCCGGGGGGTCTGTAGAGGAGGGTGCCTCTTACGGTGGTGTTGGGATCCGTGTGGATCTGGAAGTGCATGTGTTCGGCGGTGCTGAGAGTGTCATCGGTGCTGTTCGAGACCTTGATGGTTTCTTTGTGGACGATGGCGATTCCTCCTCCGATTCCGTTGATCCCACGTCAATCAAATGAGACATTTGAGTGACTGCAAACACAAATCCATACACATGAGCACTTCACCGTCTGATGAGAAAGAACCAAAGCTGCTGGCACCTCAATGTTTCATACAACATTGTGCACAGTCAAGGGATCAGAGACCTATGCATTAACCAATGTGCAGATCCCATAGTCACAACTCAGATGGCTGGCCACCCCAAATTGTTAAACACTCCAGGAGTCCAAATAGCAAGGCCACACCACGGTGACACAGAGGCACACACCTGAGTGCACTCTTCACAATGCCCAATATGTATGCTGACACACGGGAGTGGGAGAACAGAGTGCCTTCGATGTACGGAGTAGGCATTACAGTCCTGGTCCATGTGCAACATGGTATTACCCAGAACACTAGGCAGGTGGCTATGCATGTGTCACACACATGAGTACATACTTCTGAGGCCCCTACCTTGGTTTCTGCAGCAGCATGAGTGTGTGGCACATACCCCAGACATGTGGTGAGTCAGAGCAGCAATTGGAACACATATTGAAGCCATACCCAGAGTACATGTCAGATCACAGGCAATGTGAGCAATTGTACCACCCATGCAGCCCACCACAAAGTTCCTGTAACTGATGCTGTTCCCATCTTGAACGACAGGTAACTGCAAGTACACAGTACCCAAGTGACCTAAGTCACAGACTGTAAGGGCCACACCTGTGTATCAGATGAGGAGGGGGCATGCCACAAGTGAGGGACATGAGTCCAGGACGACATGACAGTTGTACTGTGGAAGTGGAACCAGGCTAAAGGAGTGCATAGAGCATGTCAGTCATAGTACACAGTTGAGGCTAGCACTTACCCCCTCCTTGCTGCTGTCTGTACTTCAGCTGCCCATCCAGGTCAGGGAAGACCACCGCCAGGATCCGGAGCATGTGGGGGGTCAGGGTCCGGTGTCCGCCCCTCCTGCGAGGAGGCGACAGCTTCAGCTGGACCCTTGCGATCCTCCGGGTCCAGCCCCGAAGGTCCTGCCACCTCTTCTGGCAGTTGCGGATCCTGCGCCTGTAGACCCCCACGGATCGTACTGCCCGGACGATGGTCAGCCAGATCTCCTGCTTCTGATGGGCATCAACCTGTGAGGATGACAAAGTGAAAAGGCCATTACTACACATGCAACGTTTCCGTGCATCACACAGTTGGATATACATGTCTCAATCACAGGGGCATATGATCTACACAGGTAGTGCAACTATGGCTATGAACAGTTTGCCAGCAGTTACTAAATGGTATCATTGCCTGGGAAGTAAAACCTTGTTGGAATGCACTGTTACTGCACCATACCTGTTCAGTGCATGTGACTACACACTTTGGGGGGGACAACTACTCAGTGAGCATGCTAGACACTGGTGTACACACTGTACCTCTTGCTAGTCAGACAACATGCACAATTAGTAAGGCAGTGGACAGCACACTCACCTGCTCCCCTGGTTTCCCATACAGCTTGCTGTACTGTGGAAGGAGGCTGTCCAGTAAGGCCTGGTTCTCCTCAGTGCTGAAGGCTGGGGCTCTCTCCACAGTACGTGCCATTGCAGTAGCCAGAGGATGCAGAGACAGCAGCAGTGGAAGTGGCAGATGTCGTCCTGGAGCATGTAGTGCAGGCAAGTGAGCTCTCAGGGGATCAGCCAGCATTATATGTGTGCTGCAGAGGCAGATACTGTCCCATGTGTCCAAAGTGATAGGTCCAAGTCGTTTGCATCTTCTGAATCTGGCCAATCCATGGAATTGCACCACTCATACACGCCCACAGCATCCTTCATAAGTTCAACTTCATGACACCCATGAATTTGCAACATTGTTGTGGGTGGCCAACTGAATTCACTGCATCCAACTCGTTGAAGCTTCGAAAACGCGTCTGTTACCATGTCAGGCCATAGCCAATGCGTGCGCACCGATCGGTCCATTTCTGTACAACGCGTCCCTGTACAAGTCACTCGCAAATGTCACCATGCTTGTCACTGGTGAACGTATGCCAGCCACATTTACTTGCCAGGGACTCAGGGGCACACCTACAACACCACAGCCTGTCCACACTGTATCCTAAGGCATGTAAGGCTGCATTACCTTTTCTGTGTATGGGGGTCAACATGTGGTATTTTGGGTGGCACTTGGGGGCAGCCACTCCCAGGCTGTGCACGTGTTCATGGGGACAGAATCCTTTGTGTGTTGTGCACATGACCACTGTGACGTGCAACTGTTCATTTCAGAGCATGTGACATGGTCACATTTCCAGGTTGTGTATGTCATGTCACATACCCCCTGAGTCCCATGTGGGAAGGTATGTACGTCACAGGGTGACCCATTGCCACAATAGTGATGGCCCTCCACAGTCTGTGTGCATGTTGTGTTTCCGATGTCTCTGATTCCATGTGCACAATGGGAGACAGTCTTCACAGCCACGTTGTTTGTGCATGGACTTTGATGTTGTGCGTGTGTGTGTGTGTCACACACGTCCATGTCTGTCCTGCAGAGGCAACAGGGGCCACTACCTGTGGGAGTCATGGTGGTTTTGCTGACGTGTACATGATACGCCATGTCATGCCAGTGTCCATGTGGCAATACAGGGTCCCTGGGAATCTACCTGTCAATGAGCTGTGATGCCTGTGGCACATCTGTCCTGACATGTCACTGTGGTGTGTGTTTGGAACGTGACAGCAGTAAATGGGTACTGTGACACAGCCTAATGATTTCCCATAGCACAACCTGGAACTTGTTGTCAACACATGTTGAACTGTGATGTTAGATGTTGGCCATGTAGGTGTCATATATGTCCATACAGAACGGCACACACATCAGGTACTTGTGTCTTGTAATGATGTATCATGTGATATTGAGTATGGTCAATGGCACATATGTGGGGTGACTGACAATCTTTCTTTCTTCACCTATGCACTGCAGGGCACCAGCTGTCCATAGACCATTCCCTGACCTTGCAACGATGGTGGAACGTGACTGCATCCGACGGTACTGCTTCACCAGGCCGCTGATTGAGGAATTGGGGGTGCGGTTGGCCCCACATTTGCAACCTGGCCGGCCATACCATACAGCGCTGACCCCCAAGGTGAAGGTGATGGCAGCCCTACACTTCTTTGCCACCGGTACCTTTCAACACACTGTGGCGTCTGCTGGTGGGATGTCACAGACCATGTTCAGCCGTGTGCTACGCAATGTTTTGGAGGCAATGTTGAGATACCTTAACCAGTACATTTATTTCCCTAAACGTCAACAACTCACTGACGTCAAGAGTGACTTCTATGCCCTGGGGAGGATGCCACATGTCATTGGCTCCATTGATGGGACACATGTGGCTTTGGTACCACCACAGGCACATGAGCAGGCATACAGGAACAGGAAACATTATCATTCGATCAATGCTCTGGTGGTATGTCTTGCAGATATGAGCATCTCACATGTGTGTGCACGTTTCCCCGGTTCGGCACACGATGCCTACGTGATGAGGAGTAGTCGCATCCCGAGGATGATGTCACAGATGCCGAACCAGCGTGCCTGGCTTGTCGGTGTGCACTGACTTTGTACCATTGTGTGTGTTCTGCTATGTTGTATTCCACCCTCTTTTCCTACTCAGCTAATGTGCAATTGTCTGTCTGTAGGTGACTCCGGATACCCCAACATGCCGTGGTTGCTGACACCCCTCAGGAACCCTGTGACACCAGCCCAGATGCGCTACAATGAGGCACATGGTCGGACCAGGAGAGTGATCGAGTGGACATTTGGTCTCCTGAAGAGCTGCTTCTGCTGCCTAGACAAGACAGGAGGGGCCCTCCCATATGCCCCAGCAAAGGTGTGCAAGATTGTCATCGTCTGCTGCATGCTACACAACATGGCAGTGCGGAAGGAGTTGCATCTCATCCTTTATGACGATGACCAACATCCGCCACCTGTGGAGGATCCTGGCCTGGGCCACGATGCCAGTGATGATGATGATGATGAGGGTGATGTCCGCACACAGCTCATCACCAACTTTTTCAGCTGAATGTGAGTATCCAGAGATGTCATGTCAATGATGTGAGTTTGCATGATATGTGTGGGTGGTGCTCTGTTGCTGTTTGAGTGTGGCCATGTGCTACTTGACTGGATGCGTGCAGCGATGTGTCCTTACAGGTAGTCTGTACTCCCCAACAGTGTTGACATGCTAACTTGCTTTTGTGTAGGTATCTTGTGACATGTATTGGGCATGAGTATTGCAGTTCTGTCCTGTTCTTCAGTGCTTTAGACTGTGTGTCATGTCTGTTTGGTCAACTTGGATCCCCCGACACCATGATTCAGCTTTCAGGGTGGCAGCAGTCGTTTCCCTACAGGTGATGTGCCATACACCCCTGGACTTTATTTCTTCTACACTTTTTGACTGTGTGGCCACTGCCACGTGGGATTACCTTGCATTTGTAGTGGAAACAACATGTTACAAATGTGTAATAAACCTGTGCTTCACTTTGGGATGTGCGTTGTCTGTGGTCACACATCTGACTGACATTTGCTTACTGCACCTGTGGGCTAGTTAACACAGACTCTGAATAGGTGTGGTGTCTATGTATTCCACTGTATTTCCTGGCAACATCAGTGTAGGCGATGAGTCAGATGGCCCTGGTGTGTATGTGTTGTGTAGCCCTAGTGGTGTGTCTCCCTCATATGTGTCACGTCGCCATGACTCACATGACGGTGTTGAACTTGCTGTGGCAGTTAGCATGCACAGTGTCATTTAGCAGATCATCATCTCCATGGCAAAAACAACGTTGGACTCACAACAGAGGCAAGTATGGTGTATTAGTGAGTTAATTTGCATACATGTGTGAGGATAGTGCACAGGATGGTGGGTGCTGTACATTGGTATTGGAATCCAAAGTTCCCAGATGAGTTGGAAGTGTTGGTAGCAAACATGTCCTGAGTAAAGTCCACAGTCATCTGATACATTAGTCCAACTTAAACTCCCCATGTCATGTGGGAGAGTTGTGTTGCATTCGACAGGGTGAACAGTTTGCACACAAAGGAGAATTTCCAGAACAGGTGTTGGGCTCCTGGGGGATGTACATGGCCATCGGCCTCTCAGTTGTCCTTCCTCGGACGACCCCTCTTCTTTCTGGGGGGACCCTCACGTGCAGGCCGCTGCGGTGCAGAGGACTCTCCACCAGAGTCATCCTCTCTCCCTGTGGCAGTTGCAGTTGTTGCGGCACAAGATGTTGTGGGCACACAGGGAGGTGTGGACATGTTGGTGCTAATCTGGCGGAGGCATGTCAATATGTCCCTCTGCACCGCTGTCAGTTCTTCCAATGTGTCTCACTTGGACTTCATGCCAGACATGTGTGTCTCCACATGGGACATGTGTGTCTCCACACGGGACATGTGGGAGTCCAAGCGGGCATGATGGGCAGCCTGCTGCTATTGAATGTCCTTGAGGATCCCCACTACCTGGCTGACCTCTCCGGTGCTATTCTGGTACGCATCAGCAATGCATGCCAGTTGTGGGTCATCATGCAGTCCAGACCCCTCTGCAAACAGCGACCTCTGCCTACCACCCCTCCCACCACCCCTGGCCACACGTGCAGGAGCTGCTGTGGCACGCACAGGTGAGCCTCGGCCCCCTTGGGGGTTGGTACTGGGGTTGTTGTCCGTTGCTTCACGGTGGGCTGTGGTCCCATTGCTGTTGTCATTCAGTGTCCTTGGTCTGTCCGTGTCGGCGGGGGTGGTCTGTGTGTTGGCAGATGTTGGCGGAATGGGTGCAGGGGGTGCAGATGGTGGTCCTGCTGGTGCTGCATGATGACTCACACCGGAGGTGCCAGGTTGGTCTTTGCCATCCGATGAGAGCAGAGGCAGTTCCACACCAGAGAGCTCAGGGTCCCCCGGAGCCTGGGACAGGGACTCCTCCTCATCTGCTGCTGTTTCCCCATCATCACCTGTTTTTGGAAGAGACACACAATGAATGTTATGTTTCTGCAGGCAACAAAGGTTCAAACACATGACAGTTGTGACTGTACCTCTGGATGTGGACCTGTACATTGCATTGTCCTAAGTTGTCACAGTCAGAGGTTGATATTGGTGTGGCTCATTGTCCTGCCCACGTGATGCATTTCGATGTGGATGTTGAGGTTTGTGCATGACCAGCATTGGTGGTATTTGGTAGACATCCGGACCTTCTTCTCCCCCCAGCCCAGTTATCCCACCATGAAGCATGCCACCCTTGCAGTGGGTGCAGGTTGACTCTCAGGATGTAAGTCAGTGGTGTCCTGCTGTTGGTTGGTGCCCAGTTCCCAGCAAGGCCTGGTACTCCCCACAACAGAGCACCATTGTCAGACATCTTTGAAGTGGCTTTTCACTGCCTGTGAGGTGTGCATGCTTCAGTGTGAGCTTGCTGGGCCATGTGGGTGGGGGATGTTGAGCTGTGACTACCACTCCCATCATGCTATTGCCTACACCCCCCTTCCCAGCATGCACATACTTCCTTCCTTTTGAGTCGACTTCACTGTGTGTGAGTGTGACAGCAATGGCAAGATGGCTGACAGTGTGGTCCTGTTGTTTGTTGGTGCACAGTTCCCAGCAGGGCCTTGTGCTCCCCACAGCTGAGGCCAGTGTCAGACATCTTTGAAGTGGCTTTTCACTCCCTGTGAGGTGTGCATGCTTCAGTGTGAGCTTGCTGGGCCATGTGGGTGGGGGATGTTGAGCTGTGACTACCACTCCCATCATGCTATTGCCTCCACCCCCTTCCCAGCATGCCCATACTTCCTTCCTTTTGAGTCGACTTCACTGTGTGTGAGTGTGACAGCAATGGCAAGATGACTGACAGTGTGGTCCTGTTGTTTGTTGGTGCACAGTTCCCAGCAGGGCCTTGTGCTCCCCACAGCTGAGGCCAGTGTCAGACATCTTGGAAGTGGCTTTTCACTCACTCTCTTGTAGAGCACGGTCCCAGGTGTGTTGTTTGGAGTTAGTGGAAGTGTTGTGTGTGTAAGGGCCTGCTGGTAGCTGTAGTCGGAGCTGGCACTCCTCCTCCCCCCAGGCCAGACATCCCACCATGAAACGTGCTTCCATTGCAGGGAGTGCAAGTTGGTTGTCAGGATGTCAGGCAGTGGTGTCCTGCTGTTGGTTAGTGCACAGTTCCCAGCAGGGCCTTGTGCTCCCCACAACAGAGCACCATTGTCAGACATCTTTGAAGTGGCTTTTCACTCCCTGTGAGGTGTGCATGCTTCAGTGTGAGCTTGCTGGGCCATGTGGGTGGGGGATATTGAGCTGTGACTACCACTCCCATCATGCTATTGCCTCCACCCCCCTTCCCAGCATGCCCATACTTCCTTCCTTTTGAGTCGACTTCACTGTGTGTGAGTGTGACAGCAATGGCAAGATGGCTGACAGTGTGGTCCTGTTGTTTGTTGGTGCACAGTTCCCAGCAGGGCCTTGTGCTCCCCACAGCTGAGGCCAGTGTCAGACATCTTGGAAGTGGCTTTTCACTCACTCTCTTGTAGAGCACGGTCCCAGGTGTGTTATTTGGTGTTAGTGGAAGTGGTGTGTGTGTAAGGGCCTGCTGGTAGCTGTAGTCGGAGCTGGCACTCCTCCTCCCCCCAGGCCAGACATCCCACCATGAAACGTGCTTCCATTGCAGGGAGTGCAAGTTGGTTGTCAGGATGTCAGTCAGTGGTGTCCTGCTGTTGGTTGGTGCACAGTTCCCAGCAGGGCCTTGTGCTCCCCACAACAGAGCACCATTGTCAGACATCTTTGAAGTGGCTTTTCACTCCCTGTGAGGTGTGCATGCTTCAGTGTGAGCTTGCTGGGCCATGTGGGTGGGGGATGTTGAGCTGTGACTACCACTCCCATCATGCTATTGCCTACAGCCCCCTTCCCAGCATGCCCATACTTCCTTCCTTTTGACTCTGCTTCCCTGTGGGGTAGTGTGCCTGTGGTGACGGGATGGCTGACAGTGTTGTCCTGGCGTTTGTTTGGCTACACGTCCCAAAAGTGTCCCTATGCTTCACACAGCATAACCCAGTGTGGTAGTTCTTTGTGGGATATTTAATTAGAGTGTGAGGCAATGCAATCTCCCAGGTGAGTTGTGTGGAGTTTGTGTTAAGGGAGTGTGTGAGAGAAGCTGCTGGTAACTATGGTCAGAGCTGTCAGTCCTCCTTCCCACCCAGCCAGATATCTCACCATGGAACGTGCTTCCATTGCAGGGAGTGCAAGTTGGCTTTCAGGATGTCAGTCAGTGGTGTCCTGCTGTTGGTTGTTGCACAGTTCCCAGCAGGGCCTTGTGCTCCCCACAGCAGTACCCAGTGTCAGCCATCTTGTCAGTTCTTTTCCACTCCCTGTGATGTGAGCATGGTTCAGAGTGGTGTTGATGTGCAAATTGTGAGGGTGACCAATATCTGTGACTACAACTCCCATCATGCTATTGGCTACACTCACTTCACCAGCATACACAGAATTCCTTCCTTTCAGTGAGCTTCCCTGTGAGGTGGTGTTCTAGTGGTGGCAAAATATCTGACTGTGCTTGTTGGTTATATTTGTGCCACTGCCTTGCTCTATTTGTTGTTAGGTTTGTACATGTCATGACACAGTTACATGTCACTATGAGATGGCATGTATTGTATTCATCTGACTGACATACACATCTTGGGATGATTATCTTTTGGTTGCTGTGGATTTGCTAAGGGTGCATGGTTTGACTATCCCCTTGACAGTGATGTGGGTGTATTGTCACACAATATTGTGTATATTGGTTGTGTACTCACCAGGCTCTGGGATGTTTGATAGTCCATATACGCTCACTGGTGGTAGGATGGCCCGCACCTTCTCCTCCCAGGGCCTGAGGTATAGTGGTTTGGCAGGAGGGCCACTGCCGGTGCGCTGACTCACGGCATAATCCTTCTTGAGTAGGTCCTTGACCCTCCTGCGCACATCATACCACCTGTTCTGGATGTCTTCCTTTGTGCGCAAACATGGTGATTGTGCGTTCACCCTGTCGACGATCCTCTCTCACATCTTGGTTTTCTGCGACATGGGGGTCTGTTGGACCAATGTACCAAACAACTGTGGCTCTACCCTGAGGATCTCATCTATCAGGACTTCCAATTCACTGTCTAGGAACTTTGGATTCTTCTTTGGGGGCATGGTGATGGGTGGTGGTGGGGATTGATGTGTGTTTGAGTGTGTGAGTGTGCAAGTGAGGGTGGGTGAGTGTAGGTTTTGCTGGGTGTATGTGAGGGTGCTATTTGTGAGGTGCTAATGGTGTGTGGCTTGTGTGATGGATGAGTTGTGAGTGTGTCTGTGGTTGCTGTCTGATGGTGTTCTGTGCTGGCAGGTCAGTAGAATTTGCAAAGGATCATGGTAGGGATTTGTGGCCTTTATATGGGTGGAGTTGTGGGTGTGTCCTTGTTCCATGTTTTTTTCACCCTGTATTTATTGACTTTGTCATTGCTTGTTTGGCCCTTTTTAAAAAAAAAATTCCTTTGAGTTTTTTAGGCATGTAGGAGACGTTCTACTGACCGAGTAGGACGCTGCAGTTGCCTCGTGCGGGCTTCTCCGAATCTTTCAAGCTGTGTTCCTGCTGGGTTTCATGTGCGGCGTACGCGTCGGTCGCGGAGTATTGGGTTGCTTCGGCTGGGTTTTGTATGCGTGTCGGTCGTACGGCTTGGGCTCTGTGCGACTCAGTCTGGTTTTACACGCATTGCATCGTACTGCGCCGGTCGGAGTTCGCGTGTACGTTTCGGTCGGGTTCATTCCTGGTGCGTGTCGGTCGGTTCTATTTGCGTGGTTTCCCGGCCGGATAGCTGGTTTCCGTGCGGTTTGGTCGTTCGGCTTGGATTCCGTACGAGTCGGTTGTAATTCACATGCATTGCATCGTACTACGTGGGTCGGGCTACGCCGGTACGTGTCGGTCGGACTACATTCCCGTACCGAGTCGGTCGGTACGTTTTCCGGCCCGAATTGGAATCGGCCCCATAGTCTGCACAGAAATAGGCTCACAATCTATCATTTACATGTACATCAAAAATATTCATACCAATACTACATGAAAACTTTTAATTGCAATGTGTAACAAATTAATCAAAATAAAAAACAAATCGAATAAAAACGAACGATTTAGTGTGTGTCATGGGCAATCATCTATACAATATATACACGTACACATTTTCTCACAGGTACTTAGATTCACTACAGAATCCATCATTATCGACATTGTCTGTTAGAAAACATCATTACTTAAATCAGTGCCCAAATTTCATCACGGTCATTCAGACCAATAGTTGCTGTGGAATATTTCTCGATCATGTGAGCCTCAAGTCGGTTAAGGTTTGTCTGTAGACTCATTTTGTTCCATGATTTTACCACCAATAAGACAGACCACCTAATCTCATTCTCATTATGCTTTCATTCTGCAAAGTGTTGCTCC
The DNA here is from genome assembly GCA_963921515.1 of Calotriton arnoldi. NCBI lineage: Eukaryota > Metazoa > Chordata > Amphibia > Caudata > Salamandridae > Calotriton > Calotriton arnoldi. The sequence continues at coordinate 292,155 of CAWUFW010001916.1, forward strand.
AGCGGCGCCCCCTTTGTTTTGCAGCGTATTCGGGATTGATGTTGTAACACCCGCATTTTAACTGCTTGTGTAGTTTGTCCGATATAAACCTTACCACAAGGGCATGTCAAAGAGGGTATGCAGACATGATATCGATGTTTAAATATCGATATACCATTATATCGATTTTTAAATATCGATATGACAGAATATCGACCATCAAGAATATCGTCGACCAGAATATCGACATGCAGGTAAGAAATATTGTTTTAATTAATATTGATGTTAGTAATATTGTTAGTAAAAATATCGTTGTTAATAATATCGAATTTGTTTTTAATGTTTTGTATGTTAGTATATGTGCTAAAAGTATAGCTTATTTTTGTAATGTATGTTTGAACTTTTTACAAGTAATTAATTTTATGTTAATTAATTTTTGAGTATTTTAGTTCCGTAGCGGGTTGTGGGTTTATAGGAGAATAGGGTGGGAAGTAATTTAATTATAATATATTTAATAATAATTTTTTAGAAGTTATTAATTTAAAAAAATATATATATATTGCGTTTTAGTTCCGTAGCGGGTTGTGGGTTTATAGGGGAATAGGGTGGGAAGTAATTTAATTTAAATTAATTAGTTAATAATTTTATTAATTATTATTTTTGTATTTAATAATCTATATTGTTAATTGTGTTAATTAATTTGTTATTAATTAACTATTAATTGGTTATTAATAATTAACAATTAATTGGTAAATATGTTAATTGTGTAATTTTTTGAGGAGCGGGTTGTGGTTTTATAGGGGAGTAGGGTGGGAAGTAATTTAATTATAATTAATTAATAATAATTTTATTAATTAATATTTATGTAATTAATATTTTATATTGTTGATTGTGTTAACACATGTTATTAATTAGTTATTAATTGGATAGTCATTATTAATAAATAATTGGTAAATATGTTAATTGTGTAACTTTTTTATGAGTTTGTTGTGGGTTGATAGGGGAGTAGGGTGGGAAGTAATTTAATTTTAATAAAAAATGTATTATTTTTTTATATACAATATTTATTTAAAGTTATTTTATAGTGTTAATTGTGTGAACTAATGTATTTTTGATTGTTTTTAATTTGCTTGTTAATTGTTATTAGTTAATTAATTAATTGTTAAATAATTATGTTAATTGTGTAATATTTTACAATATTGGTGGTGACGTTTATAGGGGAATATAGTGGGAGGTAAATTATTTTTGAAAAATTAATTATTTGTTAATTAATGTTAATTATTTTGCAGGAGTGGGAATACTAAATTATTCCCCTCCGCTATCCAACACTTTCCCTACTGTTACACTTGGTGGAGTGGGAATAGTAAATTATTCCCACCCGCTATCCAACATTTTCCCTACTGTTGCACTCGCTGGAGTGGGAATAGTACTTTTTACCCACCCGCTATCCAACACTTTCCCTACTGTTGCACTCACCGGAGTGGGAATAGTAATTTTTACATACCCGCTATCCAACACTTTCCCTACTGTTGCACTTGCCGGAGTGGGAATAGTAATTTTTACCCACCCGCTATCCAACACTTTCCCTACTGTTGCACTCACCGGAGTGGGAATAGTAATTTTTACCCACCCGCTATCCAACACTTTCCCTACTGTTGCACTCACCGGAGTGGGAATAGTAATTTTTACCCACCCGCTATCCAACACTTTCCCTACTGTTGCACTCACTGGAGTGGGAATAGTAATTTTTACATACCCGCTATCCAACACTTTCCCTACTGTTGCACTCACTGGAGTGGGAATAGTAATTTTTACATACCCGCTATCCAACACTTTCCCTACTGTTGCACTCACTGGAGTGGGAATAGTAAATTATTCCCCTCCGCTATCCAACACTTTCCCTACTGTTGCATTTGCTGAAGTGGGAATAGTAATTTTATCCCCTACGCTATCCAACATTTACCTACTTTTCTAGTTAATGTAGTTAAATTTTTTTTTTTTAAATAAATATAAATTTTAATATTTTAATTTATTATATATATATTTTATTTTTATATTTATATTACTGGTTTATGTATATATATATATATGTATTTATAATTTGTCTTATGTTTGTAACATTTTATAATTAAATAAAATAATTATTTATTAATATTAAGTTAATATATATATATAAAAATATATATATGTATGTTACATTTTTTTTTATATTACATTTATCATTTATCAGTTTTTAACATTTTTAAATAATTCTAACTATGTTTTTATTAATTATATTTATTATTTAATTATTTTTATATTATTTTTAAGACATTTAAAAAAACGATATTTTAAACAACGATATTTTAAACAACGATATTTTAAACAACGATATTTTGGTTTCGATATTTTTGTACTTACCATTGTAGAGATAGGCTGTCGATATTCTGTCCATCGATATTGTAGACTTGATATTCCTGTAGCTCGATATTCTGTCCGTCGATGTTCTGTCAGTGATCCGTCAAAGAGTACACAACATACTTCTCAGATCTCTCTTTGGTTGTTGTGTGCGTGAAGCCCTCACTAGGGGATCGATTCCGATCTCGGCCCGAAGCGCACCTAACACTATTCGTCTGGAAAAAAAACAAGCCGAACGCGTGTTTCCCGACCGATTCGAACAGTCGTCCGAACGAGCAAGTACGATGCGCATAACTGCTCAGATTCCGACCCAGCCGTACGTACCCATTCCAGCTCCTGTTCCCCGCCCGAGCCGGATCCGTAAACGCCGATTCGAGTCGCACGGAAGTAAATATACAGCACCTTCCGGCCGGACTAGTACGATGCGCCTTCCGTACGCGCCGAACCCGTCACTACGTCCGGCACATCAGAGCATCCGGGAGAGCTGGACATAAGCTCCGTTTCGCGCCACAAGACGAACCACGGCTACGAGACGAACAAGCCAGCGACGAGTACGAGTCGAAGCCACGAGAAACCCGAACGAGACGACCCAACCATGAATCCCATTGCGCAGGTCCTACCAATACTCTACATCTATTACCGGAACCGGTACGGACACGTACAGCGCAGACGGTAAGTCAAACACCCACTAAACAAACAAACGACACGTACCCGACATATGTCACACACACATAGGGATGCAGAAATGACGTACACTAGCAACAGCCGAACCATAGGGGCGGGATGGCTATCACCAATGCCATACACACCCAAAGGGGCCTGATGGCTACCACTACCACCACCCCTACTCATGGGGGCCTGGATGCCTACCACTCCCACCACCCCTACTCATGTGGGCCTGGATGCCTGTCACTACTACCATCCCCACTCATAGGGGGATGGATGCATACCACTAACACCACCCCTACTCTTGGGGGCCTGGATGCCTACCACTACCACCACCCCTACTCATGTTGGCCTGGATGCCTGTCACTACTACCATCCCCACTCATAGGGGGATGGATGCCTACCACTAACACCACCCCTACTCATGGGGGCCTGGATGCCTACCACTCCCACCACCCCTACTCATGGGGGCCTGGATGCCTGTCACTACTACCATCCCCACTCATAGGGGGATGGATGCCTACCACTAACACCACCCCTACTCATGGGGGCCTGGATGCCTACCATTACCACCACCCCTACTCATGTTGGCCTGGATGCCTGTCACTACTACCATCCCCACTCATAGGGGGATGGATGCCTACCACTAACACCACCCCTACTCATGGGGGCCTGGATGCCTACCACTCCCACCACCCCTACCCATGGGGGCCTGGATGCCTGTCACTACTACCATCCAAACTCATAGGTGGATGGATGCCTACAACTACCACCACCCTACTCATGGGGGCCTGGATGCCTGTCACTACTACCATCCCCACTCATGTGGGCCTGGATGCCTGTCACTACTACCATCCCCACTCATAGGGGGATGGATGCCTACCACTAACACCACCCCTACTCATGGGGGCCTGGATTCCTACCACTCACCCCACCCCTACTCAAGGGGGCCTGGATGCCTGTCACTACTACCATCCCCACTCATAGGTGGATAGATGCCTACCACTACCACCACCCTACTCATGGGGGCTGGATGCCTGTCACTACTACCATCCCCACTCATGTGGCCTGAATGCCTGTCACTACTACCATCCCCACTCATAGGGGGATGGATGCCTACCACTAACACCACCCTACTCATGTGGGCCTGGATGTCTGTCACTACTACCATCCCCACTCATAGGGGGATGGATGCCTACCACTAACACCACCCTACTCATGTGGGCCTGGATGCCTGTCACTACTACCATCCCCTCTCATAGGGGGATGGATGCCTACCACTAACAGCACCCCTACTCATGGGGGCCTGGATGCCTGTCACTACTACCATCCCCACTCATAGGGGGATGGATGCCTACCACTAACACCACCCCTACTCATGTGGGCCTGGATGCCTGTCACTACTACCATCCCCACTCACAGGGGGATGGATGCCTACCACTAACACCACCCCTACTCATGGGGGCCTGGATGCCTGTCACTACTACCATCCCCACTCATAGGGAGATGGATGCCTACCACTAACACTACCCTACTCATGTGGGCCTGGATGCCTGTCACTACTACCATCCCCACTCATAGGGGGATGGATGCCTACCACTAACACCACCCCTACTCATGGGGGCCTGGATGCCTACCACTCCCACCACCCCTACTCATGTGGGCCTGGATGCCTGTCACTACTACCATCCCCCCTCATAGGGGGATGGATGCCTACCACTAACACCACACCTACTCATGGGGGCCTGGATGCCTACCACTCCCACCACTCCTACTCATGGGGGCCTGGATGCCTGTCACTACTACCATCCCCACTCATGTGGGCCTGGATGCCTGTCACTACTACCATCCCCACTCATAGGGGGATGGATGCCTACCACTACCACCCTACTCATGTGGGCCTGGATGCTGTCATTACTACCATCCCCACTCATAGGGGGATGGATGCCTACCACTAACACCACCCCTACTCATGGGGGCCTGGATGCCTACCACTCCCACCACCCCTACTCATGGGGGCCTGGATGCCTGTCACTACTACCATCCCCACTCATAGGACGGGTAATGCATGACACAACCAGCATACTCCAACATAAGAAATGTCAGAAAAATACATCCCCCCAACATCATGACAAGAGTGTGTAGTCTGTGTCAAATGCCTACAACACTGAACATGACATTGAACATACAATGCTATCACATGTGTCACACATAAATGTGTGTGGCCTCCACAATGCAAGCTCACCATGACCACTGTGGCAATGGGGTCTAAACCCCCATCATCACAGTGACCAAAAGGTAAGTGTGGGGTCCATAACTGAAGCACATTTTGAACATTGTGGCAATGGGGTCTAAACCCCCATCATCACAGTGACCAAAAGGTAAGTGTGGAGTACATAACTGAAGCACATTTTGAACATTGTGGCAATGGGGTCTAAACCCCCATCATCACAGTGACCAAAAGTTAAGTGTGGGGTACATAACTGAAGCACATTTTGAACATTGTGGCAATGGGGTCTAAACCCCCATCATCACATTGACCAAAAGGTAAGTGTGGGGTCCATAACTGAACCACATTTTGAACATTGTGGCAATGGGGTCTAAACCCCCATCATCACAGTGACCAAAAGGTAAGTGTTGTCATGGAAAAAGCTGCAACTGCCAAACAGCATGGATGATTCCTGGTCACAGAACAACAAACACATCAGTGGCAAAGTAGTGGTTGTGTCCCATAGCAACATAGATTGGGTGAGGCAAACAGTGCAGTGCAAATAAAACATACCTTTGGCCATGTGCAGACAAACATCACCCTTGGGGGCTGACATTGTCAACATTTATCAATTACACAATGACAGAAGTGACCATCATAATGCAGACCCACATATCTGCACCAATGGACACACAAATGTAGATATCCAGTGGAGACTGTAGATGTGAGCTGAACAAATACCATACCATGGCAGCAATGGGACATACAAACCATGATTATTGTGCTGACTGATGACCTAGGAGTCCCAGGGACAGCAGGGGAAATCCTCCAAACAACATACAGCCAATGGCACACTAAAGATATGCCAATGCAGTGGTGCAGATGCACAAACACAAACAGGCAGCCTCACACTGCATATCAAACACAACAGGTGATGGGGGTGCCAGTGTCCCCAGGCAACCACACAACACATGAGGAGGCCTGAATCCCAATTACACAGATGTGTATACAGTGCCACACAAAAGTAACTCATGGATCGGATTCCCCTATGTGGGCAATCAGGCATTGTTAGATGAGAGGGAGCCCAAATTACACATGTCACACAAGCTTGTAGGAACAGCAACTAACACAGCAAGAGACAGACCCACCACAGCACTACCCCCAGGGACCCCACATTGTGGTGACACTAGCCTGCATGATAATCCCACTGTGATGACAAAGGTAGATGTCGTTCACACTGTGAACCACAGCCATGTGTCCTGAGCAACAAACTACCATCACACCTACACAAGCACAAATCAATCAGCACGGCCTGTCAGCCAAGGCCAATATGGAGGTAGGGGTCTAGCCATGCAACAACTCACATTTGCACACACTCAACACCACACACCTTGATCTCCACCAATGTGCAGCAGTGAAGCTCACATGGACTGGTGACATTGCACATGCACCCATGACAATCCCTGGGGTGGTGGGGGGAACTAAGGTGCAGAAACCCATCACACATTGCCAGTCAACAAGACTTGTGAATGTCTGACACACTGAACAGTACGCCGTACATGGGCATGACGTGAAATCCACCCCAATCAATGGGATCCCGGCCACAGTCACACACCAATGAAGAAGCCAAGGTGACCCACAAAGAACACACATAGACAACTTCCAACATTGCAGCTCTGACCCTGAGGAGTGGCAGCAGTCACACACACAACGTGTCACAATCACTGAAAGCTACCACAAACTGTACATTACATGACTTGTGTAACCAACAAGTGCCAAGGGGAATCCTGACTGTGTCCCATCTACATTTGCCCACATCCCCAGCCCTGACAACAAAGACAACTAGGGATGACAACCTGATGAACATTAGTTTGCCATGCACCCACATCCCGGAGCAACCAGGTCCAAGATGCTGGATGAACACAGGACAACTCAGCAAGCATCACAAACAGGAACATCCGTAGGGACACAGCCTGTGTAGGAAAAGGGAAGGCAACACACACAGACATGCTCACACAACACGGGCACAGGCAATGTCACAGGATTACACACTGCCATGAGGGCACTCCACTCCTGTGGAAGGTCCGCTGTGCCAAACCTTGTCTGTGCACGACTCAAACATGTCAGCAGAACACTCGGTCAGTGAGTCAACAACTACAACACACTGAAGGCTCTGCTCACATCAGCCTGGGTACGGGAGTGTCACGTCAGTCATCTGCATACACCCAAAACACGTGTCAAGCAAGTTGCACTGAATACACAGATGAGTCCTTCAACATTGGTGTGCTAAACTGCATGTCCAGTGGAGATGGGCACACAGTTAGGGAAATCGAAACATTGAACAGTGGTAAGCCCACCAGATGTGCATCAGTGTAAGCCAAAGATGTTAATACAGAAATGCAAAACGCACATCCCTGTGTCAAATGCTGAACATTACACCCTCAGACTGTAGCAAAGGATGCTATAGATCCAGACTACATTAGGACACATATCCCATGGACCACATGGAGTCCATCACATTAACACTTCAGTTTTCCTGATCTGAACACTATTACAACTGCAAATGCATGATGATACTTATCTACATCATGTACATCCAAAGAAAAACCACAAGTAAACACAAATAGGCTTTAATCAGCAAATGTGAAACTAAAATTTCAAGTCCAAAAGAAACTAAGGCCAATGGCCAGTCCAAATACACAGTCCCAACAGGGTGATATGTGACAATTTGTCACTCATTGCTTGCCTGCACTGGTACGGACAGGGGACATCCCCCTCGGAGGGGCATACAATTGTCAGGCCAGGCACCACAGGGACAGGATCAGGGGATGCCAGAAGGAGGCAGTGAAGGGGTGGTGGGTGCAGGAGTGTCACCAGCAACTGCAGTGGAGGTGTCTGATTCAGTGGGGGCCGGCACCACTGTAGGGCACAAGTCAGATGGTGTGGGTGCTGCAACCACTGCAGTGGGCCGGTCAGATGGAGTGGACTGGGTCCCCACTGCAGTGCCTGAGTCAGACGGGGTGGTTGTGGACTCCACTGCAGTGCATAACTCCAAGGGAGTGGAAGGGGGGGCAGGTGAGGTGGGCAGGAAAGAGGGGGGGACCCGGTCTCCACACCAGTGGCACAAACAGGCAGAGCGTCTGGTTTGGGGGTGGAAGAGCAAGTGGTAGGGGGGGAGGGCCTAAGCAGTTTGGGGATGTGGTATCGGTGTGTGGGGGAACCTGGGGCAGGGTGTGGCGAGGGAACCTGTGGAGTGGTGGCCTGGGGGATGGAGGAGAGAGACTGTGTGGTGGAGCTGCGTGGTGGTGGTGGTGGGGTCTTGCCCTTCCTGGTCCGGGGGACTTTTGAATGGGGTCCTCAGTCTGCCTGTGCCTGGGGGAGGGTGTCCGGGTGTGAGGGGCACTCCTCTCTGTGTGTGGTTGTCGCCTCTTCCGCCTGGACTTCGTGTCAGATGGATCTGTGGGGAAGAGGCCAAGCTCATAGAGGAAGAGCTTCTGGGAGGGGGGTTGCAGGTGAGGCAAGGGAAGGGGTTTTGGAGGTAGAGGTATCTGAGGACTGCGGAGTGCTCGTGGATGCGTGTGTGTGTGTCTGGGCCCCATCCCCTGTGAGTGAGGTATCAGTCCCCTGACTGTGCGTGCGTGTGCGTCTGGATTTTGGCTTGTGTGTCTGTGTGCTGCTTGTGTCTGTGCTGGTGCGTGCCGGTGGGTGTGTGCTTGGGGCAGGTAGGGTGCTGGGGATTGTGGATGGGGCAGAGGTAGGAGGGGTGAGGGACTGTTGCAGGAGGGACACTGCTGCCGTCAGTGAGGAGGCCATGGACTGATTGGTCCGATGTAGGGCAGACATGCCAGATGACATGCCCTCCATGAATGACACCACTTGTGTCAACAGACCCGTGTGTGCATGGAGGACACTCAGAATTGATGTCTGCCCTACATGGATCTGTTTCAGCAAGTCCACAGACTCCACACTCAGGGCAGCAGGGGGGACAGAGGCAGGGGGTGCGGTGCCTGGCATGAAGGAGACACGCTCCCCTACACGGGAGCCTCCACGGACATGTGGGATGGGAGCAGATGGGAGGGTGGAGATGGTGGTGGTGTGGGGACAGACTTGCTCGATTTCTCCTGTGGTCTGCTGACACCCGCCTCCACAAGGGAGTCCTCACTGGAAGTGCTGTTTCCCCCAGCCGAGGTGGTCGTAGATGAGGTCTCCTCAGTGTGGCTCCCCTCACCCTCCGTGCCACTGGGTCCCTCGCTCTCCCATGCAGTGGACCCAGTCTGGCTCTGCCGCTCCTCTTGGTCCGTGGAGCTGTCTCCTCCTGTGACTGTGGATGTATCTGTAAACAATCCGGATAAACAGAGCAACATTAGTCACCTGTACTGACCACACACACCACAGTAAGTACAGCACGTCACAGAGCAAGCCCTGCCATCATTTGCTAGACATTTCAATAAGTGCTGACACTGATTTGAAGAAGCCCATTGTCTGCCTGACAGTCAGTCATGCCACACATATCCTACCTGTCCATGCACCCATCTGTCTGCTGCCTGTTGTATGCGACTAATCATATGTCTCTATGGTCTAGGCCTTAGAGACTGTGGCAAGATTCTAGTTAACCGTTTTAAAAAAAGTAGAACTTTATTTCATTAGGCGCTGATTTTAAATTGTGTTTTATGTTTGCATATTTGCACTATTTGCACTGTGTAACGTGAAGGAGCTGTGTTAATGCTCCGGGGGGACTCTGAACGGGCTTCTTTAAACGGGGGTTAGCAGTCTAGCTACGAGGGCCCTTACGCTCATTACCACGTAAAAGGGGCGGATGATGCAGCCGCGCAGCGGACGCGAGCAGCGGGCGCGCCGCTGGCGCGCCGAAGGCGCGCCTAAGGCAAGCCCGTCTGCGCCCGTCCGCGCCCGACCGGGCCCTGGGGCTGGGATCTCTGATTCCATAACAAGAAACAGACTGTTATTTACGTCTGATCAGCTACACTATCTTAGAGAGACACTACCTCATAAATGTGTTCACATAATGATACCCTCTGATATTAATGCGAAATGTCCCCATTGCCCCTTTGAAATGGTCCCACTGATTTCGGCTGTGGCCGATGAAATTTTGTCCTCCCAAGTGACTTTTAAAATGGCCCTTCTGAACTGCCGCTCTTTACCAAGGCATAGCACTGAACTTCGCTTACTGCTTGAGGAGCGAGATTGCGATGCCCTGTTTCTGACAGAGACATGGCTCTCAAGCACTTCAGACCCAGCAATAGTTCAAGCCCTGCCCTCTGGGTATTTGATACAAAGACAGGACCGGGAGTTAGGCAGAGGGGGTGGTCTGGCCATTATCTATAAAGATAAGTACAACTGTCGGATCTCTCCAAGCATGATCCCTGACTGTGAAAGCTGCTTCTTTGCACTTGGCTTCTCCCCTATATGCACCTTTTCTGGTGCACTTATTTACCGGCCACCTGGACCTATTGGCCATTTCAGTAGGGAGCTCTCGGATGTGTTAGCCACATCGGTCAGCTCCTTCTCTAACTTTTCCGTTTTGGGGGATTTTAATATTCATTTTGATGTGGCATCTTCTTCGGATGCTGAGGCTGTAATTGACAATTTGGGTGCTCTGGCACTGAAGTTGTTAGTGTCCGGCTCCACCCACCAAAAAGGCCATCTTCTTGACCCTCTCTTCTCCAACATTGATAGTCTGGTTGTGGAGGAGCATATTTCCCTGCCGTGGTCAGATCACCTTATGGTTCCCTTTGTGTGGACTAAACAGGATAGTGGCCACCCACGTGAAAGGGTAAAAACGTGGTGTCGGAATTGGTCTAAACTTTCTATTGACTCCTGGGCATCTACTTTGAATAACTCCAGACCCAACTTAAGTAGTGACTCGGAAGCTGCTAATAATGAAGTCAATCAATGGTTGGAACTCTCGTTAGATACGCTTGCCCCAAAAAAATGGATATCTAGTAAAAAAGCCGGTCATTGTGCAGCCTGGTATTCTCCTAAACTTAGAGAATTGAAACAAGTATGTAAGCGCCTGGAGAGAAGCTGGAGAAAGGACTTCTCTATTGTTGAGAAGACTAAATATAGAGAAGCCATTAAAGCCTATAAGGCAGAAATTAGAATTGTCCAATCTGAATATTATGGAAAGAAGATTATCGCAGCCTCCAATTCCCCCCGAGAAATTTTTAAAATTGCCAAATCTCTCCTCAAGCCTCCGGTGCCCCCCTCTTTGTTCGAAGACACTTTAGGACGCTGTAATGATTTGGCTCAGTATTTTCATAAGAAAATTGAAGACATTTATTCGACTTTTCCCCCTCTTTTACCTTGTATAAATATCCCCTCTGTTGATGCTAAACTCCCGGGACCTCTCATTGAGACAATCCCTCCCTTGGATATGAATTCTTAATCTATCTAGACCGTCTGAAATCTGGCTCTCCAAGTGATGTTGTACCCCCTAACATTCTTAGTCAGGTCTTTGACTCTGTTGCCCCAGTTATTTTGGACCTCATTAATACATCACTTACCTCTGGGATCGTCCCGTGTTCATGGAAACGGGCCATGGTCAGAGCTCTTCTGAAGAAACCCAACCTGGACCCTGAAGCCTTTGCCAATTACCGGCCGATTTCGCTTCTGCCAGGGATTGCTAAAATTTGTGAAAAATATGTCACTTCCATTCTCTCCGCTTTTTTGGAGGAGAATGATTGTCTTCACCCCTCTCAAACAGGCTTTAGGCCCCAACAAGGCACGGAGACGGCCCTATTGGCAGTGGTCGAAGAGGCCAGGAAAATTTTGGATAGTGGTGGGTCTGCAGCTATTGTATTACTTGACCTCAGCGCGGCCTTTGACACGGTCAATCACCAACTACTGATTATCAGACTCAGAGAGATTGGGGTCTCTGGTTCTCTACTTAAGTGGATTGAGTCTTTCTTAGCCGATAGATTTTTCCAGGTCTTTGAGAATAACTCTATCTCAGAAAGTATGCCTCTGCGATGTGGGGTGCCTCAGGGCTCCTCCCTGAGCCCCAAACTTTTTAATGTTTATCTCCGTCCTCTGGCCGAGGTGGTCAAGCCCTTTGGGGTTAGGATCATCTCGTATGCTGATGACACTCAGCTGATAGTGTCCCTCAATCTTTTGGATAATTCTAAGATTAATCTGGCCAATTGCTTAGAAAGGATTTCCGCGTGGATGGATGGCTCTTTCCTGAAACTGAATGCAGCTAAAACGGAGTTAATGTTTCTGGGCAAGACTACTAATCTTGACACCAGCGTACTTTGGCCTGAATGTTTGGGTGTGATGCCCACCCCCAAAGAGCAAATAAAAAGTCTTGGGGTTTGGTTGGATCACAACCTAAACTTTAGTGAACAGGCGCGCAGGGTGGCAGGTACCTGTTATGGTCTCTTAAAAATGATTAGGAAAGTTCTGCCCTTTTTACCTTTTACTGCAAGGAAGCTATTGGTACAAGCCCTGATTCTTTCAAGGCTTGATTATGCCAATGTGCTCTACCTTGGAGCTCCCTGCTCTACTATTAAAAAACTCCAAACGGTTCAAAATTGTGCGGCCCGACTTCTTATGCAGGCTCATAAGCGGGAGTCTGCTAAGCCACACATTTTTGCTCTGCATTGGCTGCCGGTAGCCGAAAGGATCCAGTTTAAGGCTCTGTGCATTGCCCATAAGTCATTGTCAGCTAGGGCTCCACCAATTTTGCAATCTATTATTCCCCCATACCTCCCGTTACGAGCATTGCGCTCCGGGAAAAAACTCCTAGCTACCGTTCCTAGAGTATACCGAGCACGGAGTGGTGGACGTCTGTTCTCCTTCATTGCGGCAAAATGTTGGAATCAGTTACCTGACTATATCCGGCTGGAGGCTAATCATCTCTCCTTCCACAAACTTTTGAAGACTCTGTTGTTTCCTTGATCGTCTTTGCCACTCTTTGGTTGTTGGCTCTGTCTCTAGCGCTGGGAGGCCTTTGGTAGCCATGCGCTTTATAAGTGTATACTCACTCACTCACTCACTCATGTGCACACATGCACCACATACACAGTTGTTGGACATCCAAGAGAACATATGGAAATGTGTCACTCCAAACACATGCCATCTCCTGCCACTGAATCAGTACATGTGTCAGGAAAAGTGATGGACAGAGTCTCTGTTGATATGCGGGTTTTGCTTCCATCACCAGACACAATGATGTCCTCATGTCCTGATAGACAATGCGACAACGGTGTGCATGCAGGACATATCACACTACTGCTGGATCACCCTTTGCGATTGGAATGTCATGGCACAGGCCTGTCTGGCAAGTCAGTCATACCTGTCTCCTGTCACAGGGGCAGTGCATACACACAACACCAGTCTGCACTGTGTCACAATCATGGAAGTTTTTGGAATGCAAGCCCTGTAGCTGACAGGTGCACATGTGCACCCCTGCCCACCCACATCATGAGGACAAAGATGATCCCACGTCAATCAAATGAGACATTTGAGTGACTGCAAACACAAATCCATACACATGAGCACTTCACCGTCTGATGAGAATGAACCAAAGCTGCCTGCACCTCAATGTTTCATACAACATTGTGCACAGTCAAGGGATCAGAGACCTATGCATTAACCTATGTGCAGATCCCATTGTCACAACTCAGATGGCTGGCCACCCCAAATTGTTAAACACTCCAGGAGTCCAAACAGCAAGGCCACACCACGGTGACACAGAGGCATACACCTGAGTGCACTCTTCACAATGCCCAATATGTATGCTGACACACGGGAGTGGGAGAACAGAGTGCCTTCGATGTACGGAGTAGGCATTACAGTCCTGGTCCATGTGCAACATGGCATTACCCTTAACACTAGGCAGGTGGCTATGCATGTGTCACACACATGAGGTACATACTTCTGAGGCTCCTACCTTGGTCTCTGCTGCAGCATGGGTGTGTGGCACATACCCCAGACATGTGGTGAGTCAGAGCAGCAATTGGAACACATATTAAAGCCATACCCAGAGTACATGTCAGATCACAGGCATTGTGAGCAATTGTACCACCCATGCAGCCCACCACAAAGTTCCTGTAACTGATGCTGTCCCCAACTTGAACCACAGGTAACTGCAAGTACACAGTACCCAAGTGACCTAAGTCACAGACTGTAAGGGCCACACCTGTGTATCAGATGAGGAGGGGGCATGACACAAGTGAGGGACATGAGTCCAGGACAACATGACAGTTGTACTGTGGAAGTGGAACCAGGCTAAAGGAGTGCATAGAGCATGTTAGTCATAGTACACAGTTAAGGCTAGCACTTACCCCCTCCTTGCTGCTGTCTGGCCTTCAGCTGCCCATCCAGGTCAGGGAAGACCACCGCCAGGATCCGGAGCATGTGTGGGGTCAGGGTCCGGTGTCCGCCCCTCCTGCGAGGAGGCGACAGCTTCAGCTGGACCCTTGCGATCCTCCGGGTCCAGCCACGAAGGACCTGCCACCTCTTCTGGCCGTTGCGGATCCTGCGCCTGTAGACCCCCACAGATCGTACTGCCCAGACGATGGTCAGCCAGATCTCCTGCTTCTGATGAGCATCAACCTGTGAGGATGACAAAGTGAAAAGGCCATTACTACACATGCAACGTTTCCGTGCATCACACAGTTGGATATACATGTCTCAATCACAGGGGCATATGATGTACACAGGTAGTGCAACTATGGCTATGAACAGTTTGCCAGCAGTTACCAAATGGTATCATTGCCTGGGAAGTCAAACCTTGTTGGAATGCACTGTTACTGCACTATACCTCTTCAGTGCATGTGACTACACACTTTGGGGGGTGACAACTACTCAGTGAGCATGCTAGCCACTGGTGTACACACTGGAAGTCTTGCTAGTCAGACAACATGCACAATTAGTAAGGCAGTGGGCAGCACACTCACCTGCTCCCCTGGTTTCCCATACAGCTTGCTGTACTGTGGAAGGAGGCTGTCCAGCAGGGCCTGGCTCTCCTCAGTGCTGAAGGCTGGGGCTCTATCCACAGTACGTGCCATTGCAGTAGCCAGAGGATGCAGAAACAGCAGCAGCAGTGGTGGTGGCAGATGTCGTCCTGGAGCATGTAGTGCAGGCAAGTGAGCTCTCAGGGGAACAGCCAGCATTATATGTGTGCTGCAGAGGCAGATACTGTCCCATGTACCCAAAGTGATAGGTCCAAGTCATTTGCATCTTCTGAATCTGGCCAATCCATGGAATTGCACCACTCATACACGCCCACAGCATCCTTCAAAAGTTCAACTTCATGACACCCATGAATTTGCAACATTGTTGTGGGTGGCCAACTGAATTTACTGCATCCGCCTCGTTAAAGCTTCGAAAACGCGTCCGTTACCATGTCAGGCCATGGCCAATACGTGCGCTCCGATCGGTCCATTGCTGTACAACGCGTATTTCGGAGCACAACATGCATACGTCCACATCATACGCAATGGCCAATGCGTGCGCTCCGATCGGTCCATTGCTGTACAACGCGTATTTCGGAGCACAACACGCATCCGTCCACATCATATGCAATGGCCAATGAGTGCGCTCCGATCGGTCCATTGCTGTACAACACGTATTTCGGAGCACAATACGCATCCGTCCACATCATATGCAATGGCCAATGCGTGCGCTCCGATCGGTCCATTGCTGTACAACGCGTATTTCGGAGCACAACACGCATTTCGGAGCACAACACGCATCCGTCCACATCATATGCAATGGCCAATGTGTGCGCTCCGATCGGACCATTGCTGTACAACGCGTATTTCGGAGCACAACACGCATCCGTCCACATCATATGCAATGGCCAATGCGTGCGCTCCGATCGGTCCATTGCTGTACAATGCGTATTTCGGAGCACAACACGCATCCGTCCACATCATATGCAATGGCCAATGCGTGCGCTCTGATCGGTCCATTGCTGTACAACGCGTATTTCGGAGCACAACACGCATCCGTCCACATCATATGCAATGGCCAATGCGTGCGCTCCGATCGTCCATTGCTGTACAACGCGTATTTCGGAGCACAACACGCATCCGTCCACATCATATGCAATGGCCAATGCGTGCGCTCCGATCGGTCCATTGCTGTACAACGCGTATTTCGGAGCACAACACGCATCCGTCCACATCGTATGCAATGGCCAATGCGTGCGCTCCGATCGGACCATTGCTGTACAACGCGTATTTCGGAGCACAACGCGCATCCGTCCACATCGTATGCAATGGCCAATGCGGGCGCTCCGATCGGTCCATTGCTGTACAACGCGTATTTCGGAGCAAAACACGCATCCGTCCACATCATATGCAATGGCCAATGTGTGCGCTCCGATCGGTCCATTGCTGTACAACGCGTATTTCGGAGCACAACACGCATCCGTCCACATCATATGCAATGGCCAATGCGTGCGCTCCGATCGGTCCATTGCTGTACAACGCGTATTTCGGAGCACAACACGCATCCGTCCACATAAATAATAATAATAATGACATTTATAGAGCGCTTGGTTACACTAGGCTAGTGTGTCCCCGCGCTACGGTACAGACTAAAAAAAGACATTGCTTCCAGGCCCCCCATATACGGTCTAGCAACCAGGAAGCTACTCAGTGGGGAAAAGAAAAGTTTTCAGCTTTTTGCGAAAAGTCAACTCCGAGGCCTCCATCCGAAGCCCCCACGGGAGTTTGTTCCATTGCTGAGCTGCCATGAAACTAAAGGAGCGCCCACCCATCCTTGCCCTCCTGACTCTGGGAATAATAACCTGTCCCGTCCCGCTAGACCTTAATTGGCGGGAGGGGACTTACGGGGTCAGAAGGTGATGAAGGTATGTGGGCCCCTTCCTTTGTAGAATCCGATGGCTCACACAAAGAGCTTTAAACAGGATTCGCTCCTTGATCGGAAGCCAATGAAGGGCAACCAGAGCCTTTCTGGAAGAGGCTCGCCTAGGTAGCTGCTGCGTTCTGGATACATTGAAGCCTCTGTACACAGTTGGCATTAGCCCCCAGGTAAAGCACATTTCCATAGTCCAGCCTCGATGTTACCAAAGCATGGACCATGGTCTTCCTAGCTACGGTAGGCAGGAGGTCCAGGGTCTTGCGGAGTCCACGCAAGATTCCAAAACATGTTCCTGCCACCCGCCTTGTATGATGCTCAAACGAGAGCTTAGGGTCAAGCCACACCCCTAGGTTCTTAACCTGTTCACTAGGGCCAGGGATAGGACCCAGGGTCTGTGGCCACCACGCCGATGTCCACACAGAAGGTGGCTTGCCAATAACCAGCACTTCTGTCTTGCTCCCGTTCAGTTTAAGGCAGTTGCTAGCCATCCATACCGCTAGTTCTTGCAGGCAGGAGTTAAAATTAGTGGCTGCCTTCTCGTCCGACTGTGTAAGGGACACCACCAGTTGCGTGTCGTCGGCGTAGGACACAACTTTGACCCCAAACTTTCCAGTGATGTCTGCCACCGGGGCAACATATAGGTTAAACAGGGTCGGGCTAAGGGTGGACCCCTGTGGCACCCCCTGTTTAATTCTAATGCTCTTGGATAAATAAGGTCCCTGCGCTACCTGAAAACTGCGGTCCTGCAGAAAGGATTCCATCCATTCCAATGCCTTCCCCCCCACCCCACCCCTTCTGAGACACTGAAGCAGCGTATGATGAGAAACAGTGTCAAAGGCGGCACTCAGATCTAATAAAATTAAGGCCGCCGTCTGACCCTCATCAGCGTACTTCCGGATGGTCTCAGTGGAGAGGAGCAGAGCCGATTCAGTTGAGTACGATGCTCGGAAACCGGATTGAGTAGGATGGAGCAGACTATGTGTGTTGACATGGGCCATCAGCTGGATATTCACAACCTTCTCTGCAATTTTCGCAAAGTAAGGGAGTAGCGAGATGGGACGCAGATTGTCTAGCTGGTCCATGCTGACATTCGGCTTCTTCCTCAGCGGTAAGACCACAGCCTCCTTCCATTTTTTTGGCACAATGCCTGAGCTAAAAGAGAGCTCTAACAGATGTCTAATGTTCGGTTCAAGGCATTCCATACTCCCTCTCAGCACCCTTGGCCTTGCAGGGTCACTGGGAGAGCCGGACTTGATGCTACTAGCTATCTTCATTAGGGTCTCATGATTAGGGGTACTAAAGGTATCCAGATAGTCCTCTCCCTTTATGTTAGTAGGAGCAGCAGCCTCAGTGCGCCCCTCCCTTGCAGAGACCGGGAAGGTGGAATAGATTTTCTCTACCTTCTCTACAAAAAACTCTGCTATCCAATTACAGGATTCCACTGAACTCATACTCGGTGCTGCGACCTTGTCCAGGGATGAGATCTCTTTGTAGACGGTGAACAGCTCTTTGACTGAATTTTCCGCTCTCACAATTCTTTCCTTATAATAGGACGCCCGCGTTTTTCTGATAAGGGTATGATAGAGCTTGAGACTAACTTTATATTCCGTCTTCAACTGGGCCGAGAAATCCCTTCTCCATCGTCTTTCAAGACGTTTACAGGCCGCTCTTGCCAGTCTCAATTCGTCTCCGAACCAGGGGGCAGATTTTGCTTGCCTTATGGGTGCCTTTGTGGCCCAGGGTGCACAGCTGTCAAGTGCTTCCAAAATGCGCCTATCTAAGGCCTCACATGCCGAGTCAATCTCCCGACCACCCGGGGGCCCCCCCTGTGAGAGGACCTTGCTAAAATTGTCTTGCGAGAAACTCGCCCAGCTCCTGTATTTCAGCTTAAGTTCAGCTTTAGCTGGAGTCTTTTGAACCGACATCCGCACCTTATAAGGGATCACAAAATGATCTGACCAGGGAACTGGAAGCGGCTGCTCCATTTCTAGAGCATCCCAATTAGCAAAAATTGGGTCAAGTAGATGACCTCGTAGATGCGTAGGGCACTCCGATTTAAGTGTCATCTGTAATGCTGCTAATTCCTGGCAGATCCCTTGCGCCCCAGAATCGGAGGCATCATCAAAGTGCAGATTCAGATCTCCTAATAATAGTAGTTTCTCATACCATAATGCTGGCTGGACTAGGCACTCAATCAGCCTAGCCGCGAACCGTGTGGAGGGACCTGGAGGTCTATATACCAGAATTCCCTTTATAATATAATTATTAGATACAGTTATGGAAAAAAATCCCGCTTCACTGTCCACAATGTTAGTGGGCTCGATAGTGCACTGTATAGAGTGTTTAAAAATTATTGCAATCCCCCCACCTTTCCCCACATCATATGCAATGGCCAATGCGTGCGCTCCGATCGGTCCATTGCTGTACAACGCGTATTTCGGAGCACAACACGCATCCGTCCACATCATATGCAATGGCCAATGCGTGCGCTCCGATCGGTCCATTGCTGTACAACGCGTCCCTGTACAAGTCACTCGCATATGTCACCATGGTTGTCACTGGTGAACGTATGCCAGCCACAATTACTTGCCAGGGACTCAGGGGCACACCTACAACACCACAGCCTGTCCACACTGTATCCTAAGGCATGTAAGGCTGCATTACCTGTGTGTGTATGGGGGTCAACATGTGGTTTTTGGTGGCACTTGGGGGCAGCCACTCCCAGGCTGTGCACGTGCTCATGGGGACAGAATCCTTTGTGTGTTGTGCACATGACCACTGTGATGTGCAACTGTTCAGTTCAGAGCATGTGGCATGGTCACATTTCCAGGTTGTGTATGTGTATGTCATGTCACATACACCCTGAGTCCCATGTGGGAAGGTATGTACGTCACAGGGTGACCCATTGCCACAATTGTGATGGCCCTCCACAGTCTTTGTGCATGTTGTGTTTCAGATGTCTCTGATTCCATGTGCACAATGGTAGACATTCTCCACATCCACGTTGTGTGTGCATTGACTTTGATGTGCGTGTGTGTGTCACAGACGTCCATGTCTGTCCTGCAGAGGCAACAGGGGCCACTACCTGTGGGAGTCATGGTTGTTTTGCTGACGTGTACATGATACGCCATGTCATGCCAATGTCCATGTGGCAATACAGGGTCCCTGGGAATCTACCTGTCAAAGAGCTGTGATGCTTGGGGCACATCTGTCCTCACTTGTCACTGTGGTGTGTGTTTGGAACGTGACAGCAGTACATGGGTACTGTGACACAGCCTAATGATTTCCCATAGCACAACCTGGAACTTGTTGTCAACACATGTTGAACTGTGATGTTAGATGTTGGCCATGTAGGTGCCATATATGCCCATACAGAATGGCACACACATCAAGTACTTGTGTCTCGTAATGATGTATCATGTGATATTGAGTATGGTCAATGCCACATATGTGGGGTGACTGACAATCTTTCTTTGTTCACCTATGCACTGCAGGGCACCATAGGATTGATAATAAGATCCAGATCCCTGGTCTGAATCTGAGGAGGTATCCGAGAAAGTAATGAATTTCCTACGGGATCTCCCCCGATATTGAAGGTTCAAAGTACTTGGGTTATTATTTTTGAAAAAATCTTCCTTCAAGTATGGATATACCAACTCTGTTTTAAAGTTTTTTATGTCTTTGGTGACTTTAGAGGTTTTTAAGTTTACCGTATGTGTTTTAAAGTCTGATATAGATTTCTCAATGGAGTCCAGAAGGGACTTCACATCGGCAATCGTAGTGTCACTGCCAATTTCTTCCTCCAACTTCTTGATTTCTTTAAGTTCTTCTTCACTGATTCTAAGCGCAGTCTAGATTAGATGTCTTAGTGGCAGCAGGATGCAGGTCCTCCAGGGAGGAGTTCTGTGCAGCACAGAAAGAGTGTCCTACTTTTGTTTTGTTTTTTAAAGCAGGCCGAGGCCCATGCACCTTGTGACACCTCTGGAACTCACCTGATTTATTGGGAGATAGTCTTCTATTTAGTGAGCCTAAGGTTGCTGAGCCTGCGGCAGCCCATGTGCAAGTGGTACCCCAACGCTTCAGAGACTTCCTACTGGGTCTGGCTCATGATGTGTCTCTGGCAGGTCATTTGGGGCAGGGCAAGAGAATTACCTTCAAGCTCCTTATGCACACCTACAAAGCCCTCCACAACACCGGACCTGCATACCTCAACCACGCCTCTCCTTCACACTCCCACCAGATATCTCCGCTCCGCCCAAATGGTCCTGGCCACTGTCCCATCTATCCGCAAGACCACGGCTGAAGGAAGATCCTTCCCCTACCTCTCTGCAAAGAACTGGAATTCCCTGCCTCTATATCTCAGGAAATCACCGTCACTGCCTCAATTCAGGAATGACCACAAGACTTGGCTTTTCGACTGAACCGCAGACCCCCCTCACACTCAGCGCCTTGTAACCCTTACAGATGAGAAGTCGTGCTTTTACAAGAAGCCTGATTGATTGATTGAACCTCTCCAGTGCCAAGCCTTCTTAGTAATTGCCACCCTCCAACATTACATCTCCACCACACTCGGATTCAAACCTAGAACATAGTGAGGTGAGACTGTCATCTCGAGACACCAAACTTAGCTACATTGTTTGCTTTAGCTACCAGAAGAAAGGGTGTTTCATAGTCACACATATGATGCCCAGTTACTCTTCCACATCTCAGGAAGTATTGACAGGGAGTCTGCAGCATAACGCAAAATAGGATCCAGACCTTCATGAATAAAAACTGGTAGAAAAAGTGGAGAAAGAGTGTTTTCATAGTCACGCAGATAATGCCCAGTTACTATTCCCCATCTCAGGAAGTATTGACAGGGACTCTGCAGCATAACGCAAAATAGGATCCAGACCTGCATGAATAAAAACTGGGTTTTTTAACTTTCAGCAAGACAGAGCTGACAATGGTGACACATCACATGTGATTATCAAATTAAGTCTGGATTACTCCTCATTTTACATTACTTGCCCAAAAATTCAATTAGCAAAATGGTTAAATACTGAGCTTACCTACTTACTCTTCCTCCCTTGCATTTGAAAAACATATAAATACTATCATGACAACCAATCTTGGGAGACAGGCGCTGGAATGGAGCTTTTTGGATAAAATCGAAGGCCAAATTTTCCAAAAACTATGTAATTTTAATACACTGGTTCCAATAGCTGCTATTAGGGTAGAATTTGGCTTGGTAAGCTCCTTTTCACAAGGTCTAGCTAGGGTAATTTGTTGGGGGTATCAACTAAAGAATAGTGAACCTTTCTCTTTGAGGAGTTTTATCCAACAGGAAATTTTTGAAGGACAAATGTACACATACTCTTTTATAATGATTTCCGCCTGGCACTGCAACATTTTAATGTGCAAGAGGATTTTGTCTTATCCTTATCTCCTATAGAATTAAAATCCTTTTTAAAGATTTCTAGTGGCCTAATTAGCTATCAGAGAGATATTAGTATTTGTAGAACGAGGGCCAGACTGGAAACAATAGTTAAGAATGCTTCCCCGAGAGTTTCTCAGAAATATCTCTCGTGGCACTTAGGCCACGGTATCCGCAGATGGATTACTCTTTTCCGTATGAACCTCTTACCCTTAAATGATTTAATCGGAAATTGGTCATCTAATAGGGAAGGTGGAAAAAACTGTAACTTTTGTATTCAGGCCACTCAGAATCTTGATCATGTCTTGTTTGTATGCCCGGCGCTGATTGTATTCCGCTATAGGTGGCTACGTCCTATGTTTATCCAGTATGGCATTAAAAATGTTACAGCTGCTAGAGAATTTTTGCTTTGTCCAAAAAATGAAATTGTATGCACTAAACTTTTTAACTTTTTTAGGGAGTTTATGAATATATTTTAAATGGTTTTATTAGACCCTGAGTATGGTTGGTTATACAACTTATTAATTTGTGCATGTGCATTGATTTTTTCCATTTGTGGAAAATTACAAATATATGACTGTTGCTAATTCTCTGCTGTTCACATTAATTAGGTATTTCTTCCCACCATAAAAAAGTTTTAAGGGAAATATCTTCGCTGCTTTTTTGATGCACTTTAGATAAAAATATATGATTCTGTAATGATAGGATTCTTTTCCTAATTGCAGTTAAAATTAACAGGACCTGATCTTTTATTGTTTTAGTACAGGAGATAATAGTTTGATTGCTGCTACCCTATTGCCATTGTAAGATGCACTTTACATAATGAATTGTTATTATTGTTGCAACATGAAGTACTTTATTCTATAATATGCCATCAGTTGAAATTGCTTTTTAATGTTAATCCATCTTTTGTATAGGTCCTTTAATTCATCAAGGAGTGATTATTTTAGCTCTCCTATATTGTTGGGTTTTATTGATGTTTAAATAATATCCTAGTGGTCATTTTGGAAAATTTTTATGCTGTATGACTACCTTTGTATAAATTGATATCGAGGTGTAGATGGAATGGTTTTAGTGAAGTATTGTTTTAACGGTTGCTGGGTTTATGATATGATTATCCATGTATGTTTTAAGTGGACCTCATTAGAGATCCAAATGCTTAATAAATATATTGAATTGAATTGAATTGACAGGGAGTCTGCAGCATAACGCAAAATAGGATCCAGACCTTCATGAATAAAAACTGGTAGAAAAAGTGGAGAAAGAGTGTTTTCATAGTCACGCAGATAATGCCCAGTTACTATTCCCCATCTCAGGAAGTATTGACAGGGACTCTGCAGCATAACGCAAAATAGGATCCAGACCTGCATGAATAAAAACTGGTTTTTTTAACTTTCAGCAAGACAGAGCTGACAATGGTGACACATCACATGTGATTATCAAATTAAGTCTGGATTACTCCTCATTTTACATTACTTGCCCAAAAATTCAATTAGCAAAATGGTTAAATACTGAGCTTACCTACTTACTCTTCCTCCCTTGCATTTGAAAAACATATAAATACTATCATGACAACCAATCTTGGGAGACAGGCGCTTTTGCTATCACCAGTGTGTTTATTTATCGATTAGTGTGGTAGCCTGTTGAAAAGTGCATCAACTAAAGTTCCCATCGTACTGCAAAAAAATTCAAACCTATGCTGAACATGTGGTTGCAGGTGTAAGCAAATTTACTCATGTATCCCCAGTTCTCAGAAGACCGCATTGACCTCTGTGAATACTACCTTCAGTTTCAGCTGATGTGGACCCGGCACAGGAACAATGCTCTTCACCACAATGAATTGCTTTGCAGAAAATATATTGTGGGAGAAAAAAAGTATACTGAAAAAAGTTGTGTCAAAAATGTCGGCTACTGAAAAAAATTGAAAACAAAACTTCTGACTACAAACTGTGAGAAGTTGGCCTGGTATATGCTGTCCACTAGTTAAAGTGGACATATTTCACCAGTCCAAACAACCCTTATGGTGATTTAAGAGGTCTAAGATAACCTTAGAAAGCTATCCAAGTGGTAGCTG
Organism: Calotriton arnoldi; assembly: GCA_963921515.1. Taxonomy (NCBI): domain Eukaryota; kingdom Metazoa; phylum Chordata; class Amphibia; order Caudata; family Salamandridae; genus Calotriton; species Calotriton arnoldi. The sequence goes on from CAWUFW010001916.1 coordinate 316,746, forward strand.
TGGAGAGCAGCCTTCAGGCTTAGTCTTGAAGGAATGTAAAGCAGCTTGTTTTACCAGAATGCAATCTTATAGTATAGATTAAATGAAAGAGAGCCACACAAGGTATTTATAAAAATATGTATTTATTATATAATACTCTCTAGTCCTTCCAGTATCTTCTACACGGAGATATACACAAAGCACACAATACTTAAGCAAAGAAATGACAGTAAATAGCACTTATACACAGTGGGACCCAGGGGGGGACCAAACCATATATTAAGCAAGTGGTATAAGAACCACGACTCAAGTCAAGTCAAGTCAAGTCAAAAGTAATGTTTATTTAGACCATAGTCTTTAAACAACCGTAAACCCATTTGTGGATATTAAAACAATACAAATACATTCACCAATTCCATTAAAATTAATAACCTATGAGCAAAGTGGTAGCAGTACAAATATCCCACAAGGTGGCACGATAATAATAATAATTATATCCAGTTCAATTCAATCCCCTAATACATTTCAGCATTTAAAATCGTTAAAACACCTTCAGTTTCTCCCTACAGGTGACTTTTTATAGCTTTCATACAGTTCCCAAGTGCAATAGCAATCTCAAGATTAGGCATCTCTGTAAGTAACGCTACTGCCTGGTCCCGTGTCTTTATTTCATATTTTAAAAAGATTGGGCGTAGGAATAATTTCCGCTGGGCTAAAACTGAGACACAATCTACTAATATGTGCAAAATATCGCTTTTAGTTCCCAACACACATTTGCAGGTTCCATCGGGCTGAATCCTTTCTGCTTTTGTTTTCTCATTTGCCAACCAAGGATTGATGCCAATTCTTAATCTTAAAATTTAGCATCTAAACCAATAGTTAGGTAATGTATCCAAATACGGATACCAGGCTTCATTCAACCATGGGGCTCTCATACACTGTACTGATTTTTTTGATCTCAGATACTCCATATCTACACTTCTGGACAATTCCTGCCCTTGGGCTCTGAGTATGCTTTTAGTAAATTCTACATACAGTGTTTGCTGACAGATCCTCACCTTTAGGTTCTCAGCAACCATAAGCAGTTTCTTTCTTGTTTCCTTGGCCCATTTTAAGCTACTAAACTGAATCTCCTTTCTACACCATTGTGAGACCTTCTGTACTACACCCGGTTCCTGGCGTTTACAGAATCTTACCAAAGAAACTTGAGTCTGAATGCTCCATGCTATTTTTCCTAGCTCAATTCTAATGGCCTGGATCATTGCTGAGCTTGGTAGTGACAATAAAGCTTTTAGACACTTCCCTTCTTCGAGGTCCCAACCGCATTTACCACTTAGGTAAAGGACTTCAGCTCCATACAGTGCTTGCGGAGGTATCATTGCACTATATGCTTTTAACAACGGTCTGTGGGACATATCTCCGTATTCTCGATTGAATTTTTTCAACCCACAGATCGATGTAAAGGCTTTTGCTTTCTGAGCTTCTAAGTGCGTATGCCACTTTAATGCACTATCGAACCAGACCCCGAGATATCTATACTCACTCACAATCTCCAATTTCGTGGGGCCCAGAAACCAACTAAATCTAGTGTCTCTTTTCCCAAAACATAAAATGTTTGTTTTTTCCATATTTACAATTAAAAACTTTGCCTCACAGTATTCTCTAAAAGCGTTTAGTTTCCTTTGGAGGCCTAGCTCGGTCTGATCAAGAATCACCAGGTCATCTGCATACAATAAACATGACAATTTATTGCCCTCCATTTTTGGGCTGGCGCTTCTGTCGACCTCTAGGGTTACAGGTAAATCTGCTAGGAATATGGCAAAAAGCAAGGGGGCCAAGACACAGCCCTGTCTCAGGCCATTCTCAATTGCTATTTTCGGCGTGAAGAACCCCCCCACGTCCTTAATAACCTGAGCCCAGTTTCTTATGTGTAACTCTTTAATTATAGCTAGCAAGCCTTCCGGTATATTATACTTTTTCAAGGAGTCCCGAAGACATTTACGGTCCACAGAATCAAACGCGGCCCGGAAGTCAACAAAGCAACAGTATAACTTCCCTTTTTGCTCTATTGACTTTCGTGTCGCTGCCCATAGGGCGAAGCAATGATCAACTGTGGAGTGGCCTTCCCTGAAACCCCCCTGTTCTACCGGCACAATCGAACACTGCTCCACCCAGTCCTTAAGTCTAACCAGTATTATCTTTGCAAAGACTTTTTCTCCAATGTCCAACAGATTAATTAATCTGTAATTTTTCGGTGATTTCATATCACCCTTCTTGTGCACCCGTCTAATTACTGCTCCCTTCCAATTTTTTGGGGATTTTCCCTGTGTCCAAGATGACTAAAAACATATGGGACAATAATTCAGCCCACCAGTTCAGCTGGGACTTTATTATAGAAGCTGGGAGATTATCAGGTCCCGCTGCCCTGGTTAGCTTTAATTTAATTATCGTATTTTTCACATTTATTACTGAAAAATCTAATTTTAGGTCTTCTACTAACCCACTCCAGTTTTGCATCAGTCCTTCTTCTGATGCCCTACAAGAGCCATACAATTCCTGCAGGTATTCCTCCCATGCAGCCTCTTCTACCACACAGTTCATAGCTCCCACCGGATGTTCTGCGGCTGCACGTATCAGTTTCCAAAACTGGCGTATATTCCTTGTTTCAATAGACTCCAGCAGTTTGCCCCAGCATTTTTCTTTATAGAACATTTTATAATTCCTTCTCAATTTTTTAAGGTATATGACTTTATTTAGATCATATTTAATTCTAAGCCTACGTGCTTCTCTCCTTATCTCCCTCTTCATCTTTAGACATTCTACAGAGAACCATTTTACCTGCCGTACTGGGATTTTGTGTTGATTTATTACCTTTTTTTTCTCATTTTTGAATTCAACTCGAAGACATTGCACAACCTGTTCTATTTTTTCCTCATACCATTCCAGGTTCTGCTTTTTGGCACTTCCCAGATCTAACTTCTGTTGTAATTTTGTTAGCTTTACTATATATTCATCTGTCAGCCTAGTTGTCAGCTGCCTGGGATACTTCACTTGTTGTAAAATTACTTTATCTTGTGGGCTCGGGTTCACATCTGAAATCTCAAACAACAGAGGGTTGTGATCAATACCTTCCCTGTGACACACCCGAAACCCCTCGATTAAGGCAAAAGTCCAGGGAGACGTGAACACATAGGGGTCGATTCCGATCTCGGCCGGTAGGGCTCCGAATCGGATTCGGCTGAACCGGATCCGATTCGGAGCCCTATTTCCCGACCGATTCGTACGTGCATCTGGGCGAGCGAGTACGATGCGTGCGCTCGCGAAATTTCCGACCGACTCGTTCGCAGGACCCGACCGCTCCGACTGACTCGCACGGGGACGACTCGCACCACGCAATGGAGATGTTCCCCGGCCGGGTAAGTACGATGCGCACCTCGACCGCTCCGACCGACTCGCGCAGTCCGGCTCCAAGGAGCTGTCGGAGCCGCACTTTGGGGGTCCGTGTCGGACCCCCCTGGAAGGGTAGGCGCACAAGCCGCACACAGGGGGGACCCATGGGTCCCCCCTACACGTGCATGTACGGCGCGACCCGCATCAACGCGAACACGCTGTAGGGGCGCCCTTGTTCGCGTCATGCCCATTGAGTCAATGGGAGCCCGTGTACGCATCGTACGACTGGCTCCCATTGACTTCAATGGGAGTCCGACCGAATCGAGTCCGATAGCATACGTGCGCATCGTACTCGTTTGGTAGGGCTGCTAGGGTCCGATTCGGTCGGAAATCTCTCCGGGTCCGGCTCGGTCGGGGAGATTTCCTGCCTGAATCGGAATCGGCCCCATAGTCTATTGGGCAGTTTTGTGTGCCTATTTTAATTGTTTTCTTAGCTGGGCAATCTAATTCCGACCTACCATTCAGGCAAAACAGGCTCTTTGTCCCCAAGTAGTTTCCCAGATTTACATCTTGGCTTAATGAAACACAATCTGGGAAAGTTGCTAAACTTATGTCATAAGCCTCCAATATTTCCGTGTACCAACTATCTACCTTCTTTGGGTTTAATTTATGATTAAAATCACCCATCATTAAAATTATATCCGTGCCATATTTTTCGCGTAAAGTATCTATATCATCTTTAAAAAATCCCAACTCAGCGCCATATTCCTCGGGGCACCCCCATTGAATATACACATTTATGAGGATTAAGTTTTCATGCTTTTTGTCTGCTACCAACAACAATAACCTGCATACAAGCAGCCATTTACATTTTACGGGGAGCGCTGTCACACTCTTCACTACTTTTGTGGACAAGAGGGTCATGATCACACTTGCAGGACGCCCAAACCTTTTTTTCTTTGCAGGGCGATGGAGTTGGAGAAAGCCATCAATTATTGGGGTTTTGTCGCATAGCCAAGTTTCCTGTAAACATATGATTTTGGCACTTTCGGCAAGCTCTTTTATATTTTCTTGTTTTGTCAATTCTCCAAGACCATTTATATTCCAGGATACAAACTTAAGGCTATGCGACACCCCTTTATCCTATTCCACATCATCTAGGTATCCCTCTTCCCCAAACTCCTCATTATACCACTGAGAGGGACCTGTGAGGCTACTTCTTTGACTCCAATTCCCCCAAAATTTACCAATGTCAGAGTTGTTTGCTACTATATTGAGGTTTCCAGCACCTTCTCCATCTTCCTCCAATAACCTTACCTGTCTCTTCCCTAGTCCTGCATGGCACTTTAGGAAGCCTCCACCTAGTTGGCCGTTCCCCTCTAATTCTCCCACTGGAATTACCCGTATTCCTTCCTTCAGTATCTCTCTCTCTCTGCCTTCTCAATTGCCACCTTTACCAGGACTGAATAAACTAGCACCCTGGTGATTTCCTTCCCTTTATAATTAACTTTAAAACCCACCTGCCTCAGATCTTTAGTTCCAATTCCTCTCAAACTCTGGCATTTTGAGAATGAGTGTACAAGTTGAGACCTGTTTAGGGGTAAGATCTTCCTTGTTTTTTCCCCCCTTCTCACTTTGTACAGGTTCAAAATATAACCACTTATTCTCATCTACCTCCTTTCCCGACTTTGGGATTATATGTGACTGCCAGTTGTTCTTCCTAGTGGTTGCCCTGAATTTAATACTTGCTTCTATTCTATCCCAATGGCGGGAGTCTCCATCAAGGTTTTTTTTTGGCGTTGGTACTTTGTGGCTTACTCTATCCAATTGACGCGATGGTTTTAATTGTGCCTTTCTTACTCCCTCTCCAAAACCTTTCTTCATTTCTTTTTTTGATCCCTTCCTCACTCCCATTTCCCTGGGGATCATAGCGGGGGGCGTCTCCTGAGTAGCAATTTCTGAGTTAGCCTCATCATCCCTCCTCCTTTTCACCGCCTTTCCTTTCCCCTTGATTAGGGCCTTCCTTCCTATTTGGCTCCTAAGGTTAGACGGCCTATATCTAGAGTATTCACCCCTTTTTTTTAATCAACATTGGCCATTTTGATGTATAAACATTATGTACATCTTTTGGTAACTCTGTGGCCTCTACGGAGGCTGGGTGCTGCGGGTCTGGGGCTGTTCTCATCATAGTTGGCATTTGGCCCCTGATACCTTGCAGCTCCCCCTCAATCTTATGTAGATGCATCTTTTGTGTTTGTAGAATGTCATTATTTAACATTGTGACTTCCAATAGCCCTTGTAATGTTCTTTGCAGCATCAACATTATGTCCAGCATTGAAGAAGAAGGGGTAGCTGAAATATCTAGATCTAATGTAAAGTTTCACCCCACTTCTTCTTTTGGTTCGGATCTTTGGGTATCAAGCTGCACTCGGCTCGTGTTCAATTTTGGCCTTGTTGCTGTATCCGGTGCATCCCCCCAGTCGGTTCTTGAACTCTCGCTGTTAATCTCCAGAGGGTCTAGAGCCGTCAATTCCTGATCCTACAGTGAGAAGACGCGCGGGGATGAGGACAGCCATGGTGCCATTATTACGTTGTTTTGGCTTAGGGGTGATTGGTTTACCAAAAACGATGACTCCAGTATTTGCTCGCAAAGATCAACTGAGCCATTCCCGTTCTGCAGTTCAGCCTGCTGATCAACCTCTGCTTCCAGAGGCTTCGTTGGTGGACGCACTTTTTAAAAATCTTTTCCCACAAAATCCTTTATTGACTGAGGCTGGCATGCCCCCTTTTTTCCCCTGCACCGCTTCCTTATTTGCTCTCCTCTTAGGTGCTCTTTTAGCCCTTTTTCTGGGGCTCTCCATGCTCTCTCCAGAGACCCTCTCTTCCATGGAGGGCTCTCTTGACGCAAGACTTTGCTCCGTGCGAATTTTGTTCTTCCTTGGGGCCATTTCAAACACTTGTACTCGTACTTATGACCACTTATTTTATTCGTTTTATGCCAGGTAAGTCCAATATAGATCCGAACCAATGGGGACCAGCCTAGTCCCCCCCTTGGAACCCAGTTAATAAGCAAAAAAGAAAAAAGAAAAAAACTGTTTAACATACACACACTTACCTCTGTTGTGTTCAAATCATTGACCTTGCCCGTTACCGTGCTGACCAATACTGCCGCTGTTCCTTCGTGAAGATTAAATGCTGTATATTACAGCCACTGGGGTCTCTTGTCCCTTGTCTCAATCATGGAATTTGTGGTCCGGGCGATTCATCACGTACTGCTATTTAGCAGAGGCGCCAGGAAGCTAAGACCCTGGAAACGGAGCCTGGGACATCTGGCTCTCGTTTACCACTGTGAATTCCTGCTCCCTTCCCCCAGCCGGGTACCGGGGGGTTCGACTATTACGCCCCCTCCTTCTCTCCAGTCCCGGACTCTTCGGACCTACCTTAGCGTTTCTTGACGTTTTCCTTTTCGCCGTTTGTCTCCGTTGTCTTTCTGTATCTACGGCATCCGGTTTCAGCCTTGCTCGGCTCCACGGCCTCGCATTTTGCGTCACGTCAGCTCTCTCTCCAACGTCCGGGCGTGGCAGAGTGAAAGCGACGTAAGCATGGCGCATCCGCAAGTCCGCTACGGCAACGGCAGTCAATGCGCACAACAGAGGTAATCAGTTTCCACGACTAGAGTCAGGACGATGTCGAGAGGGAGTAAAATTGCTGGGACCCCAAGGAACCACCCAAGGTGAGTAGATTTGGACCCCACGGAGAAGGGGTGCAGTGTGGGAACACGACCGCGTGCTCCGTACAACTCTATGGGAAAGTCGCGGTTGGAGTTTTAGAGATTAAGGACCCTTCCCAGTGGACTTTGAAGAAACCCTGTGGAAGACAGCAGGTTGGAGAGCCACCCCACTCGTAGATACCAAAGTACTCAAGTCATCTATCCCAGGGAAGCCAGGTGCAAAGGGATGAAGTGGCGTCGGAAACCGCTATCGAACTCAATGGAGGAATTCCAGAAAGTGCCCCTGCTGGAAGGGAGAAGAATGTCCGGTGGAATCCAAATGTAGATTCTTGTTGAAGAGTACCAGAAAGCAGAGGGGACAGATTCTGGGTCAGTTGGGAGTGACCAGGGGCTCGGTAGACGAATGCCCACCGATGTTGGGTGCTTCAGGATAGTTGACAGTGCTCTTGACTCTGCAGCTGCGGGGACCATGCGATATTGAAAACAACCAGGAGCTGGATGCTAGCTGTCCCACAAAGGATGTCGAGTACTGAGGGGTCGGTGTTGGGCGGGAGCACCAACAAGCCTTGGCAACAGCAACCCATGCAGGAAGTAAAAAAAGAGTATGGTTCGGACCAGCAAGGTCCAGGAGACTCACCACAGCAAGGGGAGTCAGGGCAGGCCTCGAGTAACCAGGGGAGCCCAAGAAAAGCAAAGTTGAACCTCAAATGGACCCACAGGCCAGAGGCACAGGAGTTGCAAAAGGACCTCAAGCAATTTCACCAAACAAGAGGCCACGGAGCACTTGGTGCAAGGAGGTCAAAGATCTTGGTAGGAAATGGTGCCAGAGGTTGGGGCTATATGGAGCCCAATGCACTTGTTAAAGGAATGCCAACAAGCACATGCACTTGTAAAGGAACGCGCTGCACAGGGGTTCGGGTGTTGCAGCCCCCAAGAGGGATACTGGCCTCAAACTCGGTAAGAGGGCAGCTTGGGCCTCAAGAGATGTAGAAACCCATGTCCTGTGTTGCTGGACCCTTTGGAGTCCGTAGGAGCGTGGGATCAGCAGACTGGTCAGCAGTGTTGAGGTGCCTGTGAATGCAGGGAGTGAATCCTTCACTCCAAAGGAGATTATCTTCAGTTGTCTTTGATGCTCCACAGGTCCTGCACGGATCCTGTATGGTGCACAGGCACAGATGATGCAGCAGACTGAGAAGGAGAGGGAGTCAGGCCCAAATAAATTCCAGCGAAGTCCAAAGTGCCCAGACAGTCGAAGTGCAGTGGTTTCAGGTCAGAATCTTGTCCACAACGGATCTAAGGTCCTACATCCAGGTAAGCCCTTAAGTACCCATGGGAGAGGGTTGGAAAGATTCAGGGGACCCTCCCAGGGGAGGGTCTGGGACAGAGGGGAGGTTACTCCCATGTCCTTTGTCCAGTTTCGCACCAGAGCGGGAGCCAACGGCTCCCAGGACTGGTTTGAACTGGACTATGCACAGGGACACCAAATGTGCCCCTCATGCAGACCTTCAGGTGCTGGCAAGTGCACCCACCCAGCCCTAATACACTAAATCATGTCAGGGAGGTGGTCACACCTCCCTGAATCAGGATGCCTATTGTTCCACCTTCCTCTGCTCGAGCTTGTCTCAGCAGCAGGAGGGCAGAAATGTGTCTCTGGTCAGCAGCAACCATTTTGTGCTGTCCGGAGTTAGAAGGCTGGTACCGGGAATACCAGGGACCCCACGAAGGATGCTTCTGAGGGGTGGAATCATACCTCCCACACCGGTTACCGGTGTGGGGGTATGATTCCAACATGCTTGACACCAAACACGATAGGGTTTGTTTCAGCCGTTTTAGAGTTGGTCATCACACGGTCGCATAATGCCCCTCTGTGTATATATATGGCTGCTTCACTGACAGCCCGGGAGAATGGACTCCGTAGGCTACAGGGGTGTCCTCTTGTGCAGGGGCACCTTCTCACTTAGAACTGAGCACCCTGCCTTCAGGATTGTAAAGGCCACGCAAGAAATGTGCGGGCGCGCGCGCATGCGCAGTTTTCTCAACGAATTACCTAGACGGCGAGGAAGAGGAGGAGGGCAGCCCGGGGACGCCGCATGCTAGGTAAGTGGTTTTAATTTAATTTTAAGTCATGTAGAATTAATCGTTAATATAGGGGGGTGGAGGCGGGTGGTGTAGCGTGGCGGAGTGGAGTTCCACAGAGTTTGTTTGCAACTCCGTGGACCTCCGTGTAGCCCCGCTACGCCCACTACGCCCGGGGTTAGATAAAACCTTTGCCAGGCTTGTAGCCTACTTCGATTGGCCCCCAATAAAGGCACCCTCAGATATATTCTGTAGGGCTTGTCCCACCTGCCAGGCCAGCGGGAAAGCTGGGAAAACACTGAAAGCTCCCCTGGTTCCCTTGCCTATCATTGGCATTTGCTTTAAAATGGTGGGCATCGACATTGTTGATCCCTTGGATCCCAAGACAGCCTTAGGCAACAGGTCATCCGGGTCTTGGTGGACCTCGCCACATGGTACCCAGAGGCCATCCCTCTGAGGTCAGTGACTGTACCTGTGGATGCCTAGGACCCTGAGTGGGATTTTTGCCTGCAGTACATTTCCCAAGGAATTAGTGTCTGACAGAGGCATTAACTTCATGTCAGAGTACATGAAGTCCATGTGTCATGAGTGTGGGGTAACCTACAAGTTCTTCATACCTTACCACCCTCAAAGCAACAGGTTTGTTAAGAGATTTAACAAGACCCTGGAAGGCATGATAATGGGTCTACCTGAGCCCATGAGGTAGAAGTAGGAAGTCCTCATACAATGCACACTATTCGCCTACAGGGCAGTGCCACAGCTGGGGGTTGGGTTAGGCAATTTTAACTCCTCTATGGACACCCTGTTAGGGGACCTCTCAGTCTTGTGAGAGAGGGGTGGGAGCAAGCTCCCAGAAACTCCCTCAGAATATAGTCAGCTACACTCTGGCTCTCTGCAACCATATTCAGCACTACTGGAAGAAGGCTAATGACAATCTTGAGGCCAGTCAAGAAGTCACAAAACTCTGGTACGACCAGAAGGCCACTCTTGCGGAGTTTTAGTCTGGCCAGAAGGCTTGGATCATGGAGTTTGTAGAGCCCAGAGCTCTCGATGACCGCTGGACAGGCCCACATGAGGTGAAGGAGCGGAAGGGGTATGTCACCTACCTGGTGGATCTCAAGATCCCTAGAAACTCCTTAAGGGTGCTCCACTAAACCACTTCAAGCCCCACTATGAGAGGTCTGAAGTCACCATGCTCCTGGTGACAGATGATGGAGTGGAATACAAGATTAGACCTCTCCCTGACCTCCTATCTTCCAAGGAGCTCTTTAGGTCAGTAGAATATGTGAACCACTCCCCTACTCTAACCTCAGAATAGCAGAGTGACTGCGGCCAGTTACTGGGGCAGTTTTCTTCTCTGTTCTCCCTCACCCCTGGGCTCACACACTTGTACAACCACGACATTGATAATGGGGGCAGTATGCTTGTCAAGAACAAAATTTACAGGACAAAGTGAGGGCCAGTATCAAGGATGAAGTCTCCAAGATGCTGGTTTTAGGTAGCGGTGGGCAGAACTCATGGAGTTTTATTCCACAGAATTCCATAAAAACTCCTCAAAATTCCACGGAGTTCCACAAGTGGTGGAATTTTAGTGCATCGCACTGCTTGTGCTAATTTTAAGTGCCGGGAACCTGTTGTTTTAGGCAGTGAACTGCACCACGTGCCATGCCAGAGGGTGCTCCATCTTTCTGCCGCTCGAGTAGATTTTCTACTAGATCAGCAGCATTCTCAATTGGAATGGTAGCGACCTGCCATGTTCGCCCGCGTTGAGAAATCGTGCCATGACTAGTCCTAGCGCTCAATTTTACTCTCACGGCAACTTAATGTCGGCAAGCCGCACGAGAAAAACTCCACCAAACAGCGCTTTGCAGAGTTTTTCCAGAACTCCGCGATCACCTGGGCAAAACTCCGCAAACCCCGCTGGCAGAGTGGAGTTTCCCACCCACCCTTAGTTTTAAGGATAATTGAGCCCTCCAACTGCCCCAGGTCCAGCCCAGTGGTGCTGTACCCAAGACTGTCCCACCCCAGAAGTTAGGTTCTGTGTGGACTGCTGATGACTCAATTTCATCACTAAGGCTGATGTTCATCCCATTTCCTGAGCTGATGAGCTCACCGACTGGCTGGGTGCTGCCTAGTTTATCAGTACCTTTGATCTCACATCAGGTTACTGGCAAACTTCTCTGACTGAGGGGGCAAAAGAGAGGTCTGCATTCTTAACACCTGAGGGCCACTTCCAGTTCAGGGTGATGTGGATTGAAGCATGCCACTGCCACCTTTCAGAAGTTGGTGAACAGGATCTTGACTGGGAAGGAGGCATTCTGTGCTGCCTACCTAAATGACATAGCTGTCTTCAGCTCCAGCTGGGAGGAACACCTGTACCACCCCAGCAGGTGCTTCAGGCCCTGCAACAGGCGGGCCTGACGATCAAGGCCAGTAAGTGCCAGATAAGGCAGGGTACTGTGCTGTATCTTGGCCACGTGGTGGGCAGGGGCAAGGTGCAGTCCTTCCAGGTCAAGATTGAGACAATCCTGGCCATAAAACCCACCAAAACACAAACTGAGGTGAGGGCCTTCTGGGTCTCACCGGATACCACAAGAGGTTTGTTAAGGGTTATGACACCATAGTTGCCCCCTTAATGGAGCTAACTTCAAAGAAGCAGCCCAAGAAGGTGATCTGGACAGAGGTCTGTCAGAAAGCCTTTAACACCCTCAAGCAGGCCATGTGAACAGCATCTGTACTCAAGGCTCCTGACGTCTCCAAGGAGTTCATTGTGAAGACAGGCACTTCAGAGCATGGAGTAGTGGCTGTCTTAGCACAGTTAAGTGAGAAGGGCCTAGACCAACCTGCAGTTTTCATTATCAGGAGGTTAATTCTCCCGGAAACGAGGTGGAGTGCAATTTAGAGAGAGTCTTTTGCTATGGCTGGGCACTGAAGAAGCTGAGACCATCCCTGTTTGAGACTCCCTTCTGGGTTCAGACTTACCATAGGCTTCTCAGATGGCTTATGCAAATAAGGGGAGAGAATCCCAAGCTTTTGAGGTGGCCCATCTCCCTACAGGGAATGGACTTTATGGTGGAACACTGTCCTGGGTCAACCATGCCAATGCTGATGGTCTCTTCACGTTCTTCCGCCTTAGTGATGAGAATTCCCAGGAGGTTGGGTAGTTCTCCCCACTTTCAGCTGGGGGGGACATGTGTTAGACCTGTCAGCCTTAGGGTGGTCTTCCCATAAACTTGTTTCCTGGCTCCTCCATTTTTTGCTGATCTCGTTTTTTGATTACCTTAGGACTCTGCACACTTTATCTCTGCTAACCAGTGCTAAAGTGCTTCTGCTCTCTCCTCAAACATGATGAAATGGCTTTCACCCAATTGGCACATTTATTTTACTTGTAGGTTCCTAGAAAAGTGGTACTACATGTGCCCAGTGCCTGCAAATGTGATACTTCTAGTGGGCCTGCAGCACTAATTGTGCCACCCACTTAAGTAGCCTTATAAACATGTCTCAGGCCTGCCAATGTTTTAAACTGCAAGTTTGACCTGGCAAAATAAACCTTTTATTACAAGCAAGCTTCAGCCACGCCTGGCTGTTGAAGCACCAGGATGCACAGCCCAGTAAATCCACAGTTAAGCAAAGTCAACCATCTTCTTCATTGTTTTCAAAACTTTATTCACTTATTTATCCATTAGTATTCCCTTTGTATTCTTTGCTTAATTCTTCTCTTTTGTTTCAACAGGTGCCAAATGGCTTTCCTTGAACACGCTGTAATTCACAGTTCCTCATAGCACAATATAGCAGATGCAACCCAATGCATTTCGGGCATGGGTGCCCTTCCTCAGGGGTAACTATAATAAAAGATATGCCAACAATGTTGTCATAAACAAGCTTCACCGCATTACCATTCAACAGATTTATCAATTATTGCTCATTTGTATCTTTTAACCTGAAATATTACCAAACATTAACAATAATTAAAAATAATTGCACATGCCGAAACAAAGCGTCCATAAACCATGCCACCCTCCCAACTTACATTCCCTGCCTTATGTATCTGCTTAGCAAATATAAAACTGTGCTCCGTGCCCCATCTTCACATATCCTTGTGAGATATACATACACCACAAATATCTTGCATCTACCCTCGTGTCTAACATTGTTCACCCCTTAAATTGATTCCTAATGCGTTTACCTACAACCAAATAAACACACCAAACTCTCCTCTCCCAGTTGTGTTTCACAGTGATCATGCGCAAATGTCAGCCCATGCTTTTCAACCAACAAGAACCTCATGATTCACATTGCTCCCCCGTTAAATTAGTTCCTAATGCCACCAAACGAACACGCCACACTCTCCTCTCCCAGGTGTGTTTCAAAGTGATCATGCGCAAATTCAACCCGTGCTTTTCAAACCAATAGGGACCTCGTGATCCTTCCGTATCACGTGATTGCAAAAACCCAACAAGTGACAAAATACTCTAAGTATAAAATAAACCTTTTGCCAGGCTTAACCCTTCCTTTTTAATGCATATAAATAACCCCTAAGGTAGGCCCTAAACAGTTCATAGGACATGGTGCAGTGTATTTAAAAAGTTGAACATGTACTTTTAACAGTGGACTCACCTATTATATTTAATAGATGATAGCTTTTAATTGGGAACAAGCAGGAATGTTGAGTTTGTGTATTTAAATTGTAATTTAAAACCCTCTTTCATGGTAAAGTCAGATTTTAAGTCACAGTTCCGAAAATGCCACTTTTAGAAAGTTGACATTTTCTTGTCCAACCATATGGTGCCTGCGCTCTGTATCCTGAGTTACATGAGCAGGAATAGCTGCCAGTTGGTCTTTGTGTACTGCTCCCAGACAAAGAGGAATAGTATCTTGCAGGATGAGTGTTATAATCTCTCTCTCTGTAAATTTCTTTGGCTTATGTAATCCGTTTTTATTAGGTATTATTTAAATAAGGTTGGTATGTTCCCAGCTGCCCCCTAATATTTAAGAATTGTTAGTTGATCCATGGAACTTCTGGAACCTTGGGAGTGCGAGTTAGAATGTTGAATGAAGTAGTCTGTCAGCTGGGACACTGTTGTGACCAAGGAAGCTCTGCTGTTAGGAACATTATCTTTCACAATAAATGTTCTTACTTTCGTTGGCTTTCTGGATTTCTTCATTGAATTTACTTTATTTCATTTGATAATGATTATCAACGCTGTGCAGGGGACAGCTGATGTTCCCAGCCCTATGGTCCAGCTTCATTCATTTATGAGGACCCTCAAGAGACAATGATGTCAGCTTCCACGGCCAGTATTTGAATTCATCTCGTTGTTTTTGCTTTGGAGTATTGAGTAAAGCTATTTTCTTCAGCTGTGCTCTTGTTTCCCAGCACGCTTGACTGTACATTGGCTATCAGTGTTTTTACTGCGTCTGGTCATTGTTTGTTTATACGTTCACCAATACAATTATCTACGGCTGGGTCGATTGAGTGCTCCTGCTTCCCAGCGTGTGATTTCTATTCAGCGCTCCAGCGTACATGCTGCGCCCTGCCGGAGCATTCATGAAAGTTGCTGTTCTTGCTGCCGGAGGAAATGCAACAGAACAGGACACTTTGCAAAAATGTGTAAATAATTAAGATCTACAGGAAAAGGGGTACATCTTGTTCATACTGAGGTTGACTCGGAATACAAAGAAGGTAATAAGGTAATTTTTCAAGTTCTAAGCTGATTCTTGTTCACCATGCACCTTGCTTGACAATGGCACTTTTAATGAAAATTTTAAAGAAGATGAGTATACCCTTGAGAAACCAGACATACATCCGGGCGGATATAATAAAAATCCCATTCCATTTAAGGGCATGGTGAAAATGAGAATTTCTTTTAAATATAGACACACTATTAGTAAGGTATACATTACTGAAAAAGGTCGTAATTTATTAGGTTGGAGCATCAAAGGATCTTGGAATTAAATTAGATCCTAATAATGAGGAACAGGTTCTTCTAGTGGATAGAACTTTAGTAGGTAAAGATATATGTGAAGAGTTCATTGATGTTTTTGAAGAAAAAAAAATTGGTATGCAGAAAACCTATTTTCATAAGATCAACTCAAATCTGATGCTGTTCCCATTATACATAAAACGCGTTCCACACCTTTACTTATGCAGGAACCTTTAAAAGAAGAACTTAAAAAATTGGAGGAACAAGGGATAATTGAACCTAAGGAGAGGTCTGAATGGTTGGCACCTATTGTTTTTACGTCCAAGAAAGAAGGAAATAATATTCACATGTGTGTTGATTTGAGTAGTCCTAATGCCAATATATGGATTGACAGACATCCTCTTCCTAAAATTAATGAGATGCTGCGTGTGATACATGATGCCAAATATTTTTCAGTGTTAGATCTTTCCTCAGCATATCATCAAGTCGCAATTCACCCTTATTCTCAAATACTTACAGCTATTACCCCACCATTTGGAAACTACAAATTCCTGAGAATGCTGTTTGGGCTCGCATCTGCAGTGGCGGCATTCCAAAGAATAATGCAACATGTTCTTGAGGGAGTGGATAAAACAGTATGTTTTCAAGATGGCATTCTTATAGATAGTTCTAGTGAGGAAGAGCACAACTGTAATTTGAGGAAAGTTTTTGAAAAGCTAAGGGATGCTGGTCTTACCCTAAAGAAAAATAAATGTAAAATTGGAGTAGCGTCAGTTGATTTTTGGGTCATACCTTTTCTAGTGAGGGAATTAAACCAAAAATGGATTTTGATTGAATCAGTTACTAAGTGTAGGAAAGTAGGAACTGCTTCTTATGGTTACCCCCACGTTTTGCTTGATGTGATCCTGTTTTTGACTAGTCTGACTGGGATCCTGCTAATCAGGACCCCAGTCTATCTGCTTTCTCCCTAAACTGTTGTGTTCAGCACCTAGGTACACCCAAGATTAGATACTGGGGTACCCTTGTCAGTCCATAGTATATGGTACCCATGTACCCAGTGCATAGGCACCCCAGAGGTCCCCCATGGGTGGGCTGAAGCATGTATTATGCCACCCATGGGAGGCCATTCAAAACGGAACTACAGGACTGCCATTGCAGCCTGTGTATGTTGGTGCTTGCACCACTTACTAAAGATATAGGTTTACTATATCTAAGGGTCACTGCACTTAAAACCTATAAGTCACCCCTATAGCAGGCCTTTACAATACTGACGGCAGGGTGCTTGGTTCTAAGTGAGAGGGTGACCCCTGCAGCCTACGGAGTCTATTCTCCCGGGTTGTCAGTGAAGCAGCCATATACTATGTAGAATGGCACCGCGTAATTACGCGATGACCATCTCGAAACTGGCTGCAACAAATCATATCATGTTTGGTATCAAACATGTTGGAATCATACCTCCCACACTGTAAACAGTGTGGGAGGTATGATTCGAAGCACTGGAAGAACCCTCCGTTAGGCTCTTAGTGTTCCTGGTACAAGCCTTCTTGACCCGGACAGCACAAAATGGTTGCTGCCGACCAGAGACATATTTCTGCCCTCCTGCTGCTGAGCCAAGCTCGAGCAGAGGAAGGTGGAACAATAGGCATCCTGTCACAGGGAGGTGTGACCACCTCCCAGACAGGATTTAGTGTATTAGGGCGGGTGGGTGCGTTGCCAGTGCCTGAAAGTCTGCCTGAGGGGCACATTTGGTGTCCCTGTGCATAGTCCAGTTCAAACCAGTCCTGGGAGCCGTTGGCTCCCGCTCTGGTGCGAAACTGGACAAAGGACATGGGAATAAACTCCCCCCCGGTCCAGACCCTCCCCTGGGAGGGTCCCCTGAATCGTCCCAACCCTTTCCCTAGGGTACTTTAGGGCTTACCTGGGTGTAGGTCTCTAGATTTGTCGTGGGATAAGATTCAGAACAGATACCACTGCACTTCTACCGTCTGGGCACTCTGGACTTCGCTGGATTTCGCTTGGGCCTGACTTCGTCTCCCTTGGAGTGAAGGAGTCACTCCCCTGCATTCGCAGGCACCGCAACTAAGTCGACCGGTCTGCAGATCCTGAGGTCCTCTGGACTCCGTCGGCTCTGTGACACAGATGGTGGTTTTCACAGCTTCTGAGGCCTGCTCTACTCTCTTACCAAGCTTGAGGCCAGTAGTCCTTGTGGGGGTTGCAATAACCGAACCCCTGGGAACGGCATCCAACTTGCAGTTGCAAAGGCTTGTTGGTCTCTTTGCAAGAAGATCTTCGGGCTCCAAATAGCCCCAACCTCAAGCATCCCCAGTGACCAGAATCTTCAGCCACACCACATCGTGTGCATCGTGGCTTTCATCTTTTGGTGAGCTGCTTGAGGTCCTCTCGCGACTCCAGTGCCTCCAGCCTGTGGGTCCACTTGAGGGTCACTTTTGTTTCTTCAGACTCCCCTGCTTGTTCGGGGCCTGCTCCAAATCCCCTGCTTGTGGTGAGTCTCCTGGACCTTTCTGGTCCTCACCGTGTACTTTCTTGACTTCCTGCATGGGATGCATTTGCCAAGGCTTGTTGGTGCTCCCACAGGACACCGACCCCTCAGCACTCAACATCCTTCATGGGACAGCTCATATCTGGCTCCTGGTCATCCTCAGCATCGCCTGGTCCCCACAGCTGCAGAGACAAGGTCATCGACATCTTTACTGAAGCACCTGACATCGGTGGGCATTCATCTTCCAAGCTCCTGGTCACTCCTAAGTGACCCAGACTCTGTCCTCTCTGCTTTCAGGTACTTCTCTTCAAGAATCCATATTTGCATTCCTAAGGACACTTTCTCCTCTTCCAGCAGCGGCACTTTCCTGAAGTCCTCCATTGGGTTTGACGGCGGTTTCAGACACCACTTCACACCTATGCACCCGGCTTCCCTGGTGTAGGTAACGTGGGTACTAGGGTATCCACGGTGGATGGCTTTCCAACCTTCTGTCTTCCATGGGGTTTCTTCAGGGTCCACTGGGAAGGGTCCCTAATCTTTAAAACTCCAACCGCAACTTACACGTAGAGTTGTAGGGAGCCCGAGGTCGTGTTCCCACACTGCATGCGCCCTCTGTGGGGGCCCTATCCACTCACCTTGGGTGGTTCATTGGGGTCCCAGTGATTCTACATCCTCTCGACATTGTCCTGACTCGATTTGTTGTTCTTATACCACTTTCTTAGTATATGGTTTGGTCCCCCCTGTGGCCCACAGTGTATTAGTACTATTTACTGTGATTTCTTTGCTGAAGTATTGTGTGCTTTGTGTCTATCTCCGTGTAGGAATTACTGTAACATACTAGATAGTGTTATATAATAAATACATATTTTTATAAATACTTGGTGTGGTTCCTTTTCATTTAATCTATACTTTAAGATTGCATTCTGGTAAAACAAGCTGCTTTACACTCCTTCAAGACTAAGCCTGAATGCTGCTCTCCACAGCTACCACTTAGAGAGCTTTCTGTGGCTGTCTAAGACCTCCTGAATCACCATAAGGGTTGTCTGGACTGGTGCAAGGTGCCCACTTAAATTAGTGGATATCAGATACCAGGCCAGCTTCTCACATTGGTGTGCAGCAGTTGGGATTCAAGCCTGCATTGTTTTACTAGATAAATCTTTGTATTGATTAACTGAAAAACCACTAGTATTAGGCAAATATAATTACAAGCTTAGAATAGTAAGTTCTAATGAACTTAGGTTTGGGTAAGTCAAGGGTCTAGCACACCCTTTCTCCAACTTCAGAGAGTTTAGTTCCCACCAGGTTAAGTAGGTGCAACACCATACCACACTTAGTATGTCTACTAAAGGAGATGCCAGTGGCTCTCTGCCTTCTAGATACAGTGAACTTTCGTTCCAATAACTGAAAGCACTGTGTGCATCTAGGAAGCTGAAGACAGGGAGAAGTGCCAACACTCAACGCCTGGTAGAAGTGTTACTGTTAGATGACCTGAGGAAAGCCTCTGGGTCAGATGAACAGGACAGAGTGGGTGGGCAGGGGAATGAGGATAGGACAGGAGGGGGACCCCTCTTTGACCTACGTCTAAACCTGACCAAGTGGAGCCTGATGACTTCCAACAGGACAA
This sequence comes from Calotriton arnoldi, assembly GCA_963921515.1. NCBI lineage: Eukaryota > Metazoa > Chordata > Amphibia > Caudata > Salamandridae > Calotriton > Calotriton arnoldi. Next base: position 335,969 of record CAWUFW010001916.1, read on the forward strand.
TTCAGACCTCCCAGAGGAGAATCCAGAGGGCCAAAAGGATGCCCCCTTTGAACCTCCTGGGGAGGTACAGAGTAGACCTAGGAGGTCTACATCCTCCTCTATAGAATCCAATGCCTCTAGACAGTCAGTAGGGACCTCCATTTCTAGTAAAGGAGGGAACTCTTTGGACAGCGAGTACCAACTGCTTGAACTTGAGGAAAGCTAGGCTTAGGCTTAGGCTCAGGAAAGAACAGTTGGCCCTTGACAGAGAGTCCCTAGAAATCCAGAAGTTTAGGAAGAAATTTCAGCAACAGTGTCCCTAGAATTAAGGAACATTCCTTTTAACATAGGAACCTGAGCAAGATTGTCCCTCCCTACCATGTTGGGGATGACATCCACAAATAGATAACTGCTGTAGAGAGGGCCTGTAAAGTGCAGAAGGTCCCTCAAGAGCAGTGGGCAGCTATCTTGTGGCTCTCCTTTGCTGACAAAGGTAGCAATAAGCTCCTCACTGTTAGAGAAGAGGATGCTGACAATTATTCAGTCTTGAAGAGTGCTCTAATTGATGGGTTTGGCTTAACCACTGAACAATACAGGATTAAGCTCAGAGAGGTCCAGAAGGCACAGAATCAGGACTGGGTAGACTTTGTGGATAGTGCTATTAAGGCTCCATAAGGTTGGTTGCTTGGCAGCAAAGTGCATGATTTTGATGGATTGTACAATTTGATTATGAGGGAGCAGATCCTTAATAATTTCCAAAATCAGCTATTGCATCAGTACCTGGTGGACTCAGATCTGACATCTCCCCAAGAATTGGAAAAGAAGGCAGATAAGTGGGTCAGGACCAGGGTGAAGCAGAAAAACCAGAACAATAGTGGTGAGCAGAAGAATCAAGATTCTTCAAAAACTCAAGATAAGGGTGGGGACAAGGGTAACAACAAAAAAGAGCCTTCATCAGGGCCCCAAAAACCTGCATCTGGGGGGGAGTCACAATCCAACAAGGAAGAAGGCAAAAAGAAACCTTGGTGTTATCTCGGTAAACAGAAGACCCATTGGACAAGGGATGCTGATTGTCCAAAGGCCAAGGAAACTACAACTACTACCACTGCCCCTAAGGCAACTGCTCCCCCTAGCTCCAGTACAAGTGGTAGTGCAGCAAACAAGGGAATAGTAGGGTTAACCTTGGGATCTGAGTTGGATTCTGGCTTAGTCAGAACTCCAGCTCAGGCTGTCCTAGTCTGTGATGGTGGCATAGTTCTTGCCACCTTACTTGTCAGTCCCAGTAACCTGGGAAAGTACAGACAACAGCCTTTGATTAATGGAACAGAGGCTATGGCCTACAGGGACACAGGGGCCAGTGTCACAATCGTGACAGAGAAACTTGTGTCTCCTGGACAAATCATACTTGGACAAATGTACCAAGTGACCAATGCAAACAATGTCAGGACTGACCATTCCTTGGCACTTGTTAATTTCAGCTGGGGAGGGGTAACTGGCCCTAAAAAGGTTGTGGTAAGTTCAGAACTACTAGTAGATTGTTTGTTGGGTAATGATTTGGAGACTTCAGCCTGGGCTGAAGTTGAATTTAGGACTCATGCAGCAATGAATGAATGAATGAGAGAGTTTATAAAGCGCACAGATACTCCAAAAGGCAATGTTTGGCATCTCTGCAGATGTGTTTGCTGTGACTAGGTCACAAGCCAAACTGACATCCACTGAACAGGCCCTGGATCCTGAACAATGGACTAGGTGCCTTCCAAGAGAAGGAGCAGGAGGGGTAAGGCTGTGTCTTCCCCCCCAGACTCAGAGTGAGGAACAGTCTCTTGAGGGAGATGATCTTATTCCCTGTGAAGAACCTGTCCCAGATGAACTTGAGCCTGATCAGGCTGAGTTCTTGGGGACTGGGGGCCCTTCCAGTGCAGACTTGAGTTTGGAGCAGCAAACCTGCCCCTCTCTTGAACCCCTCAGACAGCAAGCTGCTGCCGAGGCTGCTGGGAATGTCAGTGGGTCCCACAGGATCTACTGGGATGAGGGACTCCTTTATTTAGAGGGTAGAGACCTCAAGCCTGGTGCCACCAGGAGGTTGGTTATACCTCTGAAGTTTAGGGGCTTCCTACTCACCCCAGCACATGACATTCCCCTGGCAGGACACTTAGGCCAAAGTAAAACTTGGGACAGGCTTGTCCCTCACTTTCACTGGCCTCATATGTCTGAGGACCAAAGGAGTTTTGTCGCTCCTGTGCCACTTGCCTAGCCAGTGGTAAGGCAGGTGGTACCACAAAATCCCCTCTGATGCCACTTCCAGTGGTGGGGGTTCCCTTTGAGAGGGTTGGGATTGATATCATTGGTCCCATGAACCCCCCTACAGCATCTGGGCACAATTATATTCTAGTGTTTGTGGACCATGCCACTAGGTACCCAGAAGCAATTCCCTTTAGGACTACTACAGCTTCTGTGGTGGCAAGGGACCTCTTGGGAATTTTTTCCAGGGTGGGCTTCCCTAAGGAGGTTTTAACAGACGGAGGTACAAACTTCATGTCACGTTATATCACTGCAATGTGGAAGGAGTGTGGTGTAAATTACAAATTCACCACAGCCTATCATCCTCAATGCAATGGGTTAGTTGAGAGATTCAACAAAACCCTCAAGGGCATGATCATGGGCCTCCCAGAAAAGCTTAGGCGAAAATGGGATGTCCTTCTGCCCTGCCTTCTCTTTGCCAACAGAGAGGTCCCTCAGAAGGAGGTTGGCTATAGCCCTTTTGAACTTCTGTTTGGGCATCCAGTTAGGGGTCCCTTGTGTTTGGTGAAGGAGGGATGGGTGTTACCTCTCAAACCTCCCAAACAAGACATAGTGGACTATGTACTTGGTCTCCGCTCCAAGATGGCTGAGTACATGAAGAAGGCCAGCAAAACCTAGAGGCCAGCCATGATTTGCAAAAAGCTTGGCATGACCAAAAGGCTGTCCTGACTGTTTACCAGCCAGGTCAGAAGGTGTGGGTGTTCGACCCTGTTGGTCCAGCAGCTCTCCAAATAAATCGAGTGGACCCCACACTATCATTGAGCACCTACCTGGTGGACCTTTGCACTCCCAGGAGCCCCCATAGGGAGCTCCATGTGAACAGGCTCAAACCTTTTGTAGAAAGGGCTGACATGGGCTTGCTCATGGCAACTGATGAGGGACAGGAGGAAGAGAGTGACCCTCTCCCTGATCTCCTCTCACAAAACCCTGATGATGGGTCAGTTGATGGTGTAGCCTTGGCAGGCAGCCTCACTGACCAACAGCAGATTGATTGCAGGAAGGTCCTCAATCAATACAAGCATATGCTCTCTCTGACCCCCAGTCAAACCACCTGGTGTACCAATGAAGTGGACACAAGTGAGAGTCTACCTGTTAAGAATAAAATCTACAGGCAGCCTGACCATGTCAGAGATTGCATCAGGACAGAGGTGCAGAAGATGCTTGAATTGGGAGTAATTGAGCCCTCAGATTGTCCTTGGGCTCGTCCAGTGGTCCTGGTACCAAAACCTCACACCAAGGGTGGAAAGAGAGAAATGAGGTTTAGTGTTGACTACAGGGGACTCAATGGAGTCACTCGAACTGAATCTCATCCAATTCCTAGGGCAGATGAGCTTATTGACACTTTGGCCTCAGCCAAGTTCTTAAGCACATTTGACCTAACTGCTGGCTATTGGCAAATCAGACTAGCTGAAGATGCCAAACCAAAAACAGCATTTTCAACCCCTAGTGGGCATTATCAATATATTGTGATGCCCTTTCGTTTGAAGAATGCACCTGCCACATTCCAAAGGCTGGTGAATAAAGTTCTCACAGGTCTGGAAGCCCATAGTGCAGCACATCGTGATGATATAGCTGTCTTTAGCTCCACCTGGGAGGATCACCTGGTCCACCTGAAGAATGTTTTGGAGGCTCTGCAGAAAGCAGGCCTGACTATCAAGACTACTAAGTGCCAGATAGGGCAGAGCAAGTTTGTGTACCTGGCCACCTAGTGGGTGGAGGTCAGGTTCAACCACTTCAGAGCAAAATCCAGACCATAATGGACTGGATTGCTCCAACTACCCAGACTCAGGTCAGAGCTTTCTTGGGCCTGACTGGGTATTACAGGAGATTTGTAAAAGGATGTGGGTCCATAGTGACTCCCTTGAATGATCTCACCTCAAAGAAAATACCCAAGAAACTTCAGTGGACAGTTAGCTGTCAGAAGGCATTTGATGATCTCAAGCAGGCCATGTGCACTGCCCCCATTCTGCAGAGTCCTGACTACTCTAAACCATGTATTGTCCAAACAGATGCATCAGAGTTGGGGGAAGGGGCTGTGTTGTCACAACTTAATGCAGAGGGACAGGATCAACCAGTAGCTTTTATTAGCAGAAGGCTGACCCCCAGAGAGAAACGTTGGTCAGCCATAGAGAGGGAGGCCTTTGCTGTGGTCTGGGCCCTAAAGAAGTTGAGGCAATACTTGTTTCATTGTTCAGACAGAACATAAGCCCCTCTTATGGCTTAAACAGATGAAGGCTGAAAACTACAAACGTTTGAGGTGGTCCATGTCCCTACAGGAGATGGACTATACAGTGGAACATAGACCTGGGAGTAACCATGCCAATGCAGATGGACTCTCCAGATATTTCCACTTAGAAAATGAAGACTCAACTGGGCAAGGGTAGTCTCATCTCCTTACGTTGGGGGGGGGGTTGTGTAGGAAAGTAGGATCTGCTTCTTATGGTTACCCCCACTTTTTGCTTGATGTGATGCTGTTTTTGACTAGTCTGACTGGGATCCTACTAATCAGAACCCCAAACTATCTGCTTTCTCTCTAAACTGTTGTGTTTAGTACCTAGGTACATCCCAGATTGGACACTGGGGTACCCTTGTCAGTCCCTAGTATATGGTACCTATGTACCCAGGGCATAGGTACCCCAGAGGTCCCCCATGGGCTGAAGCATGAATTATGCCACCCATGGGTGGCCATTCAAAATGGAACTAAAGGCCTGCCATTGCAGCATGTGTACGTTGGTGCCTGCACCACTTACTAAAGATATAGGATTACTATATCTAAGGGTCACTGCACTTAACACCTATAAGTCACCCCTATAGAAGGCCTTTACAATCCTGAGGGCAGGGTGCTTGGTTCTAAGTGAGAGGGTGCCCCTGCATGAGCAGGACACCCCTGCAGCCTACAGAGTCCATTCTCCCGGGTTGTCGGTGAAGCAGCCATATACTATATGGAGGGGTACTGTGTAATTACGCGATGACCATTTGAAACTGGCTGCAACGAATCCTATCATGTTTGGTATCAAACATGTTGGAATCATACCCACACACCGTAAACGGTGTGGGAGATATGATTCCAAGCACTGGAAGAGCCCACCGTTAGGCTCTCAGTGTTCCCGTTACTAGCCTTCTTGACCAGGACAGCACAAAATGGTAGCTGCCGACCAGAGACACATTTCTGCCCTCCTGCTGCTGAGCCAAACTCGAGCAGAGGAAGGTGGAACAATAGGCATCCTGACACAGGGAGGTGTGACCACCTCCCAGACAGGATTTAGTGTATTAGGGCTGGGTGGGTGCGCTTGCCTGCACCTGAAAGTGTGCTTGAGGGGCACATTTGGTGTCCCTGTGCATAGTCCAGTACAAGCCAGTCCTGGGAGACGTTGGCTCTCACTCTGGTGCGAAACTGGAGAAAGGACATGGGAGTAAACTCCCCACGGAGAGGGTCCCCTGAATCGTCCCAACCCTTTCCCTAGGGTACTTAAGGGTCTACCTGAGTGTAGGTCCCTACATTCGTCGTGGGATAAGATTCAGAGCAGATACCACTGCACTTCTATCGTCTGGGCACTTTGGACTTTGCTGGACTTCGTTTGGGCCTGACTTCGTCTCCCTTCCAGTCTGCTGCATCGTCTGTGCCTGTGCATCATACAGGAGCCCTCCAAGGCCTGTGAAGCATCAAGGACAACCAAAGTAACCTCCCTTGGAGTGAAGGAGTCACTCCCCTGCATTCGCAGGCACCCCGCAACTAAGTCGACCGGTCTGCATATCCCGAGCTACTCCGGACTCCTTAGGCTCTGTGACACAGGTGGTGGTTTTCCTCAGCTCCTGAGGCCTGCTCTACCCTCTTAATAAGTTTGAGGCCAGTAGTCCTTGTAGGGGTTGCAATAACTGAACCCCTTAGTACAGTGTCCAACTTGCAGTTGCAAAGGCTTGTTGGTCTCTTTGCAAGAAGATCTTCGGGCTTCAAGTAGCCCCAATCTCGAGCATCTCCAGTAACCAGAATCTTCAGCCACACCACATGGTGTGCATCGTGGCTTGCATCTTTTGGTGAGCTGCTTGAGGTCCTCTCGCGACTCCAGTGCCTCCAGCCTGTGGGTCCACTTGAGGGTCAGTTTTGTTTTCTTCAGGCTCCCCTGCTTGCTGGGGCCTGCTCCCACTCCCCTGCTTGTGGTGAGTCTCCTGGACCTTGCTGGTCCTCACCGTGTACTTTCTTGACTTCCTGCATGGGTTACATTTGCCGAGGCTTGTTGGTGCTTCCGCCGGACACCGACCCCTCAGCACTCGACATCCTTCGTGGGACAGCTTGTATCCAGCTCCTGCTTATCCTCAGCATTGCCTGGTCCCCACAGCTGCAGAGTCAAGGTCATCGACATCTTTCCTGAAGCACCCGACATCGGTGGGTATTCATCTACCAAGCTCCTGGTCACTCCTAAGTGACCCAGACTCTGTCCCCTCTGCTTTCATGTACTTCTCTTCAAGAATCCACATTTGGATTCCTATGGACACTTTCTCCTCTTCCAGCAGCGGCACTTTCCTGAAGTCCTCCATTGGTTTCGACTGTGGTTTCCAACATGACTTCACCCCTATGCACCTGGCTTCCCTGGTGTAGGTAACATGGGTACTAGAGTATCCATGGTTGGGGTGGCTCTCCAACCTTCTGTCTTCCATGGGGTTTCTTCAGGGTACACTGGGAAGGGTCCCTAATCTTTAAAACTCCAACTGCGACTTACACGTAGAGTTGTACAGAGCCTGCGGTCGTGTTCCCACACTGCACACGCCCTCCGTGGGGTCACTATCTACTCACCTGGGGTGGTTCCTTGGGGTCCCACCGATTCTACATCCTCACGACATTGTCCTGACTCGAGTCGTGGTTCTTATGCCACTTTCTTAGTATATGGTTTAGTCCCCAATGGGGCCCACTGTGCATTAGTGCTATTTACTGTGATTTCTTTGCTGAAGTATTGTGTGCTTTGTGTCTATCTCCATATAGGAGATACTGCAACGTACTAGATAGTGTTATATAATAAATACATATTTTTATAAATACTTGGTGTGGTTCCTTTTCATTTAATCTATACTATAAGATTGCATTCTGGTAAAACAAGCTGCTTTACACTCCTTCAAGACTAAGCCTGAAGGCTGCTCTCCACAGCTACCACTTAGAGAGCTTTCAGTGGTTGTCTAAGATCTCCTAAATCACCATAAAGGTTGTCTGGACTGGTGCAAGGTACCCACTTACATTAGTGGAAATCATATACTAGGCCAGCTTCTCACACTAAGGCCCCCATTCCCACCAATAAAAATGAAATTAAGTCTTTCTTTTCTTGGGGTAGCCGAATATATGTCGAAGTTTATCAAGTATATTTTGACCTTGGTTCAACCAGTGAGATATTTATTGAAGAAAAACACACCTTTTGAATGGTTACCCAACAATACTGTCAATTTTAATGAAATTAAGAAAGCCATTGTTTCAGCATCTTCTATTGAAAATTTTGATAGCAGAAGAGATACCATACTTACCACCGATGCCAGTAACAGAGGGATTGGTGCTACCCATTCCCAAGTGGTGGGAGAAAAGAGAGAATTATAGCATTTGCTTCCAGCACACTTAAGAGGCGGAAATTAATTATTCCACTATTGAAAAGGAAGCGCTTTCATGTTTCTGGGCCACTCATTCATTTCAAATATTTTCTTTGGGGTTTACCTTTTGAACTTAGAACTGACCACAAGCCCCTCATTTCTGTTTTTGCAAAAAAGGATATTGAAAACAATTAGCAAGTGGTTAATTTATTTGCAAAGCTTTAACTTTAGAATGGTGTATGTACCAGGAGAAAAGAATACTGTTGATGATTGTTTGTCTCGTCTTCCCATTGATAAACAAGATGAGGATTATGGACAGGGGTTGGTGGTATTACAAGTTGCAATTCCTGCTATTTTGAAGTCTGAGTGGGGACCACAGATGCCTGAAGATGAAACTTTAAGGTTGGTCAAGGATAATATTATAAACAGAAGGCCGAGTAAATGTGGGGAATTGTCTAAGGAACTACAACCCTTTTGGAATGTGAGGGAAGGCTTGTCTATTGATGGAGATGATGTTCTTAAATCAGACAAAATTATTCATCCTGAAAAGTTGAGGAATCACATTTGTGAACTAGCACATGAGGGCCACCAAGGCAGGAATCTTACCAAGAGCAAACTTAGATCAGGATACTGGTTTCCGTACATGCATACCATGATAGAAATGTTAGTATAAAATGGTCATGAATGTAGTCAAAGTGATAAAACTAAATGCACTAGAAGAGTTCCTTTAGAACCTGTGGAAGTTCCCATCAAGTCTTGGGATAAATTGGGATTGGACATAATTGGTCCGTTTACAAGTGTCAGGATTACAAGAAAAATTCATTCTTGTCCTGATTGATTATTTCTCCAAATTGATTACAGTTAAGTTTGTAAGATATGTCGATACCAAAACCCTTATATGTTTTCTGTCAGAAGTATTCACTAGCGAAGGTGTTCCTCATACCCTTATTACTGACAATTGACTACAACTTGTGTCAGAAGAAATGAAAGAATTTCTTAGTAGTTTGGCCATCAATCATGTGACTACCCCTTTGTATTGTTCTCGTGCTAATGGGTTGGTGGAACGCAGTAACAGGATGATTAAGGAAGCCTCACAGGTAGCCATGGTTTCAGCTAAACCCAATGTTCAATCGGTTAAAAATATGCTATGTCTTATCACATCACACCGAACAGTGTGACAGGTTGTTCCCCACTTTGGGGCATATGTACAAGGAGTTAATGCCGCCGTACCGGCACTTTTTTGACGGTACGACGGCGATTTTTTTATCGCTATATGTACAAGCTGTTGCTAACCTCAGTTAGCGGCAGTTTTCCGGCGAAAATGTGCATTTTTAGGGTCGCCACTTCTGTTAGCAATTGTTAACGAAAATGAGATGCAAGGTAGGCGTTCCCGTGCAAAAACAGCCGCTAACCCCACTTCGCGATATTTACAAGGAATTCCTTGCATGGAGCAAGACCACAAAAATTGCCTCTAACTGCAGTTAGAGGCAGTTTTTTAAGACCAGAAAATAGCTGGTCTTAAAAATGGTGCAAAGACTTGGGGCCTCATTTCAGCAGGTTTTGGTGCTGGACAGCGCAGCAAGAAATGTTGCTGCGCTGCCCTGCGACAAAACGCCAGGGCAGGAATGCGCACCATTAATAAGATAGGGCGCATTCCTGGGCCTCATTCATGAAAAGTGTTGCAGCACTGCGATAAAACAGCGTTGCAACACTTTTCACTACGCCCTTCTTGCTACACCATGGATGCTCAATGAATGATAGATACGTCTGGAATCCTGACGTATCTGTCAGCGCTAAAGTCACGCATTGCTGCGGTTGTGTCACTAGCATGACGCAACTCCAGCAATGCATGGGGCCAGCCTATCCCTGTGGCACTGCATCACCCTTACGCCTGCCATGAGGCAGGCGTAAGGTACTGACGCAGTGCCTTCCTACAATTGTCACAGTGAAATCTGATGGATTTCACTGTGCCACTCCTATGAGGCTTTGTTGCGTGGGAACACACACCCTGCATACATCATACCTGATGCAGGTATAATGTGGCACAGGGCTTCACAAGGTCACGCATATGCATACATGCGTCACTTTGCAAATACAGTGCAACATGGTGCAAGAATCACGCTGCAAGTACGTCAAGAAACTGATGCACTGTCGGGGTGAAACTGTCAGAAAGGGCTCATGAATAAGCCCCCCTGTCTTTTTCACCTAGGTTGGCGCACAATGGCTGCCATGCACCAACGCATGCACCCTTGCGCCATGGTGCAAGGGTGACTGTGTTGCAGAGTTGATTGATGTTGTGGCTCCATCACTTCTCGAGGCGCCTGCAGGGCTTCTGGACTAGTGGAGGGCGGGAGTGAACCAGTTGGCCTTCTTGGAGGGTTGTTTGCCTGGTCTTTTCTTGAGGGGTGCCAAGAGTGTCGGCGCAGTTGGAGATCCATCGGTGGAGGTTGAGCACTGCAGTGTTATCGTCTGTAAGCGTTGGCGGAGTGGTGGTGCTGAGGGAGTTGACGAGAAGTTCTTCGGTGGCCTTGATCCAGCTGCGAAGAGGGGCGATGATGGCAGTGGTGTACGGTGGGCATGGTAAAGACGTGATGTATACAATGATAGTCGGTCCAGGAGAGTCCGGTGGTGTGGCTGTAGTTGAAGTTCCCGCTGGTGGAGGAGATGTGCTCGAGCGTGTATCCTGCTATGTGGGTTGGTGCGGTCACTAGCTGCTTGAGTTTGATGTTTGCGAGCTTCCCCAGGAGGGGGTGGTGTTCTGGTCACTGGGGTTGTCCAGGTGGAACTTGAGGTCTCTGAGTCGGACGGGAAAGCCTGAGCTGAAATGAGGTCTACAATGGTATCGGTGAATGTGGGTCCATGGCCCTGGGGGCCTGCAGATGAAGGTGCCGCAGAGGATGGGGTTGGGGTTGGTCTGGATCTGGAAGTGGAGTTGTTCCATGGTCACCATTGGGTCATTAGTGTGCGTGGTCAGTCAGAGTGTGCTTTTATAGGAGATGGCAATGCCTCCTCCTGGACGGTCAGGGTGGTCCTTGCGGTTGATTTAGTAGCCGTCAGGGATGGCGATGTCCAGTCTGGAGCAAAGGTTGGTCCAGGTTTCCGTGAAGAAGGCGATGTCTGAAGAGGTTGCGTCGAGGAGGTCCCAGATTTCTGTTGCATGTTTGTGGAGTGACCACACGTTGAGGAGGATGCAGTTGAGCCGGTCGGGTGCACTGTTGGTCGGCTGGGCAGCATGAGGCACTGGTGTGCTGATGTGGCAGAAGGTGCATTTGTATTTTCGACAGGCGCAGGGTTCAAGAGAATTCCTCAGTGGTGCTAGATGGCAGGCGATGTGGCGTCCAGGGTTGATGGCGAGGAGGGTGCTGACGTCATAGCAATGGAGTGTCCGAGAGGAGGGGTTCTTGGTGCTGGGCGCAGTCCAGGGGCAGACGGACGCAGACGGGCTTGCCTATGACTTGCCTTTGGCAAGGGAGACATCCATTGCAATGCAGGCATTACATCATAATTCCATTACAATGCATTGTAAGGTTAGTAATGGAGAATTTTAAGTTTTAGGGTGGGTATGGGTTTTGGGGTGCCAGGGTTAATTTTAGGGTACAGGGTGGGTATGGATTTTGGGGGGAAAATGTGAATTTTAGGGTTCAGGGTGTCTTTTGTGGGGCAAAGGTGAATTTTAGGGTTCAGGGTGAGTTTTGGGGGGCAAAGGTGAATTTTAGGGTTCAGGGTGTGTTTGGGTTTTGGGGTGCAAGGGTTAGTCTTAGGGTTGCACTCACTGGAGTGGGAATAGTAATTTTTACCCCTCCGCTATCCAGCACTTTCCCTACTGTTGCAATATGTGTAGTATTAGTATGCCGAAGGCGCGCCAAAGGCAAGCCCGTCTGCGCCCGTCCGCGCTCCGATCGCGCTCAGCGCCAGCCCACCTGTGCTTTTTAAACCAGGAATTGCCTCCATCATAAACTACACAAAAACACAGCTACTAGATTTGAGGCCAATTAGTAAATCCCCTGGGTGTATTTGTCTCTCGTGGGATTCGTGTCCTCCCACTCCCCTGGTCACTTGCACCTACTGCAATTGCGCATTGCCCAGACTCATGTACCGAAATGCTAGCCTCATAACCCCAAAAAAGCTAAAAGGTATGGGGCCGGAAACTACAGCAATTAAGTGCATGATGCTTAACGCCAGATCATTAGTGAAGCACAGCATAGAGTGCGCGGACCTGATTGAGGAAAGAGATATTAAAATGGCATTCATTACTGAAACGTGGACTGACGAAGCCTCAGGGCCTGACATTGTTAAGGCAACACCTCCTGGGTTTCTATGTCACACCTTAAATAGACCAGTTAGGAAAGGAGGGGCGTAGCTATAATCTACCACAACTCACTGAAGGCGGTTTTTTGCACAGCTTCAAACTTAGCCTATGAGGCGCTCTCCTTTAGCCTCTCTATTTCTGATCACCATACTTTTAAGGGTATTTTACTATACAGACCCCCTGGTCCCAGAAGCAACTTCCTTGCGTCTATTGGGAATCTGCTAGAAGTAGGTCTGTGTACGGACTCCTTCACAATCCTGGGTGATTTCAATTATCACCTAGAAGCACTCACTGACCCTGACACATTGGCTCTCATAGATATGATGAAGAGTGGGGACCTTATTCAACAGGTGACAGGATCCCCTCACGTAGCAGGGCATACCTTGTATGGTAACTTTTCAAACCATCCACAGCTCACCTGCATGGGCGTGTTACCCCTTACATGGACCGATCATGCAGCTGTACTTTTCAAACTGACCTGTCCCGCTCACTGTGTCGGCAAGAGGGGCACTAAGAGTCAAATTGAGAGCAGGGCATGGAATAGAATTGAGGGCAATGACCTGGAGGTGGCGCTTACAGCAACTGCTGGGCCGTTACCTACAGGAATAGATGAGGCCACCACCTTTTACACAGACTGGATGGGTACAGCATGTAACAAACTAGCTCCAATAATACTCCGATTTCCCAAAAGATCTAACCCAACAGCGCCCTGGTATACGGAGGAGCTGAGGAAACAGAAACTCACGTGCTAAACCCTGGAACGGAATTGGAGAATAAAATATGAGGAGTCAGACAAAAAGATATATAAACAAAGTCTTGCATCCTACAAGCTACTGATATGTAATGCTAAGAAAAGCTTTTTTTCAAATCAAATCAGTCTAGCAAAATATTCGGCAAAACAAATCTTCAAAACTGTATCAAATCTGGCCACCCCCGTCCAGCAAAAATTGAGGCAAATCAGGATCTATGCGAGGACATCGCGAGGTACTTCCTGAACAAGGCGGAGGTCATTTTTTCAGCATTTAACCTCTCAAGCTCCACAGAGCCTGAGGTTCTGCCGGAAAGATTGAGACCAATTAACCCCTTCGGTGCTCATGACGGCCCCTGGCCGTCATGAGTCACGGTGGGCGTGTGCGCACGACGGCCCGGGGCCGTCCGAACCACGCCCAACAATGGAATGTCCAGCACCGCGGCAGAATCCACGCCGCAGCCAAGCGGTTAAGGACCCTCCCCTTGTCTTTGACAAATTTGCCGATATACCATTAACGGAGACTAAGAAACTCCTCATGGCAGCGAGATCAGGCTCTCCCTTTGACCCCTGCCCTGTCTCGGTGATTAAACACGCCCCGGATCCCGTAGCCCTTGCACTCACCTCCCTTTTCAATGTAATTTTTGAAACCGGGCATTTCCCAAAACTGTGGAAATTTGCTTCGGTTCTACCCCTGCTAAAGAAGCCGAGCCTTGATCCCAAGGATCCAAATAACTTTCGACCGATATCCCGCCTTCCGCTACCTGCAAAAATGATCGAGAAGGCAATGAATATGCAACTTAGTGCCTTCCTATGTGAAAACCAAGTGTTGGACCCTACGCAATACGGTTTTATGGAAGGTCACAGTACCGAGTCGGCACTAATTAAATCCACGGAAGAGATTAGGGAAGCCCTGGATAAGGGAGGTAAGGCCGCCCTGGTCCTGCTCGACCTGTCGGCAGCCTTTGATATGGTCCATCATGATTTATTGATGGACCGTCTGTTGGCATGCAGGGTTGAAGGTACAGCATGGAAGCTCCTAAAATCATTTTTATCGGGGCGTTCACAAATAGTTACTCTGGATAAATTTCACTCTAAACCTTTTACCCTGCCTTGCGGAGTGCCGCAGGGGTCTTCGCTTATCCCCTTACTTTTTAATGTGTACGTTTCATCCCTTGCCTCACTGATCAGCTCCTTTGGTTTTAATCTGACGTCCTACGCTGATGACACACAGATTGTCGTGTCGCTGCGGCCTGATCAGGGATCTGAACTAGTTAACCAGTTCCACGACTGTATGGAAGCTGTGGGGAGGTGGATGACACAAAATTGCCTAAAATTAAATTCAGGCAAGACAGAAGTCATCCTGTTTGGGAATGATGCCAGTTTTTGGACCTCTAACCTGTGGCCAATAACATTGGTTACTCTTCCTACACCTTCAAGAAAGGTAAAAAACTTAGGCATCATGATTGATTACAAGCTTAATTTTGGTGATCCAGATCAATACAATGTCATCTGCCACCTTTCATGTGCTTAGGATGATCAAAAAAATTCTCCCCTTTTTACCGGCTGACAGCCAACGGACAGTGGTCACGGCGCTTATCCTGTCTAGGCTCGATTATTGTAATGGCCTCTACCTGAGCCTACAGGAACGCTTCATGAACAAACTCCAACTGCTGCAAAACGCGGCAGCAAGGTTGCTACATTTGAGTCGATTTCTAAGGAAATTAAAAAACTTCACTGGCTGCCAGTCAGGAAACGGGTGCGCTTTAAAGCCGTGTGTATAGTTTTTAAGGCTCTTCAAGGCATAGGCCCTGAGTATCTGAAACAGCGTATACAATGGTACTGGCCTAAAAGAACCCTGCACTCTATGGAAGCCAAGCTAGTGAAAGTACCACTGATAAAAAAAAGCCTCTTGGGGTGGAAGAAGCTTTGTCGTGTGTGCTGCAAAAGCTTGGAATGACCTTCCTTTTTATCTGAGAAACAGCACAGATCTCCTGACATTTAAGAAGAGTCTAAAGACTTGGCTTTTCAACCTGTAATTGCAGTTTTCCGTTTCTTTACCCAAGGGATAATAACTAGCACCAGGACACCTCCGGCTAACAGTTGCGCTCTATAAGTTCCGTTAACATACCATAACATAACATTGTAATGGAATGCGATGTAATGGTATGCATTGTAACGTCATATATTCCTTTGGCACACCAGTGGTACGCACGCTTCGCATGGGCGCACAGTGGGCGCCATTGAGAAGTGCTGCGGCGGGGACTGGACAGCTGGGAGGTGGGAAACGCGGGAAAGGACACTGGAGGGGGCGGGGACACGGGGGTGTGTGTGAGCGGGGGTTGTAAATATTTTTTCTAATGAATTCCTACCTCGAGGCCGGGTCCCTCATCTTCTGTGCTCCTGCTCTCCTGATTCTGCTTCCAGGAACAGGAAGCAAGCAGCCAGGCTCTCTCCCCTAAGCCAATCACAACGTTGCATTGCGGTGTTGTGATTGTTCTTGAGCGCCGTGACAAGGCGTTCAGCCAGGGGCTGGAGGGGTGGGCATGTTCTCCATGCAGGCTGTAATGCACCCTGCATTGCGAATAGGGAAGTGCGCATGACTCCTTTGGGCAGCCTGAGAGGGCCGACCAAACAGTCATTGCGCACTTGAGTGGGCATAGCACTCCGCTCCTGCCCTGCTCCGTGAGTGGAGCAGCCCTACCCACCCTTCCACCCGCAAAGGAAACATAGCATGTGTGCATCAGAAAGTTATCATGTTATTATTTTGCCACTTTTTGCACTGCTTGAAAGCAGTTGGCGACGCTCTTCCGCCATACCGGATGAGCCACCACTGGGGGTGCGTCATCCACAGGTGCTAGCCCTGGGCGACACGACCCCTGGGCCTCCTCCGCTACGCGTCCCACCTTCTCCTCACCTGGGCATTGACACCGTGCGCAATCCACTGCACTCTCTCCAAATCTGTGACTCAGCCAGCAGGAGCCTCAGCCAGGTGGGATTTCACAAGCCTGGGTACAGCAGTCACCGCCAAGTCTGCTGAGGAACCTCCCGATGCAGGTGATGCAAGAGGGCCACCTTAGGCGTGAAGTTTCAGCGCTCCCGCCACACAAGTTTGGCGCAGCTCAGGGGCCTCACCCTCCACAGCATCCGGCCAGTGCAACATAATCCGGCCTGTGATGCACAGAGGTGCCGCCTACCATTGGTAATCTCCTCTGTGCACCCCGGTGTAGTGGTGGATCGTAGTATGCGATGCAGACCTCCCTACGTTGGTGCGCAGGAGCGCCTCTACTATTCACAGTTCCAAGGGGCTCAAGGCGGTCTTCTCACACAGGTCATCAACGTGTCTCCATGCGAACTGCCAGACTTCACCACCAGGTAAGGGCGATCGCTATGCCTAAATGTCCACTGCAACGGCCCAGTGACTCCACTGCACCTCTGCATCCCACTCCGTGGCCCAGGCGCAGGCCCAGCAAGGCCTCCAGGCTCCAGACGCAGGCCCAGCGAGGCCTCTGGGCCCCGGGGACTGTCCGCGCTTTCAAGGTTTTGGATGCCATGGTGTTGTAAGGAGTGCGCAATGAAAAGTGATGCATCACTGGTTTTGCACCGCGATGCGCCTCTTTTCATAGATGTAGCCCTGAATTTCCTCTGCCCCTGGGACTCTGGCTGGTCATCCTGGATGTTGGGGGACTTGAGGGGGTTGTTGATCTCTGCTGCACTTGGCCCTGGCTGCTCCATTCTGCATTCCATTTTTTTTTTCCTTTTTTTCAGTGGAGGTGGACTGATAGGCTATTTTTGCCTATAGAGGAAAAAAACTCACGTTGGCCTGACTGACGTGTGTTTTTATGCCGCTAATGGGCCTTTCGTTAGTTTTTGCCCGCTAACGCCAGAATTCCTATTGTCTTCACGCTAGTGATACCGGCAGTTTTCACCGCGGCTCCCTGAAACTGTCGCCATGTAGCGACGTCTTGTAAATACGTTGCTAACAGGGCAATAGTTTTCAGTGGTAAGCGGCGGTAGATAAACTGCCGCTAACTAGCGTTAGCGGTAGTTAACGCCAGTCCTTGTACATATTGCCCTTTGTTTGTTGAGAGGTCGGAAACCTGGTTCTAAACTGACCCCAAATTGGTTCTTTGAGAACAAATCATTCCAGTGGTTAAAACATGAGATTAAAAAGAACATTGTCAAACATCAAAAGAAATACAAAAAAACTGCAATGTTAAATGGGGTGTTAAAGAACAAAGATGGAGGATAGGACAATGGGTCCGGATAAGGAAACCAAATACTAGTTATAACAAGTATAACAAATACGATGATCCTGAGAAGATAAAAGAAGTTAAAAAAATGTGGTGGTAGTGGAAAATGGACGGTTATGGAGCATGAACAGACTCGTTCCACACTATGGTCATAGAGAAATTATTGCGAGAGCTAAAGAAAAAAAAAACTGAGTCGGATGGTTTCAGACAAAGTAAAAGGATAGTGAATTTGCCCAAATGGCACCAGGATTATGTAATGAAGTGATTTATTTCCTTTGTACTTTCCTCATAGGTCTCAAGTCTATTGTACTATTCTGATATCATTGTAGTTCCACACTATGGTAAATCTTTTTTCTTCTTTCTTTTGTTTTTTTCCTTCTCTCTCTTTCCTTTCCCTTTTCTTTTTATAAGATAGTGAGATGTGTTATAATCTCTCTCTCTGTAAATTTCTTTGGTTTATGTAATCTGCTTTTTATTAGGTGTTATTTAATTAAGGTTGGTATGTTCCCAGCTGACCCCTACTATTTTAGAATTGTTAGTTAATCCATGGTACTCCTGGAACCCTTGGGAGTGTGAGTTAGAATGTTGAGTGAAGTAGTATGTCAGCTTGGACACTGTTGTGACCAAGGAAGCTCTGCTGTTAGGAACATTATCTTTGACAATACATTTTCTTACCTTCGTTGGATTTCTGGATTTCTTCAGTGAATTTATATTATTTCAATGGGCCATCTTGACTTGATGTGGGTTAGGTGCTGTCACCTACCACACTTGCACATCACAAAGGATCTGCCCAGCACACCCAAAAAGGGTTTTGACTCTAGTCATTTGTGATCCCAGGCACGCTGGGGCCAGGGAAGGGAGGCATGAAATCCCATTCGCTTCTGAGGGTGGAAACCTCCAGAACCTTTGTCTACTTCAAAGTGGGCGCCAGGTATAAATAATGGACTTTCAGACCTAACCCTTCATTTCACCTCTGGACCAGTGAAAAACTCAGAAGGACTGCTGTGCTGCTCTGAGAAAAAGACTGTTACTTTATTGCCCTGCTGCCATGTTGCAACTCTTGCATTCCTGAACACATTTCAACTCTTAGCCTTTGTCATGAATGAATGCTCTACTTGTCTTTGTTACAACCATGCGTCAAAGGGATGTGAAAGAATAAGCAGGGACATAGCTTTGGGGGATGTATGGATTGGAACACCCCACCCCAAATAATTTTTTAGTCAGGTCACAAACTGTAAGTGACAGTAATGCCCTCCTTCCTATCTTTGCACATGTGAGATCAGGTCATTGACTTTGGGGTCGATGGGACGGAAAAGTCAATTGCATGGTGACAGAAAAGCACCACTGGCCTGAGTGTCCCTACTCCAACAATATCAAGATCCTTGGTACTGATATTTGGTCATGGGTGAACACAGTTTATGCATGTGGGCCATGACAAAGGCATGTCTCAAGGATTTAGGTCTTGTTAGGCCAGGAGTGATGCACAAAGCACTACCCACATAGTGGTAAAGGGCTACTACTCTTACAAGGAGTTAAGTAGCATGAGCACAGTGGTGGCAGCATACCATTTTGTAATAGTGATCAGTAGAGTGAACAGGCCTTTTTACCTATGTCATTGGAGTGGGGCCTACCGGACCAATAATGTAAAGTAGTGCTGCTGGGTACTTAACTTGCCCTTGCCCTCCATCATGTTAGTATGTAGTACATTGCAGAGTGTGTGTTTGCATGTGCGTGCAGTAATGTATGCGTGCCTGTGTGTGGTATAGTACATGGAGGTCTACCGGTTCCGTGTTGGAGCAAAAGACACACAAATGCTGGACAGAATGCAGAACAAATCAAACATTCACCCCCAGTCAAGAGATCTGGATTTAATCCATTCTTCTTTTGCTCACCATGCCACCCCAGTTTAGACCCAGCCATATGCAAATCAGTCTTGACCCTGCTCCACATAGGAACAGTCCAGCCCGAACTGCCAAGCTGGGTCTTCCCTGGACCAGAACAAGCATCCTGGGACCGGTTTAGGGGTATCACCCCTCATCAGCCAGGCTCCATGTTCGAAACACAAGAATTTAAAAAAGCATATGGAGGTGGGGGAGTCATACCAGACAGTTCTGTGGATTGCCTGCATTCTGGAGAACTGTGTAGGACACACAAAATGGAGGAAGGGGTAGCCAGGGTCTCCTGTTTATTTCAAAAGGACTCCTTGATTCTGGTAAAATTACTGGTCAGTGGACCCTGGGCACATGATGGTGCTTATAAGAGAAACACTGTAAAGACTAAGAATCATAAAGAGCAGGCCTGGGGCCTTTGTAACCTTTTGTTAGGCACATATCAGTGAGATTGACATCCGGATGGGATCACCGAGTCATTCCTATGGTCTATGTTGTAAGGCTATCAAGATTGGAGTTGCTCCTGCTGTGACAGATTGCTCCATAGACAAAGGACAGGACAAGGAAATGGACAGCGCCCAGATACCCATAGGGGTGACAGTGCAGCGCTTTACAAATGCTGATTGATTGAAGGAGATGAGTTTGGCTCTCCCAAACTGTTCAACTGTAGCTGTACATCAGCGTGGAGAAGCTCAGCATGACTTCTGCATGTTGTGACCAGGACAGGGGACCAAGGTCTGCTAGTCTCCCTGCTGACTGAGGAAACATCATCCAGGAGACTCAATACCTCTTGCATTGGATCCCCTACATCTGTCTATCTGCCAAGACTATAGGACCAAGTGAAGAGGAGGATGGTGCCTGGAGCGAGGGCCAGTGGGGATACTGTTTGCAGTTCAGTTGTGATCACTGCACCGATTGGGCCATCTACCTGTGTGCTGCTCAAGTTTGTGACCCTATATGCCAGGAGGAACCAGGGTGAAGATTAAGGGGCGTTATCCTGGTGCATAGCTGTGATCGCACAGTGCCGTCACTCTGTTCAGCACTGTGACCTGAAAGGTCCATTGCCCTATGTGCCGCTGTTTGATATCCCCATATGTCAGGTGGGGGCTCCTGAGAAGAGAGTGCAAAAGTGAAGTGTAGCACGTTGTGACTCATGTAACCAAAGCATCTACTTAACCTTCGGAGACAAGAAACCGCCAAAGACCTGCAGCCACAATCAGAAGAACCTACTGATTAAACCAGAGGAGTGGCTTATGCGTCCAGCTACCTTGCCTAGAGCGACGAGACTACTGCTCATCGCCCAGCATCCGCTCATGTCAACTACAAAGTCAAATCGAATCACAAGATGAATCCAGTCCACTGCCATGCTCTTAGGACTTCCGTATTGCAACACCAGTGGGAGCTAGTAAGACTGATCACTGGGTCACAGAACCACAGGGGGAACTTATTGTGAATATAGTTCAACAGCACTGAGGCACTATGGACCAGATGTATGAAATCCCATGTTTGCGATTTCCGAATAGAGAATTTTAGTGATTCACTATTAGAAAATTGCAAACTACGATGTACAACCGTATGTTTGACACTGTTAGCGATTCTCAGTGGGTCGCAAATGGACATGCCTCATCAATATTCATGAGGCAGGTTGCAATTTCCAACCCATTATGAATGGCTACAATCACAGGGATGGTGGCCTGCTGGGGTCAGCAGACCACCATGTCTGTGATTGCATTTTAAATAGAGCAGTTTTCTTTTTGTAATGCAGCCCATTTTCCTTAAAGGAAAATGGGATGGATTTCAAAAATAAAAATGAAAACCTACCTTTTTATTTTTTAAGCGCAGGCAGTGGTCCAAACTGGAAGCGCATGTGCAAACTTGAGATGCACTGGTATCTTCCCTTCTTCTACACCAAAGTGAGTGTGATCGATATGCTGAGAGGGGTGGGCACCATCAAAACTCTGCTACGTTGTGGAGGTGGATTTGTTTCTGAACTCCACGTTCCAAGCTGAGCACGGAGTGCCAAAAACTCTGCAAACACCGCCGGAGGAACGGAACCTACCGCCCAACTTTACTAATTAGGGCAGATAGGATGTCCGTGTTTTATATCTGACGTGTGTAGGAAAGTATCCGACGCTCTAACATAAATCTATTAATCAAGTACAACAAGAAGCTTACTTGTGCTGCATAGTGCACAATGCATTACTCATTAGCCAGTGGGAGGAGCAACAGTAAACTTTGAATTTACACTCAGCCGCGGACGCGCAGCGGCAGAGAGTAGAAAACTGTTTAGCTAGCATGAACTGCCAAATGTTGAACTGCTCATGTTTTGTTAAAATTGAAAACTTACCCTGACACTTTGCCAGATTTGTCGAAACATTTTACAAATAAGCTTTTAATTTGCCTTCTTTAGTCTTTGCTCACTGCGTTGTTTGCTTGGGGGGGGGCAACAACTATTGTTTAGTGGGGAACCAATCGACAACCTGCTCTTAGCCTGTGGGAGGAGCAACAGTAAACTTTAAATGTACACTCGTTTGTGAACACGTGCAGCAGGTGAGCCGCTGGCGCACCGAGTACACAGCTAAGGCAAGTCCGTCTGCACCCGTCTGCGCCCGTCCGTGCCCGGTTGAGACCAGGGGCCAGGCTTTATGCCCACATTTTTAAATATTCTCCTAATTAAATTTAAATCCTTCATTTGTACGATTCTATACTGAACCCTAGTGTTCTACCGATATTACATGAAGTGGGCATTGGTAATGCATACCCCGCCATGCAAGTGGTGGAAGGAATTGTAGCTCCTTCTCTTGGTAAATCCTACGAGGCATTGAATAATGTGAACATGACTGCAATAAAATGTATTACTGAAACACCCGTTCATTGGTGAAACACAAATTGGAGATCCTCCATCTTCGTGAGTCTGATGCGCCAGATATTCTGTTATTAACGGAGACGTGGCTGACAGAGGAATCTGCACCAGATATCCTTGCAGGACTACCTGACAATTTCTACAATGTTCAAGCCAATTACCCCCGTGAAAGCTGGGGCTGGCGTTGTACATATATTAAAGAAACAGCTGATATTTCCAAAACTTACTTCTACAACTATTCCGTTGTTGGATAATCTAATACTCAGATTGAAATCTCCTTTGACTTCTCTTATTTGTGTTCTTACTTTTCGTACCCCAAACTATAAGCAGCACTTCATGCTTTTCTAGAACTCATCTCCCCTTTTTTGGTAGATCATGCTAGGATCCCACTTATTGGTGATTATAATTATTGGGCAAATAGTGAGCAGGAAGGCCAACTCTTGACTGATATTTCTGACTATCTTCGGAATTTAAACCTCGAGCAACATGTTTCTGCTCCTACACATACCAAAGGCCACATATTAGATAAAGTTTGGTCCAAGCATATTAAGCTATCTAGCCTCTCAGTTGTTCCCTATGCATGGTCATACCATTATTTAATCAAAATCTTGCTGACTGACTTATCCTCCTATAAAACCCCTTCACTGCCTAGTCCCCTATCCATAAGCTGGTCACGTATAGATCTGAATTGCTTCTGTCAGTCGGTAGCCTCTTCTTCACCTGATACAATCATTGACATTGATCGTCATTAAGAGGCAATTTCTGACTGGCTTATCAATACTAGTGACATTTTGCACCACAATGCATTAAAACAATCTAGACACCAAGAAGTCTCTAAGTGGTTCACTGATGAATTCAAACAAGCTAAATAGAGCTGCGACGTCAGGAATGCAAATGGCAAAAGAACTATGCTCCAGAGGCTAAGTTATGTTATTTATCCCACCTCAAGCAATATAAATTAGAGATTCAGAAAGATACATCGGCTTATTTTACAAATAGAATTATCTTCTCTACTAATAAATCTGAAGAGATCTTTGGTATAATATCTGAACTCTCCAATCCAGATCGTGAGACATTACCTATTACTTCTTCTCAAGCACTTTGCAACACATTAAACAAGTACGTTGTGAGAAAGTTAAAACCGTTAAAACCAAAATCCTCTCTAGCTCTCTTTCCTATTGAAAACAATGTGGATGAGATGAATCTTAAGACTCTGTCCTCATTTCTAGAAATTGGCAAAGATGATCTTTCTAGCTTATTGACAAATATAAAATTGGGTTCCCCAAACTACCCTTCTCCTCCAAGAATTTTAAAAACAATTTTCTCTGAAATTCCAGAGCCAGCGCTGTCACTCCTTAATCAATCCCTAAAGTTAGGAAAAGTACCAAAAGCTTTTTAAAACTGCAATAGTTGTACCACTCGATAAAAAACATCCTCTTAATTTAAAAAACTATCGTCCTATCTCCCTCTTGCCCTAACCAGCCAAAATACTTGAAACACATGTAGCACTGAATTTCTGCTCCTTCTTAGAGGAAACGCATTTCCTGGTTCCCTGTCAGGCCTGCTTTCACTCAGCCCATTCGACTGAGACAGTCGTTCTATCAGCATTAGATGATATGCAAGAAGAAATTGACCATGACAACACTTATGCTCTGGTGTTACTCGACCTATCTGTAGCCTTTGACACGATGGACCATAGTCTTTTGGTGGACTCTGTAAGGGCTGCTAGATTGAGGGGCAGAGCTCCTGACTGGATTGTCTCCTTTTAAGGAGATCGAACTCAGGCAGTCTGCCTAACTCCGTTCATGTCTTCCGAGGTTTATCTAGACTTTGGAGTACCTCAGGGATATGCACTATCCCCTCATCTTTTTAATGTCTACATTCATCCTCTCATTCATGCACTCACTAAACTCAAGTGTAAAATTTAAAACAATGCCGAAGATATACAATTACTCTTTAAACTGGATAATTCCCCTGATTCGAAGGAGCATTTTGAAACCATTATGATGTTAATTCAGGAGTGGGTGAATGGTAATCAGTTGAAATTAAAAACAGATAAAACTGAAGTTATCATAACCAAAAATAGGCTTGAATACTAGACTAAGGGGGTCATTACGATGGCGGGCGGACTTGAGTCCTCCCGCCATCGTGGTGGTGTTTGGGACCGCCTGCATGTATGGTGGCAGTCCCGCACGTAGAATCATGATGCAACCGCCACCATGGCGGTCGCAACTTGCATCTTTACTATTGCGGTGGGTGCTGCTGGCTGCAGCACCCGCCGCAATGTGAAAAATGCATGTAGTTAGTTTCCCTGCACTACGTGGCAGGCACCATGCGGTGCCTGCCACTTAGTGCAGGTAAATGTAGGGGGGTACCCAGTGCACCACCACCTCCCCCCAACACAAGGGGTCCCGCAACGGGCCCCCGAAACCACTACCCTCAAGCCTTTCAATGGTGGTTTACTCGCCACGGAAAGGCTGGCTGCGACCAGCATTGTAATTTGGCGGAGGGTGCCTGCTAGGCACCGCCACCATTTTGCAGTTGCTGACCACTCCGCCAGCAATCGGAACGATTGCCTGTGGCGGATCCGTGGCGGGCAGTCTTTGCACCTGCCACGGTCGTGGTCCGATTCCCCCCGCCGTCCTAATTTGGTGTGGGGAAAATTGCTGTTCGATGGCGGAGGACCCGCCACTGCCCGGCTGCTGGTGGTGGGCCTCTCGCCATCCTAATTTATTTATTTTATTTTATGGGATTTATAGCGCGCACAGCTACTCAATAGAGTGTCCCGGCGCGAAGCCAAAGCATCAGAGGGAACCAAAGCAGAGTAAGAGAGGGACAGTTTAGTTGAACAGGAAGGTTTTAAGCTTTTTCCTAAACTGAGAGGGATTCTTCAGATTGCGTAGATCCAGGGGAAGGGAATTCCAGTAAGTTGCTGCAAGATAAGACAAGGAACTGCCACCTTTACGTTTCAGACGAAACCTAGGGACAGACGCAAGGAGCATATTCGAGGAGCACAGACACCTGCCAGGGGTGTACAGCTGAAAACGTTTCCTAAAATAGGCAGGGCCATACTCATAAAGTGCAGCGTGAGCAAGGGTAATAGCCTTAAACTTTATCCTAGATTTTACTGGCAACCAGTGTAGATTACGTAAATGATGCCTAACACTGGAGTGCTTAGGAAGATCCAGTAGGAGACGAGCGGCGGCATTCTGAATCACCTGAAGTCTGTCCAGAAGGTAACATGGCAAACCGGCATAGAGTGCATTCGCATAATCTATGCGAGAAGTGACCAAAGCACGGATGACCGTTTCTTTAGCGGCGAGAGGTAATAGCGGCAGAAATCTACGGAGAAGTTTTAAAATACCAAAGCAAATACCAGTAAGTTTGCCAATCTGGTTACCAAAACTTAATTTCTCATCAAACCAGATGCCAAGATTTTTCACAGGATGACCAGAAGGGGAGGGACAGGGGGACTCAGTCAGCCAAAAGTAATTTCAAAACAGAGGGGGAAACTCCCCAAAGAAGAAAATCTCAGTTTTGTCTGCGTTACATTTTAACTGAGCTGACGCACGCCAGCTAAATACCGCAGAGAGGCAGGTCTTGACATGAGATGTGTCAGCCTCGTGCTTCTTCCAGGTAAACAAGAGTTGCGTATCATCTGCATAGGCAACTACTTTGGCACCCAGATCCTCAGCCAGCTGAATAAGAGGAGTCATGTAAAGATTAAATAACAAGGGACTAAGAATAGACCCCTGAGGCACTCCTGTCAGACAAATCTTGAGATGATGACACAAAAGGGGGAATCCAAACTTGTTGGGTTCTTTTTTCCAGGAAGGATTTCAACCACTCCCAAGCAGTACCGATGATGCCAAGCTTGTGTAAACGGGCAAGGAGAAGTGAATGGGGGACAGTATCAAAAGCGGCCGAGAGGTCCAACAGGACCAAAACAGCCCTGCCCCCAGCATCCAAAGTCTCACGGATAGCCTCTGTAACTTCCACGAGAGCCGACTCAGTACTGTAGGTGGCCCTAAAACCTGATTGTGCAGGGTGGAGAAGGCCATGATGTTCAATAAAAAATGTGAGCTGCTTGTTAACCATTTTTTCACAGACTTTAGCAATCACAAGGAGCAGAGAAATAGGGCGATAGCTGGAAGGGAGATGGGGGTCGAGAGTGGGTTTTTGAGCCCCTTAGTCATTTTGGCCTGTCCAGTTAGGAGTTTCCCCCCTCGCCAAAGAATATGGTAAAATGCTGTGGAATCACATTTATCTGATGCTTCAAAGAATAAAGAAATTGCCAAATTTCTTACCTCTGAGGCTCTTGTCCAGGCTGGTATTGCCCTGGTGCTCTCAAGATTAAAGCGTGCTAATTCTTTATATGCCGAAAGGCCTTATTAGGAAACTGCAAATTGTCCAGATCTGGCGGCTCGCCTAATCTATAAACAACCTAAATATTGTCATATAACCCCGATGTTGAAGAATCTCCATTGGTTACCCATTGAACAAAGAATAACTTTTAATTTTGGTTGCATAATTTTTCAATTTTTGTATTGTAAGTGCCCATCCTTCATTCGTTGTTGGATTCAGAAGTATACTCCTCTATGTTCCCAAATTCAAGCACTAGTGCTTGGGCGGGGCCAGATTCTCAGTAGTTACTCCAAAACTATGTAACATCTTTCGTTATGAGATAAGATCTGCCAACAGCAATCCATATTTCAGGAAAGCACTGAACACCTGGCGGCTCTACAGACAAGCTTACAACAATTATGTTCTGGCTAGTTTCATGGGTTACTCAAACTGTCATGACACCGTTGGCGTACGAGTGCTATACAAATTACAGTAACATAACATAACAATTTATTTTTCATTTTTAGTTTTTTTACACATAAAGTGTTAGTTTAGTTTTTTGTACTAGGAAATCCTTTAAAAGAAAAAAATTACTTCGTTTAAATCTGGTGGTATAGTATTCTCGCTTAATTCCTTGGAGCCAGTCAGTGTTTCTTTTATGTGAGGCATGTGTGAGCAAAACATGACCCTGTGACTAATCACATCAAAAGTTTCAGTGGCCCTAGAGGACCAGCAATGTACTGCTACTGTGCCACGAGCCACTATATAAACAAGTGTTTGTACAAAGCATTAGTTACAATTTGGCTTTTTTCTTTTATCATATAGCTTCTCCTGCTGGTCCACCATCCCGGCAGGAAATAGCAGCCTGGCTGTGGCATCAGTGGGTGGAGCCCGTCCAGGCCGAATATCGCAGCTGGTGACTCGGGGGGAGGGTGAGAAAGAAGCATTTGCCATCAATGCCCTGGGACCCAGATCCTTTAGCCAGCACCTCAAACCCAGCCACAATGTTGGTAGCACCACCTGCAGCTGGGATCCTCATCCCGATCCACCGTTGCCACCCCTCCTCCCCAGAACCCTTCTAACGCCAAGCGGTCAGTGGCAAGCCTTCGCTAGGAGGTGGCAAGCCTTAGCTCGAAAGTTGATGCCCTCTGATGCCCTCTTTTATTTTTTGTTTGGTGGGAGGGACTTTTATTGTGGATGGAGAGGTTGGTAATTGGGAAGGGAAAGTTGAACTTTTGGATATTCTTTCTTTTGAGCATTGGTTGGGGATGGGGTGTTGTTTGTGGAGAGGGGTGGGCCTGTTATGGGTGAAGAGGGTAGGTTTTATACTTTTATTGTTAAAAAAGTTAAAGGGAAATTATTGTTCTGCTTTATGCCTCAAATCTTTTTGGTGTTTTACTTTGCACTGCTGCCTTTTAGCGCAGCCTATTTTTAAAATCAGCTTAAAAAAGTGTGCACAAGTTAGCTATACCCTGGTCCTATTACCCTTTGTAGCTATATTGACCACTGGGGGGATGGCCATTGACTATATTGTCTACAACATCTTCAGTAGAAGTTAGTTACTAACTAAACTAGGTTACTTAACTCCATCATTTTCTTACTTGAATAGATGAAGCGATGGCTGCTACTTCTCTCAATCTTCCTACTACAGGGTTTTCAAGGTGCTGTCTTAATGGTGATGGTAGTAGTAGCAGGTTAGCACACTAACAGGGATGGCATCGCAAGCGAGGTCCCACTCCCACCTAGGTGAACACCAACTGTAGGATTGACCAAAGGATTATCCATCACAGGCAACTAGATTGAAAGAAACACAGAGCTAGTGGATTATATTATATTTATATCTTAACTTTAGAAAGACTTAGAGCAGACTACCACTGGGACACAACAATAAATATCTGATATTATAATAAAAACAAGCAATAGTAACTTCTGAGCAGTGGGGAGCTAGTATTTAATTAAACAAACCTTACGAAATCCTCAAGTCAGAAGAAGTTAACTCAGAGCCAGGAGAGAACATGGTTAAGTATTTATGCAATACAAGGTCAGAATGATGTTGACGAATGATGTTCTTCTATATCTAAAATAGAAACCTATTTTATGCATGGGTGGGTAAGTGGGACTGGTGTGGGCACTTCCTCAGGTAATAGAAGATCCCACAATGAGTGGGTGTCCCTTTTACCATATCTGCCCCACCAAGTGTGCAATCCATTTATGGTGTAAATTGAGTCATGCCTCAATAAATCACACAGCCCAGGGGAAGAGGATAAGGGCTTTGATGAATGAATGGGAAAGGGGATTTGGGAAAGGTCTGACTAAGACAGACACTATACAACAACAATATTTATCAGGGCCATGAGCAACACATCATCTTCTATCTGTTGTGGAAAGAAATAAAGGAATGAGTATGATACAGTTCACTTAAATGTATTGCAAACAGTCCTTCAGCCCCAGAGACCCAAGTTAACATATATCTAAATGTTCTGTCATCCAGGTTTGAAAAATAGTGAATACAAATTATGGAGGAGCGAAATGAACCCCCAAAGTTCTAAAAAGTATGATTATTAAAAGAAAATTGATACTGTATTGTCAAATTGGAGGGTGCATCTGCTTTCTTCTCGAAATGACTGTCACTCCTGGGTGTCTGGCAGAACTGGTCCGGTAAGGTAAACAGGAGTGTTATGGAGCTTTCGTCTTTTGTGCAGGAGAAGACTACAGATTGTAAAACAGAAACGATATTGTATAGTCAAGGAGAAGGACAGAAGGTAAGCTTCATGAGGAGTGTACCAAGAGTATGATGCAGAGCAAGAGCATGGGCTGCTGCACTCTTTCAATTTATGGTTCATGAGCAATTAATTAACTGAGAAGTGAGAGCAATTTTACAACCAATCTTAGAAAAGTACTAGCTGCATGTAATAGGCTGATCAATCTCACAACTGTCATCAGAACATTCAGCCGAGTGCATGCATCATGTGACATCACGTCTGCCTCCAGTTAGAACAACAGACCTCCCCCTGTCCACAACCACATATTAGAGGAGTTTCATATTTAAGTCAGCACACACACTCAGCAGCATTTCCCAAATCAAAGCAGCTCTCCCCAGACCACAGAGCTGAGTAGGCCTAATAAAGTCATCATCATGTTGCTTTCCCTGAAGTCAATAAATTCCTTCTGCTGGCTGTTGAGGCAGTCCCACCCTCAGTCCTTCCATCATCCCGACTCTGAGTAACTAATCAGTCCAACTCTGTCCGACTCAAATGACAGAGATAAACATGTCATGCACTGCTGTTGATGAACAAGAAAAGAAACAACATTCAAGTAATTTTTTTGTGTAGATTTGTGTTTTGTTAACTAAACTGAATGTTCTGGTCAGGGAAGACCGAAAAACAGAAAAGAGGAGTGGACTCAGCAAGTAAATCTCACTAAGTGTGAATGGGCCAATCACCTTCAGGAAAAATGATCACCCATCAGGCCCCAAACATTGCAAATCATCAAAATCAAGTAGAACACCCTCGCTCACTGTCTGCCACCACATGAATCATCACTCAAGAGTAAATCACTCATTGATAAGACCTGTTCCAATCCAAGCACATTTTTATTTTTTTATTTTTATTTTAATCAATGCAACATAGTCCATTCAATTGATATATATATTCTAGCATGGTATACACAGTTATAAAGAATATAGGAACAGAGGAAAGGAAAACAAAAACAAAAGCCAAAGGGAGTGAATAACTAAGTAGAATAAGCTTAACATATCACGTATGTACAGTATAAAAACCCAATGACCCCAATGATCCAGCATCACCCTTTCCGCATTCTATTCTCAACCCTCATTTACTTCGGATGTTTGTACCTCCCATATCTTCCAAATTTTATCTATTTTATGTAACGATCCTGTACGTTTACCATACAGCACTTCGTAAGTATGTACTTTGTGCATCTTGTTGATCCACTGCTGGGAAGTGGGGATCTTTCCCGATTTCCAGTTTGCTAAGATCAGCGATCTAGCCACCAAGATTGAAATGAATAATAACTGTTGCTGTCTAATGGATAGGTATACTTCCCGAACCACTAGCCCAAAAAGAGCTCCATGTAGATTAGGCACGATATTCAGCACGAATTTCGAGCTAGTATTTGCTAAAATATCTTGCCAATAATCCCTTAGATGGCTGCAGGTGACTCTAGTGTGAAGCCAGTCACCTTTCCTATCATTGCACCTAAAACAGTTCGCCTCCACCTCGGGATAGAATTTATGTAGTTTTGCTGGGGTATGGTACAGCAGCCATTTGCTATAAAATGACATTCTTCTTAAATTAGCGGCTCTAACCGCCTTAGCACTAATGTGATTAAAAATCTTCTACTGTGATATATCCGCTTTGCACCCGGTAGAGGATTCAATCCGAAGTAGTAACTCAGATATCTTACTGTCTTTGCCTTTGAAATGTAGCAATTGTTCCTATGCCTGTTAATTTAGATATAAAATACGCCAAACTGAGAGGTTCTATAAGGACCCTCTCCTCCATAATGCAGACCTCGAAGAAAAAAAAATTGAGAGAAAGCTAAAAAAAAAGCAAAGGGCTAATAACGGGGTTTGAATTACCCAATTGCTGCCAGGTCATGAATTCATTATTACAAAAGAAATCTTTGATCCTCCTATATCCCGCTCTATACCACTTGTTACACATATTCATAGATAATTGCAGTCCTATAAGCCTACATTCGGCTATATTCAAGGACGAATGAAGCCTCGGTATTGCCCAACTTTCCCATATTCTATTAAATCTTTCTACAATAAAATGAGGTGTCTTATATCTTGCTTTTTCGGAAGTGTTGGCATTAGTAGGAAAGGGGGAAGGTTGATTTCTGATGTCTTCACCATCTGTTCTAGATAAAAGTTAGAGTAGCTAGAAACGCTGGAATATAACCTCATTAACCAATTCATGAAGGCCGCCTGATAGTAGCACTTTATATAAGGTAGTGCTAGTCCTCCATCCTCATAGTCCAGCTCAATGGCCTCTAATTTTAATCTAGTTTTTTTGCCCTGCCAAATAAAATGCCGGATGCCTGAATTAATTGACCGAAAAAAGGGCTGAGGAACTTTGGTCTGTACATTAGTAAACACGAACAGCAACAATGGTACGGTTGTACACAGTTGTATCTCCTCTTTGATGTAAGCACCAAACATTGGGCAGTCTTGCAAATCAAAGGATCTGGCTGGACTGTTCCCATGAGGCACAGGGTCAAGACTGATTTGCATATGGCCATGTCTGAACTGGGGTGGCGTGGTGAGCAAAATAACGATGGATTAAACCCAGATCTGTGTCTGGGGGTGAATGTTTTGCCAATGTGCAACATTCCGTCCATCAACTTGTGTGTTTTGCTGTTCGCCCTATGTGGGAAGGGTATGCCCAGACGTGGGTCCCGTGCTCACTACGCCACTGGAGTCAAGCTATCCTGGCTGATGACGGCTGATAGCCAGAAACCGGTCCTAGGATGCTTGATTCTGGTCCAGGGAAGACATGGCTTGGCAGTTCGGGCTGGACTGTTCCCATGAGGCACAGGGTCAAGACTGATTTGCATATGGCCATGTCTGAACTGGGGTGGCGTGGTGAGCAAAATAACGATGGATTAAACCCAGATCTGTGACTGGGGGTGAATGTTTTGCCAATGTGCAACATTCCGTCCATCAACTTGTGTGTTTTGCTGTTCGCCCTATGTGGGAAGGGTATGCCCAGACGTGGGTCCCGTGCTCACTACGCCACTGGAGTCAAGCTATCCTGGCTGATGACGGCTGATAGCCAGAAACCGGTCCTAGGATGCTTGATTCTGGTCCAGGGAAGACATGGCTTGGCAGTTCGGGCTGGACTGTTCCCATGAGGCACAGGGTCAAGACTGATTTGCATATGGCCATGTCTGAACTGGGGTGGCGTGGTGAGCAAAATAACGATGGATTAAACCCAGATCTGTGACTGGGGGTGAATGTTTTGCCAATGTGCAACATTCCGTCCATCAACTTGTGTGTTTTGCTGTTCGCCCTATGTGGGAAGGGTATGCCCAGACGTGGGTCCCATGCTCACTACGCCACTGGAGTCAAGCTATCCTGGCTGATGACGGCTGATAGCCAGAAACCGGTCCTAGGATGCTTGATTCTGGTCCAGGGAAGACATGGCTTGGCAGTTCGGGCTGGACTGTTCCCATGAGGCACAGGGTCAAGACTGATTTGCATATGGCCATGTCTGAACTGGGGTGGCGTGGTGAGCAAAATAACGATGGATTAAACCCAGATCTGTGACTGGGGGTGAATGTTTTGCCAATGTGCAACATTCCGTCCATCAACTTGTGTGTTTTGCTGTTCGCCCTATGTGGGAAGGGTATGCCCAGACGTGGGTCCCGTGCTCACTACGCCACTGGAGTCAAGCTATCCTGGCTGATGACGGCTGATAGCCAGAAACCGGTCCTAGGATGCTTGATTCTGGTCCAGGGAAGACATGGCTTGGCAGTTCGGGCTGGACTGTTCCCATGAGGCACAGGGTCAAGACTGATTTGCATATGGCCATGTCTGAACTGGGGTGGCGTGGTGAGCAAAATAACGATGGATTAAACCCAGATCTGTGACTGGGGGTGAATGTTTTGCCAATGTGCAACATTCCGTCCATCAACTTGTGTGTTTTGCTGTTCGCCCTATGTGGGAAGGGTATGCCCAGACGTGGGTCCCGTGCTCACTACGCCACTGGAGTCAAGCTATCCTGGCTGATGACGGCTGATAGCCAGAAACCGGTCCTAGGATGCTTGATTCTGGTCCAGGGAAGACATGGCTTGGCAGTTCGTGCTGGACTGTTCCCATGAGGCACAGGGTCAAGACTGATTTGCATATGGCCATGTCTGAACTGGGGTGGAGTGGTGAGCAAAATAATGATGGATTAAACCCAGATCTGTGACTGGGGGTGAATGTTTTGCCAATGTGCAACATTCCGTCCATCAACTTGTGTGTTTTGCTGTTCGCCCTATGTGGGAAGGGTATGCCCAGACGTGGGTCCCGTGCTCACTACGCCACTGGAGTCAAGCTATCCTGGCTGATGACGGCTGATAGCCAGAAACCGGTCCTAGGATGCTTGATACTGGTCCAGGGAAGACATGGCTTGGCAGTTCGGGCTGGACTGATCCCATGAGGCACAGGGTCAAGACTGATTTGCATATGGCCATGTCTGAACTGGGGTGGCGTGGTGAGCAAAATAACGATGGATTAAACCCAGATCTGTGACTGGGGGTGAATGTTTTGCCAATGTGCAACATTCCGTCCATCAACTTGTGTGTTTTGACTCTAGTGTGAAGCCAGTCGCCTTTCCTATCATTGCACCTAAAACAGTTCGCCTCCACCTCGGGATAGAATTTATGTAGTTTTGCTGGGGTATGGTACAGCAGCCATTTGCTATAAAATGACATTCTTCTTAAATTAGCGGCTCTAACCGCCTTAGCACTAATGTGATTAAAAATCTTCTACTGTGATATATCCGCTTTGCACCCGGTAGAGGATTCAATCCGAAGTAGTAACTCAGATATCTTACTGTCTTTGCCTTTGAAATGTAGCAATTGTTCCTATGCCTGTTAATTTAGATATAAAATAGGCCAAACTGAGAGGTTCTATAAGGACCCCCTCCTCCATAATGCAGACCTCGAAGAAAAAAAAATTGAGAGAAAGCTAAAAAAAAAAAAAAGAAAAGGGCTAATAACGGGGTTTGAATTACCCAATTGCTGCCAGGTCATGAATTCATTATTACAAAAGAAATCTTTGATCCTCCTATATCCCACTCTATACCACTTGTTGCACATATTCATAGATAATTGCAGTCCTATAAGCCTACATTCGGCTATATTCAAGGACGAATAAAGCCTCGGTATTGCCCAACTTTCCCATATTCTATTAAATCTTTCTACAATAAAATGAGGTGTCTTATATCTTGCTTTTTTCGGAAGTGTTGGCATTAGTAGGAAAGGGGGAAGGTTGATTTCTGATGTCTTCACCATCTGTTCTAGATAAAAGTTAGAGTAGCTAGAAACGCTGGAATATAACCTCATTAACCAATTCATGAAGGCCGCCTGATAGTAGCACTTTATATAAGGTAGTGCTAGTCCTCCATCCTCATAGTCCAGCTCAATGGCCTCTAATTTTAATCTAGTTTTTTTGCCCTGCCAAATAAAATGCCGGATGCCTGAATTAATTGACCGAAAAAAGGGCTGAGGAACTTTGGTCTGTACATTAGTAAACACGAACAGCAACAATGGTACGGTTGTACACAGTTGTATCTCCTCTTTGATGTAAGCACCAAACATTGGGCAGTCTTGCAAATCAAAGGATCTGGGGCAGTCCTGCTAGGGGATGAAAAAAAAGACAGGCATGAGATGAAGGCAAGCATTGTCTTAAATTTCCTTGAAGGGAATGGGGAAGCTTCTGCACTGCAAACTGGTCCAACTCCAATCCAGCAATACATGTGCCTAAAATGGTGGGCCTGCATAAGTGAGTAAGACACAAACAAACAAAATATATAATGTTCCCCTAGCTATATCCATTTTTTGGGGGGGGCAAAGCAGTTCAACAATAAATGATAATTTAAAAAGGTCTAAGGTGGCCTACTCTCATTCAAAGAAGTAGAGTTCCTCCTCCTCAAACTCTGGTGGTTCACCCAGAAGTTCGTCAGCTAACACACCTGAGTCTGACCAATCACCCTCCTTCTCCTCCTGTGGTATTTCAGGAACAGTGTAATTTTGTGGTATGAAGTGTTGGTTCCTTTTGATCATGGGCAAGATCTCCATGTTTTGAGGCGAGAGACTTGCCCTTCTCATTGTGGCAACTGTTCCAGCGGCACTGAACACACACCCAGCAGACACACTGGGTTACCAGACAAGCCAGATACTTTATTGCCAGCATGCTGAGCTCTGGCCTGTAGCACATCTTCCGATACCATTACACAAATGGGTTTTGATCCATGTAGACGTCTCTTGGGTAATCCAGATAGTCCTGGAACATCCTCTGAATGGTCACTGGTGCAGCCACTTGCTCAACCTCTTTTGCCTTCACATTAAGGGTGGGCGTAGTTCGCGAAGTAGCGCTACGCGAAGCTACGCAAAGTGCAGTTCGCACTACGTGAGCTACGCGTAGCACTACGCGAACTGCGTAGTGCGCTGTTCGCAATGATTGCACAGTGCCGGATGCTTGTCCGCACTGTGCAATCATTGAAAACGGCATCTTGCACAGTGCGAGCTGTCTTTTACTGCCGCTCGAGTAGATATTTACTCGAGCGGCAGCTTTCTCAACGCAAACTGGTAGTTTCCCATCGCGAGCGGTCGCGAGCATACGCGACCACTCGCAATGAGAAACCTGACCTCCCCGCGTTGAGAATCTCGCCGGGAGGTTTATTTTCCACGCTCACGATCGGCAACTTGATGTTGCTGATCGCGAACGAGGAAAAAGTCTCGCCGGGATGTCATTTTGCTTGCTTGCGGTCGCCAACTTGACGTTGAGGACCGCGAGCAAGCAAAAAATGACCGCTGCACTATGCTACGCTACGCTACGTGTGTTTGCACTGTGCTACGTGCAATTCGCGTTGTGCGAAGTAGCGCAAACTTCGCAAACTACGCGAGCGTAGCGTAGTGCTTTGCCCAGGGTTACTTCACATCTGCACTGGACTTAAGACCTGCCACTTTAAACCAAGCCAATGCAAAGGTTGGGACTGATTCTTCTATACCTGTTGTTGTTGTTGCCGCCAGTGTTCTTGTTGCTGGTGTTGGCTGCTGTGAGACAACAGGACGGCCCTCTCAGAAAGTTGAAGTCAGCACCTCAGAACATCTGCCCGGGAGTGGGATTCTAATGTCCAGCTGTTCTTCTTCCAGGTTTCTGGTTCGCTCAACAATCAAAGTATTGTATTGTGAAACATTCCTTTCTGAAAAAAGGAATGAAAGTGGCCAGTATTTTTTTTGTACCGTGGATCAAGTATTGTGGCACAGATGTACTCTTTGGACTACAAAATGTCTCTTTGCAGCCTTGTGTAATCAACCAAGCAAAGGATTAAGCTCTCAACCAACTCATGCAAATCATCATTTTCGTTCAGACCTGCAAGTGTGAACCTTTCAGACACATTTTTTAACTGGTCCTGTAGCAGATGCAACAATTGGATATCTTGACCCATTATACTGTTCTCATTGCTTACTTCCTGTGTGAAAACCTCAAAAGGAAGAAGCATCTCTGTCAGGCATTTGACTAGGCCCCATTTGTCCATTCCATGCTTTTCATAGTTGCATTCCCTCTTTGCATGACATACTCATTGATCAGTTTGTACTGCTCAGATGTTGCAACATGTATAAGGTTGAGTTTCAACGTGCTGGCAGCTCCTGTATGAGGGCTTTAACTGGTACTTTATTAGCATGCTGAATGATCCTCAACTGCTTTCGAGCTTTAAAAGAATGACTAAAATGAGTGCAGATTCTTCTGCAGGTGGTCAGTAAGTTGTTACTAGGTCTTCTTTTTGAGAAAGTCCTGCACAACAATGTTGATGCAATGCTCCAAACAAAGGTCGCTGAAATATTTACCATCTGCCATGGCCTTAACTATATTGCTGCCATTGGTCGTGGCAAAAAATCCAATTCTGAGACCTCTGGGTAACAGTCATTCAAACACCTTGCTGTTAAAGTCTTCCAAGATATTTGCAGCTGTATTTGATTTCTCCATGGTGAGCATGGCTACTGTTGCATGCCGTTGAACACCTTAAAAGATACACATGTAATCAGTAGGTTGACAAATGGTCCACATGTCTGTGGTCAGGTGGATAGTGTGAAGAGCACTCTGCTGCAAAACTTGTAGAACAAATTCCAGCACATCATGATGGAGTGATGGAACAGCAATTCTGCCAAAATAGGTCCAGCTGCAAACCTTCCATTTTGGGCAGATGGCCACCAGAAATTCTGAAAAACCCACTCCTTCAACAAAGGAAAAAAGGAGTCCGTCCAGCACTAACATTTTAGCCAGCTTCCCATTGTACAAACGTGCTGCTGAGTGGCTGTGTTCATACAGCCCCTCCTGTCTAAACATGCCAGTAATAATAGCCTGGATTTTTTTCCTTTTCTGGTGACTTCCGTGGACCAGAACCAGCAGGTAGACTCAATGTGCGCTTAGGGGCAGTCACTATATGATAATGCTGTGGTGTCTCCATCAGACTCTTGTGCCATTTCGAGATTGCTGACGCAGGTGATACTTGCACACTGCTGAGAACAGGGCTGCTTTGTGAAAATTTGTCACCCTCTTCTACCTCATCACCTTCACCTTCCACAGTGATCGGAGCAGATTCCCTGCTCTCATTACTTTCACCACCCGCACCTATTCGTTTAAGTTGCGCCTCCCAATGAATTGCGTGATGTTTTTTCATATGGGTTGTTTGGCCTCCATTACTATAGTGTGAACCATGCTTACTTCGACAAACACTCGCACGGCAAATGGAGCATATTGCAATGTTATCCTCTTGCTTGCTAATCGTAAAGAAGTCCCAAACTAGGGAGGTGAACTTTTTCAGTGGGGCTTGATGGCACTGCTAATGCCCAAAGAACTAAAGTTCGGTGGGTGTGTCGAGGATTGCCTCTCTGCAGGGCATACTTCTACTGAGGTAGTGGTGGATGCAGGTCTCAGTGGGGGCCTTACAAATATGGGAGCTGGTGCTGGTGGTGGGGTGGTATCAGTGTCACATCCCTTGGGGCAGGTTAAATAGGAGGGGTAATGACAGTCTCCTCTGGGCCAGCTTCCATGACAATGACTGGCTCGTCATCCTCATCCCCCATAGTTGTAGGACTTTCAGGAACTTTCCTTTTTTTCAGGCTCAGTTGGGTCCAGTCCATGTCCAGATCATCAGAAGGATGGCTTGGAGAAGATGGCGGAGTACCCTTCCTTTTTCTTGCTGAGATCTGGAAACCAATTGTTGTAAAGGAGGGGTTCTTGCTCAGCAGGAATCTCCTGTTATGCTCCTTCTTTGGGAAGATCTACTATTGCTGGTTGCTGGCTGTTTTGCTCAGCTTCCTGCAACAATTGTGTACTACTTTGTGAAAAAGACAAATCCAGTTCAGTGTCACTGCTCATTGGCATTGCCATGATCGCAGTGGCTGCTTTGCTGACAGACATGGGCTTGGACTTAGGCTGGGGTGGTGCCGTTGATGCAGAAATGCTGCTTCCAGCTTGCTCCCCAGAGGCCAGTGCTGCAGGCACAATTTCCAGAAAAAGGTTCCAGTCAGTATGTCAGTGGTGGAACGCTGCTTCTTCTCACTGCCCACTTTCTTGGCAGCACCTTTCTGTGGGGCCATGTTGAAGCTGTCAGTTAACAGTGGCATTTAGCTGCACAAGCAAACGAGATTGGGGGACTCCTGTCATGTGTTGTGTGGTCACGTCACTTTGTACAGGCCTTCTGTCTGTCAGAACACTGGGTGATGTCTCTTGTACACCTAAAAGCAAACAAGCAAGAAAAACATTTAGCAAAATATGGCATTGTTGCAATTTGAATTAGTACAGGCAAAGACAATTTATTTTAGTGTGGTTATTTAAGTTATTATCCTAAATGATTAACAACAGTACAGTGTATCCATTCAAAAAGTCAAACCACACCACCATAACATAATATTTAATTTCCAATCAAGATAACAACAAACAGATGTGCATCTAAGGAAGACACCTGTGGCAGTCAGGGTGGTGCAGGGGAAACCGGAATAATCCTTAAAAAATGAAAGCTGGTGTGCCCCTATGGCAGGCAAGGGGGTCCAGCGGGAAATGGAATAATGCTTAAAATATGAATACCGGGGTGCACCTATGGCAGGCAGTGGGGTCAGGGGGAAATGGAATAATACTTACAAAATAAATGCTGTTGTGCGGCTGTGCACCTATGGCAGGAAGGATGGTGGGGAAATGTAAAAAATAAATAAATACAATACAATACAATAAAAAGCCATTTTTTAAATTTAATTTTTTAACATTTATAAAAAGTGCCAAAATAAACTACATTTAAAATAAATAAATAACAAAAAAAATAATAATTGGTGGTTTACTAGGGGCTATGAGAAATCCATTGGGAGGAAAGGAGGTGCAAGTGAAAGATGTAAAAACATGCATATGATATAAAACACTGTTCATAATTATAATATACATATACTAAAATGATCCTCAAGCATTTTATTAAACTGATAGCAGGGAAAAGTAAAAAATCAACACAAACAAAAAGGCATAGGTCTCTCCCATTAATCTGCCTAGAAAATGGCTTTAAAAGCTGGAAAAAAGGATGACTGCACAAAATGGCCCCTGACCACATGGTCAACCAACAGCAGCAAGCAAGGAGGCATGGTCACAACAAAGAACATAAGCAGGCCTATGGTAAACGCACCACTGGCTGGCTAGACGAAATGGTCGCCAGCTGCATGGTCAACAACAAGCAAGGAGGCATGAAAGACAAGCAGGCCTATGGACACTGACTACACAAAATAGCCCCTTGGCCACATGGCATGGAGAGCATAGACAAATGGTGACCTATGGCAAACACACACACACTGGCCAGACAAAGGAGGGTTCACTGACAGAATGTTGATGTAAAAAAATATAGATGTAAAAAATATCGATGAAAAAACTATAGGATGCAAAAATATCGACTCCCTATACTTAATCAGGTAAGTACAAAAATATCGAAAAAAAACATTGATGTTAAAAATATAGTTGTACAAAATCTCGATTTTATACATATATAAAATAAAATAAGAAATATTAAATATATTAAATAAGAAAATTAATACATTTTTGAAAAAAGTAGATTTAATATACATTTTAACAAACATAACAAATAAACTTAATTAAAAAAAAGTTAAACACATACATAATAATTTATTTTATAATTTTAAAATTATAATCAAAATTACACATATATATATATATATATATATATATATATATATATATACCAATAACATAAAATCTATTAAAAATAAATATATTATAAATTAAAACATTAAACTATTTATAAATCTTTAAACTTAAATTTACCACTCCAGTCAGTGCAACAGTAGGGAAAGTGTTGAATAGCGGAGGGGTAAAAATCACTATTCCCACTCCAGTGAGTGTAACAGTAGGTAAAGTTTTGGATAGCGGACGGGAAAACATTACTATTCCCACTCCAAAGAGTGCAACAGTAGGAAAAGTGTTGGATAGCGGACGGGTAAAACTCACTATTCCAACTCCAGTGAGTGCAACAGTAGGGACAGTGTTGGATAGCGGAGGGATAAAATTTACTATTCCCATTCCGGTCAGTGCAACAGTAGGGAAAGTGTTAGATAGCGGAGGAGTAAAAATTACTATTCCCACTCCAGTGAGTGCAACAATAGGGAAAGTGTTGGATAGTGGAGGGGTAAAAATTACTATTCCCTCTCCAGTGAGTGCAACAATAGGGAAAGTGTTGGATAGCGGAGGGGTAAAATTTACTATTCCCACTCCAGTCAGTGCAACAGTAGGGAAAGTGTTAGATAGCGGAGGTGTAAAAATTACACAATTAAAACCTATTTTCAATTAAAAAACTAATGGTATTTAACAACTAATTATAAAGTAAGTACAATTAATTTACTCCCCACCCTTTACCCCTACGAAAGTAAAACCCACACACAAAAA
The DNA here is from genome assembly GCA_963921515.1 of Calotriton arnoldi. NCBI lineage: Eukaryota > Metazoa > Chordata > Amphibia > Caudata > Salamandridae > Calotriton > Calotriton arnoldi. Next base: position 376,897 of record CAWUFW010001916.1, read on the forward strand.
ATATAAACAATTACACTAATTAAATATCAATTAATTAATTAATATTAATGATCAACTAAATATTAATTATTTAAACATAAATTACTTCCCACCCTTTACCCCTATAAACCCTACAACCCACACTTAAAATTAATTACACAATTTCCATATTTAATTTTCAATTAATTAATCAATATTAATAAGAACGAATTATTAATTAATTAAACATAAATTACTTCCCACCCTTTACCCCCATACACCCCACAACCCACACCTAAAATTAATTACACAATTTCCATGTGTAATTTTCAATTAATTAATCAATATTATTAAGAACTAAGTATTAATTATTTAAACATAAATTACCCTTTAAATCATTAATTTATTATGATTAAATTACTTCCCACCCTATTCCCCTATAAACACACATTTATTTTATTTATTTATTTATTTATTTGTTTTATATAGCGCACGAATCACCCCATAAGGGTATCTCAGCGCATGGACTGCCTAAGAATGTCAAGGAGAAATGATCAAAACAGCGATGTTTTTAACAGTTTCCTGAAAACCAGGTAATCTGTGCATTGTCGCAGCGATAGGGGAGTTCGTTCCAATAGAGAGGGGCAATATGGTAAAAGGCCTTACCTCCTTGGCGGGATTTTTGAAACGGGGGACTTGTATCAGGGCTTTAGCTCCTGAGCGGAGGGGTCTGGAAGGTACATAATTGACAAATTTGTCATTTAGGTAGCTGGGGCCTAATTTGTTGACGGCTTTGTAGGCCATACAACATATTTTAAATTTAATTCTTTTCGTATGGGTAGCCAATGTAATTTCTGGAGTAAGGGGAGGGAGGCAGTTCTAGGGGGAGCATTGGTTACCAATCGAGCCGCCGTATTCTGGACAACCTGTAATCTACTTAAAGCACTTTCGTTGGCTGAAATGAACAGTGCATTACAATAATCCAGGCGACTTAGAATTAGTGCCTGGATCAAGGTTTTCCGGGAAGATAACGGCAAAAAGGGAAGACTCTTCTGAGCATGCTGAGGTTGTGGAAGCAAGCTCCGATGGTAGAAGAGACGTGGTCTCCCAGTGTAAGTTTATGGTCCAATCGGACTCCTAGATTTTTTACCACCTGTTTAGGACAGGGTGTGTGGCCCAGTTCCTCTGGCCACCAGCTAGGGGACCATTTCACCGTAGCCTCGCCAAACAACATTATTTCTGATTTAGCCGCATTCAGTTGTAGATAATTAATTTTCATCCATTCCGCTATGGTCTTCATTCCTTCACCAAAGGTGGTTTGAATATTGGGGTTGGATTTATCAAGTGAGAGGAGTAATTGAGTATCATCCGCATAGGATATGGGGATGAATCCCAGTTTCCTCAACAACCTCGCTAAGGGAGTCACATAGATGTTAAACAAGGTTGGGCTCAAACAAGAACCCTGTGGTACTCCCTTGGTCACCTTGGTGGTTTTAGAATGGTACGGGCCTAAATTGACGGTTTGTGTTCTGTTTGATAGAAAATTAGACAACCATTTTAAGGCATTTCCTGTGATGCCTATATCACCCAATCTACTGAGTAATATTTGGTGGGAGATGGTGTCGAATGCTGCGGAGAGGTCAAGCAGCACCAAAAGTACCGCTTGACCCTCATCCAGCAGCATTCTAATATTGTCTGTAACTGCCACGAGAGTGGATTCCGTGCTGTATCTAGGGCGGAATCCCGATTGTGAGGAGTCCAGAATATTATTGGCTTCAATAAAATCAGAGAGATGTGTGTTGATGTGCTTCTCCAAGATTTTTGTGTGTAGGGAAAGGAGAGAGATGGGTCGGTAATTTGTAACGTCTTCTGATGATGTTTTGGAATTCTTTTTAATCAGGATTATTTGCGCGGCTTTCCAATCTAGAGGGAGGACTCCTTCCCTCAGGGAGCTATTAAGAATATCACAAATAGGGTTGGCTAATTGTTTGTGTAGAATGGCTATAGTTTTTGCAGGTATGATGTCCAGTGGAGAGCCTGATTTTGCGCATTTTAAAAGTACTTCTGTGCCTTCAACTGTGAGTAATCCCGCTATGGAACTAAAAAACACAAAATGTAATTAAAATAAAATTGATATCTACTAAAAATGTAACACATATATTAAAAAACAGAAACAATACTTATACAAAAACATACTTCACATGCATTTAAAATATAAACTAAAATACATAACACTAATTAAAAAATCGATATTTTAAACAACTATATTTTTGCAAACGATATTAATGACTTCTATATTTTTAAAAACTATATTTCTTACCTTAAAATCGATATTCTTCACCACAATATTCTTGCTGTCAATATTTCTGTGTCACGATATTTCCAAATCGATATTTGTGTAAGTAGACATTTCCAACTCGATATTCTGTCTGAATACCCAAAGGAGGCATGTTAACACTGAAGAAAACACTACAAGTAATTTAGCAATGACAAAAAATGAGAATTTACTGAGTTTATAAAAATGTTTCAACAACACACATCCTCCCAAGTCCTCAAATATTACCCCACCCATACACTTTTTGCAGAAATAAAACATTAAATACAACAAATAAAACACATTTTAAATTATACCAATGCCATCCCTGCCCTACATGATGTTTTACAACAACAGCTACCACAGAAGCAGTTGTTTCATGCACCCATGACTAGTACTGGGTGGATGGTGCATTGGCAGAATAGGTGACATAGTAAAATAAATGAATATTGTAAATTTAACAAACATGGAGAAAATGTACTGAACTGTGCAACATTTTTCCTTTCCAAAAGATGAAAAATTAAATGCAAAAAAAATAGGCCCCTACTGAAACTGCAGGCCACCCACCACAATAAATTTTAAAAATCGAATAAAAAAATAAATTCTGGTGCATGGCCTCTATCAAACAAGCAACGCCTTCATACAACCGTTTTTCAATTTACTTGTGATATCACAGAAATAAAGTCCCTAAATCCAATGGTATATATGCAGGGGGCAAAGAGAGTGATCCTTCCAGCTCCAAATCCAAATGGAAAGTGACCAGGAGATGGACAAAGCACTGGGAGGAGTCTGCTGGACAGGAACAGGAAGCTGGAATCACTGGGGCACTCTCTTATGTTGAAAAAAAACCATAAATTAAAAAAAGCTTACTCACACTAAAAAACATCTTGAACAGACCGTTGGAGTAGAATATTAACTCAAAAACCTCTTTTCAAGTAGATTTAGCTGCTTCTCAAGTAGAGAATCTGCTCGAGGTGCAGCTGCGGGACTCGCACAATTGAGCATCATAAAAAAGGCGCCAGAAGCCACGCTAGCGGGTAGCAAATCTCGCCTACACTCACGAACGGCCGCCAAGTCATGTTGTGCTTGCTATCGCATGCCAAACAAGTACTGCAAGGGCCTACGGACAAAAAACTCCACCAAGCGTCGGATGGCAGAATTTAGCGGGAACTCCACGTTACACACGTAGCACGGAGTTCCCGAATTCCGCCAAATGTACGAGCGAAGTGAATCTTTCCACCCCAGCCTAGAGTTAACCTGAACATACATCAAACAAGTGGTTATACTTTGGTGATTTAAAATATGGCTTCTTTATAACTATATGGCCCCATATTTGCACACACATTAAGATATGATTCATAAAGATTATGGAGCATAGGAGGGCAAGATGGCTGCCGTGATTACGGTCGTGCGGGCTTGAGCTCCTGGAGGTTTCCCCCCTGCTCCACTCACCATGATCTGTGGGTAGTTTTTTGACCGGGTCAGGCTACCTCTTAAACCCCGAGGTGAAGCGCTGGCTGAGCAGGCATGCTGTGGATCGCCTGCGGTGCTCCTCATGTGGTTCTCCTTCGGCTCCTGTCATCGACGAGACGTGCTTCCTAGTGTGCGTGCGCCGCCCGGACTACGGAGTGGATGGTGCCGGCGAAAAGACAGTCTAACGCGGAAGTAAATGCAAAGCACTACGGCGGTGTAATACCTCCAAAGGCTGGGCGAGGGAGAGTGCTCAACTCCGCCGAAATGCCTGACAGCACGGAGGGCAAGAAATTGACTACAACCACGGGGAAGAAGGACGCTGCACGTATAGAGGGTGGTAAGAAGGCTGTCCCTGCATTTTTTCAGGCTGTGAAAACCAAAAAAAGCATTTCTGTAATATCAGCTACTCCCGAACCTGAATTTAATATAGAGGTGCGGGCAGAGGATTCCCCAGCAGACTTGGTGGTCAATAAGGATGGGGCTATGAGTGGTACCCCCCAAGGCTTTACTGGAAGTGGGGAGGAAGTTGATAAAGACATTGAAAAAAACGCAGAAAAGGTCACAATAGGGGGGACTTCTCGAGGGTCAGTCAAGAAGGTACAGATGGGGGAAAGTAATGCAACGCCTGGCCCTGGTAGTTCTGATATGGCAATAAGGAAGATAAGGGACAAACAGGATTTGAGGAAAGAAAATGACTCTGGAGATCCCCCCTTCTATTCAATGTCAGATCCCTCGGATACTTCTGGGGAGGAATCTGATCTGGACAAACACAAGGGAATCGACAGCCCAAAAACAGTACGTAAGTAGGGGGATCTCGGGCTGTGCGCAGGCTATCACTCGGCCGGGAGTGTTGATTCTTTTCAATGGGACTATTCATATATGAATGAGACTGAGATGGCCAGCAGGACGCAGGCCAATTTCGAATCTGCCGAGAAACCTGAAGATATCTCCCTGGCTGTTATTTACCAGAGCATTATGGCTCACAGGGCGGAGACGCGGGCAGAGAGTCAGCGTACACAAGGGGCTTGTCGCAAACTGCAGAATGCAGTACGAAGAATTGCTAAGTCTTGTTCCGAGTTTGCTGACAGGTTCAATGAGGCTGAGACACGTATATCCAATTTGGAGGATGAACTGGCTGTACAGAAAGCAACTACAGAGACTTTACGCTCCACTAAGGATGATACTATCTGGAAAATCACTGATTTAGAAAATCGTCTACGACGGAACAATCTCCGAGTACTGGATATTCCTGAGGGGGCCAAGGGGCAAGACCCCCGAAAATTTATCATTGAACTTTTCTCTGAAGCCTTTCCTGGGCTAACGCAATGGGACTGGAGTCGGGAGATCCAGAGGGCACACAGATTACCTTTTGTGCAGCGCAGTAGGTCGTGCCAGAGCTCTCCTAGACCAAGGGCGATTTTAATTTCAGTTAATAATTATCTAGCGAAGCGAGAGAAGTAGTGTACGACCTGGCACGTCCAGATAGAAAGAAAACTGGGAAGGGGGTTGAGTTATTTGTGCGCCCTGATTATTGCCCTTTCACAGTAGAGAAAAGATGGCAACTTCGCCAACTCATTACGCCATTCCGAGATAAAGGGGCACAAGCCTTCTTGCTGAATCCAGCTAAACTTAAAATCATACACAATGAGCATGTGCGGTTTTTCACAGTGGAATCAGCTGCTAAAGAGTATTTACAATCGCTATGAAGGCAGGGGTTAAAAAAGGAAGGGCTAAAGATATTTTCTGAAACTAATTGATCTTACTTGATATTATTTTGTACCCCTTTCGCTATTTAGGCATTGATAGTATTATTCTGTTTCAACATATCGGTTTTTCAGCCGGGATGGCAGTATGGAATGAGATATGGTGATGGGTGGTGAATATTTTTTGTAATCAAATACGGGTTGGGGCAGGGGGGTCCGGGGTTTGGGAAGCTCGATCCATCTCGGAGACCTTGTGTCTCCAAGCCTCTAGTTTGGGGATGGGTGGGGGAGGGACACGGCGCCGGCTGGAACCGTGTTTGGGTGAGGAGGGGGGTTGTTGATGGGGGAGGGGTGGAGGCTGGGGGTGGGGGGTAACAGTAAAAATAATCCATGAGGATTTGATGAAGAGAAATATGAAATTCAATGGTTTTAAGCACATAGTACATGAGCAGGAAGTTACAGGGAAGATAGATGGGGGATAGTGGTATAATGGGCGGTATCCGGATCTGCTCCCTGAATGTAAGCGGTCTGAACAATTATAATAAAAGGCAACGTGTCGCCAATGAGCTGCGGGCACTACAGTCTGACCTGATATGTATACAGGAGAACCATATACCATGGGCCAAAAGGAAACTATTGGCGGAATTAGGCCTGACAGTATTAGTTTGTACTGAGCAATCCACCACTATACGGGGGGTAGCAATTCTGGCGAAGAATCACATACAAGGGACAGGAAGGGCATGGGCAGATAAACAAGGGCGATGGGCTATAGTGGAATGCAGGATGGGAGGCCAGATTTATACGATATGCTCTATATATGGTTCTAATTTTGATGAGGCCCTCATAATTGAAGGGCTAAATGTGGAATTGGCGCTTTGGCCCACACCATTAATTATATGTGGTGATCTAAACATACATCTTGAGCCTGGAGCGCTACAAGATGATAGTAAGCCTTATAAAGGAAGGAAACCAAGGGTATTCAAGGCTTTACAATCTTTATTGGCTGATCACGGACTAGTGGATGCATGGGCTACGCAGAGAGGCATGGAAGCAGGGTATACTTTTTATTCCCATCCACACAAGAAATTAGTAAGACTTGATTATTTTTTTGCATCGGGTCTTCTGTTATCGGGAGCCAAAATACAAGTATATCCACGGGTGTCCTCTGATCATGGTCCCTTAGTGTTGAACCTTCAAATGGCTAGGACGGGAATCAAACGGCGATCTTTTTCATTCGACAGGAAGTTATTATTGGATGAAAGCTATGTTGCACATATGCAGATATGGATTGAGCAATTTTTTGCCATAAACCGCAATTCAGCAGGGACGGGGTGTGTATGGGATGCTTTTAAAGCAGGTTTTAGGGGGGAGACTCTTAGCTTTGGCATATATAAGCAAAAACAAATGCGAGTGATACTTCAGGAATTATATGCTTGTCTTATGGTAGCGGAAGAAAAACTTATGCAGGGTATACATCTGTGCCAGGAGATTACAGCCCTGCAAACTGAAGTAGCTCGGGGTAAAGCTAAAATTAATCAGTATTGGAGCAAAGAGATAGCTAAGAAACATTCTATTAATAGGAATCTAAATTATGAATATGGGGAGGCAACTGGACGCTGCTTGGCACAAAGATTGAGATCTAAAGAAGCAGCTCAGAGGATCAGCTCAATGGTTGATTCTAGGGGCAATATAGTAGAATCTGATGTTGGGATTTTAAAGGTGTTCCATGACTTTTATGAGGCACTCTATACCGGGGAGGGTTATGATTTACGTGCTGGGGAATCTCTACTACAGAACTGTTGTAATAACCTGGACACCCAGGATGCAGAACTATTAGAAGCTCCTATCACTATGGAGGAGCTAGAAAGAGCTGTCAATAGCTTAGCCTTGGGCAAAGCGACAGGGCCCGATAAACTCCCATTGGAAGTTTATAAAAATTTTAGGAGTATTAAAGACCGATATGTTAATTACCTTTCAACAGGCTCAAGCAGGAGCTGCCCCCCTAACTTGGGATGAGGCTAGCATTATTGTTTTTAAAAAAAAAGACAAACTGGCTGATCAACCTGGTTCATATCGGCCTATATCGCTCTTAAACTCAGATGGCAAAATTTTTGCCAAAATTTTAGCGACCCGGTTGGCTGAAGTAATAACCCCGTTGGTGTCTTTGCGGCAACATGGGTTTATCCCCGAGAGGGGAACAACCAATCATATTAACAGGGTTGTAACCTTGCTTGATATAGCTAACACCACGGGGAGTGAATTTAGCTTGATACTATTAGATGCCGAAAAGGCATTTGACCGTGTTGCCTGGGACTTTTTATGGGCTCTATTGCGCGGTATTGGTTTTAAACAGAATTTTATCACTGCTATACAAGTTTTATATCGGCGTCCATCAGCTAAAGTCTGTATTATGGGCCTGGAATCAAGCCCAGTATACATCTCGCGGGGAACAAGGCAAGGATGCCCTTGCTCCCCCTTGCTGTTCTCATTGTATATAGATCCGTTTTTAAAAATGTTGGAACAGAGTGCAGGGATAGAGTCGGTAATATGGAGGCAGGAGCACTTTCGTGTGTTTGCGTATGCAGATGATGTGGCAGTGGTAACACCAAATCCTATCACTGCTATGCCAGAAATAGAACAGCTGGCGGTAGAGTTTGGGGCTGTATCAGGATATAAACTCAATGTGGCAAAGACACAAATCCTATGTTCCAACATTTCTAGATTTGATTACCAGCGAGTTTTGAACGAGGTAACATATTTAGGGGTCAAGCTGAGGACATGTTTAAAAACATTGGTTGAGGTTAATTGGTGTAACATTTTAAATGATGTGCGAAAGCAATTGGACCGGTGTGAGTGTTTACATCTTTCACTTGTGGGACGCTGTAATGTCCTTAAAATGTTGATATTACCGAACATTTTATATTTTTTAGATCTGTACCAATAGAAATCCCTCGTCCCCAACTTGCAGCATTACAATCAATTTGTGCTAGGTTCTTATGGGCCCAGGGAAAACCCCGTAGAGCTATGCGCTATATGACCCTCCCTCGGGAGAAAGGAGGTTGGGCCGTTCCTGATTTTATCTTATATCATTATGTATGTATATTGCAACATATGAATATTCTATTAACAGGTGCAGAACCAGCTAGCGCTGCCGAAGCCCCCTCGATTTATCAAATGTTATTGGGCAGTGATGCTAAAAGTCGATTGTTTATCAATGTGGAGCCAAGCTATTACAAGAAAACCAGGTTTAAGGTTTTATATACCGCCTATAAGGTGTGGAAAGCGGTGCGAAAGTATTATGTATTAGAGAGGATATCTCAGTACACCCCTCTCACAGCTACGACACTCCTTCCACCGATATTTTGGGATAGGATCATAGATAGATGGCGGACTAAAGGGATTAATTTTACTGGAGATCTATTTGCCAATGGGGGATTAATGTCCTTTGAAATGCTAATAGACAAATTTCATCTTAATAGGTTCGAATTTTTTTAATATCTACAGGTGGGTGACTATTTAGGAAAACATCGGTGGAATATGGGAGGAAATCCTGTAATCGAAGCTGTGAGGAAGAATGCACGCATTGGGATATTGTACAATTTACTGTTAGATACCAAGGGTGACGATTTAGCGAACCATAATATAAAATGGGACAATAGGCTGGGCTGCATTGGCACACAGGTAGAAACCTCCATTGAGCTGGCGGGGAGATTGTTAATATCTGCCAATCTCCGTGCGCAACATTATAAGACTGTGTTTAATCTTTATTATACCCCAGCTAAACTGTCTAAATGGGGTGGCTTAAACGATGGGAAATGTTTTCGTTGTGGAACAGAAGAGGCAGATATTGTACATATATTTTTCACATGTACTCATCTAATGAACCTGTTTGGGTATATAGAGAAATTCTTAGCGGAAATCTTGGGTGGTCCAATTAATTTGTCATCTATGCAGGTACTGCTGCGGGTAGCTGAGAGAGAGGGATTGGATCAACTGGCCCATAAATATAGGTACCTGATTTTTCTCGCTACAGCTGTGGCTAGGCTATGCATTGCTTCAATGTGGCTTCAGAAAGAGGCGCCAACTTTTGAATTATGGAGGGCCCGATTTCTCTCCATGTTTAATATAGAATATAGCTTATATGAATTTAAAGGTATTCGGAAAAAGAAATTAGGCATGGAGATATGGGGGCCGGTGGTGTCTTTTATGGATGAATGAGGTTTTAGTTTGTGGCGACCTCTCTTCCCTTTTTTTTTTTTAACGGTCCTATGCACCTGCACGTTAATGAACGTTATGTATTTAGTCCTGTCATTTATTTGTAACTTTGTGAAAATGTTTTAAGGCTTTTTATTGCTTGTGCGCATTTTAAACCATTGTGTTAATGTATTGTAATGTATTGTAACTATCATGGATTAATAAAAAAAAATAAAAAAGATATTATGGAGCACAAATTTTGAGCTTCTCCATAGTGACAGTTTGTGTAGAATTTTCCATTTTATTTTTTGATATAGCTGTTCTGCCTTTATTCAAATTAAAATCATTTAAAATCATCCACTCTACAATACTTTGGACATGTAATCATATTATAGTTGCTGCTTTAAATTTAAATTCAATTTGCTTTCCTGACTTGGTATGAAAACAATGGCCATGTCAATCTCTGGTCACAGCTTCAGACTTCATAAACTAGCTTTAAGGGTTAATGTGCTTGCTCCGGAGCACTGTGTTTAACATTAGATCTCAATATATATTATAAGTAAGATAGCTCAGTGGGTTAATGGTTTAGATACAGATATGTTTCTATACCTGTAGATCACAAGTTGCATCGATAGAATAATAGCTTAGGCCCAGATGTACAAACAAATCAGGAAATGTGATTTTTACTGAATCACAATTCCTAATGCGCTAAAGAATATATATAAAAACAGCTAATCCTAGGGGTTGGGGGGGTCACAAATCGACCTACCTCATGAATATTAATAAGGTAGGTTGCAATTTGTGACCCACTAGGAATCGCTGCCATCACAGGGATGGTGGCCTGCTAGGCTCAGCAGACCACCATGTCTGTGATTATTTTTAAGTAAAGCAATTTTTTTTCAAATGCAACCCATTTTCCTTAAACGAAAATGGATGCATTAAAAAAAGAGAAAATTTAACTTTTAAGTTTACATTTTTAAGAATATGCTGGGGTCTGTGGGACCACTGACTGCTCTTAAAAAAAATGGTTATTTTTTCATTTCCAAAGCTGAAGAGGTCCCTTGGGACCCCTTCCCAATTGTGAATGTGTAACCACCAGTGAAAGATTCATGTTTTGTGACCGGAACTTGGCCGCAAAATATTAATGCATACCACTGTGAATTGGTATTTGGGATGGGCACCCTAAACACGCCCCTTCCAAAAACTGATTTGTAAAGCCAAATTGCGATTCGGTAACTGTTTTAAAAGGCTTGTTTTTGCAGTTGCAAGTGGCCCATTTAGCAGATTTGGGCCATTTGCGACCTCCCAAAAAATGGTATACATGTGACCGTAGTGAGTTAGGCACCCACTGTAAAAAGCTGTACCTAACAGCGTAGGCTTACATTTGGATCCTGCAGGATTTTACTCAATCTGTAATTTTTCTAAAACATACAATATTGGTTCAGTTGGGTATTTCTAAACATCATCAAGTGGTAAAAAGTCAGTTTATATAATGCTATGTATATGTTTTTTTATTAATATAATACCACAGAGACATATTTCTACTAGTGCCATCAGCTTGGGTCCGTTGCATGCTTGATTGTGACGTTTCTGTTGGTCCCCTCTGTCCAACGTTGTCTGTGCAGGGCAGTCCTGCCACAGTTTTTTATGTCCTTGTATGCACATGCAGGGTGAATGAGTTGGTGGTCTGGTTTTTTGCTGGTATTTTATCTGATTGGAGTAGGGTGAGGTGTTGGTTATCCAGCTATGTACCACAGTACCCTTCCTTTTACATCTTTCTAATGGCCCCTGTATCTGCTGTGCAGCGGGTAGTGGTGGGAGGTGGGGGAGTTGACTGGGAATAAGTGTCCCCCATGTTCTTCCCACCTCACCCTCACCTACCCTTCCTAGCATTAGCTCCCTTGAAGTCATGCTCTTATGAAGAGTGCATTGTGGTGTCTCAATTCATGCCCCTTCATTGCCAGCAGGTAAAAGATACAATTCTTTTGGCCATCATGAACATAAATCAGCTACAAGACATACAATTGGTCCAGTGTGTGCTAGCTCAATAGCACAACCTGTGCAAGCCATATTAACACATACAAAATCCCCTCCTAGCACAATCAGGCGCATAAAATAGTTCTGGGCCATCACCCTATAGCAACAGTACATGTTAGACGCAACTCATGTCACCATACTAAGCACAATACTGATACTGCTCCAAGCCAAACAGCTTAGCATTAGCTACCTCAAAAGTACATCCTTTCAAGTTATATCCATCTCCAATCCACCTAGCCATCACAAAGAAGTTACATTAATCCTATGATACCCACAAACACATAGAATGGCAGGAAAACCACATAATTAGCAAAGATACCGCAGAACATAACATCCACTTGAAGCCAGACAATAGATATTTGTACACTCCAGTAGAATGAAACAAAGTGCAATCTCCTTCGGCACACGATTTCAGGCACATAATCTTCATATCTCTGAATCTGAAGTATAGTTGGCACATTTTCCATTAAAAAGGTGAAAGAAAAGGGGGTGCAGGTTCCTTGCTGTGTAGATCACCACAGTGTACAAGAGATGTATAATTTCAGTGTGTTAAACAGTTTTTTCCTGGAATGTTGGGTGCCTCATGTCATTACACGTTGCTCTATATTCCATAGCTGTTTCTCCCATTTCACAGATTTCACCTAGCCTTCATTATTTGACCCCTCTCTACTTCCAAGTCTAGCCTGCAGCTAGGCTACTACAAAGTCTGCTTTTGCTGCCCTCTCTAAGCCTGGTCTGCTGATGCCAGGTCTTGGTTTGAATGGTACTTGGCCTGCTCTCCTTGGCCTCCCTGCCCTACACTGCTTTAGGAAGACCTGAACTGAAGTGGACAACATAGTCAAGACTATCTCACTGAGACCTTTTTTACTAAATAACTCAAAACTAATATTTTTAACTTTGTCCATTACCTCGACCAGCAGATCCAGTCCATCCTATCCATTGAACCTGGGTCTAGCATTTTGCTTTTTGGGTAATCTTAGACTCACAATCCCCTAACATTATTATCAAAGCTAAACTCCTCAAAATAAGACCACATGGGACAGTGAGAGGCTTTCTATAGACTGAAGTCTTGCTGAGAAAACTGTGGAGAGGGACTTGTGAGCTGACTTGCATACACACAGTGCAAAAGAAAATGAAATAGGAACTGAGCTGCTTTGTCAAGGCATGGGTATACAGTGATTTTGATACGAATCAATGAAATATAAGGCAATCATATTGTTGAGGCAGTGTGTATAACACCTTTGACTTGTAGAAAATTGCATTTACTTTATAGAGCGGAAAGAGAAAAACTTTTTGGAAGGAGGTGAAGAAGATAGGATGGTTAATGGAAAAGCCTTTTCTCAGGACACAGCAATGTTGCCTATGGAGGTTTCAGAAATCCTGATTATTGGTTCTGGCTGTTTTGGATAGGGGGAGCAACAGTGAAGCATGATTATAGATTTTCCTGTAGAGGAAGGGAATTATCATTTGCATTACCCTCCATTTGTGCAGAAATATATTTACCATATTTACAGTTTATGTGGCAGAGGCTGGCGTTTGAATGACAAAACACTTTTTATCTGTGTGTTAGAAAAGTTTGTACTTAATTGTGAAACCATTCAGAGTTTATAAGAAAGCAAAGAAAGAAGCAGCAGCTCCAGTTCCATATGTGTGGTAACAAGTGCTATGTTTCTGAATTGCAGTCTGTGCAATATAGAAAAGATATGGCAGCACACCAAAATCCTTATCAAATCACCTATAATTTTAGCATCACTGGGTGAATTGAGGAGTCAGTCAGTCTTGCCTTTCAATTGTTGAACCTGACCTTTCGGCTTTGCAAGTTCATTTTGATGATATTCTGCATTGGCAAAAGAAACAAATGCTGATAAGGAACAGCATTAGAAAAAAGAAATGCGAAGATGCATCTGCACCCATATGAGTCATGCTGCTGAATTGGATACCAGTGCATGTGCCACCCTGCATACATGCGTATTCATTATGATGTGCCAGACATCTTGTGTTCTGCTTTAATTTACAGTTTCAAAATGGTGGGCTCTCATCTTGGAGCAATACCTTCTAAATATATGAAAAGAGCACTAACACGCTTTTTTTTTAGGTAGTTATAGTTAGGACTTAGTTTCCATAGAAAAAGCATTTTTTGACTTGCCTGCCTATAACTTTGGCTCTGTGTGTCATGAAAAGTTTGGTGCTGTGGGGACCAAGCAATAGGGGTGTGAATAAATGGGGCATTTGTAATGTTAATTCCCATAGGAACGCGCTGTCGAACCTACAGCCCGAACTGCTGGACTGAATTACACCAAAATTGGCAGAAAGGTAGATGTTGTTATGCAGATTGTGCTTTTTGTTATTTGGTTCAAATCCATCCAGTAGTTTTTGAGGAATTTAAGCTGAAAATTATAGATATTTCTCTGGTTGTGGATATTTCACGGTGGATTCGCGATTAATCGCAGATGCGCAAGCCATCGGGAATGCTGTGATTGGCTAGATACAACCTGAACTGAAAGATGTGGCCAACATTTTATGGTTTGGGAATGGTTCCTGTGACTGAAACTTTGTGTGAAAGCTAACATAAGGGGTCAGGGTGGAGATACTCTAACCCCATGTTTGAGAAATGGGTGTGTTAGTGACCAACGTTTTGTGTCCAAAATACATTTTTTTAATTGCGCGCGATATAATCGTGACAACGGCACAATTGCTAGTGTGGCCCCCTGTGTACTGTTGCAAGGGCATCGCGAAAATCACGAGGTCCTGGTGAATATTGATGAAAATATATATATATTTGTACACACTCGCCGGTCTCTGTCACACACTCATGTATGCACTCACAAACTCACTCAGACACTTATACACCCATTCACTTACCCACTTCCACACTTATACATCTAGTCACTTACCCAATCAGATATTCATGCACCCACTCACATACCCATTCAGGTACTCATGCATCCACTTACAGACTCACTCAGAGAGTGATGCACCCATGTACAGACCCACTAAGAGACTCTTGAGCCTACTTAGAGACCACTCATAGACTCATGTGTACAGTCTCATACCCACTTAGAGACTTTTACACCCACTCACAGACCCACGTGGGTATTCATGCACCCACTCAGATACTCATGCACCCACTTACAGACTCACTCAGAGAGTCAGGCACCCATGTACAGACCCACTCAGAGACTCACGCGCCCTCTTAGAGACCCATTCACACACTCATGTATGTTCTCATAGACCCACTGAGAAACTCATTAACCCACTTACAGATCCACTCAGACACTCATACACCCACTCACATACCCATACAGCCACTCCCACACTCAGTCACAGACCCTCTCAGAGACTTATGGACTTAGTCAGTCACTCATACACTCAAAACTCACACACCCACTCACAAACTCCCTCAGATATACATGCAGCCACTGACTCACCCAAGCAAGGCTCATGCATCCACTCACAGACACACCCAGACACTCGCCCTCCCAGTCATAGACCCACTCAGATACTCATGCATGCACCCATTCACTCACCCATTCAGAGACTTATGCTCTCACTCACAGACCCATTGAGACACTCATACACCCATTCACAGATCCACTCAGACATCCAATCACGGACCCACTCAGACACTCACACACCCATACAGTCACTCACACACTCACTCATACACCCACTCAGAGACTTATGCACCCAGTCAGTTATACACTCAGAGACTCATGTACCATTAGTAGGGTCCCATCACACACTCACTCAAGTTGGCATCAGGTATCCGGAAAAAAGTTATGGGGTAACCATGCAAAGAGGGGTTCTTTCCTACACTCACCTATATGTAAATATGTTATATATATATGTATAGGTGCATTGGTGCCAGAGGGTGAAATATCCCAGGACACATGCTCACCAACATCCCCAGTGAGATTGTCCTTGTGAAATTCAGTTGTTGGAACTAGCATCAAATGTATTCGGAATCTTTGCCAATCCAGGTTACAATTAGTCTCCGAGTGTTCAGTACGCAGCCCAGCAACTGTTTCTGATCCTTTCACCCTGTGGCACCGATGCAGCCTGTGTTCTAGGGATTGCCTTAGAAACCATGGGCTCGTGAGTTCATCCTAATAGAATTCATTTACAAGAACAGTGAAGTTGCAAACAAGAGAGTACGTTCTGTGAACTGTGCAAACCTGTAGTTGGAAGTAAAATGTGAAGCAAAGACTGCCAGCTCAATATATGAAAGGTGCCTGCAGAAATGACTAAGGGGCCGATTCACAGAACTAATCTGAGATAAAATCCTAATCTTACTACTTTTGGTATTCACAGAAGGCATTTAGTAGTAGTAAAGTTAGGACTCCTAACTTTACTACTAGTAAACTGAGATAAAATCCTAAACTTACTACTTTTGGTATTCACAGAAGGCATTTAGTAGTAGTAAAGTTAGGACTCCTAACTTAACTACTACTAAATGCCTTTTGTGAATACCGAAAGTCGTAAAGTTACGATAAGAAGGTCTGTTGCGGCCCCCGGGGACCATCACCACCCTGGGGCTTACTTTACAAAGGAGGGGGGCTGTGCACCCCTCCTACATGACCCTGGGGACCGACACCCCCCAGGGCCGGCTCCAACAATGTCCCTGGGTGCCCACCCCGGGACATTGCAGTTTACTATGGTTTGGTACATCCACTTACACATCTAATCAGGCAGTGATGTACCCATTGTCAGGCACTGATGCACCCACTTAGAGACCTACTGAGTCATTGACACATCCACTCCCTAAACCACACAGACACTGACACACCCATTCACCAATCCACTGAGACACTAAAACACTTACTTTCAAACCCATTCACACACTGATGCACCTACTCGCAGATGCAAACAATCACTGAGGCATCCTTTCACAGACCCACAAAGTTACTGATGTAGCCAGTCCGAGACACACTCAGATACTAACACACCCACTTATACAATGCCTGACCTTAACATGGCGCCCGCCCCTGAAGAGGCTTGGGGTCAGTGATTGCTGGCATTAAAGAGAGCCACACCACGGAGTGGTGCCTAATGACGACAGCAAGGGCAACCTTAATCAACTCGAATTAACACAGGAATTGACACAGTATCACACACAGGAGCCGGCCGTGTTGCCCCATCAGTGCAGAGTGGAGATGGTTACTTCCTCTAGGGACGGTTACTTCCTCGAACCAGCTGAGACAGCGTTAGCTCGTTCCTGAAAGAATACCTGCTCCCACAAGATGCAAATGCGCAACCAACCCCTCCTCCCATAGATTCATACAGAGCCTGAACTCTCAGCCATTAAATATGCACCCGCCAAACCCCACCTGGAACTCTAAACTCGTGCGTTACGGACCAAACTCATGGTCCATAAAGTACCCAGTAATGCTGAAAAGAACCTAAAGCACAGTACCTTAAAACAGCACCCGGAAACACTTATAGTAGACAACTACCACACCGCTACTAACGGCAACACGAAAACTAACTTCATCTTTTACACAAATCGCCTGACTAAGTGGAAAAACACTTTCCTTCTTCACTTTCAAGTCACCAAATCAGTTAATATTCCCTATGGAGAAAAAATCTCCACAACAGTCACCCCTACCTTTAAAGGGGAACTCACAATCTCTATCTTCAGAACAGGAAACATTCTCGTACAGGCCACTGACCCGCACCTCACCATTTTTGATCAGCACTTCCCAACATTACTCTCCTCTCTAACTCACCAATACCATCAAACCCAATCCCCCCCGCCCTGACAAAAAAAACAGAAACAACCCAATCTCCCTCCCCGGACAACCCACGCTACAACTTGTGGACATCCTCCATCACTAATTACAATCTCACTACCCCCATCATCACACTCCGCCGTCAAACATCCTCTACAATGGCCTCAACCGCTACCACCAGGTCCAGCAAACGCACTGTCAATAAACACCGCAAGGCGGAACCGGAGCTAGCCAGATCGGACTCTAACGACTTTCTTTCCGTGACTGAACCTACTACAGGCCCCCCCCCTTGACCTCAGGAGACCCGACTCTACCCTCGCAAACTATCCCCAACTCCACTACTGTCCGTACTCCACCTGCCCTAACCATCTCCATACCCAATGTCACTGTTAATCCCTCGGACACTGACCTCCCTCTAGCCACTGCTCACTCCCCCCCGACTTACCGCCACATGCCCTAACCGCCCCCTCTGCTAGTCACACTGCCAATCCCCCGGACACAGACCTCCCCCTTACCATTGCTCACTCCTCTCCCACGGACGCAAGACCCACAACACCTCCTCCTAACCTCTTGACCGAAAGCAACAATGACCTGACTCCTCACGTCCAATCTATCCCCACTCCCAACCCCAATGATGCCACTCAATCCCACAACCCTGTACCCTCTCCCTCCACAGACCGTGGTCATACACTGCCCCTGACGAAGACATCATGCCCTCTCAGCACACTTTCCCAGCTTCTGACTCGAATGGAGAAGAAAATAGACTCCCTAGCAGCAGATATCCTACACCTTCATCTAAGCCTCCCCAACCGAATTAATCCTCCCTGCTCACACACTGCGGGTAACTACATACCTTCCCCCCATACTGCCTCTTCCATGGCCCCACTTGGCACCCCATGGCCCACCAATCCTATGAGGAATCAGGCACATCGTCCCAGCCGAGCTCTCTGACCCATTTCAGAACGTGAAGCAGATGATATCAACAATTCTTACCTCGAAATTAGCCAGAACTCGGCCGTGTCGACAATCCCAGTTTTAGTGAGCACTAATAGAATCCCTAGACCTGTCCTCTCGCCCAGACTCCCTGCTCAATACACTTCCATACATACAGCACACACCACCACTGAGACGCTCTGGCCTCTATCGTGCATGCTCCTCAATTGTAGATCAGCAGTACAACACGCCACAGACATTGCTGAAGTTATACTCACGGAAGAATTAGACATCGCATTCCTCACAGAATCCTGGCTCAATTACCACTCTACCCCCATCCTAGACCTTCTCACCCCCCCAGGCTACAACATCATCAGACACGACAGACTGATCAAAACAGGTGGCGGCCTTGCTATCATCCATAAAGAAGGAATAAAGCTTACCAGATTAGAATCCACAGATTACCTGACTCTTGAGTACCTAGGTGTTGAATTTACAGCCAAAGGCACCACGCCCATCAAATTTCACACCATCTATCATCCTCCTCGTGAACGTACCCTCTTCATGGAAGAACTAACTGACCTAATAACTCATTTCTCCCTTACTGACACGGAAGACGTGTTCCTGGGTGATTTCAATATCCACTGGAACAACCCAGAACACTACAACCCAGAACCTCTCCAACCTGCTTGAAATTACCAACCTCAAACAACTCTGCAATGAACCAACACACATCAAAGGAGCAACTCTGGATGCGATCATTACCAAAAATGAGCTGGTCTCCTTGAGATCGATTTCTCCCATTGACTGGTCCGACCACCACCTCATACTGTTTAATATTGACTCGCATGTCAGAAACCAACCAATACGACCTGACAAACCTAAGCACTGGACCAGGAACACCAAATGAGTCCCCATAACTGAACTGGAATCCAGGATCCATACCCATCTACAACCCCAGCCTTCCACCATGACGACCGGCGACCTCACAGCCCACTTTAATTCCACAATGACAGAGGTGTTAGATCAAGTAGCACCACTCAAACTCAAACATTTGAGATCTACCAAATCTAAAGCTTGGTTCAATATGGATCTTAATAATGAAAAAAGACAACTCAGACAATAGAACGGACGTGGAGACTAAACCCTTCGACTCTTCACCTAGCACAACTTCGTTCAAACCGGTCGGCATATAAAAAACACATTTTTAGAGAAAAAGCCACCTTCTTCCGCAGCCAACTAGACCAGGCGAAGAATAGACCTAGAGAACTCTTCAACATTGTCAAAAGTCAAACAAACAGCACACCCCCACTAGAAATAAAAGCCACCAAAGATCGATGCGAAGAAATCGCCCGCTTCTTCACTGATAAAGTCACAAAAATTGAGCAATCCTTCACCCAAACCTCAAATCATCCCTCCCTTGCAACCTGCCCCCCTTTAACCTTCCCGGACCATAAAGATCGAAATCCTTCCACGGACAACCAGACCCGCTTCCAACTGAAAAATGACGCTAATTGGTCGAACTTCGAACCCATGTCGGAAATCGAAGTCTTCAATATAATTGCAAGCTTAAAGCCTTCTTCCCACACTATGGACCCCCTCCCATCCACAATAGTAAAAAAACTCAACCACATCATTGCCCCTGTCTGGACAAAAATCATCAACTCCTCTCTCACATCAGGTTGTGTCCCAGACTCCCTTCAGCTAGGATAAATCACACCCTTACTCAAGAAACCAGGGGCCGACCCCAACGAGCTCAACAACCTCAGACCTATCTCCAACCTTCCGTTCCTAACTAAAACTTTGGAGAAGTGCGTTCTCTAACAACTTAACAAACATATTGACAACTTCAACCTCCTCGACACCTTTCAGTCGGGTTTCAGGAAAGGGTGTAGCACCGAAACAGCGATGCTCAATGTTGCAGATGGTATCCACAGAGCCTTAGATGAAGGTACTGCCTGCCTCCTCATCCTTATTGACTTATCAGCGGCTTTTGACACAGTAAACCATCGAGCTTTACTTGAGACTCTGAAGAGCCGATGTGGCATTAATGGCACAGTACTAGAATGGTTCACCTCCTTCCTTCAGCACCGTTCGCAACAGATTAAAATCAACTCCTGCCTCTCTGTACCAACACGAGTCAAACTTGGAGTCCCGCAAGGATCGATCCTATCACCATCCCTCTTCAATCTCTTCATGGAACCCCTTGCAACTATTTTGAAACAAGCAGGGGTTCATTACCACCTATATGCTGATGACACACAAATATACTACAAAATCAAATCGCCCAGTGACGTCCGACACCTCAATGTCACGCTTACCAAGATCCAAACCTGGTTTAACGCAAATCACTTAAAACTGAACCCAGACAAAACGGAATTAATACTGTTCTCTCCGAAAAGTAACCACCAACCAATTCAAGTCTGGCTCAAGGAGCTGGATGCTCTAAACTGCTCCCTCGTCCTATCCGACTCAGTAAAGTCACTAGGCATTACCCTGGACAAGAACTTGTCAATGAAGGACCACATAAAGAACTCTGCAAAAAGTGCGCTTTACTCCCTAAAACACCTCAAGAAAATTAAACCTTTCATTCCTCAAGATGATCTCAAGACAATTGTTCAATCCCTAGTCCTTTCTAAACTGGACTATGGAAACGCCATCCTAACAGGGTCACCAAAAGTTCACCTAGCCCCACTAAGGTCAGTCCTTAACATGGCAGCCCGACTCATAACTGAAGTAAAAAGATTTAAACACATCTCACCAACACTCTACGCACTCAACTGGCTTCCCATGGAAGGTAGATGTATTTTCAAACTGGCCTGCATCATTCACAAGACCCTTCACACCCAATCCCCAAACTACCTAAACAGTAAACTAGTAGAAGCAGGGAAATCCAGAACTCTGAGCAGCACCAACTCACTTCTGCTCATCCCTCTGAAACTGAAAAAGAAAACGACCCAGTACCGGTCCTTCTCTGGCAACGTACCCAGGATGTGGAACGCACTCCTGATCGACCTCAGATGCAACCCCTCCTTCTCTTGCTTCAAAAAGGACCTGAAACTCTTTCTTCTCAACCAATACTTTTCCGACCAAGGCAACCGTCCCAGGCATCAATAACCTAGTAGACCCCCCGCTCACTTTGACCTTCAAGGATGGTGGTTTTCTGACTGTGTCAGCCACCTGCGTCCTTCTCCCCTCACTGGATTCATAAGTATTATGTCTTTGCTTGTGTCTTTATGAATCCTCATATACAGCGATGTTATGCAATTCTTTTTCTTTTCCTTTGTGTATGTAAAGCGCTCTGATACCCAAGGGTCTAGCTAGCGCTATATAAAACTTTATAAATAAAAATACACTCGCTTAGACACTGACACACCCACTTTGACTATGACGCACCCACTGACAAACCTGTTCAGATATTTATGCAACCAACTCACTGATCCACTCATACAGTGATGCACCTACTCACAAACTCAGACAGACACTGATGCACCCTCTCACAGACCCTCTTAGACACTAACATACCCAGTTACTGAGTGACTTACTCATACAGATATTAACATGTACTTACTCGCCTATACAGTCACTGACACAAGCACACATTCACCCATACAGCCTCCCTCACATTCAATCACTCACCCATACTGTCACTCATATAACCTATCACTCTCCAATACTGATTTTCACATACCTAGTTACTCACCTATATACCACTAACATATACACTCATTCACCGACACAGCCATACACACACTCACTCACCCATACAGCTCCACACACATGCACTCACTAACCCATACAGCCACTGACTCACCGACTCACTCGTCACCCAACCACACAGACACTCAGACACCCATAGAGACACCCATAGAGATACTCAGACAATCAATCACTCACCCATACAGAAACTCGCATACCCACTCACACAGCCATATAGCCACTTAGACACCAACTGACTGACTCACTTATACAGTTAGGCACTCACCCACTGAATCATCCAAACAGGCACTCATATACCCAATGATTCACTAATACCCCTTGGTATATAATTTAACACTCAAACTTTTTAAAAATACTCACAGTCAACGGATGATGTCATCAGTGATGTCATTTGAGATGCCATCAGTGATGTCACGGACCATGTTATAGGTGATGTAATATGTGAGGTCAAAAGCAGTGCATTATTTAGCTCACTTAATATAACGGCTGAATTTCTATGGTCCCTGTAACTTTGTTTTTTTCAGTGAAGATATATATATATATATATATATATATATTCACTGAAAAAACAATAGGTTTTAGGGACAGTTATAGTTAGTTGGACATTGCACTCGTACAAAACCCGTGAAATTCCCCCGTTATAGTTAGTCCAGCTAACTATAACTCGCGCCCCGCAATGCACTGCTGATGACGTCACATATTACATCACTCATGACATGGTCAGTGACATCACTGATGACATCACTGATGACATCTCAAATGACATCACTGATGACATCATCCAGTGACTGTGTGTTTCTGTAAAGTTGAAATATTTTTAATATATATAGGAAAAGACGTATTGAAGAATGAGTGGGTGTGTAAGTGTCTGTATGGATGATTTAGTAGGTGCGTGACTGACTCTATAAGTGAGTGATTTAACATATCTTACTGAATGCATGGGTTAGTGACTAAACTGGGTGAATGTCTGTATCCGTCTGTCTGTTGCTGTGTAAGTGGCTGCATGGGTTTGTGAATAGCTACATGAGTGTCTATATGAGTTATTGATTGGTTGTCTGAGTATCTGTATGGGTGCCTGAGTGTTTGTGTGGGTGGGGTGTGTGCGACTCTGTGCATAGATGTGTGAGTGGGTGATTCACTGGGTGGATGGTTTCAAGAGTGCATCTGTGATAGACTGTATGGGTGGGTAAGTGTGTGTAAGAGTGTGTTAGTGAGTGAATGTATGTCCCAGTGGTACATGTGTGAGTAACTACATATGTGAAAGCCAGTATATATGTGTGTTGGAGTATATAAATAGCTATAAGCGAGAGTGAGTGATTGTGATAGTGGCTGTATGGATGAGTGTGTGCTTGTATCAGTGATTGTATAAGAGCGTAACAATGTGCTAGTATTTGTATGATTAAGTGAGCTGGTGTGTGTATAACTGTATAGGTGAGTAAATGGCAGTGTGTTTAATTATTTGCATGACTGACTAGGTGTGTGAGTACCTCTATGGATGAGTGGCGGTGTTTGAGTGTCTATATAGGAGTAAGAGTGCATATGATAGTCCTGTACTGAGTGACCATAAGTATGAGTGACTGTACGGGTGAGTGAGTGGAGGTGTGTGTGTAGACCTAAGAATCAGTGAGTGTGTATGTAGTTATTGGTGTTGGAGTGTCTATAGTTTTGCGAATGGCAGTCTGTAATTTAGATTGGGTGTATCAAAGGTTATATTAGGGTGTGAGGAGCTGCATCAGATTATCACGTGGATGATGTCATCAGTGATGTCATTTGAGATGTCATCAGTGATGTCATCAGTGATGTCACTGACCATGTCATGAGTGATGTAATATGTGACGTCATCAGCAGTGCATTGCGGGGCGCGAGTTATAGTTAGCTGGACTAACTATAACGGGGGAATTTCACGGGTTTTGTACGAGTGCAATGTCCAACTAACTATAACTGTCCCTAAAACCTATGGTTTTTTCAGTGAATTTCAAAGGTTTTTTAAATGCTAATTTGTAACTATAACGTCCCTGAAACCTATGGTTTTTTCAGTGAATTTCAAAGGTTTTTTAAATGCTAATTTGTAACTATAACATGTCTGAAACCTACGGTTTTTTCAGTGAATTTCAAAGGTTTTGTAAATGACAATTTTTAAATGTATTAATTGTTATATAAAAAAATTTCATACTGATTTACTACATTTTTAGAAACAATTTTTTTTTACATATTTTATTTTTTAAATTACATTGTAATTACATTATACATTACATTACAAAAATACTTTCTCAGAATGAATTACTTTAGTTTAAATACTTTGCACATAGGCAATAGACTTTTAAGTACAGTAGTTACAGTTGTTGCAATGGGCAACACATTTTCAAACACAATGCAACATTCAGCTCAATGTGAATTTCTAGTTAAATGCAATTACTTACTTTATGGATTACTTTTCTAACCACAGGACTGGATCCTAGATTCAGTCCTGGGACATCTCCTGTAAACAGTTGAGTAAAAGCGTTTTGGTTACAGTCGTGATTTTTAAGGAATATTATTGTACTTTAAAAGTTGACACAGAAACTTTTTCTCATAGAATCACCAATGTTATCCTATGGAAGGAAATTCACTTAGAAGGTAAAAACTGTTATCGTTACTTTTTCTTACTCAGTGTTGGATCCTGGATCCAGCACTGGTGCATCTCCTGTAAACAGTTGAAAGAATGCGTTTAAGTCATACAGGCGATTTTTTAGGAATATTTGTAGTTTGTGAAAATCGACACTTTGAAACTTTTCTGCTGAAAACCAGACAATGGATTCCTATGGAAGAAAATATAAGTTACTGGTAAGTACGGTTAAAATTACTTTTCAGGGTCAGTGCTCGGCTAAAAGATGCAGCACTGGGTTCTCTCCTGATAACAGGTGAGTAAATTGGAATTCGTACTTTGGTTGATTTTAGAGGAATATTATAAAGTTCCAAAACTCCACACTTAGAAGAATTTCCAAGTGAAACCAGTCAATGTTAGCCTATGAAGGAAATTCAAGTTACCGGTAAGTACGGTTAAAATTACTTTTCAGGACCAGTACTGGGCTGAAAGATGCAGCACTGAGGTCTCTCCTGATAACAGGTGAGTAAATCAGAATTCGGATTTCGGCTGATTTTAGAGGAATATTTGTATGTTTCAAAAATCAACACTTAGAAACTTTTTCAGCAAAAAGCAGGCAATGATATCCTATGGAAGGAAATTCAAGTTACTGGTAAGTACGGTTAAAATTACTTTTGAGGATCAGTACTGGGCTGAAAGATGCAGCACTGAGGTCTCTCCTGATAACAGGTGAGTAAATCGGAATTCGTATTTCGGCTGATTTTAGAGGAATATTTTAAAGTTCCAAAACTCCACACTTAGAAGAATTTCCAAGTGAAACCAGTCAATGTTAGCCTATGGAAGGAAATTCAAGTTACTGGTAAGTACGGTTAAAATTACTTTTCAGGACCAGTACTGGGCTGAAAGATGCAGCACTGAGGTCTCTCCTTATAACAGGTGAGTAAATCGGAATTCGTATTTCGGCTGATTTTAGAGGAATATTTTAAAGTTCCAAAACTCCACACTTAGAAGAATTTCCAAGTGAAACCAGTCAATGTTAGCCTATGGAAGGAAATTCAAGTTACTGGTAAGTACGGTTAAAATTACTTTTCAGGACCAGTACTGGGCTGAAAGATGCAGCACTGAGGTCTCTCCTGATAACAGGTGAGTAAATCGGAATTCGTAGTTCGGCTGATTTTAGAGGAATATTTGCACAATGGTGAAGGGAGGGGGCGGGGCCTGAGGTGACATCTGTGCAAACGCGCCCCGTGGCGCGTTTTAAGTTGGGGGATTAAGTCCCCTTGAATCATGAGGGTCACTGGGGGCCAACTAGCCCACCAGGAACCTCCAGTATGCGCCAGGGGCTGCGTTGCAGAGACGTGTACAGAGGCCACACCCCTTTACACCTCTCTGCAACGCAGCTCTGTGGCGCTTTCTGGACGTACCTGTTGGGCTAGTTGGCCCCAGGGACCCTCAGGATTGAAGGGGATTTAATTCCCCATCTTAAAAACGCCACAGGGCCTGTTTGCACACATGTCACCTGAAGCCCCGCCCCTCCCTTCACCACTGTGCAAACGCGCCCCGTGGCGCGTTTTAAGTTGGGGGATTAAGTCCCCTTGAATCCTGAGGGTCCCTGGAGTCCAACTAGCCCACCATGTACTTCTAAAAGCGCCACAGAGCTGCGTTGCAGAGAGGTGTAAAAAGGGCGTGGCCTCTGTACACCTCTCTGCAACGCAGCCCCTGGCGCATACTGGAGGTTCCTGGTGGGCTAGTTGGCCCCCAGGGACCCCCAGTATTCAAGGGGAATTACTTCCCTTCTTAAAACACGCCAGGGGCGCGTTTGCAGAGTACTGCAGGGAGGGGGGCTGGGCCTCCGGCACGATGCCGGTCGTTTTTTTTTTTTTTCTAATTTTTTTTAATGGGAGGGGGGCTGCGTGGCCCCCCTTCCCTTGGCCACTTTTGGCCCCGGGGACCCCATCCCCCGGGGCCTGTGCATTTTATTTTATTTTTTAAATTAAAAAAAAAAACGGGAAAGGGGCCGCGTGGCCCCCCTTCCCTGGGCCTGTATTGGCCCCGGGGACCCCATCCCCCGGGGCATGCCCTCGATTTTTTTAAAATTATTTTGGAGGGGGGCTGCGTGGCCCCCCTCCTCAGGCCATTTAAGGCCCGGGGACCCCATCCCCCGGGGCCGGCCTTGCCCTTTTTTTTAAACATTTTTTTTATTTGAGGAGGGTGGCTGCGTGGCCCCCCTCCCTGGCCACTTATGGCCCCGGGGACCCCATCCCCGGGGCCTGGCCTCTGGTTGGGGACTGTGGGGGGGTCCCCAATCCCCCCACAGTCCCAGCCGGCTCCCCGCCTCCTGCGCGAGCCGGCATTGCTTTCCACATGGGGAGCAGCTAACATGCTGCTCCCCATGTGGAAAGCAATTGGGTTTGCATTTTGAAAGAGAGAGCAGGTTTCCTGCTCTCTCTTTCAAAATGCAAACCAAGTTTGCTATGACAGGACGGGAGCCGCGAGGCTCCTGTCCTGTCATAGCAAACTACAGTGTCCCGGGGTAGGCACCCGGGACACTGCAGGAGCCGGCCCTGGGGGTGGCGGTCCCCAGGGCCATCAAGGGCTCCAGGAGGGGGGCCGCGCGGCCCCCTCCCTTGAATTGCACAGCCCCGGGGAGGTGGTGGTCCCCGGGGCTCTGGGGGTCCGTAACGGACCCCCACATTTATTTTCTATGTGCCCCGGGGAGGTGGTGGTCCCCGGGGCATGTGGGGGGGCTGGAGCCCCCCCACACATTATTTAAAATTTAAAAAGAAGCCCCGGGTGGGTGGCGGTCCCCGGGGCTGCGAGAGGGCAGGAGAGCCCTCCCGCACCATTTTTTTTAATTAAGCCCCGGGGGTGGCGGTCCCCGGGGCTTGTGGGGGCCTTAGAGGCCCCCCATATAAACAATAAACCCACCCCCCGCATGCCCCCGGGACTTGGGTCACCCAAGGGCAAATTTGCATCGAAGCGCGGGAGACCGCGCTTCGATTTTTTTTTTTTCGGCGGGATTCGCGTACCCTGAGCGCATCCCGCCGATTTTTTTTTAAATGCTTTTTTCTGCCCAGGGGGTCCTTGTGGGACCCCCTGAGCAGACCTAGGGGGTCAGGGTGTTTCTACCCTGCCCCCTTTGTGCGTTTTGCGCACTTTTTTCTTCTGGGTTTTTATTCTAATCGGCAGGATCCGCGCACCCTGAGCGCATCCTGCCGATTTTTTTTTTTTTTTTAATTGCTTTTTTCTGCCCAGGGGGTCCTTGTGGGACCCCCTGAGCAGACCTAGGGGGTCAGGGTGTTTCTACCCTGCCCCCTGTTCTTGTTTTTTAATCTTTTTCTCACCTTTTTACTTGTGACTCAGTACCAAGTCTCAAGATGGCTGCCAACACTTCCTGTTTTGAAATGTTGGCAGACAATCAGAAACAAGCTCATGATCAGGAGGGTTCAGCCAATCAGATCTCACAAGTCTCAAATATCAATATCTGTAAAAGTTTAAATTTCTCAAAAACTACAGAACCGATTTACACCATTTAAAAAAAAGCGTGGTTTTTGGACCGAAAGCTAACTTTTTGCCAAATTTGGTGTAATTCCCATGGCCCAAAAAAGCATTTTTGTAAAAACAAATTCGGCTGGATTTGGTTAGAGTGCTTTTTTTTAGTGAATTTCTAAGGTTTATATATATATACACACACACACACATATATGTATATACATATATACATATATATACACATATATATAAATATATATGTACATATATATATATACACATGTATATTATATATATATGTATAGAAATATCCACAAAGAAATCCAGTAATGCGCACACTCGGAATGATGTTTTGCTCGTGCAAAAAGTTTATTACTCAGTTGCTACTCGTTTTGACAGTAACACTGTCTTGATCACACACCGAGTGCTTGCATGAAAGTGCATTACATAGATTAAGGTAACACAAAGAAAGGACTTCTGGCCCACCATGATCCAACAAAGTTGCAAAAGGAAGTGCAAGGCTGGCGGCCATCTTATAATGTGTACATTACGTAAGACATTCTTTATGAGAGTAGTACTGAAGCTCCTCAAAGCCGGTGGCACAAAATATGCATACAATAATCTGGCCAAAATGAATTACAAAGATGAACACAGAGTAGGTCAGAACAAAAATAGTCTGGGCAGCAGAAATACCGCTAGTGGTGAACGCTCCGTAGTGCCTAAGACAGGCCCTAAACTCGTGAGGTGTCAAGGTAGTGTCATTAGTAAAGTAATGGGCCAATGTCTGCCTAAAAGGCAGTGTCTGCAACATGTGTACAGACATATGTCCGTCATGCATGACCATCCGTGAAGGTGTCAGTCCAACGATGTTCATGTGTCAGTGAGGTGGGAAATCCCACAATGTGCACAGCAAGGAATACTAGTAGGGCAACGTAATCCTGTACCAAAGACATCAGCCCGAGTACCCTGTAGCCCGAAGGTACCTCCCATCGCGCAATGTAAAACAGCTGTTAGCCAAGTGGCAAAACAATGTGAAGGGAGATCCCTATTCGCTGGGGGTACGTGTGTGCATGCATTTATATCTAAAATAGGCTAAAAGATATGCTGACATCTCGCAACTTCTGAAAATTAATTGCACTTGCCAAGTGGCAGGGAGAGGTGAGAAGAAGTCCAAGTTACCACAGAGAAGCATTGCATTAATGTGAAAGAACAGAAAATCTTATCTTAATCGTGGTGCACACCCGAATTCGGGGAAGAAAAGTGTACGGAGCCCGTTAAGTGTCCGTCACTGTGCAGTGGGACCCTTCCTTTCCTCCTGTGAAAAGAGAAGAAAAAAAAAGAAAAACATGTACTTGTGTAAGTATACATTAAAAGAATATATATACCAGTGAACTTTAAAATCATGTACATTCTGTTAATGGCACAGAAACAAGGAAGAAACTTAGGACGTTACGATACACATGGACAAGGCAACATTAATCATCATGCAAATGTGTTGCTAGCTCCTCGTCCAGGTTGTGTCCCCCCGGGAATTTAGTTTCTAGCTCTAGTATCCATTTAGATTCCTTCTTGCGCAATGCTAGTACCCTGTTACCACCTCTGGGGCCCATTTGTAACTTTTCAATGGCAAAGAAGCGTAGTAGGGAGTTGTTCGACAGGTGGTAATCCTGCAAATGCCTAGCTATAGGATAGTGCAGGTCCCTGTTCGTGATGGCCCTGAGATGTTCTAGTATCCTTTTTTTGACCATCAAGGTTGTGCTACCCACATATCTCATCTTGCGTGGGCACTCCAGGATGTATATGACGAAACTAGAACTGCAAGTCAGAAACTGGGTTATACTCCTGTTACCACTCAAACCTGGTACATTAAATTCCTTCACCATGTGGCTGTACCGGCAGGCTTTGCAATGCCTGCACAGAAAGAAACCTCTGAGGTTATGTTCTCCCCCGGTACGGGGTTCTGTTATGTCACCATGTACTAGGGTGTCCCTGAGACTTCTTCCCCTCCTATATGTGATCATCGGTCTGTCACTGATGGCGGGACCCACTGTCGGGTCACTCTTCAAGATCTCCCAATTTTCACCCGGAATCTTATGGATTTTCTGGAAGTTCCTATTGTAGATCATGATAACCCTGGTGTCAGTGGTGTTTGCTTCTTTTTTCTGGGTATCCAGGGTTTGCTGTCTGCTTACTGTGCTTTTTTTTTGATAGCTCGATTGAGTACCCAATCGGGATAGCCTCGCGCTCTGAATCTAGAGATCATGATCTCTTGTTCGGTTTGGTAGGATTCGTCGGTACTACAGTTTCTTCTTGCCCTCAGCAGTCCCCCATAAGGGATGCTCCATCTGCTGAGGGCATGAAGAAGGCTGTTACCCGCCGTGTCTTTACGATATAAGCTGCTTACGAGAATGCCTTGTCGTACTTCGATCCTGACATCAAGGAACTCTATACATTCCTTACTCATGTTCTGACTCAGGACTATGTTGTATGGGTTGCTGTTCAGTTTTACAATGAAATTAATGGCTTCCTGTTCGCTGCCCTTCCAAATGATAAACAAATTATCTATGTACAGCAGCCATAATGCAACTTTCTCAAAGTCCTGGCAAAGCATTTCCTCATTGCGTATTTCCTCCTCCCACAGGCCCAAGAAGAGATTTGCAAAACTGGGCACAAAGCACGTGCCCATGGCCGAACCTAGTACTTGCTTATAAAGATCCCCATTAAACATGAAAATGTTATTCTTCAAACATAAATTCATCATTTCAATAAGCATTTTCGTGTGTTCTAGGTAACCTATATGCTTGTTACTCAAAAAATGGGAGCATGCTTTTATCCCTTGATCGTGTTCTATGATGGTGTACAGAGAGTTCACGTCAAGGGTGATGAGGATATACTCATCATCAATCACAAAGGAGGGACTCTGGGGTTTTTGGACAGGTCCAGCATACGTGCCCAAACTTAGTAAAGATACAGAAAGTATGCTGTTCCTAATTACGAGACAAGGGAAAACTAGGGCAACCGGTTTTGCGTGGTCATGAGAAGTAGGAGGACGGGGATTCCTCCTCTTGGAATTTGGGGCCCTCACACACCCGGCTGGGTGTCATGCTTCATCATAGTGCTGCTCCTCATCAGGTCGGCGCTGCAATACCTGACGGGCTCTCTATGAGGGGCTCTTTAGTAGTGTACTCCTAAACTGAGAAAAATCCTAACTTTAAGACTTTCGGTATTCACAGAAGGCATTTAGGAGTCCTAAAGTTAGGAGTCCTAACTTTACTACTCCTAAACTGAGAAAAATCCTAACTTTAAGACTTTCGGTATTCACAGAAGGCATTTAGGAGGACTACTAACTTCTGTGAATACCGAAATGAGTAAATTCATTCTGTGAATACCAAAATGAGTAAGTGTATTCTGTGAATACCAAAAGTACTAACTTTACGTTTTTGACGTAAGTTAGTTCTGTGAATCAGGCCCCATGTGTTTTAGTATAGATGGCAGCAAAGACTGCACCCCAAGTGGTGCAATCTTCCAGTTGTGATGTGATCCCCATCGGTAAACAGATTATTAGGATTCTGTGTTTCTCATGCGGGCTAGTATTTGGAAATACTGCTTCGATTTGAGTAATTTTTTGAGCTATCCAGAATGGAATTTGCTCATGTTTTGTGGGCATTTTACCCATGACTGCGTATAGAGTCTGTGGTATAATTTTTAGTGTATTCCCCTGTTGAGGAGTTTGATTTGGAAGTGTCAATGGTGGTTGGACTGTGAAAGTCCGCATGACATATTGGACCAATTGTCTGTAGATTTTTATTAACTCTGTAATTTGAGTAAGTAGTTCCTCGTCTGACATTATATTGAGGTCAGGATGAGGAGTGTAGACGGCTAGAATCGGCCATGTTGCTCCTGGTCTACCTAGTGGACCAAGCCTGGTAATGTTTTTGTGATGTTTTAGGGCGCCTTTAAACCAGAGCTGATGCTCCTGGTATGTTAGTGGAATTTCAATATCCTCGAAAGGTATATTCCTCTGGTGGATCATCTTCTTTGTAGAAGTGAAACAGTCTTGTTACTGAATTTGATTCAGGAAATATTACCCATGAATAGAATACCTCTGTCTGAAAGGATTCGTGTGCCTCTATCACGAAAACTGCTCTACCGCCTCTTGGTGGTAGGCCATGTTTTATAAGTTTTAGAGTGATGGCTCTTCTTAATTTTGGAGCGATGTCTATAACACCCTCCTCAGGTTCATTTAAACCTGTAAAGTTAAAAACTGGTATGGCTGGGTCAGCCACAGCTCCACCGTTTCCGGTGTTATTGTCCCCGTTTTCGGACATTTGTTTTTTGAAAAATGTAGAACAAGTTTCAAGGAAACAAAAGATAAGGTGCACAATATTTTGGAACACTGTATCCTTCAACGTTGAACAAACCAAACAACTAATATATAGGGTGCTTCCCTATTTAGTTATGGCGGATATTTAACCCTACCCACTCCGGACGTCTTATGGAGTATGTGAGTAGGGGTCTCTGAGAAAAGCACGAATGAGTTACTCAGTATCTAGCGTTAAATTACTGCCTTACCAAACCGTTGGGCGCCATGTAGTGTAGTTCCTATTTCCCTAATAGGCTCTGCGCATTGGAATAACATAACCTATAGGTTTGACATAGGACTAAGGTCTGTATGTCCCTATCGATTATACTAAACTTAATTACCTGTGCCAGCTAGTTCAGAGGCCACTAGAAACTCCTTGAGAACAAGAAGGGAGTAGTTTCTGGCAACCGAAAAACATGACTACTTTGTTTCCCTTTAGAATTGGAACATGTCTCAGAATTGTGGAAACAATAGATAAAAGTTTCACTCATTCAATCGTGCATGCTTAGTTTCTGCAGAGTTACACAGAAAGTAAAAACGGGCGTTTCAATAAAAAGGGTTTTATTGAACAGTCTTGTTTCTCATGTAAGAGATATGTGCTGTTACGATCACAAGACAGTATGCAGGATAAATAATGTACAGCGTAAGCAGTAGAAATAAATAATACTGCGCTAGCATTATCTTTTAGCATATATTCACGTACATAAATAACATGAGCTAAAAATGCGAGTACTCATAAGGTGCTTCTCTAAGCTAGTTCTACCCCAATGTACCTAACCTAGTCTAGGTGTAGGGAAAGGTAGAAGTAGGTGGAGTATTCTCTAGTATGGTAGACTAAGAGCATGTTAAGTCTAGTATGCCAAGAGTCCCTCTAGGTTCTAGTCAGCTCCATACCTTCAGAATGAGAGAGGTGGGAATCTCCTGCCGGATCTTGGAACTCTAACACCCCGCGAAGGGAGTCAGAACACTGGAAGCTGGATTCGTCTGCGTGCAGGAATGACAGCGTCTTCTCAGTGCGTCAGGCCGGGATACGGGCTCCTCTGAAGTCGAGGTCTCCTCTAACTTGCTTGGGCAAGGGAAGGTATATTTATACCTGGTAGGTGTCGAGGAATGTTAGCATTGACGTGAGGTCGGACAGAGGAAGACGTCAGGAATGAACCCATAAGGTATAACGGTTCATACATAATAGATGAGTTCTTGGAGAAATCAATAGTCCTGTGCTAGGGGAACTCCCGAAGCTTAAGAGTCTGGTTTCTAAGAACTCGTTGTGACGTTAGGGTGGACGGATGTCGGTGACCATGCCTGTATTTGGAGTGCACGGTTAATGCCTAAATAAGGACTGAGAATTCTATGCCTATATAAGGGCATGGCGAATTGTGCCTATATAAGGACATGATTCAGGAAAACCTATATACGGACACCTAAAGTGGAATACAACACCGCCCTGTCATTGCAAACGGCAATGTCCCAGGGGTGGGCACTCCGGGACATTGCAGCAGCCAGCCCTGGGGGGTGGCGGTCCCCAGGGCCATCGAGGGCTGCAGGAGGGGGCCGCCGGCCACCCTCCCTTTGAGTGCAAAGCCCCAGGGAGGTGGTGGTCCCCGGGGCTTGGGGGGGCCGCAAAGCCCCCCTCATTAATGAAGGAAGCCCCGGGGAGGTGGTGGTAACCGGGGCTTGGCGGGCCCGCAAGCCCCCCCTATTAATGAAAGAAGCCCCGGGGAGGTAAAAAAAAGTAAGTAAGTCCAGTATTTGTATAGCGCACGAATCACCCCCAAAGGGGTCTCTCGGTGCTTGGGGGTCATTGGGAAGATTAAGCGAGCTATTGCCAAGAGTCGCATGCTGCTGGGCAGACCCCTGCTGCTGGAGCAAGGGATCGAACTGTGATCCCCAGCGTCCAGCGTCGGTCACCCTAGCCGCGGCGCCACACCTCTTCCCCAGAGGTGGTGGTCCCTGGGGCTTGGGGGGGCCCGCGGGCCCCCACTAATTAATTAGGCATTGCCCCTGGACCTGGCCCATCCGGAGGCTTATAGGAAACAAAGCGGGGGAGGCCGCGCTTCATTTAAAAAAAAAAAACAATTTTGGCCGGATTCGCGCACCCAGCTCGAATGTAGCCGTTTAAAAAAAAAAATGCTTTTTTGGGCCTGGTGGTCCTTGTGGGACCCCCTGAGCAGGCCTAGGGGGTCAGGGTGTTTCTACCCTGCCCCTTTTCTTGTTTTTTATCTTTGTTTTAACTTTTTCTTGTGACTCGGTTACCAAGTCACAAGATGGCTGCCAACACATTCTGGTTTAGAGTGTTGGCAGCCAATCAGAGTGAAGCTCGTGCCCGGGAGGGCTCGCGAATCCTCCTCGGTGCTCAGATATCGATATTTTTATTTTTTGAATTACTCAGCAACCACTGAACGGATTTACACCATTTAAAAAAAAGCATGCTTTCTAGACCAATGCCTACCTTTTTGCCAAATTTGGTGTAATTCCATTCAATAATTCGGGCTGTAGCTTTGTCTAAAGTTTCCTATGTAAATTAACATGGAGAAAACGTGTTTTGGGACCCCCCTTCTTTCTCAGCCCCCGCTTGACGAATCACCCCGAAACTTTCTAGACAGGAGCTGAGCGGAGCGCCCCATTAGTTTTGAAAATTTCGCGAAGATTTGTCAACCGGTGCCAAAGATATTGGCAAAACAAAAACCACTTTTCTTATGGAAACTAGGTCCTAACTATAACTACCTACGGGCGACCGCCACTAGGTAATATATACATATATATATAGATTGATAGATATATTTATATATATTTACCTACTGGCAGTTGCGGATCTTACAGATCTCAAAATGAGATCTGATTCGCTGTCAGCACTTCAATCAAAAAGTGTTGACAGTCATCTTGGGACTCAGACTATGCGGAGACCCCCCAAAAAAAATTAAGGGAGCATGGTAGGAAAACCCTGACTCACTAGGCATGGTGGTGGGGTCCTACAGTGACCAGTAGGGGTCAAAAACGCTTTGTTTTTATTTTCCTGTGAAACTGCAGTGCATCCATGGATCGACTGGAATTTTTTTAAAAAAGCAACCCTGGTTACCTGCTCTTGCTTATTTTTGTGTTCCGGGTGGGCCAAGTCCCGGAGGGAATTTCTAATATTATTATGGGAAGGGGGCATACATG
Source organism: Calotriton arnoldi (assembly GCA_963921515.1). NCBI lineage: Eukaryota > Metazoa > Chordata > Amphibia > Caudata > Salamandridae > Calotriton > Calotriton arnoldi. Next base: position 412,556 of record CAWUFW010001916.1, read on the forward strand.
GCCCCCCTCCCCAGGCCGCTTTTGGCCCGGGGACCCCATCCTCCAGGCCCGGCTGATATTGATAAGGGGAGGGGGGTACACAGCCCCCCTCCCCGGGATGACTTTGTCCCCCGGGAACCCAACCCCCGGGGACCATCTGTACTTACAAAGGGGAGGAAGGCCATGCACCCCCCATCCCCAGGCCGATTTCAGCCCCAGGGACCCAATCCCCCTGAGCCAACAGCAGCTATGTCCCAGTGTTCCCACCCCTGGGACATAGCGGTTTGCCTGTCTGTTTGTTCTTGCTTGGTGGGAGCAATTCCAATGCTCTCACCAAGTGAAAGCAAACACTAAGTCCGCTCCTAACATGCAGAAGCATGAAAAATGCTCCTGCCCACTAGAACTTTTCATCTGCTTTCCCGCCTGCACAGACTGATAAACAAAACACACAAAAAAACAAAATGGCAGCTGGGGCCACATTGTTCAATTATAGGCCTGATGAGTACACCCCTGGGGTCATATTCAATTAGGGGAGGGGAGCTGTGCGACCCCCTCCCATAGCCATTAAAATCCCTAGGGAGCCCACCTGGGTCGAAATGTGCATAAAAGGAGAGAGGTTCACGGGGCCCCCCGAGCCTCGAAAGGCCCCGGGGACCCAATCCCCCGGTGCTGATTTTTTCAATAAAGGGGGAAAATCATCCCCCTCTCAGAGCCGTTATAGGCCCGGGAAACCCACTCTTAGGGCCAAAATGCTCCAAAAAGGGAAGGGAGGCCACAAAGCCCACCCCCAAAAATTCTATGGCCTCAGGGACCCCATCTCCTGGGAACGGCTTACTAGCTATTTCCCCGGTAGACCACCGCTGGGACACAGCAGTTTCCATGGTTTCCCTTCCTGCACAAAAACAATCCTGTTTACAATGCAGGCACGCTTCTACCATGGTGCAAGGGTGCCTGAGTTGACGCTGGGCAGTACATTGTGTACAATTTTAAGTAAAGCACACTTGTACCCTCCCCAAATCAAGTAGCGCAGCAAGGTGACTTGCTGCACTGCAATGTGTGATATAATGATAAATATGCCCCAAAATCCTCTCTTAGTGATCAGGACATTTGATCTGTTTCCCTGCCCACAGTGATGGAGTCCCCTGGCCCTAGTAAGGCTCAGGGAGTGGGGCCACTTAACCCCCCTCCCCTTTAAAAACATAGATCCCTGGGGATGGGATCCCCAGGCCCTAATGGGCTTAATGAGGCTCAGGGAGGTGGTCCACATGTCCCCCTCCCCTTTAAAAGACATAAACCACTGTGGACAACCCCCAAGCTAGGGGTTTGCTTTAGGTATGCTAATAAAATATTACTTTAAGGTTAAAAAAAAAACTTGAAATTTACTGAAAAAAAACAAAGGTTAAAGTAACATTATAGTTAGGTGTGATAAAACGATCTGCTTTTGTTTAAAGTAAAAAACCTTATAAATTCACAGAAAAAACAAAGGTTAAAGTAACGTTATAGTTAGGTGAATAAGTAAGTGACAACATTAATGGTTTGGACTAAAAAACACATAAATTAACCAGTTATAGTTAGCAGCGTTAACTATAACTTCCGTCCTTCGCCATGCACTGCTTATGACCTCACATATAACATCACTCATGACATGTTCTATGACATCATTTTTTAGATCACTGATGACATATCAAATGACATCACTGATGACATCACTGATGACATCTCCCAAGCTTCTTTTGCACACATTGCTCTATAAACGGGTATAGCATTAGAGTTATGATAGTAAATGCAAAATAGCTAGAATAGTATGAAGCATCATTACTGATATCATACGTACAACCCCCATAGTTAAAGCAAGCTTGTGTTATGTTCAACATTGACCCTAACCATACACTTCATGGTTAGCTGAGTTCATATTGACTATGAACCACAAATGAAAGGGTAACCTATCCTGCACATGGTGTTCAATCTGTATAAAACTGATCAGGGATAACCAAGTTCCTCCAGATAATAAGCCCTGTTAAATAACTAATGCCGTACTACAGACAGTCTATACCTGTATTAAACCCCTGACAGTCACTGAACCTACATTGAGAAATGAAGTGGATATGAATAGAAAAATGGGCACTGGGAACACTGTTTACTCTATGGAGAGAGTTGACTCTGTATCACACTGTTTGCAGACAGTGAAATCTCATGATAAATACACCACAAAGTGTTAACCCCTTTGCTGCCAGGCCTCCCCCATCATAGTGCCCAGACTATTTTGGCTATTTGGGGTAGTTCGCGCTTAGGCCCCCATAACTTTTTGTCCACATAAGACATCCACGCCAAATTTGCATCCTTTTTTTCCAACATCCTATGGATTCTAAAGGTACCCCGGGTTTGCATATTCCCCTGGAGAGGACCGAGAAAGTAGTCAAAATACAGCACAATTCTGGGTTGTATGGGTAAAATAGGAAAGAAGTGCTGCAAAAGAAAGCATCTGGTTTTTTTCCCAGCAAATGGTATCAACAAAGGACTAAAATCACCATCTTCCCAGCTTTCAGGAACAGACAGACTTTTGTCAGAAAAACCAACTTTTTCTACACAGTTTTGGTATTTTACTGGGACATAGCCTATTTCTCATATTTGTTTGTGCTTTCAACCTCCTTTCAGGTAGTGGCAGAAATGGATGTGAAACCAATAATGGATCCTGGAAAGCTATACAGTTCTAAGAAATAGACAACATTTTGAGTTCAGCAAGGGGTCATTTGTGTACATCCTTCAAGGTTTTTCTATAGAAAGTAACAGTTAAATTAAAAAAATATTGAAATTGAGCCGAAAAATTAGCGATTTGTGCCAATGTTTTCACCTGTAACTTCTTCTAACTATGGCAGATTTTTGAAAGCAATAAACTGTTACGTCCGCTGGACCCTTCTGGTTGTGGGGATATATAGGGCTTGCAGGTTCACCAAGAACCCGAGGTACCCAGAGCCAATATCTGAGCTGCAGCTTGCAATGGTTTTTCATTGTGTACCGGGTGTGCAGCAATTCATTTGGTAAAATATTAAGGGCCTTATTACGATGTCAGGTGGAGTTTCCTCTGCCCGACATCGTCTCGGTCATGGGACCGACCGACACCCGGTCAGCGGTCAGACACACTAATTAGGATACGACCGAACAGTGTTACGTTGCATTCCTATACTTTACAATGGGAGCATGTATTCCGGCTGGAATGTATGCTCTCATTGCAAAATAAGAGGTGCAGTTCATCCCTGCATTCCGTGGCAAGGTGCCTGCCACGAGGTGCAGGGATCAACAGGGGGGCACCATAGGTGCCCCAAGGCCGTGCACCCAAGGGGGCCCTGCTGGGGGCCCCAAAAGTCGAATTCCGATAGACTTTCTGTGTCAGAAAGACCTGCACGGAAAGGCTGCCAAAACCTGACATCGTAATCCCAGGGGCAAAAAGAGCCATCCTTGGGATTACTGGTCGCATTCCGACTAGCAGACGGGCTCTATGAGCCCATCAGCAGCCAGTCAGAATGACCATTTGGATTCCTTTCCGACCACCTCTATCGCAATGAGGCGGTCGGAAAGGAATCCGACCAGCGTATTACGATGCGGTCGGAAAGGCTCCGACTGACTGTCAGAGCCATTTCCGACCGCATCGTAATAGGGCCCTAAGAGTGAAAAATAGGTATCAAGGAAATCTATGTATTTCCGAAATGGGAACAAGATATGGAGTTTAGAAGCAGTGGTTACTAGCACATCTCTGAATTTGTGGGTACTCATATTAGCATGTGAACTAGAGGGCATTTTTCAAAATGACTTCTTTTTTACACACTGTCTTACATTTGGAAGGCAGAAATGCATAGAAAGACCCGCGACAGAAAATTGCCCAAAACGCAACATGGATACATCACTAGTTGTAGATTTCGGGCCATAGCGCAGCCAGCACCTATGAAAACCTAGCAACCCCATACATCCAGGATAGGGTGACTTGTGTGGCTCTCATCAGGTTCTGTTAACCAGAATCCCTTGCAAACCTCAAAACATTCACCTCACATTTCTGTGATGGAAAGCTCTGGAATCTGAGGGGGGCCACAAACTTCCTTCCACCCAGCATTCTCCCTAGTCTCCTGATAACAATGGTACCTCACTTGTGTGGGTAGGACTAGTGCCCACGACAGGAAACGGCCCAAAATGCAACGTGGACACATTACATTTTCCCACTAAAAACTGACCCTTTTTGTGCAATGTGCCGAGCTGTAGATTTTGGACCTTAGCTCAGTCAGCACCTAAGAAAACCTAGTAAACCTGCACATTTATGAGAATCATACATCAAGGGAAATCCAGGATGGGGTGACTTGTGTGGCTCTCACCAGGTTCTGTTACCCAGAATCCCTTGCAAACCTCAAACTTTGTCAAAAAACACATTTCCTTGCATTTCTGTGATGGAAAGTTCTGAAATCTGTGGGGAGCCACAAACCTTTACCCACCCAGCAGTCTTCCAAGTCTCCCAATAATAATGGTACCTCACTTGTGTGGGTAGGCCTCGTGCCCGCAACAGAAAACGGCCCAAAACGCAACATGGACACATCACATTTTTCCACTGAAAACTGACCCTTTTCTTGCAATGTGCCTAGCTGTGGATTTTGGGCCCAAGCTCAGCCGGCACCTTGGTAACCTAGCAAACCTGTACATTTTTTAAATTAGACACTCAGGGGAGTAGAGGTTGTGGTGACTTGTGTGGCTGTCACCAGGGTCTGTTACCCAGAATCCCTTGCAAACCTCAAACTCTGTAAAATAAAAAAACATTTACCTCACATTTCTGTGATGGAAAGCTCTGGAATCTGAGGAGGGCCACAAACTTCCTTCCACCCAGCATTCTCCCTAGTCTCCTGATAACAATGGCACCTCACTTGTGTGGGTAGGCCTAGTGCCCGCGACAGGAAACGGCCCAAAAAGCAACATAGACACATTTGATTTTTTCACTGACAACTGTCCCCTTTATTGGAATGTGACTAGCTGTGGATTTTGGGCCCTAGCTCGGCCAGCACGTAGGGAAACCTAGCAACCTGTATATTTTTTTAAACTAGACACCGAGGGTAATGCAGGTTGGGGTGAATTGTGTGGCTCTGACCAGATTCTGTTACCCAGAATCCCTTGCAAACCTCAAAATGTGTCTAAAAAACACATTTTCCTCACATTTCTTTGATTGAAAGCTCTGGAATCTGAGGGGATCCATAAACTTCCTTCCACCCAGCAATTCCCATAGTCTCTCGATAAAAATGGTACCTCACTTGTGTGGGTAGGCCTAGTGCCCGCAACAGCAAACGGCCCAAAACGCAACGTGGACACATCATATTTTTCCAGTGAAAACTGACCCTTTTTTTGTTATGCCTAGCTGTGGATTTTGGGCCATAGCTCAGCCGGCACCTAGGGAAACCTGGCAAACCTGTTCACTTTTTAAAGCTAGACACACAGGTAAATCCAGGATGGGGTGACTTGTGTGGCTCTCACCAGGTTTTGTAAACCAGAACCCTTTGCAAACCTCAAAATTTGTCTAAAAAACACATTTTCCTCATATTTCTTTGATGGAAAGCTCTGGAATCTGAGGAGAGCCACAAACTTCCTTCCATCCAGCATTCCCCCAAACCTCCCAATTAAAATGATACCTCACTTGTGTGAGTAGGCCTAGTGCCAGGAGCAGGAAACGGCTCAAACGTATTATGGGGATATCAAAGTTAGCTATCATAAAACGACCTGGTTTTGCAAGGGGGTAACCTGTGTTTTTGGTCCTGGGCTCAGCGGCCATCTAGGGAAACTTGCCAAGCCCAGACAATTCTGAAAACTAGACACTTGGGAGAGTTCAGGGAGGTATGGCTTGCATGGATCCCCCAATGTTTTCTTACCCAGAATCCCCTGCAAACCTCACATTTAGCTAAAACAAAAATCATATTTTCCTCACATTTCTGTGTCAGAAAGTTGTGGGATCACTGAGCCCCGCACAAATTTCGTACCACTCAGCAATTTCCCAAGTCTCCTGATAAAAATGGGACCTTACTTGTGTGGGTAGGCCAACCGCCTGTGACAAGGAAGGGCCCAAAACATATTGTGGTGGTATCAAAATTGTTGATCACAAAACGGCCTGGTTTTGCAAGGGGGTCACCTGCTTTTTTGGTCCTGGGCACGGTGGCCAGCTAGGGAAACTTACCAAGCCCAGACATTTCTGTAAACTAGACACCTGGGAGAGTTCAGAGAGGTATGGCTTGCAATGATCCCCCAATGTTTTTTACCCAGAACCCCCTGCAAACCTCCAATTTACCTAAACAAAATCATATTTTCCTCACATTTCTGTGTGGGAAATTTGTGGGATCACTGGTTCAGCACAAATTTCCTACCACCCAGCAATCCCCCAGGTCTCCTGATAGAAATTCTCCCTCACTTGTGTGGGTGGGCCAAGTGCACGTGACAGGGAAGGCTACATTACTTGAACGTATAAACACAATAGTTACACATTTTTAATATGCATTACACTAAAAATATTACAAATAAGTTCAAATTGAAAATGTAAAACATATTTACATATTCATAGGCAAAACGTATATGTAACCTAATTTGAATATTTAAATAAATATAAAAATATACCTTTAATTAAAACTGTAAATTAAATAAATACATGATACAATATATAAATATATTCATATATATGTATGCATGTATGTATATATATATATATATATATATATATATATATATATCAAACTCCCTGGGGGACCAACAATTTGAGTAGCACTCGAACTCGGCACGCTTTTTCCCCAATAAAAGCATTTAATGGTATACACAGCTTTACTTCTCAGTCTTTCAAAGGATGCGACCGCAGCCTTACGCGTTTCGTGGCTTCACTTCTTCAGAGGCTGCAGCGGTCGGAAGGAGCATGCCGGGCCACATCCTCCTTTTTACCCAAATCGTACGCTGTGATTCAGATGCTCTTTATGAGACAATACGTGCTGAGTTCGAGTGCTACTCAAATTGTTGGTCCCCCTGGGAGTTTGATATTTGAAGCGGCCGTCCTGTCGCTGAGTTAGCACCACCCCGGATTTTGGGGGCCACGTAGTCCCAACATTGCTGCTCCTTCCAAACGCTGCAGCCTCTGAAGAAGTGAAGCCACGAAACGCGTAAGGCTGCGGTTTACCATACCATTAAATGCTTTTATTGGGGAAAAAGCGTGCCGAGTTCGAGTGCTACTCAAATTGTTGGTCCCCCAGGGAGTTTGATATATATATATATATATATATATTAAACATTTACATGAAAAACCTATGTTAACAAAAACATGCAACACACAATTTAAAAAAAATACATTTAATATAAAGAAAAAGGTCGAATTTAAATTAAAACTACATTTAAAAAAAAAAAAGCTTTAAATGAGTTACACTAATCTATCTCAAATTTAACCAACATTAGGAAAAATGTTGAACTTTAGAGAGATTGGATTTACTATACTCCCACTCCAACGTAAGCAAAAACAGGCAAAGTATTAGACTTTGGAAGGATTATATTTATTATTCCCACTCCAATCTAGATAAAAAATAGGGCAAGTGTAGGACTTCAGATGGGTTATATTTACTGTTCCCACTTCAACAAAATCAGAGAAAGTGTTCGGCTTTGTAGTGGTTTAATTTACTTCCTACTCCAATTTCAGTAACAGTAGGGAAGTTGTTGAACTTTGGAGGGGTAAGATTTACTATTTCCACTTTGATAGAAGCAAAATCAAGAAGTGTCAGACTTTGGAAAGGTTAGTTTTACTATTCCAACTCCAATTTAAGCAACCATAAGGAAGATTTTGAAATAAGGTAAATCAAGGAAAGTGCTGGACTTTGGAGGGGTTACATTTAGTATTCTCACTCCATCGTAATCCAAAAAAGGGGCAGTAATAGATTTTGTAAGGGTTACATACATTATTCCAATTTCTATTCATTCTCTAAGAAAATGTTTTATTGTCTAACAAAATACAATTATTAAAACATATCAAAATAAAAAATAAATACTATATTAATAATTAAAAGAAATAATAATAGATAAATAGGTTAAAAAATAAAAAGCAAACTAAATACATTTTAAATTACACGTAATTTACATACAAATAACGGATTTAATGAGCCTAATTACCAATTAAATAGGAAATTACCATCAACAATTATTTAAAGAAATATAATTTAACTAACTTCCCACCTTATTCCCCTACAAACACAACAACCCACCACTAAAGTTTACCTTAGTAATTAAACTGTAAAACATACATTAAAAATCACAAATTAAAGTTCGAAAACTTCAATAACTAAAATAACCATTAATCAATTAGCTTAAATAATAACTAATTAAGGGGCTCATTACAATGTCTGGCAGAAAGCCTCCTCCCGACAGTCAGAATCTCCTCGACTACGTCGGAGCCCTTCCGACCGACTCGTCGGTTTATATTCCGACCGCCCAATTTAAATAACTTCCTACCCAATTCCACTACAAACCCAATGACCTGCTACTAAATTATAATTTACTAATTAAATGTAAAAAAAAATTACACATTTAAAATTGCAAACCATATTAAAAAAAAAATTACATTATTAATACTGACACCTAAAATTAATACACTTACATATTAAAAAATTAAAACTGACATTTATTACAACTATAATAAAGTAAACAATATCAAATACAACAGAATTGCAAAAACATTACATATGTTAAAAAAAGATTCTTAACTTAGATATTCTGTTCCTCAGCATTTTTGTTGTGACAATATTTTGGACTCAATTTTCATGTCACACAATACTTTTTGATTCAATATTTGTTGCATTCACCATGTGAATACAATATGTCTGGCACATACTACAGCAAAGAGCCAGGATATGATTACCTACACAATTGTCCTTCACTTTTCCTTACACGGAAATCCGAGTTTTGTGTATTTCAAATACCAATATAAAGGTTTTCTCAAGTGTATTTGCAAGGACTGTAGAAACATGTTTCCAGATGTCATCGGGTGGATAGTGTCTTACTGTATTTGTGTGTTTGCTGTTCATCCATGAGAATCTATGGAATGCACACATTTATATAGAACAACTAGATGTAGAGATATCTTCCTAGAGTGGGTTAGAGTGATAAACCTTGCCTGTCGCACCTCTGTGTGAACAGCACAGCCCTGGCAATCTGTTCCAGAGGGGTTTAATAGCACCAGCCTGTCAAACTCAACAGATGTGGAATGATGACTTTAAAACTAAAGCAAGGTGTGAACACGAGGAAAATAAAAAATATTACATGCTGAAAAGTAAATCAGGAGAGACTTCTGAGGTGACACCTGACAGGAATGCCGGTGGGTGGCAGGTTTAACTTTTGTTATGTATCGCTTCCATTGGAAGCCTCTATTGTTTGAACCAGATACTTAAACTGGAAATTCACTGCTATGACGTAACAAAAGTGATAACAAAACTCATTACTCACTGATGCTACTGCATAAAAGCCTTACAGGTCAGGCTGGCAGGGCTCTCTGAGAACTTGTCAGTGCAGTGCTTCTTGTCTGCTTTGACTGAAAGCAGAAAGCACAACAGCAGGAGCGGGAAGGAAGGCAGGGAAGGTGGTTGGGGCTGGTTAAAGATGGCAGGTAAGGTATTGGTTTCACACTGGGGACAGGCAGGAGAGGCCACATGATGTATGTGTCTCCCATTACTTCTTTACCACAGCCTAGCATTTATAAGCAGGAGCATTGATGTCAATTAGAACTCTTCTGTGAAAAGCATCTCCATAACTCACAGTGCCCAATCTATAATTCTAGATCGTATGTATGGCTCTAGCAGAGATCCATTAGGGTGGATGACTGTATTCTAAATCCAGTAAGTCACTGGATGTAGCATCAGTGGGTAACAGAGCTTGTTAACCACTGTATGGCATCCTGCAATGGGTGACAGAGCATTGGCGGGTCCGTGGTCACTGGGGATTGGCCCATATGCCCATGGAACCCCAATGTCATGAAGGTTCCATGGCAGCCTCTCGAGGTGACTGTTATGTGACAGGAGTTAGTTGCCTGGCTGTGGCTGAAGTGTGTGCAATAAACATAATTATCCTGATTCCTGTGTGATGACTCTTCATAGATGACAGAAGAATCATAATATTACACTGGTGATGACGGACGGGATCCGGACTTAAGAAGGACAACAGAGGGTCACTCCGTAACACACCTCAACATGCCAGGGAGGAAAGAGTTTTGGTAGCAAGCTCTACAGTGGTCATCAGCTGTGATGACATGAGCCTCGTTCCCTGTCTTTACCCTGTCTGAGACTAACGACCGGAGCCTCGGCAGCGCCAATCACCACTGACAGCCTACAGCAACGTACTGAACTGTAAGTGATCCCCGGTAACTGTGGCTTCTACCTCCCTACACGTCATTGGCTTTTCAAGGGAGTGCACTCACCTACAGGAAGACCTGGTGGCTCACGCCTTTCTTGGAGCTTAGTGAGGCAGGTGTGTGGGGTGCGGCGCGCACTCCACTCACTTCACAGTCCTGTGAGGCCCTGCCGCCTCTCGCTTGTGTCCACTATGCAGGGGTTTCACCTTCTGGCCATTCCTTTTGGGCAAGCACAAGAGATACAGGTCGTGGCAGGAGACTTATGATCCTCGTTGGTTCTCCCGAAGCCGGAATCTTTTCCTCCTTGACCGCTGACTAGAGGGGGTGGAGTGAGTGACGTGAGGGAGGAGGCCCTCCGATAAGATCATCTACTTCACTGTGATATTTCCTTTTGTTCATGAGCACTGCCAACTGGGGGTCCTTGCGAGGTACTGCCGATACCAGGATTGTGAATTTCCTTAGTGATTCACACACCTTTGGGAAAAAAAGGATAAAGCAGAAGTTTGAAGATCATCTACGCAAGCGCGACTTGAAGCCTTGGAATCTACGTTGCGTACACTGTTGGAGTACTTTTAATGATACGCACACTGGGCCTTCTCTGGGATTCCAGGGAACACTAGTGGACTTCCTTCAGTGATCCGCACACTGGGACATCTTTGTCAGGGAACCTCCTCACCGACCTCTGTGTTAAGATTAAGGGGGAGGTGTCGCTTCCTGGGCAAATACTGTAAGAACTTCATCACTGATTCTCACACATGTAGTTGTTTTAAAGCTCTTGCAGAATATCCTCTTCAGGTGGCTACCTTACTGGGGCGATTAGAATTCCTTAAACTTTATTCTCCAGGTAGTTCAGTGCTAGTAATAGGTATGCCACATTTATAAATTAGTCCTATCGTGCAGGAAAACACTCTTGGGAGGCACATTCCTTATAGTTACAGAAGGGGACGCTTGAATCAGTGGGCTGCATTATCAGAAATTTAGGAATTCAATTGCACACACTTGTGAGGAGCTAACATGCAAAGTTTCACACCCCCACCTTTTTTCCTATCATGCTCAGGAGAACCGCCACTGAGGTAGAGCAAATGGAAAAAAAGTATTCCACAACTATGCAGTGGTCTGCAGACCGAATTTTGACCTGGAAATGAAAACGGCATTGTTACTCCATTGCCTAGGAGCAGAAGGGATGACATTTTAGAGCATCTGCAGGATTTTGGGGTGAATGTAGCTAGAGTCTTGAATGAGTATGAGATTACTATAAAGAAATTGGGCAACCATTTTCTACTCAGGATTAGCACCATACTAGAATGCTTCCCTTTTGGGAAAAGGTCACAGAAGGAAGGAGAAAGCGTAGAAGACTACGGGCCCGATTCTGATGCGGGTTGGAAAAGCTTCCCGACCGAGGGCCTGATTCTGATGCGGTTAGGAAGGCCTCCTAACGGCATTTGCTCCTTCCAAATCGGATCGGGAATGTGTCTTCCCGACCGAGGGCCCAATTCTGATGCGGTTAGGAACAAATGTTCCCATTGAAGTCAATGGGAGTTTAACCAAATCGTATCTGGAAGCTTCCGGATGCATCCTACTCCGCCGGTCGGACTTTCCCGATCCGAGTGGGTCGGACACCATTTCCCAACCGATTCGGTCGGGAAGCTTTTCCAACCCGCATCAGAATCGGCCCCTGAGTGTCTGCATTAAGAAAGTTGGCAGACACATGCAACTTTGGAGAAGTATGGATGAGCACATTAGAGATCAATTCCTTCTGAATTGCAACATAGAGGAGGTTTGGGAAGAACTTTGGCTAAAAGAAAATCTCCCTTTGAGTGAGGTGTTAATTGTAGGCAAGCAGGTGGAGTACAAGCTGAAGTGTGTGCATAGATAAAAAAGATAACACAGGCAAAGACGAAGTAGAGCAAGCAGACACTGAAGAGAACAGTGTCACAGAAGAAAATGATTCCAAGTGAAAAAAAGAATGCGGAGGAATTCAGTGGGAGGTGTTTCCTTTGTGGACATGCAGGGCACCAGCTAACAGCAGGGATTGCCCAGCAATTTAGATGCAATGCAACAAGTGTGCCAAAAAGGGGCATTACATTGCATGCTGTAGGAGTGGTAAATATAAAAGGAAAACAGATGAGAGAAACATGACCGAGATCTGTGATGAGACAGTGCTAGATATGTCTGACACCAACCGAGGCAACCTGAAGGACTTGATTAAGATGGACGACAAAGAGGTAGAAGTCAAGGCAACCTGAAGGACTTGATTAAGATGGACGACAAAGAGGTAGAAGTCATGCTAGACTCATGTTCCAGGCTCATTATCATTACAGATGAGATGTTTAAAGGGATACATAATGGACAGGTGAAACTGCATAAAATGGACAATTATCCCAGCTATCAAGTAAGTAAAATGTTTTAGTACAGACTGGAATGTGCCCGAAATGTCACTATTTGCTGTTGATTAGGCACGTTACCTCAGTTATGCTGTTCTTCAGTAGTCATCTCTGTTGTCGGTCGCGCACATGAGGCAGGCGTTATGTCCTATTTGTTTGTAGTCTCTGAACTGCCCTAACCGGTGCGATAGATTTAGCACCACCTTATAGGTCCCGATTTGGAATTGTTAGGTGGTCCCAGAGATGTTGTCATCTGCTTGTCCTAACACACCACAGTTGGTAACACTCCCGCTTAGACTAATGTATTTAAAACATACACATGTTTCTTTTTTCCCGGTAATGTCATAATCTTATTGAAGTCCCCGCACTGCACAATTCGGTGCAATAGACTTAGAAACAACATCCAGGTCCCAAGTTTTGTCTGCTAGGTGGCTTCACAGAAGGTGTCGGCTGCTGGCTCAGCCGGTCCCCCAATACACCACTGTTGGTAGTACTTTCGTTTAAACTACCGCATTCAACACATCCTCCTGTCTCTTTTCCCCGGTAATGGTCTCCCACTGTTTTTTTCCCTACTGGGATAGGTATTCGTCTTGGCCCAGTGATCCTCACCCTCGGCCACCTGATTCCAGACATGAAGACTGTGTATCTCATATTAGTATCTATCGACTTTTGACTACTGACAGAGGCCTGTATTCTGTTTGGCAATAGCACTATATGGCAGCCATTGACCTATATTAAGGTACGTTTTAAATCCATTACATTCATAGCCATACCAGATATATAAATTATTTTGATAGATTACGGAACTAATGCCTGGTGTTCACTAATCTTTAACTGTTGCAGGGGACGCTTCAAGTACAGTTGATTTGGCTTCAATTGATTTCTACTCTGGTTATGATATTAGGTATTATTTACTTTGCCCGTGCTATTTCAGTCACTTTGAGTTGTTTCCCCATTGGGATTTAACGATCACCTCACAGACAATCTATCCATTATCGTTGTTCATTTCAGCAATTCTCTGGACCTAATCTCGCCCTTGAGGCTGTTTTTAGGAATACACCTATCCCATTTGGTCCTGGTGAGCAAAGTTGTGCTATTTTACACATAGCTGTCCTGTTTCCACACCTTTCTTTCTGGTTGCATGTGAAACTTCATATGGTATAACTAGTTTTGGGTACCTTTTTGGGACCAGAAACTCTATATTTCTCTCATCTTTTTCGATCTCGATTAAAGCACAATTTTTCTTTCCATTTCGTTAACACATCTGGTTTCTTTGGGACGTCGGCTCTTCCTCTAGTATGAGTGTACCACAGAAACCGTGTATTCATGAGAGATGTCTTTAACTTAATGTACCTTTACCTTATTTCTGTAGATAATGCTTTTTAATGTGGTTTCCTGATGAAGGCGGCACTCTCGCCAAAACGCGCGTCGATACCTTGAAGAACTAGCACCACATTTATGTATTCTATTGATTGTTTGTTCTTTTTTCTGTTTTAGTGTGGCTCATCATCTGTATGTGTGTTTGTACTGCTTTCATACTTTGTGATGTTCAGTGTATTGAAATGAACATTTTCATGTACATTGAGTTTTGACAAGACTTTCAAAACAACATTGAGAGTTGGAACATCAGTAATATGCACCCAATCTTTGGGATTAGCAACTGACATATTGGTTTGTCATCTGTTATATATGTTTTAGTCATTGTTTGATGAAGTCTGAGCCACCTTTTTAAGTATTTTGTAATAAAAATATTATGATATATTTTTATAATTGTTTGGTACATTGAGTTGATTTTACATCAGTGCTCTAATTGAGGTCTGTTATAGGTTTCTCTTGACCTATATGTTGCCTTGTGATTCTTTAATGTCATTTGCATTTTCCCTGTCCTAGGAACGTGTATTAGTTACAGGTGGTCCTTTTTTCGCATTACATAATTGGTCTGTTGTCAGGAGAAAGAAATGCAAAATTCCTATTGGTTTTGGTAGATCTCTTTTTTCTCAAGGTGGCCCTGAAATTGAAATGGTGTCAGATACCAGTTCCACTGCAGTGATCAAATTTCTAGTGGAAGTGTTCATGAGAGAGGGTCTACCCAACGCTTTGCTATCTGATAATAGTACACAATTTTGCTCCAGGGAGATGAAGACGTTTTTGGATAGAAATGGGATAAGAGACAAACTCTGTGCCCTCTACCATCCAGAAACAAACAGAGTATGAAGTGATTTAACAAAATCCTGAAAGAAGGTATCCGGTTGACCAAGAGCAATGGTTTGTGTTGGAGGGAGGAAATAGTGAACAGGTTGGAAGCCTATCGCCTCACTCCGCACCAGTCTACAGACAGGACACCGTTTGAACTGTTGAGAGGTCAGAGACCTGACTGGAGGTTAGTGCCAGGTTGGATGAAATGGTGCAAAGAATGGGTAAAAGTAGATACTAACCAGCCTTGGAGAAAAGGATAGGTAGAGTTACAAGCTGCAAGAAAGGTGCGTTATGACCACACTGACAGGACCAAGTTAGCACAGTTCAAGCTGGGGGAGAGGGTTACGGTAAGGGCTCCCACTGGTCACCAATCAGGGTTGAAATTCACTGAACCCCAGTGTTGTATTCCGCTTTAGGGGTCCGTATATAGGTTTTCCTGAATCATGTCCTTATATAGGCACAATTCGCATTGCCCTTATATAGGCATAGAATCCCTGTCCTTATTTAGGCATTAACCGTGCACTCCAAATACAGGCATGGTCACCGACATCCGTCCACCCTAACGTCACAACGAGTTCTTAGAAACCATTCCCTTAAGCTTCGGGAGTTCCCCTAGCACAGGACTATTGATTTCTCCAAGAACTCATCTATTATGTATGAACCGTTATACCTTAAGGGTTCATTCCTGACGTCTTCCTCTGTCCGACTTCACGTCAATGCTAACATTCCAAGACACCTACCAGGTATAAATATACCTTCCCTTGCCCAAGCAAGTTAGAGGAGACCTCGACTTCAGAGGAGCCAGTATCCCGGCCTGACGCACTGAGAAGAGGCTGTCATTCCTGCACGCAGACGAATCCAGCTTCCAGTGTTCTGACTCCCTTCGCGGGGTGTTAGAGTTCCAGATCCGGCAAGAGATTTCCACCTCTCTCATTCTCAAGGTATGGAGCTGACTAGAACCTAGAGGGACTCTTGGCATACTATACTTAACATACTCTTAGTCTACCATACTAGAGAATACTCCGCCTACTTCTATCTTTCCCTACACCTAGACTAGGTTAGGTACATTGGGGTAGAACTAGCTTAGAGACGCATCGTATGAGTACTCGCATTTTTAGCTCATGTTATTTATGTACGTGAATATATGCTAAAAGATAATGCTAGCGCAGTATTATTTATTTCTACTGCTTACACTGTACATTATTTATCTTGCATACTGTCTTGTGATCATAACAGCACATATCTCTTACTCGAGAAACAAGACTGTTCAATAAAACCCTTTTTATTGAAACGCCCGTCTTTCCTTTCTGTGTAACTCTGTAGAAACTAAGCATGCACGATTGACTGAGTGAAACTGTTATCTATTGTTTCCACGATTCTGAGACGTGTTCCGATTTTAAAGGGAAACAAAAGTTGTCATGTTTTTCGGTTGCCAGAAACTACTCCCTTCTTGTTCTCAAGGAGTTTCTAGTGGCCTCTGAGCTAGCTGGCACAAGTAATTAAGTTTAATATACTCGATAGGGACATACCGACCGTAGTCCTATGTCAAGCCTATAGGTTATATTATTCCAATGCGCAGAGCCTATTAGGGAAATAGGAACTACACTACATGGCGCCCAAACGTTTGGTAAGGCAGTAATTTAACGCTAGATACTGAATAACTCAGTCGTGCTTTTCTCTCAGAGACCCCTACTCACATACTCCATAAGACGTCTGGAGTGGGTAGGGTTAAATATCCGCCAAAGCTAAATAGGACAAAAACCCTATATATTAGCTATTTTGGTTTGTTCAACGTTGAAGGATACAGTGTTCCAAAATATTGTGCACCTTATCTTTTGTTTCCTTGAAACTTGTTCTACATTTTTCAAAAAACAAATGTCCACACGCAGGGACAATGACACCGAGAACGGTGTAGCTGCGGCTCAACCAGTCGTAACAGCTTTTAACTTAACCGGTTTAAATGAAACCGAGGAGGGTGTTATAGACATCCATCCAAACTTAAGAAGAGCCATCACTCTAAAACTTATAAAACACGGCCTACCACCAAGAGGCGGTAGAGCAGTTTTCGTGATAGAGGCACACGAATCCTTTCAGACAGAGGTATTCTATTCATGGGTAATATTTCCTGAATCAAATTCAGTAACAAGACTGTTTCACTTCTACAAAGAAGATGATCCACCAGAGGAATATATTCCTTTCGAGGATATTGAAATTCCACTAACATACCAGGAGCATCAGCTCTGGTTTAAAGGCGCCCTAAAACATCACAAAAACATTACCAGGCTCGGTCCACTAGGTAGACCAGGAGCAACATGGCCAATTCTAGCCGGCTACACACCTCATCCTGACATCGATGTAATGTCAGACAAGGAACTACTTACTCAACTTACAGAGTTAATAAAAAATTACAGACAATTAGTCCAATATGCCATGCGGACTTTTACAGTCCAACCACCATTAACCATTCCAAATCAAACTCCTCAACAGGGGAATACACTAAAAATTACACCACAGACTTTACAAGCAGTCATGGGTAAAATGCCCACAAAACGTGTGCAAATTCCATTCTGGATAGCTCAAAAAATTACTCAAATAGAAGCAGTATTTCCTAATACTAGCCCTTATGAGAAACACAGAATCCTAACAATCTGTTTACCAATGGGGATCACACCACAACTGGAAGACTGCACCATCGGGGGCACAGTCTTTGCTGCCATCTATACTAAAACACATGGTATTCCGTCAATTGCAGTAATACCTGATGTCCTGAAACAAATTCAAAATGAATATGGGGCAGAACCTGCTCTGAATTTAGGTATGAAATTACTGAAAAATTTCGACCAGGTCTCAACAATAATATTATCTAATATTAAAGGGGAGGCAGCAGCAGTGGCGATCCGCCAACGATTAAGGGAATTCGATGTTACAGAACATCAAACAGAACTACCCAGAATAATAGAACAATCTTATGCAGAATTAGGCAGAGATAGGTTGGGTGGAAGACCATTGAAGCCAAAACTATCTGAAAGTCCTGAGAAGGACTCTATTAAACAAACTCCTACATCTTCTAAAAAGAAGTGGGAAACTAATAAACAAAATTCAAACGAGAAACGTTCTCAATCACGAGGTAGGTCTCCTCAAAAGGAGCCCTCTGAAAGGAGGTATAACCTCAGGAATAGGGATAATTTGAAAAAGCCTGACAGGTATCAAGATACTGATACACGTTCCTCTCGTACCTTTCAGATCTCGTCACAGACATCGGAAAGAAGAGGACGGTCAGAACATAGAGAAGAACGCGGAAAATCGAAAGACGACAAATACGTTCCAAAAAATAAATCCAAACCTCAATTCTCAAAAAGAAGGTAGCAGGTCTGAAGGTCAGACATGCCGAGGATACTGAGAACACAACTCAAGAACGGAGAATGGGCTCAGACAATGCTGGACAGTGCAGCAGAAGTCACAATAGCTCGCCAGAACCTGAAGGAACTTCTGGAGATAGTGGACTTGAATGAATACATTACCGTTGAGACTGTAGACACCAGGGTTAGTACTCCACAAAAGTTATATGAAATAACACTCCGGATGGAGGGAGACATACCTAGACTAACCCTGGGCAAAGCACTACGCTACGCTCGCGTAGTTTGCGAAGTTTGCGCTACTTCGCACAACGCGAATTGCACGTAGCACAGTGCAAACACGCGTAGCGTAGCGTAGCGTAGTGCAGCGGTCATTTTTTGCTTGCTCGCGGTCCTCAACGTCAAGTTGGCGACCGCGAGCAAGCAAAATGACATCCCGGCGAGATTCTCAACGCAGGGAGGTCAGGTTTCTCATTGCGAGTGGTCGCGTATGCTCGCGACCGCTCGCGATGAGAAACTACCAGTTTGCGTTAGAAAGCTGCCGCTCGAGTAAAAATCTACTCGAGCGGCAGTAAAAGACAGCTCGCACTGTGCAAGATGCCGTTTTCAATGATTGCACAGTGCGGACAAGCATCCGGCACTGTGCAATCATTGCGAACAGTGCACTACGCAGTTCGCGTAGTGCTACGCGTAGTTCGCGTAGTGCGAACTGCACTTTGCGTAGCTTCGTGTAGCGCTACTTCGCGAACTACGCCCAGGCTTAACCTAGACAGGTGAAAGCACTTTGTTGGGAAAAACTTTCAAGGGGCTATGACATACTTCTAGCAGAAAAAGACTGGCCACCACAATTTGTCAGGGAGTGCCCACATGGCGAAGACATTATTATGCCTGCCTTCTCCAACCATATTCCAATTCATCTAAAATATACTTATGCCAGGAAATGGGCAGTTGCCCAGGCCCCAGCATTATATAAAAATCATGTAGGATGGGATGAGGATTCACCTCACCATAAAATACATCTGAAAAATGAACCTACTGCACAAAGGCAGTACCCAATAAAGCAAGAAGCTAAAAAACAGGTCAGGGAGATCTTAGATCAACTTGAATACCAAGGGGTGATTGAAACATGCACCTCTTCAATGAACAATCCTTTGTTTCCTGTCTCTAAACCAGACAATACCTATCGTCTAGTTTTGGATTACAGACACTTAGGGGTCGATTCCGATTCGGGCCGGAAATCTCTCCGACCGAGCCGGACCCGGAGAGATTTCCGACCGAATCGGACCCGTGCAGTCCGACCGAACGAGTACGATGCGTCCGTATGTTATCGGACACGAGTCGGTCGGACTCCCATTGAACTCAATGGGAGCCGGTCGTACAACGCGTACGCGGGCTCCCATTGCCTCAATGGGTGCGAGGCGGACAAGGGCGCCCTCTACAGCGAGTACGCCGCGAGCGCTCGCGGCGTACACGCACAGGTAGGGGGACCCTTGGGTCCCCCTGTGTGCGCCTCGCACGGGTACGCGTACAGGGGGTCCGACACGGACCCCCAAGGTCACGGCTCCGACAGCTCCTTGGAGCCGGACTGCGCGAGTCGGTCGGAGCGGTCGAGGTGCGCATCGTACTTACCCGGCCGGAAACGTCTCCATTGCGCGGTGCGAATCGGGTCCGAGCGAGTCGGTCGGAGCGGTTCGAGTCCGAGCGAGTCGGTCGGAGCTGTCGGGACGCCCGGACGAGTCGGTCGGCGACTCCGCATCGTACTCGCTCGGCCGGACCCGCGTACGGTTCGGTCGGGAAACAGGCTTTCGCATGGCTTTTTTCCCGACCGAATGGTATTGGGTGCGCCTCCGACCGAGATCGGAATCGGCCCCTAAGGGGTCCATTACGATGGCGGGCGGAAACACTACCGTCGTGCTGACGGAGGCAAAAACCGCTAGTTACCGTCCGCCATCAACTGCACACACGCCCGCCAAATTAGGATGTGAAAAGTCAGGCAAATACCGCCCGTAAACCCGCGACGCCGCCCGCCATCAAAGTGCGCCCGTCTACGTAGCGGCGCGAGCTAACGGAGACACGCCGTCCGACGAAATGACGTACCGCCTGGCGTACAAATTACGTTGACACAACTAAACAGCCCCACCTGCAAAGAGACACCACACGAGAAAAGGAGGCAAAAACCACATTGCTGACTACAGAAACACCAACTCCTACTCCGACATGAATCCTGCTCTCCAGGCCATCCCAATGCTGTACCTGATGCAGCACCTAGGAGTGAACTTGCAAAGACGACGCAGGTAGGCAGACACACAACAAGGGCACGCAAACACCGCACACAATGCAAGGGCGGAAAAACTGTACATGGCCCCCCCAGACACCCTTGTGGGGACAGGACACATCCAACACTGTACCCACACATGTTCCACCTGTAAAATAAAAACAACTTGCAACATCCTGGGCACCCACTACCCGGGACCAGGAGGTGACGTCCCCGTCACGGCACCGCAGCGCAGCGGCGATGACGCACGTACACATGCGCACAACGCAGAGCCCAACGACAGCGCCACGCATGGCCTGCACACAAACACCACAAGGCCACAACTACACACACCACACACCAGCCCCACCCTGAAGGCACATGTCACGTGGCCCTCCTGCATCAATCATGTCCACAACCGACAACTCACAGTTGTCAACTTGTAGTCACACAAGTGTCCCGAACAGGGGAGTAAAGTGACGTCGAAATAGGACACACACCTGTGTGCAAAACATGGAGAAGCACACGGCGGATGCTACATAACAGCGCAAACAATGGACATTGTCCGCAAAAGGCACGCCAGTCTCATCCAAAAATACCTATACCATCCTGCACGCAATAACAAGCCATGCAATGTACAAAAGAGAAAAACCCTGCTGACTGAGAACAGGTGTTCACAATCACTACGCCCACACACAAGTCTCAATGTACAGCGGAAACTAAGTGTCCCGCCCACACACAGGAGAGCAGATAGCATTGAATGTCCTTCCATTCCTACACTTAAATCACATTGCAACAAATTCTGCAGGAGAATGGAGCCATTGTACCAACCAGAAGCCAAACATAGCCATGCTGAGTAAACCTTCCACTGGCAGATAACGCCTAACATGAAAGAAAGATAATACCACAAAACACAATTATACCACTGCTCCTTGTGGCTCAAATGCAAGTAATCAGGAAAGAGACAGACACCACTGGCCTTGACCATTCATAGGAGCATGTGGGATGAGGGCCTGTGTCCTCCTCCCAAGCCATACCCAAAGTCCTGCCGCCTAACATCCATTCAAGAATACCCAGCATCGTCGGAGGTTGCACTAAGCAGACAGCTCAGGCAGCCGGAGCACGCCATCACATCACCCTGCAGCAAAATGGCTGTTGCACCAGTGCTTCACACCTACGCCAGACAGATGCAGCTGTACAGTGATAGCTTGCTACAGATAGTGGGCTGTGCAAATCTGGCTATGCTGAATGTAAGTTACCGAGTAACTTACCGCATTGAAATGTTCAGCTGCGTCATCCCCGTGTTCTACTGTCGGAGGTGCCCATACCACTGGCCTGTGGATTTATGTCTCTCCAACCCGGCATGTCCAAATGCGGACTTGGTACACCTGTTTGCACCCCTGGACGCCCACGACAGGAACTGTTCAGTGTATGGGGGCATGGCGTTTGTGGCTGCAATCGGACACACACTGCAATGGGACCAGTGTGCCTCCGCACAACGTATGCTGGATTACAGTTTCATCGAATGTCATCCGACATGTCCCATCAGGCTTCTACAAGGGACAACTTACGATGAACACGTTGCAACCCACCATCCGCTTCATTGGATGTCATCCATGAATACCACCAATGCGAGGGATGCTCTGCTGGAAGGTATTGCATACCTGACAACTTGTCAATTCATGGGTCCCCAAATCAATACCCACAATTGAACATTCATGTTCAACACCGTACCTATGCTTGGCTTCCGCACTCAGTGGGCAGTTAGCTGTGCAACAACTATACCATGCAATCGGCAACAAACACCTTACCATCAACTCCACTGCCATGACACTTGACATTTTCGGGACATGCACCCTGTTCATCACCATATCCCGTGTCCCTGCATGAACAGGGGGAGGCAGAGGTATGGGACTTGTGTACAGTGACCACATGGCCAATACTGCACGAACAACTATGCTACAATATGTATTCTGCGCACCTGAACACATGCTGCTGTCAGTGCACGCTTATCTGTCTGCTGTATTACGTGAGAACTGTCACCTCACCTTCGTCTGTACTTCCGTGCCAGGACATTTGCATGGACAACAAATGCAACACCCTACAACATGTCCCCAGTCATTGTGTCATGTTCAGTAGCCACCATATCGCAACAACATGTGAGACGATGCTGCATGCATGTAGGCTCATGCTCTGATGTCACCTCTGACGCAGGTGTGTCGGAGTCACTATTGTAGTAATCATGTACCATGGGACTGAGATGTATTGTGCCTATGATGTCAAGCTGTCTGGTAGGCAAAATTAATACTGTCTGTGTCAAAGCCTAGAGCACTTCAGTAATGAGCAAATGTACTGTAGCATAGCAAGGGCAGGGCATTCGTAACTCTGAAACCTTTATTCCACAATCAACAACTAATCACATCTACCTGTACCCCCTTTTGTATGTGTAATCATGCTAAGTATATCCTCCACATGCATTTCGCTGCCAGTAGTGTCCACATCCTGCATCACAGAGGAAGTAAGTTCCAATACATGCCTTAAAGCAAATATGTGACTCTGGAGAATTATTGATCGTAGACAAGTACGAATGAGAGAGGATGAGAGTGTGTGAAGTACACGGGACTCGTGAGATTACCATGTAGTCAAGTGTCATTGGATGTCAATGCATATGAGTTGCTGCCACAGTGGACCCAGTGAAATACCACAGGTCGTGGGCCTTGGCATGTCAGAGTCTGACGTGGCTCAACAGATCATCACATCAACACTGACGGCCTGGTCACTACAAAGCACAGTCCTACATATGTGTACAATTACCTTCACAGTCTGACATCACACTCATCAAGCAAATATAGGAGCCACGCAAGAAGCATGCCACATCAATGCATGACAAAACACACACGATATCAGTGTGGGTGGGCAGGGCTGCACAGTGAGTACGAACCGCCGAAATTCATATACATGCTCAATTAAACAAGGCACAATCTTGACATTCACACACCCTGCAGACCCACAATGGCCAATACATATCAAGTAGGAGTCATCCTGAACTGCAAGGACACACCCACACACTGCACACTGTGCAACAGACAATACACACATGTGCTCACATTCACAGACCTGAACAAGGATACAAACACCCACCATGCCCCTGGGTAACACATGTGTGTAGTCGACATTGCCAGAGCGCACACACCCACACCAACACTACCCCAAAGTCACACCCTTCACACCACACACACCTACACCTCCCAAATGCACACATTGAAAGTAAGCCATGTGCCCAGACTCTATGTTCATCACAAGATACACATACACCTACACTGCTGGCCAGCCAGAAAGTAAGCTCACACATACCCGCACACTCCGCACATGCTACCTGTCATCCTGTGGCTAGACTCACACCCTGTGCTTTGCTTGCACGCAAACATGACACGTATACATTTACACAGAAATACCACCAAATACATGCAGACAATCCGTGTCACAGACATACGTCTTCATCACACACACAAGTAGCAGAGTCTGAAAGAAGTGAAGTCCCAGCCACGTATAATACACATAGGAATGTGAGACCAGACATTGCAATTTTTGAGGTACCATACACGGCATGTGCCTCACTTAACTATGCACACACAGTAACAACTGCAATCAGCAACTACACAGACACAACCCACTACAGGAACAACAGCATCCAGTCACAGAATACATAGACAGGCGGCAACATTGTACAACACCAGGGACAGTGGGCAGTCTGATGTGCAGAGTACTGATACGAAAAGCTACGTATGCATTGTGTGTGAGTGTACCCTGCCATGGACAGCAACACTGCCATGGCAGTCACAATAGCCACCACAGCCACCACTGTGTCACAGGTAGTTGTGTGAGGGTGCCTACCATTCAAACAGGATGCCAGTCCGACTCGGTGCTGTCTGTATGCTACGGGACATTTGGAGCTCCGCCCCTGAGAGAGAAGCACAACTGTGGAAGACACACATGTGCCATGTGAAGCGGGAGGGCTGCTTGGCACAGGTGGGTGGGTGGCACGGGTGGGTGCACACATGCAGTGTTGAAACAGACTGTGTGGGGAGGATCCCGGAGGGGTAGATTTCCACTTTGTTGGGTATTTGGAAAGCCTACCTGTCTGGGGATGAATGTGAACTCGTGTGGGCACAACAGACGGGCACACGATCAATGCTGCATCAGGTGTAGACGTTAGCCCTCCCTCTGGGGACATGCTGGATACTGCTGTGCGTCTGCCAGGCCCTTGCCGAGGCACTTACATCCCCTGTCCTCCAGGTGTACCCCCTACATTGTCCACCTGCACAGGCTTCCCAGGGCACGGGATGGCAGTGGAGCTTGGTGGGTGGGAGATCATGGCACCCTGCTCCTGGTCACATCTCGCAGGCAACACATTCTCAGTGTGCAGCAGGGCACAAGTCCTAAATAAGAAGTGGGGGGACGCTGATGTCATGACAGGAAGTGACGTCACGAAAGGTGGCTTGCACCATCAGAATCATTGCCTCCCCTCGCTCACCCCTTAGATGCAATTGCATCAGAGAAGCACGCGCGTGAGCAGCAGCTCCAATCTCGCCCCAGAGAGGCCAAAGAGTGAATGTGTCTACCGAGTGTTACTATCAAGGAAATTGTTTCTCATGTCATGTGTTGAGGACCCTGCCAACATATGATGTGATGGTCCCAGGGTGTAAATCTGCCTGTGACTTATTACTGTTAATATTGTAAGTGAGATCTGTCTGTATAGTTTGCTGATCTTTAGCCTAAGTGAATTTTAAAGTTTCCCCCTGTCAATCATTTAATCAATACTATTTAGCACCTTTTGACTATACTTCGTGACTTTATTGCGCTTAGTAATACTACATATTGTGTGGTTTTCCCCTTTGACACTAGTTTAATAAGCGTTACCATGAGGAAATTGTCTGTTCATGACAGTACGTGCTTATAGGCGCTTTATTATTTTTTCATGGTGAAGAGACCTGTTTGCTTGCGTGGTCCCTCTTTCTCGTACAATCTGAGGAATTTTTTCTTTTACCATGACACTTGCTCATGCCTGACTACGCCGGATAGATATGTGACCCTGTAGAGACAGCTCTTTTTAACTTAGGAAAGCCACTTCATTATAATCCTAGAAAATGTTTTCCTTACCATGACGCTTGCTTATGCCTGACTATGTTGAATCGCTATGTGACCTTGGAGAGATAGCTCTCTTTAACTTAGGAAAGCCACTTTAAGATGGCGCCCGTTCACTGGATGTTATTGAATGCAGAACTGGTGGTTTGTGGTTCTGGAAATCTGTGGTTATATAGACCGGAAGGTATTACCATTTAAGAAATTGTTTTTAAATGGCGGTTGTTTAAGGCCATTTTTGATTTTATGTCTATTCCTTTTCTGGAGGTATATATTACCTGTGGATCCACACATGATGGGATTATAAGCTTGGATATTGCGAATGGCATACACTTTTTATGTATTTAATTTTTCTAAACTATAACCCACAGTTGGGGATATATTATCGTATGAGGAATTACTATTCCCATACATCTAGCCTACTTTGCCCCGAATTTTAAATAAGAGGATACCCTTCCAATATGGCCACTGCGCGCGCTTGAATACAATTAGCTCATACACGGTTGATGCATTACGTAGAACATGCGCATTGTCCTAAAACGCCCTACTTAATGCCGGCGAGCAATGGCGCGTTTGTTTGAAAGTCCGGATGAGGGATTAGCTTTGTGGGCGTCAACATTGACCAGGTGAGTGAGGCTTGTGGTTTCTCCATGCGATACGGGTGCTTGAGGGGCCCCGGTGTTGCCGCTAAAGACTTCGGTGTGAGCACTTGGTGGTAGCTACGTTGCGTCACTGTATCGCGGGGTTATATGCTATATGTATGCACTTAACTTGTGACCTCTTTTTGCCATGGGAATAAGACTTGTGTGTCTTTTATGCAACATGGGTGCCCTATGAGAGCATTTGTTAGTATATGAATATGTAATTATTGGCAGGCGTTTTAATGAGGATGCCTTGACTAGCCTTGTTTTTGGCATGAGCACTTTGTTGTGGCTACGTTGTGGCGTTGTATCGTGGGGTTATATGCTATATGTGCGCACAATATTTGTGTCCTCTCCTTATCATGGGAACGAGGCCTGTGTGTTTGTTATGCCATACGGGTGCCTTGTTGATATTTGAATATGCACTTATTGGTAGGCTTTTTAATGAGGATGCCTTGATACTGTCTGCTCGCCCATGATTGGTGGCGAAAATTTTGAATGGATATTGTTCTTTATATTAGGATTATTGTCCGCTACACTGGCCTTCGGAAATATGAGATGCTGAAAGAGATTATTCATTACGATTCAGCGGTTTTGCGGATGTGGAGGTAAGATGACTCCTGTGGGTAGTAATTGATAAACATTTGGTTAAACTATGATTTTTGTCACCCCTCCTCTTTTTTAATCCATTGCCTATCCGACCTATAGGTGGATAGGGTGTTGTTATAAACATATGGCGGGAATTAGGGTGTGCAAGACGTGAAAAGCAGGCAATGATTTCTTGTGTCCTTCCTTTGTTAGGATTTGGGCTAACCTTTTGGGCCATCCTACTTGGACGATTGTGGGACACTGGAACTGATAAGTTCGACAGTCCTTTTTCTTGCGGTAAGACGCCACCTTTTAAGTGATTTCGATAACATTCTGGTGGGGTGTCATTTAATCTATGTTTTTGATAATAATTTTTATCATAATTTGTTGATCCCACATGTATGGCAGGAGTTGCAGTACTTATTCTTGCATGCAACCCTTAGTTTTTGTTCTTATCTTTCTTACTATAACTTAGGATTTTATCTACCTTGGTTGGGCTTTGGGAAATATTGACCCACGTACACAGATCAATCAGACCGAGATTAAGATAACTGAGGTGAGACCCATAGATGGGTTTGTGTTTTCTTTTCCCTTCTTCCTTTTTGTTGCCCCTTCTTTTCAATTTATTCCCACCGTTTTTATGTCCTTACAAATATTTTAATGCGTACAGTTTTGTCTTATAATTTAGTATGTCCATTTGTGTATTGTGTTAGGTTTGTATGGTTTAGATTTGTGTTTAGCAATTTTATGGTGTCTTTTATATATATATATATATATGTTGTGCTTTCTTTCTTTTATGATATATTTTTGTTTATATATGTAAATATGTTATGTATCTTGATTTTTCTGTGCCGTTCTATGAATGTTATGGAAATATGTGTTTGGTTTATATATATATGTATATATGTTGTTTGTATTTTTATATGTTGGTCTATATATTAAGTGTGATTTAGTTTGGTTTTATTTGTGTGTTTTTTCAGCCCTGACGAAGTTCCATTTGGAACGAAACGCGTTGGCTGATGTCCAATTTTAACTACTACTACAATAAAGGATATTTTTGGGATATACTTGGAGCCTACTGACTTTGTTCTGGTGCACCTTCCTTCTCTTTACGAATTTACTTATCTGGTTTCCAGTGGGGTGAAAGTGCGGCGAACTCTGGAAGCTGTTGCACAGACTTTCTAATTGCTTTTCCCAATCTAGGAACTGAGGTGCTGAACCGTGGTCAGCCGCATTTTTTCTTTCTATTCATTTATTGTTGGACCGTTTTGCACTCGTTTCTGTTGTTAGAATCTGTACACTATGCCTAGATTTCAAGATGGCCGTGAGGAATTGGCTTTGGATTTGTTTGGGGCAAGTACCTCAAAACAAATAACTAATCAAGGGGCAACTACTGTGACAAGCCTCAAGACCTTATTTCAGAGATTAGAACGGCTGCGAAAGCAAGAACTGAGTCGATGGTGGGATGGGGTGACGCTAGATCAGTACATGAAAAATGGCAAAATACCAAGGGGATTGCGGATACTGATCTTTCCCACCTTCGAAGATTTAAATAATGATCTACTGAAAGAATGGGAATGTAATCTAGAAGGGGCATCGACAACCATGATACAAATCCTAGTGAGGCATGCTGCTGAAAAGGGAGAAAAATTACAGGCGGAAATAGAAACGCTTGAGAAAGAAATTAATAGTATGCCACAAAAAGACCTTATTGACAAAAACTATGCAATACTGAAGCAGGTGATGGAAAATCATCAGTTATATTTTAAGGAGAAAAAACTTAGAAAAATAAAAAGGGACGACAAGGATTATAAAGATGGCAGGGTTTACACCTTTGCAAAAAAATTTGATGGGGTGCAGGGACTTGAGGATAACAAAAAAAGAATGAGAGATGACAGAGAGCAAAGTGATGAAACGCGTTCTAACAGCAACCTATCCGTCTCATCACTAAGTAGTTCCGCCTCTAATGCCACTATGCCTGAGGTCCCTTTAGGGGAAGGGGCCTCCTCCTTCCAAAAGGAACTAGCAAAGCTAAGGATAAGCAATCGTTTACAACAAAAGAGAGATCAATCAAAACAAGGAGGGGAGGGAGGAGGGCAAAGGGCAGATATAAGAGGGGTATAGTGAACAAGACAAACCCAGGGACGAAATCGAAGAAACCACAATAATGAGGTCATGTACTGTATTTGATCCAACTGTCTGTCAAAGTGTTAATGTTGATTTAAAAATTGTCAATTTGTCTAATAAAGTCTTGAACACTGATGAAATCAATATCTTAAGTAAGGGTCTCAATTTCTGCCCCACTCAGGAAGGTGATTTTGCCAACACACATATTGACCTTTATAAATTCATCAGGGTTCTTAAATTAAAGGACTACTTTTCTAACAGGCCACATGACCCAGGGGAGTAACAGTTAGTCAATGTCCTGGGACACATACCATACGGGACATCCGCGATGTACATTGCCTACTGACCCTCGATAATGAGGAGGATCAAGATATGCCCTCCTTACTCAGAGATCTTGATATTCCCCAAAACCAAAGTGTTGATAGTGGCCTTCACCCTAAATCTAAATTTGTACCTATGCATTCTTACCATCAGAATATTGATGCCTTTTATAAAAAGGTTACGGACGAACTATATGATCTGGAAACCCCTAACAAGTTTACACCTAGGGTTCATCACAACATCACGGCCTCTGAAAGAACGGCTCTCAACAAACTTAGCAAGGACTCTAATATTGTAATCAGAGAAGCCGCTAAAGGTGGAAATGTTGTTGTGATGAACCATAAGGATTATATGCAAGAAATAACGAGACAACTTAACAACAATCTCTATTATCGGGAAATTCAGAACAACCCTGTCCCGACCCTTACCATTATGATTAACGCCAAATTAATGGAATGGAAAGACATTGGTTTATTGACAGAGGATGAATGTAGGTACCTTTGGGTGGATTGCCCTACCTTTCCGTGTATATATGTCTTACCAAAGATACACAAGGGCGGGCAATTCCCCCCAGGTAGGCCAATCATCTCGGGGGTGGGATCACCCACAGAGAAATTGTCCCAATATGTGGACATGAGGCTACAGAAGCATGTCCCTAACCTACCATCTTACGTTAGGGACAGTAAAGACATCCTTATGAAGTTTAAAGACTTTGAGTGGTCTGAGGACCTCATGTTTGTCACCTTCGATGTAGAAAGTCTCTACACTTGTATAGACAAAAAATTTGGGATCAAAGCGGTACAATCCTTCCTGGATAGAGAGGATGCGGGACTGTTTGATTATAATGAAATGATAGTCTCAATGATTGACATTATCTTAACGAATAATTATTTTCTTTTTGACAGCCGCTGGTTCCAGCAGGTACATGGAACCGCGATGGGCTCCAAGTTTGCTCCCTCCTACGCCTGCCTCTTTATGGGGTGGTTTGAGAGGGAGCACGCTTGGGGCAAAGGTGCCTCCCCTTGGACTAATTACATCATGTACTGGGGGAGGTACATTGATGACATTATTTGTTTGTTGTCCGGTTCTGAGGAACAAGTACATCAATATCTGACTTTTCTAAATAACAACACCTATAACGTAAAATTCACTATGGCTTATGATAAGGAACGTATCAATTTCCTTGATATACAGTTCTATATAAAACAAGGTCAGATACAGAGCACCCTTTTAGGAAAGAGACCGCGTGCAATTCTGTATCGCACGCGACCAGTGCACATCCCAGCTCTGTCATAAACAACATCCCCTTTGGCGAGATGATAAGAATTAGGCGAAATTGCAGTGAGGAGGAAACTTTTAAAATCCATATTAATGCTTCCAAAAATAGGTTCGCCAAAAGGGGTTATACACATAGAGTACTCGACAGAGCTGAATCAAGAGTATGTAATCTGAACAGGAATGATACACTGAAGGACAAATCAATCACAGATAGAGCCAACCAAAAAGCTAGATTCCTAACACAGTATACAACACATAGTAGTGCCATCTTTAACATTTTTCGTAAACATTGGCATCTATTTACAGAAATTCCGGGCCTTAAGGATGCCATTGAGGGTAGACTGTCTATTACATACAGGAGGGGGATGGCTTTAAGAAATTCCCTATGTCCTAGTTATGTGGTGAAACCAAAGACAACACAAACATGGCTACCAGCTAAACCGAAAGGTTTTTACACATGTGGGATGTGTAATATATGCCCTTTGGGAAGAAATAAGACTTTGTCTTTTTGTTATAATACATCTCAACGCTTCTCAATAGGTCATTTCCTGAATTGTAACACCACACATGTGGTCTATGTCCTCGGCTGCAGATGTGGCATTATTTATGTTGGCAGTACTATTCGCTGTCTCAAGCTGAGGATACAGGAACACCGTCGGGCCATAAAAACAAAGGATGATAGATACCCCATCACAAATCATTATTATAGTGAACATCCGGATGACTTGACCTTCTGGTTCCACGCAATAGATCATGTACCTGTGCGAACCAGAGGAGGCAACAGGGAGCATCTGCTTAGACAGATGGAGTCCAA
The DNA here is from genome assembly GCA_963921515.1 of Calotriton arnoldi. Classification (NCBI taxonomy): domain Eukaryota; kingdom Metazoa; phylum Chordata; class Amphibia; order Caudata; family Salamandridae; genus Calotriton; species Calotriton arnoldi. Next base: position 444,020 of record CAWUFW010001916.1, read on the forward strand.
ATGGATTTGCCGCCTAAGGGCAACCCTCTTGGGGCACAATACCGATGGGGAGATGCACTTCTTTTTATAAACATGATGGACATAATAAGATGAGAATATCTCCATATTTATATACAAATTTGATTTTGAGTTGGGGTCAGCTCAGTGATGATTTATCTCCCTCTTTTCAAACTTTATAAACATCAAAGAGTTCCGTGATCTGTCTTTACAAACTATGATGTCATTTGTTGAGGACCCTGCCAACATGTGATGGGATGGTCCCAGTGTATAAATATGTATGTGACTTACTGCTGTAAATATTGTAAGTGAGAGCTGTTTGTATAGTTCTCTTACCTTTCTCTAAAGTGAATATTATGGTTCCCCCCTGTCTACTTTTTAATCAACTTTACTCTGCAATTTTTGACTATACCTTGTGACCTTATTGCATTCAACAACGCTACATATTGTGTAGTTTTCCTTTTCGACACTAGTCTACCGAGTGTTACTATCAAGGAAATTGTTTCTCATGTCATGTGTTGAGGACCCTGCCAACATATGATGTGATGGTCCCAGGGTGTAAATCTGCCTGTGACTTATTACTGTTAATATTGTAAGTGAGATCTGTCTGTATAGTTTGCTGATCTTTAGCCTAAGTGAATTTTAAAGTTTCCCCCTGTCAATCATTTAATCAATACTATTTAGCACCTTTTGACTATACTTCGTGACTTTATTGCGCTTAGTAATACTACATATTGTGTGGTTTTCCCCTTTGACACTAGTTTAATAAGCGTTACCATGAGGAAATTGTCTGTTCATGACAGTACGTGCTTATAGGTGCTTTATTATTTTTTCATGGAGAAGAGACGTGTTTGCTTGCGTGGTCCCTCTTTCTAGTACAATCTGAGGAATTTTTTCTTTTACCATGACACTTGCTCATGCCTGAATACGCCGGATAGATATGTGACCCTGTAGAGACAGCTCTTTTTAACTTAGAAAAGCCACTTCAATATAATCCTAGGAAATGTTTTCCTTACCATGACGCTTGCTTATGCCTGACTATGTTGAATCGCTATGTGACCTTGGAGAGATAGCTCTCTTTAACTTAGGAAAGCCACTTTAAGATGGCGCCCGTTCACTGGATGTTATTGAATGCAGAACTGGTGGTTTGTGGTTCTGGAAACCTGTGGTTATATAGACCGAAGGTATTACCATTTAAGAAATTGTTTTTAAACGGCGGTTGTTTAAGGCCATTTTTGATTTTATGTCTATTCCTTTTCTGGAGGTATATATTACCTGTGGATCCATACATGATGGGATTATAAGCTTGGATATTGCGAATGGCATACACTTTTTATGTATTTAATTTTTCTAAACTATAACCCACAGTTGGGGATATATTATCGTATGAGGAATTACTATTCCCATACATCTACCCTACTTTGCCCCGAATTTTAAATAAGAGGATACCCTTCCAATATGGCGACTGCGCGCGCTTGAATACAATTCGCGCATACACGGTTGATGACGCATTACGTAGAACATGCGCATTGTCCTAAAACGCCCTACTTAATGCCGGCGAGCAATGGCGCGTTTGTTTGAAAGTCCGGATGAGGGATTAGCTTTGTGGGCGTCAACATTGACCAGGTGAGTGAGGCTTGTGGTTTCTCCATGCGATACGGGTGCTTGAGGGGCGCCGGTGTTGCCGCTAAAGACTTCGGTGTGAGCACTTGGTGGTAGCTACGTTGCGTCACTGTATCGCGGGGTTATATGCTATATGTATGCACTTAACTTGTGACCTCTTTTTGCCATGGGAATAAGACTTGTGTGTCTTTTATGCAACATGGGTGTCCTATGGGAGCATTTGTTAGTATATGAATATGTCACTATTGGCAGGCGTTTTAATGAGGATGCCTTGACTAGCCTTGTTTTTGGCATGAGCACTTTGTTGTGGCTGCGTTGTGGCGTTGTATCGTGGGGTTATACGCTATATGTGCGCACAATATTTGTGTCCTCTCCTTATCATGGGAACGAGGCCTGTGTGTTTGTTATGCCATACGGGTGCCTTGTTGATATTTGAATATGCAATTATTGGTAGGCTTTTTAATGAGGATGCCTTGATACTGTCTGCTCGCCCATGATTGGTGGCGAAAATTTTGAATGGATATTGTTCTTTATATTAGGATTATTGTCCGCTACACTGGCCTTCGGAAATATGAGATGCTGAAAGAGATTATTCATTACGATTCAGCGGTTTTGCGGATGTGGCGGTAAGATGACCCCTGGAGACTCCTGCGGGTAGTAATTGATAAACATTTGGTTAAACTATGATTTTTGTCACCCCTCCTCTTTTTTAATCCATTGCCTATCCGACCTATAGGTGGATAGGGTGTTGTTATAAACATATGGCGGGAATTAGGGTGTGCAAGACGTGAAAAGCAGGCAATGATTTCTTGTGTCCTCCCTTTGTTAGGATTTGGGCTAACCTTTTGGGCCATCCTACTTGGACGATTGTGGGACACTGGAACTGATAAGTTCGACAGTCCTTTTTCTTGTGGTAAGACGCCACATTTTAAGTGATTTCGATAACATTCTGGTGGGGTGTCATTTAATCTATGTTTTTGATAATAATTTTTATCATAATTTGTTGATCCCACATGTATGGCAGGAGTTGCAGTACTTATTCTTGCATGCAACCCTTAGTTTTTGTTCTTATCTTTCTTACTATAACTTAGGATTTTATCTACCTTGGTTGGGCTTTGGGAAATATTGACCCACGTACACAGATCAATCAGACCGAGATTAAGATAACTGAGGTGAGACCCATAGATGGGTTTGTGTTTTCTTTTCCCTTCTCCCTTTTTGCTGCCCCTTCTTTTCAATTTATTCCCACCGTTTTTATGTCCTTGCAAATATTTTAATGCGTACAGTTTTGTCTTATAATTTAGTATGTCCATTTGTGTATTGTGTTAGGTTTGTATGGTTTAGATTTGTGTTTAGCAATTTTATGGTGTCTTTATATATATATATATATATGTTGTGCTTTCTTTCTTTTATGATATATTTTTGTATATATATGTAAATATGTTATGTATCTTGATTTTTCTGTGCCGTTCTATGAATGTTATGGAAATATGTGTTTGGTTTATATATATATGTTGTTTGTATTTTTATATGTTGATCTATATATTAAGTGTGATTTAGTTTGGTTTTATTTGTGTGTTTTTTCAGCCCTGACAAAGTTCCATTTGGAACGAAACGCGTTGGCTGATGTCCAATTTTAACTACTACTACAATAAAGGATATTTTTGGGATATACTTGGAGCCTACTGACTTTGTTCTGGTGCACCTTCCTTCTCTTTACGAATGTACTTATCTGGTTTCCAGTGGGGTGAAAGTGCGGCGAACTCTGGAAGCTGTTGCACAGACTTTCTAATTGTTTTTCCCAATCTAGGAACTGAGGTGCTGAACCGTGGTCAGCCGCATTTTTTCTTTCTATTCATTTATTGTTGGACCGTTTTGCACTTGTTTCTGTTGTTATAATCTGTACACTATGCCTAGATTTCAAGATGGCCGTGAGGAATTGGCTTTGGATTTGTTTGGGGCAAGTACCTCAAAACAAATAACTAATCAAGGGGCAACTACTGTGACAAGCCTCAAGACCTTATTTCAGAGATTAGAACGGCTGCGAAAGCAAGAACTGAGTCGATGGTGGGATGGGGTGACGCTAGATCAGTACATGAAAAATGGCAAAATACCAAGGGGATTGCGGATACTGATCTTTCCCACCTTCGAAGATTTAAATAATGATCTACTGAAAGAATGGGAATGTAATCTAGAAAGGGCATCGACAACCATTATGCAAATCCTAGTGAGGCATGCTGCTGAAAAGGGAGAAAAATTACAGGCGGAAATAGAAACGCTTGAGAAAGAAATTAATAGTATGCCACAAAAAGACCTTATTGACAAAAACTATGCAATACTGAAGCAGGTGATGGAAAATCATCAGTTATATTTGAAGGAGAAAAAACTTAGAAAAATAAAAAGGGACGACAAGGATTATAAAGATGGCAGGGTTTACACCTTTGCAAAAAAATTAGATGGGGTGCAGGGACTTGAGGATAACAAAAAAAGAATGAGAGATGACAGAGAGCAAAGTGATGAAACGCGTTCTAACAGCAACCGATCCGTCTCATCACTAAGTAGTTCCGCCTCTAATGCCACTAGGCCTGAGGTCCCTTGAGGGGAAGGGGCCTCCTCCTTCCAAAAGGAACTAGCAAAGCTAAGGATAAGCAATCGTTTACAACAAAAGAGAGATCAATCAAAACAAGGAGGGGAGGGAGGAGGGCAAAGGGCAGATATAAGAGGGGGTATAGTGAACAAGACAAACCCAGGGACGAAATCGAAGAAACCACAATAATGAGGTCATGTACTGTATCTGATCCAACTGTCTGTCAAAGTGTTAATGTTGATTTAAAAATTGTCAATTTGTCTAATAAAGTCTTGAACACTGATGAAATCAATATCTTAAGTAAGGGTCTCAATTTCTGCCCCACTCAGGAAGGTGATTTTGCCAACACACATATTGACCTTTATAAATTCATCAGGGTTCTTAAATTAAAGGACTACTTTTCCAACAGGCCACATGACCCAGGGGAGTTACAGTTAGTCAATGTCCTGGGACACATACCATACGGGACATCCGCGATGTACATTGCCTACTGACCCTCGATAATGAGGAGGATCAAGATATGCCCTCCTTACTCAGAGATCTTGATATTCCCCTAAACCAAAGTGTTGATAGTGGCCTTCACCCTAAATCTAAATTCGTACCTATGCATTCTTACCATCAGAATATTGATGCCTTTTATAAAAAGGTTACGGACGAACTATATGATCTGGAAACACCTAACAAGTTTACACCTAGGGTTCATCACAACATCACGGCCTCTGAAAGAACGGCTTTCAACAAACTTAGCAAGGACTCTAATATTGTAATCAGAGAAGCCGATAAAGGTGGAAATGTTGTTGTGATGAACCACAAGGATTATATGCAAGAAATAACGAGACAACTTAACAACAATCTCTATTATCGGGAAATTCAGAACAACCCTGTCCCGACCCTTACCATTATGATTAACGCCAAATTAATGGAATGGAAAGACATTGGTTTATTGACAGAGGATGAATGTAGGTACCTTTGGGTGGATTGCCCTACCTTTCCGTGTATATATGTCTTACCAAAGATACACAAGGGCGGGCAATTCCCCCCAGGTAGGCCAATCATCTCGGGGGTGGGATCACCTACAGAGAAATTGTCCCAATATGTGGACATGAGGCTACAGAAGCATGTCCCTAACCTACCATCTTACGTTAGGGACAGTAAAGACATCCTTATGAAGTTTAAAGACTTTGAGTGGTCTGAGGACCTCATGTTTGTCACCTTCGATGTAGAAAGTCTCTACACTTGTATAGACAAAAAATTTGGGATCAAAGCGGTACAATCCTTCCTGGATAGAGAGGATGCGGGACTGTTTGATTATAATGAAATGATAGTCTCAATCATTGACATTATCTTAACGAATAATTATTTTCTTTTTGACAGCCGCTGGTTCCAGCAGGTACATGGAACCGCGATGGGCTCCAAGTTTGCTCCCTCCTACGCCTGCCTCTTTATGGGGTGGTTTGAGAGGGAGCACGCTTGGGGCAAAGGTGCCTCCCCTTGGACTAATTACATCGTGTACTGGGGGAGGTACATTGATGACATTATTTGTTTGTGGTCCGGTTCTGAGGAACAAGTACATCAATATCTGACTTTTCTAAATAACAACACCTATAACGTAAAATTCACTATGGCTTATGATAAGGAACGTATCAATTTCCTTGATATACAGTTCTATATAAAACAAGGTCAGATACAGAGCACCCTTTTTAGGAAAGAGACCGCGTGCAATTCTGTATTGCACGCGACCAGTGCACATCCCAGCTCTGTCATAAACAACATCCCCTTTGGCGAGATGATAAGAATTAGGCGAAATTGCAGTGAGGAGGAAACTTTTAAAATCCATATTAATGCTTCCAAAAATAGGTTCGCCAAAAGGGGTTATACACATAGAGTACTCGACAGAGCTGAATCAAGAGTATGTAATCTGAACAGGAATGATACACTGAAGGACAAATCAATCACAGATAGAGCCAACCAAAAAGCTAGATTCCTAACACAGTATACAACACATAGTAGTGCCATCTTTAACATTTTTCGTAAACATTGGCATCTACTTACAGAAATTCCGGGCCTTAAGGATGCCATTGAGGGTAGACCGTCTATTACATACAGGAGGGGGATGGCTTTAAGAAATTCCCTTTGTCCTAGTTATGTGGTGAAACCAAAGACAACACAAACATGGCAACCAGCTAAACCGAAAGGTTTTTACACATGTGGGATGTGTAATATATGCCCTTTGGGAAGAAATAAGACTTTGTCTTTTTGTTATAATACATCTCAACGCTTCTCAATAGGTCATTTCCTGAATTGTAACACCACACATGTGGTCTATGTCCTCGGCTGTAGATGTGGCATTATTTATGTTGGCAGTACTATTCGCTGTCTCAAGCTGAGGATACAGGAACACCGTTGGGCCATAAAAACAAAGGATGATAGATACCCCATCACAAATCATTATAATAGTGAACATCCGGATGACTTGACCTTCTGGTTCCATGCAATAGATCATGTACCTGTGCGAACCAGAGGAGGCAACAGGGAGCATCTGCTTAGACAGATGGAGTCCAAATGGATTTGCCGCCTAAGGGCAACCCTCTTGGGGCACAATACCGATGGGGAGATGCACTTCTTTTTATAAACATGATGGACATAATAAGATGAGAATATCTCCATATTTATATACAAATTTGATTTTGAGTTGGGGTCAGCTCAGTGATGATTGATCTCCCTCTTTTCAAACTTTATAAACATCAAAGAGTTCCGTGATCTGTCTTTACAAACTATGATGTCATTTGTTGAGGACCCTGCCAACATGTGATGGGATGGTCCCAGTGTATAAATATGTATGTGACTTACTGCTGTAAATATTGTAATTGAGAGCTGTTTGTATAGTTCTCTTACCTTTCTCTAGAGTGAATATTATGGTTCCCCCCTGTCTACTTTTTAATCAACTTTACTCTGCAATTTTTGACTATACCTTGTGACCTTATTGCATTCAACAACACTACATATTGTGTAGTTTTCCTTTTCGACACTAGTCTACCGAGTGTTACTATCAAGGAAATTGTTTCTCATGTCATGTGTTGAGGACCCTGCCAACATATGATGTGATGGTCCCAGGGTGTAAATCTGCCTGTGACTTATTACTGTTAATATTGTAAGTGAGATCTGTCTGTATAGTTTGCTGATCTTTAGCCTAAGTGAATTTTAAAGTTTCCCCCTGTCAATCATTTAATCAATACTATTTAGCACCTTTTGACTATACTTCGTGACTTTATTGCGCTTAGTAATACTACATATTGTGTGGTTTTCCCCTTTGACACTAGTTTAATAAGCGTTACCATGAGGAAATTGTCTGTTCATGACAGTACGTGCTTATAGGCGCTTTATTATTTTTTCATGGAGAAGAGACGTGTTTGCTTGCGTGGTCCCTCTTTCTCGTACAATCTGAGGAATTTTTTCTTTTACCATGACACTTGCTCATGCCTGACTACGCCGGATAGATATGTGACCCTGTAGAGACAGCTCTTTTTAACTTAGGAAAGCCACTTCAATATAATCCTAGGAAATTTTTTCCTTACCATGACGCTTGCTTATGCCTGACTATGTTGAATCGCTATGTGACCTTGGAGAGATAGCTCTCTTTAACTTAGGAAAGCCACTTTAAGATGGCGCCCATTCACTGGATGTTATTGAATGCAGAACTGGTGGTTTGTGGTTCTGGAAATCTGTGGTTATATAGACCGAAGGTATTACCATTTAAGAAATTGTTTTTAAATGGCGGTTGTTTAAGGCCATTTTTGATTTTATGTCTATTCCTTTTCTGGAGGTATATATTACCTGTTGATCCATACATGATGGGATTATAAGCTTGGATATTGCGAATGGCATACACTTTTTATGTATTTAATTTTTCTAAACTATAACCCACAGTTGGGGATATATTATCGTATGAGGAATTACTATTCCCATACATCTAGCCTACTTTGCCCCGAATTTTAAATAAGAGGATACCCTTCCAATATGGCGACTGCGTGCGCTTGAATACAATTAGCGCATACACGGTTGATGACGCATTACGTAGAACATGCGCATTGTCCTAAAACGCCCTCCTTAATGCCGGCGAGCAATGGCGCGTTTGTTTGAAAGTCCGGATGAGGGATTAGCTTTGTGGGCGTCAACATTGACCAGGTGAGTGAGGCTTGTGGTTTCTCCATGCGATACGGGTGCTTGAGGGGCCCCGGTGTTGCCGCTAAAAACTTCGGTGTGAGCACTTGGTGGTAGCTACGTTGCGTCACTGTATCGCGGGGTTATATGCTATATGTATGCACTTAACTTGTGACCTCTTTTTGCCATGGGAATAAGACTTGTGTGTCTTTTATGCAACATGGGTGCCCTATGGGAGCATTTGTTAGTATATGAATATGTCATTATTGGCAGGCGTTTTAATGAGGATGCCTTGACTAGCCTTGTTTTTGGCATGAGCACTTTGTTGTGGCTGCGTTGTGGCGTTGTATCGTGGGGTTATACGCTATATGTGCGCACAATATTTGTGTCCTCTCCTTATCATGGGAACGAGGCCTGTGTGTTTGTTATGCCATAGGGGTGCCTTGTTGATATTTGAATATGCAATTATTGGTAGGCTTTTTAATGAGGGTGCCTTGATACTGTCTGCTCGCCCATGATTGGTGGCGAAAATTTTGAATGGATATTGTTCTTTATATTAGGATTATTGTCCGCTACACTGGCCTTCGGAAATATGAGATGCTGAAAGAGATTATTCATTACGATTCAGCGGTTTTGCGGATGTGGAGGTAAGATGACCCCTGGAGACTCCTGTGGGTAGTAATTGATAAACATTTGGTTAAACTATGATTTTTGTCACCCCTCCTCTTTTTTAATCTATTGCCTATCCGACCTATAGGTGGATAGGGTGTTGTTATAAACATATGGCGGGAATTAGGGTGTGCAAGACGTGAAAAGCAGGCAATGATTTCTTGTCTCCTCCCTTTGTTAGGATTTGGGCTAACCTTTTGGGCCATCCTACTTGGACGATTGTGGGACGCTGGAACTGATAAGTTCGACAGTCCTTTTTCTTGCTGTGAGACGCCACCTTTTAAGTGATTTCGATAATATTCTGGTGGGGTGTCATTTAATCTATGTTTTTGATAATAATTTTTATCATAATTTGTTGATCCCACATGTATGGCAGGAGTTGCAGTACTTATTCTTGCATGCAACCCTTAGTTTTTGTTCTTATCTTTCTTACTATAACTTAGGATTTTATCTACCTTGGTTGGGCTTTGGGAAATATTGACCCACGTACACAGATCAATCAGACCGAGATTAAGATAACTGAGGTGAGACCCATAGATGGGTTTGTGTTTTCTTTTCCCTTCTCCTTTTTGTTGCCCCTTCTTTTCAATTTATTCCCACCGTTTTTATGTCCTTGCAAATATTTTAATGCGTACAGTTTTGTCTTATAATTTAGTATGTCCATTTGTGTATTGTGTTAGGTTTGTATGGTTTAGATTTGTGTTTAGCAATTTTATGGTGTCTTTTATATATATATATATATATATATATATATATATATATATATATATATATATATATATATATGTTGTGCTTTCTTTCTTTTATGATATATTTTTGTTTATATATGTAAATATGTTATGTATCTTGATTTTTCTATGCCGTTTTATGAATGTTATGGAAATATGTGTTTGGTTTATATATATATGTATATATGTTGTTTGTATTTTTATATGTTGGTCTATATATTAAGTGTGATTTAGTTTGGTTTTATTTGTGTGTTTTTTCAGCCCTGACGAAGTTCCATTTGGAACAAAACGCGTTGGCTGATGTCCAATTTTAACTACTACTACATTAAAGGATATTTTTGGGATATACTTGGAGCCTACTGACTTTGTTCTGGTGCACCTTCCTACTCTTTACGAATTTACTTATCTGGTTTCCAGTGGGGTGGAAGTGCGGCGAACTCTGGAAGCTGTTGCACAGACTTTCTAATTGTTTTTCCCAATCTAGGAACTGAGGTGCTGAACCGTGGTCAGCCACATTTTTTCTTTCTATTCACGTATGTGTGCATTGTCACGGCGGACTATTGTTCACCGAGTGCTGTGTGGGAATGGTCCATGTCCAGGGTAGTATGCCACTGACAGTGGCTGTGACATTGTGCCCTGTTGCTCTGTGAGATGTGTGTACATTGCTTAGACCTGATGACAAGTACTGTGTGATGAGTGTGTGACACACACATTCAATGGACTCTTGTTCTGTTTTTCACCCCTAGGTCCCTACAGCCTCTCCTGGCCTATCGACATACCACACTACAGATGCATTTCTGATCATGCTGACGGTTGTGCATCCTTGATAATAAACAGAGCAGATAACATAGAATGTGATACAGGTGTATTTATTTTAAAGGTGACGTGTTTGTGGGAAAGGTGATCAAGAAAGTGGTGCATGCTGTGCAATGAGTTGACGGTCATGTCCACGTGATGGTCAAGGTGTACCCATGTTGTCCTGGGTCCGCAGTCCAACAGACATATGCCATTCAACTGGCAGTGTGGGGTAGGAAGGTAGTCCAAGTGAATGCGGGGGATGGCCACCGTGGCTGGCTGACTCACTGGCGTTTGGAGCGTGCAAAGTCCTCCCTGGACATCTGTTTCCTCTTCGGATGGCCCCTTCGATGTTTGGGAGGGGGGGGTTGTGTGTGTGGGCTGCTGGTGGTGGGTGAGGATTGCCCACTCGCTGTGGAAGCAGGGGAACTGGATGTTGCACGTCCCTGCGCCCCAGCAGGTGGTGGCGGAGGTGGTGTGGTTGGCCTTGAGTGTGCCCTCACCTCCACCACTAGCTGGCCCATGAGGTCCACAAGTTGGCCCATGTGGGCGTCCATGGACCTCAACACCCCAAGGACTTCCCTCGTGTCGGAAGCTGACCTGGCCCATTGTCCCTGGGCCTCTTCATAGGCCCCAAGGACTCTGGCTATTTGCGGCAGGGCTTGGCTCCCAGGCTCTGTTGGCGTTGGCCTGACCCTGCTCCTCCCACCTGGACTGCTGCCACCGACCTGCCCACTTGCCACATTGGTCACCCAGGGCCTCCTTCTGGCTCCCAGGGTAGATGTGGAGGTGCGTGCCACCTCTTGCGCAGGGTTGGTGGTCAGGGAGGCCCTCGTGGTGGTGATGGTGGTGGTGGTTGCGGCGGTGGTGGTGTCCGCAATGACCGTGGCAGCAGGGGCCTGGGACTGGTCACCAGCCCTGGGAGTTGGGTTGGTGGGTAGGAGGGGTCCTGGGGAGCTGTTGCGCCCTGCCACACCAGATGTGCCAGGTCGGGAGTCCTCGTCCATAGAGGTGTCCAGGTTTTCCACATCCGTGAGTCCGGGTGGGGGACTTGTGGACTGGCTGTGATGGCTGCTGTCTCCATCCGCAGCATCATGCTGTTCGTCACCTGTGGGGCGGAGATGAAAGGTTATTGTGTTGCACCTTGCAAGGTTTGTGTTAGATGTCTGACATGCACAGTTTGTGCACAGTTGTGCACTGATTTCCTGGATGCGTGTGTATGGCTCTACAATGTGTGTGCGTGATCAAGGCAATGGAATAGTGTGATGGGTGCATATGGCATGGGACGGATTTGAAATGCCAATTGGTGTGTGTTGCAGTACCCCTACATTTTGTGGCTTTGGTGGGAACGGGGTACAGCCCCATGGACGCTTTAGTGTTGATATATGTTTTTGGGGTTCACATGAAACGCTTGGAAACGCAGATGGTAAAAGGGGTACAGCCCCATGGGCGCTTTAGTGTTGATATGTGTTTTTGGGGTTCACATGAAACGCTTGGAAACGCAGATGGCAGAAGGGGTACAGCCCCTTGAACGCTTTTGAGATGATATATGTTTTTGGGGTTCAAATGCAACGCTTGGAAACGCAGATGGCAAAAGGGGTACAGCCCCATGGATGCTTTAGTGTTGATATATGTTTTTGGGGTTCACATGAAACGCTTGGAAACGCAGATGGCAGAAGGGGCACAGCCCCATGAACGCTTTTGAGATGATATATATTTTTGGGGTTCAAATGCAACGCTTAGGCACGCAGATGGCAAAGGGGTACAGCCCCATGAACGTTTTAGAGATGAAATATGGTACTGTGGTACATACTGTGACATATGGGTGCAGAAGGGGACATGTGTTTTGGCCACACGACACTACAGAGACAAAGGTGTGTGTATGTCTGACTTACCCAGCATATCTGCTCACTGTTGTCATTTAAGGACATTACACTGCAAGCATTGTAGTGAGTGAGTAATGGATGTGTGCCACACAACGTATTGCAGATGGGACAATTCCTTGGTGTGCATGCTACTCTCAGCCATGTGCAGCAATGCAGTGCTCTTGGGGTGTTGACTATATTTTGTATGTTGTAACTCACAGTGTGACGTGCGCTTCAGACACAGCAGACACATTATTAGTCATCGGCAGGAATCTTTGCTGAACTACTGTATATGGGGCAACTGTTTAGATGATATACCTTTCATGACACTGGGGCTGGAAGATGAGATGGATGAGATTTTGAATGTGCATTGTGTAGCTGTGTGGTTCATGGGTCCAGTGGTGTATGTGACATTACTGGGGTTCCACTCTGTTACATTTAGACAAGATTGACTTACATGGGTGATGTTGTACAATGTCAAGGGAACAAGCAGACACGACTACATGGACAAGACTTGGATGGTGTTGCTGATGTGTGTGATGACTGGCACAGTGCACGCCATGTGGGTCAGTACTCCAGTGAGACTTGTGCATGCAGACATGACTCCTTACGTGTTACTGTATTTGAGATGGCTCATGTGGGCTATGACTCTGTAATTTATGTCCGTGTGCACATTGGTCACATGATTCTGACAGGGAGCAGTGCTACCTGTTCCTCTGCTACGTGACATGTCCCACATGTTAGTCGTAGTACAGTCCTCATGCCTACAGACACCCCGCCCTGTACAGTAGTCTACCTACTTGTTGGTTTGGAGGGAGCAATGCAATGGCTACCACATGGTTATGAGAGGGAGGGGTGCTCCATCTTGCTGGTCTGTGGGTGTGGGGGCCATGTTGTGAGTTGTAGTGATGGTTTACCATCCACAGACACCCCTCCATGTCAGGTAACATATCTACCTGTGTGATGACGGTGTGCACTGCGATGGCTGACACATGGGTGTGGGGAGTGCTCCATCTTGCTGCGCTGTAGGACTGGGGGCATGGTGGGGGGTGTACTTCTGCAGTCCCCCCTCCGATACACGGGCCTTGTGGTAAGGCTACTCACCTGTTAATTGTTGGTTTGTGCAGCTATGGCTGCCACATGGGTGTGGGTGTGGGGTGCGCTCCTTCCGGCGCATCTGGCCTACAAGGGGAGCTGGTGAGAGTTGTGGTGCTGGCTGACTGTACACATGCCCCCATGGTTTTGTTTGTTGGTGCCTATGGGCTGAGTGTGTGTGAGTGTCTGTTGCATGTGTGAGGGATGTCTTGTGGATTGTGTACTGGACATGGGGGTGTTCGGCCCTCGGAGCTATGGCATTGTGGTAGTGCATGACAGTACATAGCGGTGTGCTGGTATACATTTGTTTGTACTTACCAGCCTCCACTCCCCCTGGTATTCCGGTGAGACTCTCCGGATGTAGAATGCCTCGCACCTTCTCCTCCCACGCCTTGAAGGTCTTGAATGGCGCGGGATTTCCGCCGCCAGTCCTGTCAGCCAGCTCACGGTTCTTGGCCTCCTTCTTCCTGACCACGCTTTTCAGGTCCTGCCACCTCTTGGTTATTTCCCCCGGTTGCGTGGCACGTTCCCAACTGCATTCACCTGGTCTACGATCCTGCTCCACATCCTGTTTCTGGTGGCTACTGGTGTCTGTTGGACCTGGTTCCCATAGATTTGTGGGTGCACCTTGATGACCTCGTCGACCATGACCGTCAACTCTGTGGCAGTGAACTTGGGCATTCGTTGTGTTGCCATGGTGCGTGGTTTGGTTTTTGTGGTGCTGGTGTGGTGTGTTTGGTGTGTGATGTGCAGGGGTTAGTGGTGCCGGTGTTTAGGTGGTGGTGGTGGTGGTGGTGGTGATGGGTGTGATGTGTGCGTGCGTGTGGTATACTGCTTTCCTCTGTGGCTCTCTGTGTTCTCTGCTGTGGTCTTGGCTTTGTAGTGGTGCAAGGGTTTGTGGTCTGTGAGGGGGCTGCTTTTGTACTCACCTATGTGGGTGTGTCATGATGGTCTGTCGTTTTCAGGTGTGTTGGGCGTGGTGTCCTGTGATTTGTGGGTTTTTTGTTTTGCCAGGGGGATGTGTCTTTGGGATGGGTTCTGTGTCTGGGTATTTTGGCGTCGTTTGCTGTGTGGACTTGTTGGCCGTGTTGTGTGTATTTGTTTGGGCCGCCAATGATTTCCGTGCATGGACGTGGCCGCCAGGCCTTCCGCCTTGTCAGTTATTCATTTCTGTTGTTCACCGTTGCGAGCAGGAAATATGTTGGTTTACCGCGCTCATGTCGGGGGGATCATAATTTGACGGCCAGTGTCTAGTTCGTCAGCGCGGTCGTATTTGGGGTTTTCGGGCGGTATTGCGTCCGTGGCAGACGGATTATCTTCGACTCTGACATGGACGGGCGGTATTCTGTGTGTTTTTTCCGCCGCGGGCAGTGGTTGCTTCGCGTCATCATAATTGCTCGGTCGGTATTCCCATGGTGCAGGCGGGCGGTCTTTTCAGGCTATGATGGATGGCGGTTTTTTTACCGTCGGTTATCGTAATGGGCCCCTTAAACACTTGTTCAAAAACATTTGCAGTGCAAAATGCACATAGTACAGCATTAATGAATAATATTGTGCGTAAAAAACACAAAACCACATTGGATATCTCAAATGGTTTCCTTTGTCAAAACATAGCACCTGAAAGCAGGTACTTAACAGCTTTCTCAATAATGGGGACCCAGTGTCAATTTTGTTGACTCCCACAAGGGTTCAAGAACAGCCCAGGGTTATTCTCAGCGAGAGTAACGGAGTTACTACAAATTTATGATAATGAGGCATTGTCATATGTTGATGACATCTATCTGACAGACGATGACCTGGATAGGCACTTGAACAGGGTGAGCACCATTATACTGGGCTTCGCCTCTGAGGGCTACAAATTCAACTTCAAAAAGTCCAGAATTGCCCATCTCAATGTCCTTTTTCTAGGATATGAGCTTTCAAGTGAAGGCAAGAGCCTGGCAGCCAACTTTTTAGAAAGGTGTGTGCTGCTCCATCCTCCAAAAACGCTGAAAAATTTACAATCCATACTGGGTTTCCTAAATTTTGGAAGAACATACATTCTAAATTACGCAGAAAGGGTTAAACCTCTCTACGTATTAATCAAACCTGATTTTTCAATCAAAAATTGGACACAGAAACACACAGAAATCTTGCGTTCACTCCAAGCTAACATGTTAGCAACAAATCACTTACAAACACGCGTAAGTCAACGCAATTTAGTGATCTGAATAATTTCGGGTCAATGCGGATTCACCTACTTAACATTTAATGAGGGTGAAAAAGTATCAATTGCATACAAATCACATTTGTATACACAAGCAGAAATGCGCTACACTTCAACTGAAAAAATACTGACAGCAGTTCAAACTGCAGTAGCAAAAGAAAGAGCTCTAGCCCAAGGGAAACGCATTATTGTCGTAACCCCAGTTCCGGCCTTAGAGGCGGTAACAAAGCGAGCATTCCAAATGCTAAAGCATTACATCCGAGATGGATACAATGGGTTAATTCTCTTGCTGCAACAGATGTTGAATATGTTTTTGATCCTGATCTAAAACCACAAGCGTTCCTGCAATATGAACATGAATGTCCTCTGCCCACTGAGATTCTGCCTCTCGATCAGTATGAATTCATAATTTACACTGACGGATCCGCACAACCCGCAACAGGGAGTAAGCAAGCTTACAGTGCAGCGTGCGCAATCGTTAAAGGTTGCATGCGCGATGGCAAATTCAGACCTATGGTCACAAAAACACAATCTCTAGGCGATTGCACAGCTCAGCGAGCTGAACTACAAGCATTCAAACTGGCACTTGAAAGTACAGATCGAGAATTCCCCACACTCATAGTGTGCGATTCTTTCTACTGTGTGCAGTCGTATAATGAATATATACAAACTTGGCTTGAAAACGGGTTCAAAGATGCAAAAGGTGGCACAATAAAGCATAAAACGCTTTGGGAACAAGTAGTTCATTTAAAACATGAACTACCAAAGGCTCACGTGATCCATACACTGAGTCATCAATGTGATGGCGTTCATGTTGCAGGGAATTCATTGGCTGACGAAGCCGCAAAGGGGGCTGTTCAGACGGCTTCCGTAGCTGCGATCACTCGTTCAAAAATGAGAATAGACAGTGAGATAATGTTGGCTGTCAATGCTATGAGCAAAGGCAGTGGTGCAGCGTTACCAAAAAAGTTTCCACTCAAGTACTCTTATGTAATTGATGCGAACAACGTTCCTTTTGCTCGAATCCCTGGAGTGGGGGATAGGGTAATTCCAAACAAGGAACGTAGATTAGGACTAATCCTAGCAGCACACGAAGGGATAGCCTCTGCCCATGCAGGTATTTCTGCAACAGTATCTTTACTGAAACAAAGATATTTGTGGCCTGGCATTAGGAAGCAGACCAAGAACTATGTTCTGGAATGTGAAATATGCCAACAGATGAAAGTCTCCACAGTAAAACGTCCTGCGCAGACACCCCTGTTAATTTCAGACAAACCATTAGCTTGTGTTTACCTGGACCACTGCGGTCCCTTGCAAAGGGACGGTAACTATAAATAGATCATGGTCGCAGTGGATTCTTGCTCTAGGTTCCTATGGATATGGCCTCAGCGCTCGGCTGACGTTCGAACTGTTATAAAAGATTTGCGAGTCTTTATCGGCACATACGCAATAGGCACGCTACATTCTGACCAGGGCCCTGCGTTTAGCTCTCGAGCTTACAAAGAAGCCATGGCCAGTCTGGGCGTTGCATTGCGGTAATCCTCTCCGTTTCATCCTGAGGGAAATTCTGTTGTGGAAAGGAAAAACCGGGACATAAAGCAGTCTATAACAGCTAGGGTATTAGGTTCGGGTGATGGGTGGGTCAAACATCTATATGGGGTCCAACGCTCATTAAACAACTTGCCAAGAAGTTCTCTAGGGGGGTCACTCCATATGAGGTCCTATTTGGGACAAGAATGTGGGTGCCCGATCTGGAATGTAGTGGCACCGTGGTGGAAAATAAACCGTTTGATATCAAAGATCGTTTGGCTGTTTTACAGGAACTAAATGAACTAAGATCGAAACAAAGCAACGTATTCCTGCAGCCAACCACCACTGGGGAAAAACCGGCGGTCCCAGCAAGGCCTGTCTGGATTCCAAAAGTTGGGGATCTAGTCAGAGAGAAGATTGCGGACAAGAAGGAATTTGGACCTTCTTACAGACAACCAGTACCTGTCCTAGCCGTCCACGGAACAAGAACAGTGCTTCTGCCGCCCCTTGCTGGAAAAAAGGAGAAAAGATTTGTGTCCATCGACCTCATCAAACCACAGTATGTGGCCAATACTAAATAGTAGGCCTCGTGGACTCCGACCTAGTAGCAGACACACTCCTCTCGCTACTATCCAAGAGGTTCAGACTGAAAGACTGATAACAATCGAGAATTCAGCAGTAACAGATGAAGGACTGAGTAACAATGCTATGGAACTCATCCCTCTTGAAACACAAGTAACAGTTCGTCCAAATACACCTGTCTACACCAATGTAACAAGTGATCAACTGGTACCAGCGATTTCTACAAATCCTGATGCAATTCAAACAATTGACAGAACTGCTTCTGGCTATTTCATTAACTTTGATACGTTTTCTGAGGATCTGAGTGAGCCCGAGACGTCGCCAGCATCAAAAACTTTTAAACAGCAAGTACAAGACTTTTACATTTTTCTGAAAAGACTTATCTGGTTTCACCATGGATTGAACTTTGGGTTATTTCTGGAATATTTTTCTTCCTGCTTTGGCTAGCTTTGGTTATGCCTATGAGTGTACTTATAAGTGGCAGATACATCCATTTGGACACTGAAAGAAAAGAAGTGAACTTACTTTTAAAGCCTCACAAATCATCCCATCGTGAAATAAGAGACTTATCTGCGGTGAACATCACAGCCGTTCCTATACAGGATGGTATAGTGTGGGACAAAACGGATTTCGATATTTTTGGCCCGACGGAACATTTGAACATTCCACATTTATTTAAGATCTCACTAAGTGATTTTGTTTCATCCAGTACCTATTCTGATGATTGGGACTTTGAAACTGTAAACAACATGATGTTTGACCTAGAAAAATCTGCTGCATTTTCTAATAATGAATATTTAGAGGGTTCATCAGACTATGAACAGCTGTATTGCTATAACCACTATGGTCATCATTTTTGCATAAATCTGCAACACCTAGAAATGTGTTTATGTTTAACCAATGGGAACATTGTCCTACACCACCAAAAGGTAGTTCAAAAACATTTGCTAAAAAGTTTCCATATTTTTCAGGATACAATACATCTGATCCAGAAACATTTTACTATAAAAATGTGAACAAAACAGGAATGAAAATTATGTTAACTAATACAAAACAGATTTACTCTGCAAAATGTATTGCCCAACTGTCTAGACATGGTTTTGACTTGTGGAAAGAGACAATAGACACAAAATCTGTCTGGGGTACTAAAGATTGGCAAGTGCAGGGGATGGAAGCTTTATTTAGAGCCTGTATCGTCCCTCAACAAATAATGTTTTTGAATGACACTGTGCAACAAACGTCTTGCCTTGGGTTAGCCAAGATTAAAGACATGAAAACACCTTCTGTACCAATACCTGCAAGTGATAATAATACACAGGCAGCGGTTACAGTTGACACCATACTACAACTCAACAGAACAAATCCTGATTGGAGAAAATGGTTGATCTGGCCCACAGACACAAACAACTGTCAAGAGAGATTCCTGAATAAAACACAGGGGTTTACTATTCATAGGCCAGACCCATGATACGTCCAAAGACAGCATCCGGGGGTAGTAACAACATACAGTGTAGGAAAATTATGCCTCGATTGGCTGAAAAAATCTACACTTAAGGATGTGAAACAACACTTATCTTTACTTAAAGAAGACGCAGACCTTAGGGAATTCTTGCTTGGACCAAGAAAACCGCGTCAAAAAACGTTTCATATATGCCGGCATCTATGCTGCTTATAGTGAAGCATGGAAGGTATCACAGATGGAGGCCGCAGAACGAATACGTGAACTTGATCGTATTAACTTAGAGAAAACTCTCTCTGTGGTCGACAATGGGTTAACAACTTTGTCCTCCAGAATGTATTCATTGGACAGTATTGTATCCTCTGCTATCGACATACTGGAACAAGATTTAGCCATGTTACAGCAAGGCCAATCTCAATAACGTTCTATTATGTTATTAAGCTGGACGCTGCAATCTTTGCGTGCGGGCTATGTACCTTGGCGTTTTATCAACACGTCGGCTCTGTTTGCAGAATACAATCTAACTGATAAACAGATCGAACTGGCACAAAGGGGAGCAAAGTATACAGTACTGAGCATTGAAAAACTTGAAAAATTACCTTTCACAGTGGCAGAAAAACCAGCTACAGAATGGCTTATTCATGGCAAAATTAGTCTACCTGTGACTACTTTCCAGTTTCAGTATTGCCTTAAACAGATGCAAGCAGGCAAATATGAAAGGTTGGGTAAAGAATACATTAAGACATCCTGGAATTTACCATACACATATAGATGTTGGAGTGGGGATCGTGAAGTGTTTCTAAGGGGTACACACTGTGAAAATGCACTAAGCGGTTCACTGATTTGTCAGGACATATCGTTACACGGGGCTTGTAATGGTTCTGTGGCAAATTTGTCCTGCCACCAGCAGGGTACACCAGCTGCTGTGATTAATCCAACATTTGGCCAACTGTCTAATGGGAGTTACCTCATGTTGAATGATCAGAGTTGCTGTGGCATGTTGCCAGGCATCCCATATCTAGTAACAGTCAACTCCAGGGTCACTTGCTGTATGCAAGTATTGTTTGCCCCAATAGACACAGTCAGGGAGTCGCCTTTATGGCCTTCGTTGAATGTCTCTTTTATACGATTTGAAACTTTAAGCAGAATGAAAGCCATGCTTATACAACAATCAGTGCCTTTGACCTCGGCCAAAGAAACCTATGATCTACAAGTTGCAAGGACTTCGGCTGAGATACAGAATTTAATTCTTACAAAAGGATGTATCTATAACATGTCAGATACAAGCGGAATTGTACATGTATTTAAGACCATCTGTTCCGGACTATTAGCACCTTTCCAGGCTGTCCTCGGAATCATCCCAAACTTCGCACATTCGGTGTTTGGTGGTGTGCCATTAATTCTAGCACTTGTTGCAGGAATTATGTTTCTATTCCTCCTACTACGCTATGGCAAGCCTCTTCGCCAACATCACTCCGAGCGATGTGGAGAGAGCCCTCCTTGAACGGAAATACCATGAGCGAATAGTACAGCTTTTGGGCATGCCTCGTCTACGGGAACTTAATACAACGTGGTTCCTGTCATTCAGACCAATCTGGCAAGATTGCATCTTACCTGTTCTACGCTGCCTGTTTTGCGGTGAAGAATGCGTGCTAGACACCTGTCTAACACTTCCATCAGTCATGCCAACGGATATCGATACTCTGCTGGACCCGATAATGGCCCATGCTGTGTGTTGTCCCCAGAGGCTACCAATCCTGATGACGGCATTCATTGAGATCTCACAGACGCTTCCGGCTGCTGCTGAGGTACGAGATGGATCAACAGGCACACAGGTAACAACGGACGCGAACATTGCATCTTCTGCTGAGGCCGATGTTTCTCATCTCTGTGCACTTAACCTTCTGAACGAGGTGTTCCAAATGTCACCTACTTCGGTGGATGATATTTTGGCTACGGACATAAATGATCTGATATTTACGCCAGACCCATACACTGACTTTGATTCGGCTCACAGTGTACCAGGGCACCATTGAAATTTGGCCTTCATATTTTCAAAACTTGGAACTATTCCCAGAAATTGAACTTTTTCTTTTAAAACACATTTTTTTCCGATAGAAAAAACATGGCAAATGAACAATCTGCTTACAGTAGAACTAGTCTTATAAAACGGACTTCTTTGAATACTTCCAGGGACACATTGTCACCTTATTTGTCTAACATTTCATTTAATTCCATGATATGCAATGGCTTTAATTTTTAGAACTTATCGACCATTTCGTCATATGTATATATTTCTGTTTCATTCACGTTGCATTTTACTTCCGTTATATGCTTAGAATGAAACTGATGCTTTAAATGTACAGTACCTATTGCATTTCAACAGTTTTGAGCTTCTTTTAAAATGCTTTTAGAAATGTTTTTAGCAATATGTGGTACTCAATTTTATGTTTAGCATTTAAATGTTTAGCATTTAGTATTATCGCTCAATCGAAGATGGAGTGGGTGTTGTATTCCGCTTTAGTGGTCCGTATATAGGTTTTCCTGAATCATGTCCTTATATAGGCACAATTCGCATTGTCCTTATATAGGCATAGAATCCCTGTCCTTATTTAGGCATTAACCGTGCACTCCAAATTCAGGCATGGTCACCAACATCCGTCCACCCTAACGTCACAACGAGTTCTTAGAAACCAGACCCTTAAGCTTCGGGAGTTCCCCTAGCACAGGACTATTGATTTCTCCAAGAACTCATCTATTATGTATGAACCGTTATACCTTAAGGGTTCATTCCTGACGTCTTCCTCTGTCCGACTTCACGTCAATGCTAACATTCCAAGACACCTACCAGGTATAAATATACCTTCTCTTGCCCAAGCAAGTTAGAGGAGACCTCGACTTCAGAGGAGCCCGTATCCCGGCCTGACGCACTGAGAAGACGCTGTCATTCCTGCACGCAGACGAATCCAGCTTCCAGTGTTCTGACTCCCTTCGCGGGGTGTTAGAGTTCCAGATCCGGCAAGAGATTCCCACCTCTCTCATTCTCAAGGTATGGAGCTGACTAGAACCTAGAGGGACTCTTGGCATACTATACTTAACATACTCTTAGTATACCATACTAGAGAATACTCTGCCTACTTCTATCTTTCCCTACACCTAGACTAGGTTAGGTACATTGGGGTAGAACTAGCTTAGAGAAGCATCGTATGAGTACTCGCATTTTTAGCTCATGTTATTTATGTACGTGAATATATGCTAAAAGATAATGCTAGCGCAGTATTATTTATTTCTACTGCTTACACTGTACATTATTTATCTTGCATACTGTCTTGTGATCATAACAGCACATATCTCTTACACGAGAAACAAGACTGTTCAATAAAACCCTTTTATTGAAACGCCCATCTTTCCTTTCTGTGTAACTCTGTAGAAACTAAGCATGCACGATTGACTGAGTGAAACTGTTATCTATTGTTTCCACGATTCTGAGACGTGTTCCGATTCTAAAGGGAAAAAAAGTTGTCATGTTTTTCGGTTGCCAGAAACTACTCCCTTCTTGTTCTCAAGGAGTTTCTAGCTAGCTGGCACAAGTAATTAAGTTTAATATACTCGATAGGGACATACCGACCTTAGTCCTATGTCAAGCCTATAGGTTATATTATTCCAATGTGCAGAGCCTATTAGGGAAATAGGAACTACACTACACCAGAAGATTAGCAAACTCTTCTGTAATGTAGTTAAGGCCCAGGGTGGAAGCATTTGGAATATGGGAAGGGTGGTCCGGTGTGGGGGACCTAACCAGGGGGCTAAGGAAATGGAAATGGGCTATAACAAGTCCAAGATACCAGGCAGGGTGAGTGGGCAGGCAACTCAGATCCCGACTCATCTCAAAGACTTTAAAATTACCTGACAAACTCCTTTGCCTTCACAGGAGGCTTGTCAGTGTCCCAGTATCTCCCTTAACCCATGAGCTCTGGTAACACATCACTACAGTATCTGTAAACCTGTTTGACTTTTCCTCCTTGTTACAGGGAACCTTCTCTTTTGCATTCTTTACCACAACAATTATTCCCTTCCGGAGTGAAAAGAAGGCATAAGTCACTTTATTCCGAACAGAGCACTCGATACACTTTCATATTGTGAAATGCTTGTGTCACTTCACGTATACTCAATGCACTTTAGACCTATATGGGTCACACCTTAGCTGCTATTACATCGGATCAGATGAAATATATTCAAAATATAAAGTCATGCACGCAGCACTTTCTCCGGGGTTGGGGAGGTTATCTATTTACATCATTTGTTTGCAATAGCACAAGTCACTTTAGTTCAGGTATTATTAAGTAATAGGTAAAGAGGTACTGAAAGTAATTTCCTTTAATACCAATGGTTTGAATAATAAACGTAAGGTCCATGCAATAGAAAGCTGGCTTAGAAGCCATAACCTGGATGTCATACTCCTGCAGGAAACCCATTTTAAGAACACAAATAGTGCGAACAGGATTCTGCAACAGTGGGCTGGTTTTTATTGCTTGTCCAATGCCAGTTGCGCACAGAAGGGTGTGGGGATTTACGCAGGTAGACATGTACCATTCCAAGTGAACGCCATGCAGACAGACCCGTGTGGAATATGGGCCTTTGTAAATGGGAGATTTAATCAATTAAATGTTACTATAGCAACGATCTATGCACCGGTCTTAGATAATCCGCTCCCTTTGCTGCAGCTCAAACAAGCCTTAACTAACATCCCCGGTTCTATTATTCTGGGTAACGATTTGAACTTTTTGCAAGATCCATTAATTGATTCTTCTACTAAAACCTAAAAACAAAATAAGCCGCATGTGGCCATTGCTGTAGCTAATTGCAAAAAGGAGCTAGACCTGGTAGACCCCTGGTGCTCTCTGTACCTTGGAAAACAAGCTTTTTCATGTTTTTGGGTGAAATATAATACTGCTTCCAGAATAAGCTACTTCCTGATTTCACATGGTCTGAGAATGACTACTCACGAATATATCCAAAATGCCTTTTCAGATCACGAACTAATCAAAATGGAAGTAGCCGGGGTAGGGCTCAGAAGAGCACCCAGGAGATGGTATTTTAATAAAATGAATTTAGAGAGAGAGGACTGGTGCACAGAGGTAACTAACGAAATTAGCAGCTTTTTCCTGAACAACACAGGTACTGCCAGGGTAAGCACTGTGTGGGATGCTTTTAAAGCTACATTACAGGGAATTATTACATCTAAGGAAATCCCTCTACTGAGGGCAAAAAGGGAAAAAGATTTGACCTCGAGTCTAGGCTTGAACAAGCAAGTAGAAAGCATTCCCAAAATAGAAATCTAGTTACAAAACAGGAGTTTTTGGAGGCAAAACTAGAAATGCAGGAATATTACCATCTGCGAGGCGATACTGCTAACATTGCCTACCTCCAGAAGATATACGAGGAGAGCGAATTCACAGGGAGATTACTTGCGCAGCAGGCAAAGGAAAGGCAGGACTCTATCACTGGTGGATGAGGAGTCCAAAGTACAGATAACTAGTCCCCTGGAGACTGGAGAGGCCTTTTTAAAACAATTTATCAGACGGATCAACAAATAGAGCCTGATCACATTAAAAGGTTTTTGGATAAACTACCGATTCCGTCCATAAGTAGAGAGCAAAACAAAATGGTAACAGCTGAGTTTTCTCTTGAAGAAATAGATACAGTTGTGAGCTCAATGGCTAATAGTAAAGCAGCCGGGGAGGATGGACTGCCAGTACAAATCTATAAGAGGTTTGCTCCAATTTCGAATATACAGTTTGCAAACCTTGCTAACCATATACTAAAAGTTGGAGAACCTCCGGCCTCTTTTCACACGGCTGTGGTAGTTAGTAACTTAAAGAAGGACAAAAACAGGGAAAACATCAATTCATATAGGCCAATAAGCCTTCTTAATGCCGACTATAACATTTTTACAAAGCTTCTTACCAATAGGCTCAATAAGATTGTGGGATCAATAATACACGGGGACCAAAGCGGTTTTATAGCAGGTAGACAGCTCTCCTCTAATACAAAGTTTTTGATAGAAGCTTTGGACTATTTTACCCAGAACAAAATAGAGGCACGGGTGTGTTTTTTAGATGCAGAGGAAGATTTTGATTTGGTGTCCTGGGAGTGTCTTTTTTTAATTCTCGCTATATTTGGTTTTTCGGAAAGTTTATACGCATAGTGAAATATTTGTATAGGTACTCCATGGCACAAATAATAATTAATTCTAGAAATGTAGGTAGCTGTAGAATAAATAGGGGCACACGGCAGGGATGTCCCCTATTTCCAATTGTGTTTGCTTTATTTATAAAACCCCTGGCAAAAGGACATTTTAATGTTTTTTCCAGAATTTCAAGCATTGGGTGGGTATAAAATTAATAACGCCAAGACGGACATTTTACTCTGCAATTGCTCAGGCCACACACTATTACCAAATTTTCAGTTACTATATAATTTGCAGCCTAAGAGGTATCTAGGTATATATGTGTCCAAAAATGTGGATGAACTTTATGAACTAAACTATGTCACCTCAGTGCAAAAAGTTAAGCGCTTATTTGTGAAATGGAATCAACTCCCAATCTCAATAATAGGATGGGTGGCACTTATACGAATGTCAATTTTACCAGTATTTAATTTTCTATTTGCAACAATCCCCTGTGCACTACAAATGTATTTTTATAAAGAATTAGATGGTCTACTTTCATCTTTCATATGGGCCAACAAGATACAGAGATTAGCACTAGCTACTTTAAGTACCCAACCGAGGAGGGAGGGTTAGCCCTTCCAAATCTGAGGGAATACTACTATGCAAATTTTGCACATAACACACATACATTTTTTAACTATCTGAATCTGCTAGGCATAGATATTTTTCTTATGTTGAGGATATTGAATAAATATAAAATTGTAGATTCTATGAGGCTGGTGAAGAACCCCAAGAAAGTACGTTGTAAGGTCTTCCAGTGGTTTTTAAAACAAAAAGCCCAACTGTTCAAGTACTATGAAATACCTTGGATAAATGGCTTCACATGCTTGGCCGACTTCTATGTTGGGGAAGATAGGCTGATTCAATCTGGCATATTAAAGAAATGGGAGGAAAACGGGTATAGACATGTGGGAGATTTTCTTATTTCAGGTACTTGGAAAAGATGGACAGAGATAGAGCCCGGTCTGTTTCAGTCTATAGATATGCTTAAATGGTCTTTTATTCAAATAAGGCACTTTCTAGAAAATATTGATCCATCCGCACTTAGGGGCCGATTCCGATTCGGGCAGGAAATCTCTCCGACCGAGCCGGACCCGGAGAGATTTCCGACCGAATCGGACCCTAGCAGCCCGACCGAACGAGTACGATGCGTCCGTATGCCATCGGACTCGAATCGGTCGGACTCCCATTGAAGTCAATGGGAGCCGGTCGTACAACGCGTACGCGGGCTCGCATTGACTCAATGGGTGCGAGGCAAACAAGGGCGCCCCCTACAGCGAGTATGCGTCGAAGCGACTCGCGCCGTACATGCACAGGTAGGGGGGACCCATGGGTCCCCCCTGTGTGCGACTCGTGCGGCTACGCGTACAGGGGGGTCTGACACGGACCCCCATAGTGCGGCTCTGACTGCTCTTTGGAGCCGGACTGCACGAGTCGGTCGGACTGCTCGAGGCGCGCATCATACTTGCCCGGCCGGGGAACGTCTCCATTGCGCTGTGCGAGTCGTGTCCGTGCGAGTCGGTCGGAGCGGTTGGGACCCGCGAACGAGTCGGTCGGCGAATTCGTGTGCGCTCTCATCGTACTCGCTCGCCCGGACGCACGTACGAATCGGTCGGGAAAGAGGGCTCCGAATCGGATCCGGTAAGGCCGAATCCGATTCGGTGCCCTACCGGCCGAGATCGGAATCGACCCCTAAGTGCAAGACTAGAACTCAGTGAGGCTCTGCTAGAAACAACGAGACAGAGATCAATAAGCAGCTGGGTGAAATTTTTTATTGAACATAAGACTCCCAATGTGTATGAAAAAGCCCGAGACAAATGGCAAGAGAAAGAGGGCCTTAAGATCCCAAGGGTGGTCTGGAACAGAATTAACAAGTTTAACACTACATTAGTAAGAGGCGCCAATTCTAGGAGAATGCAATTCTACACAAATGGTTATTATACAGGACTCCCTCTTTTCTGCACAACATTTACCCTCAGATAGAGGATAGATGTTTTCAATGCTCGGTAGAAAAGGGGGGTACTTGGACTCATATTGTTTGGGATTGCCCAAAGATCAAACACTTCTGGGAAGAAATTGAGGAATACTGCAGAATGAAGATAGGTCACTCATTAACCATCGATAAATATATTGCAATCCTAGGGTGTTTCCCAAACATAATGGTGAATAAAACACAAGAGGAAGGTCTATATATGCTGGCCTTAGTGGCGAGATCACTAATTCTCCAGAATTGGCGACGTGAAAATATACCTACTTTCCATGCCTGGCAGGCAAAACTACATAGAGTCAGAGAGCTGGAGAGATGATATGCTTTAATGGTCGGGCTCGCACACAAAGTTTGAGAAACGCTGTAAGTCCATAGGAAGCTAGCCAGTGAATTAGATAAGTTGAGACATCAAAGGGAAATCGTGTAACACGTGGTTTTTATATGTGTTTTTATGTGCTTCTTTTTTAGTGTTACCCACAGTGATATATGTTATGTGATATGTTTTACGTTTAGATGAAATGTGGCAACCGGAACTGAACATTGTAAGCACTTTATTTCTGTATTTGAGCAACTGTGAACTCTCAATAAAACAAAAAAATAAATAATAATAATTCCCTTCCCTCTACCCCCTTTCCCGTTCTTGCCCGAGACCTTTCTATGTTGTTATGAATCAAGTGTCTATGTCTAGATTTCAGGTTGCATTAGGGTTTTAGCATTAAGTTCCTATTCATATTCCTATTCTTCTTGTTGTTGTATAAGGAGGGAGATGTGTGACACCCTGCCATGGGTGGTGGAGCATTGGCCGACCCGTGGTCACTGGGGATTTACACAGGCCTTGCAATCAGTGATGTTGGGATTGCCATGCCCATGGAACCCCAATGTCATGAAGGTTCCATGGCAGCCTCCCGAGGGGACTGTTGTGTGACAGGAGTTAGGTTCCTGGCTGTAGCTGAAGGGTAAGCAATAAACATACTTCTCCTAATTCCTGCGTGACTCCTCTTCATTGATGGCAGAATAATCATAATATTACACACTGTTGCTGCATCATAAAGGAATTCCAGACTGGTTTGGATGACTTTCTGAGAGCCTGTCAGAGCAGCGCTGGAAAGCAAATAACAGCTTCTCGAGAAGAAGGAAGAGAAGGCACAAACAGTGGTGGGGGTGGGGAGCAGGAGGCCTTGTATTTTTTTATTTGGCACAGGCAGGAGAAGCCATGTTATGTTTGGCTCCCCCATTACTCATTTGCCTCTGAGGAACAGCTGAAAGCAGGGCAGAAGATTTTCGGGACCATACATTACATAACATTTTAGAAGGGTAAATAGTGAATTATAGGTATATTTTTCACCTTGGGCTTCTGAGTGACATCATAGACAACTCAAGCTTTTCTCTCGTTGTCCATTTGACAAACTTACACCTAACTCACTGTTGCCCATTAATAATTTTACATATGTTAAACTTCTTAGATTTCATCTGCCCATTTCAATCAGCAGAAGATTGCCATGCAACCATGAGGGTGATACAGCACACATAGCTGGATTGCTTCAATGCTTTGTAATTTTTAACAACAAACCTATGACACAGGGCAGATTGTGCTGACTGGGTTTGATGGAAGTGATGTGTATTGGCGTAATGCACTATGATGGGGTCCTTCTGCATTATTTAATTGAATGGGGGGGGCTTGAGACTCTTATAGTTCACAGATATTCATTAGCCTTTCAGACTTGCCAACTAATTAAAAAATTATTCACTGCTTGAGAAGCCTGTGGGACCTCATGTTGAGAAATACATGATGCACTTTTGACCCCCACCCCCAACACCCACACCAAAACCCCTCCTGCCACCGTGTGATATAGGCTCCTTACTGGCTGATTGTGGGAAGGAAGTCGATATTGTGTGACAAACTGTGGCACCGTATGAGGTGGTAGGTCCAATGGTGTAGGGCAGAATGGGGCCACCTGAAGGGCTGGGAACCGCAAGGGCCTGTGTCACACCGCTGGTGAAGTGCTGGTTAGAATGGAAATGGCACTTACGGTAAGCAGGTCACAATGTGCTAATTGAGCGTAATGGAAGAAACTCCTATTGAGCTAATAGATCACAATGAGGGGGTCCCACTTTGTGCTGATAGCGTGTTATAGAAATTGGTTATGAAGTGCTTACTGGGTATCATCGAAACTGGCGATGATATAGTAAATGAATAATGAAAACTGGCAGTGATATGCTTGTTGGGCATGATGGGACTGAGAAAGATGTTCTAACCCGGCAAAACTGAAAATGGTCATGCAGGGGTACTCGTTTCCTTTGTCCAAGAAATAAGGAATGTTGAGGGGAACTGAAAATCTTCCTTGGGAATCTAAGGGCCAGATTTTCAAAAATGTCTGACAGTGCAGCGCTGCCTCCAAAGAGGCTGCGCTGCATTGCGTGACAGGGAAGGAGCAGGAGGGCGCCATATCTTCATAGATATGGCTCTCTCCTCTCCTTTCCCTACCACCGGTGCTGATTTCTGCTGCCGTGCGCCACGCACACACCTTAACGCATAACGCTAAGGTGTGTGCCTGAATCTAGCATAGGTTTTGTACAGGAAGAGTACCCTTCCTGTATCAAATAATATGAATAGACAAGTTTCAAAGCAGAACAGCACACATGCAAAGTCGGAAAAGCACAGAGAAACAAAAACTTTTCTCTTGTTAGCATCTCCTTTGAAGTAGCGTTAACTTTTGGTGAAAAAAACCCTGTCTACAATTCTTTGTAGATACGGTTTTGCATCAAAAGGCTTGGGTGATTGAATGAGAATGCCCAAGTACCACCCATGTAACACCCCCTTGGTGCTAAGTAACGCAAAGCAGTGCGCTTTGCGCTACTTTTAGGGTGCTTTCCAGCGCAAAATAAGTTTTGCACTGCAAAGTAAATTCCAAAGAAAACATTTTGCACTGGTTAGTGTCACTTTTGTGTCGCTAACCCAGCACAAATTGTTTGAATATCTACCCCTTGGTTTAGTCTTGAAAGTATGGATGTGCCCTCTCTACATGCAAACATTAATCATGCAGTGCTTCCTCTGTGATCACATTCATCATGATACAACCATATGCAAATATTGAGTCTGGCAAGCATATTCTGAGCAGCAACTATAGTTTGTGCGATGTTTTTTTTTTGTAGCTCCAGGGCAATTAGAAGGGCTGCTGCTGTGCTCCGTCAGTGCAAACTTGACCATGGAGCACTATGTAAAATGTGGTGTGCAGAGACTATGTAAAATAAATTGGTCATGATAGTTAAATATATTACATGTTGCTGATTTGGGATGATTTGGAATGATGGGGAATATTTCATGCGCCTTAAGAATAATAATTGTTATTGACCATTACATTAAAAATACACTATATTGAAACAAAGGAGGAGGAGGAGCTGTTGAACGGGACAGATTGCACTGCTGTGACCTGACAGAGTATTGCAACAATTCTTCTATCCTTCACTCTGCCATGCTCTCAATCTGCAGGCCTGTACTTCCGCGGGGCACCTGGTGACAGAAGGAGAGAGAGTTCCTATGTCAGCTGTCAGCCTTCATGGTGTTGTATCCACTACCTTTTTTCTTTCGAAAGAAGCAGGCTGCTCATGGACGTCAATTCACCAAAATGCCTGGGGTAGCGGAAGTGACTTCACATGCCCTTTGATCTTCACTTTCACTCATACTTACACATGCTTACGCATACACACGCTTACACATACACACGTATTCACACATACACATACACACTCACACATACACACTCTTCCTACACATATACGACACATTCACACACACACTCTCACTTACATAAACACACTCAAAACTGCAATCACGTACACAACATACATACATTAAAAAGCATTTTTATTTACTTACCTCAGCTGCTAGGAAAAGTCATATTCCAGCCATTTTTAATCCATTTTTTGTTAAACTTAAAGCGAATAATGTAATATTATTCACTATTAGTATAACTGAAAAATTGATAAAAAACAAAAAGAGTGAAGCCTCCACCGATGTCCTTAAGGGGGGCGCAAAGGCAGTGCCAGGTGTCACAAAGGGCATGCCAAGGGTGGCTCTGGGGACTCCTAAATAATGTCAATGAGGCTGCTGGAGGAATATGCAGCCTGAATACAAATTTAGTGGTACACATAACAGCCCAAGAGCACCATCTATTACCCTCTCATCTTGTCCTCCTCATCCCAGTCCTTTCTCAGAGAGGCAACTGCACCTCAGACAGATTTTACTATGGTATGGGATTAGAAATCCCAGTTATCCATGTATTTCTTCTATTTGTATTATTTGACACCAGAACACGTCTCTCCCCAGCCCCCTCCTATATCTTCTACATCTCTGACAGAGGTAAGCCACACATTTTCAATTTCATGTTGTATTGAGAGTTGCTAATTATATTCATGTTCACAGCACACTCCCTGCTCGTGTATTTTCTTAGAGCAGAGAGACAGACATTGCACAAACCGGCCACTTCTTTGATAGCCGCTATGGCAGAGTGCAGGGCGCTCATGTTCTGGGCTCATGCCGGGAGTCTTGCAATGTGTCAAGAGCCGGATTCAGTGTCATGACCCCTTGATGGTGCTCTTCGCGCACAATAGACTTGGGGAAGCAGCAGTGTTGTTTTTGGTAATTTAAACTCTCAAGAGCAAGAATTTGTTGCTAAGCAAAGCAACACAAGATAAAGGAAGGACGCGCCTATAGTACACCTTGACACTCCTTATCGCAAACTGGTGGCGAAGAAGACTGTTAGTAAATAGCATCATGTTGAAGCAATGGAGGAGGTGCTTCAAATCTCCAGGTCTGATTCACAAACCCTAATAAGAGAACCAGTGGATTCTGACTATGCAGAGCCTGAAGCTAAGAGGCAAAGAGCAGGAAGAGGCCAAGGAAATGAACCAGCAGGGCAAATATGTCCAAGGTTCTCGACGAGTGACCACCTAAAACATGTAAGACAGGTCTTATGATTTGAGGAAAAGCCCCAGGAATAGGAGGGGTTTTACTCTAAGTACAGTGGGCTCCAAGTAGATGATTTACCTCTACACGATGTAATTAAGAGGATATAATTTAAGGAATGGAAGAAGGCATCTATCCCACTATTCCTTAATAAGACGTACAGCCTGCAAGGCTTTGAGTCTGATTTCCAACACACCCCAAGGATGAACACCATTCTGGTGGTTACGGCTTCAACATTATCCCTAGCATCAGAAGATCCTACTCTGCCAGATGTGGTGGAGAAGAAAGACGAAGCAACTCTTAAACGATTGCGTAATGCTTCTAATTTTGCAATCATAGCAAACACCTATGCAGCATTTGCTACACAATTGCTATTGAAAGATTTCCAGTAGTTACATGATTTCCTTCAGGACAGTGGTGATCCAAAGCCTATTCTAGTAAACATGGAACTTTTCTTACAATTTCTTTCCAATGTATCATTTGACAACTTATGTGTGGCCACATCGTCTGCGGGGGCTTCTATAGCAGGACGCTGTCTTCTCTCGATGGAATCCTGGAAGCGGGACATAGCAAAGAGAACACTTATTCAAAACTTACCATTCACAGGTCCAAAATTATTTGGTCCTGAGTTAGATGAAAAAGTCCAGAAAGTCACAGAGTAATATAAGTTTTTTAGACCTTTTAAACTGCTATTTGACAAAAAGTCCTTTTTGGCAAAACTTCCATCACAGAATGCTCAAGACAGATGTTCTTTTCAAGGCTGGGCCCGAAATTGGGGGGCTGCGTTTGACAGCAATTACTGACCTCTTGGTGCCAAAGACAAAGGTCAGTCTCGGAAATGACTACCTCGAGGTTGGCGCAAGTCTAAGACTGTTTCTTCGCCAGTGGGAAACATGTATAACGAACACTTTGGTCCTCAACATTATAATGAATGGATATATCATTTCTTTTTCCCACAATTCTCCAAGCGACTGGTTTGTTCTGTTAAAGTATACATCTTTCATAAAAATTGACTTCAGTTAACGTTGAAGAAAATGTGTCTGACATTAAAAAATATGTTTAACTTTGTCTTATCCATAGAAGAGAAAATATAGAAATGCTTCTTTAAGATGTGATAAATAAATCATGTCGCTTTAAATAGTAGGAGAAGATGCTTTCTTGAAAATGTAAAAATATACTTGCAGCTTAAATAAGTAGAAGACTCTCATACCTAATGTGCTTTTATGACTAGGCCTTTAAATTGTTTTCCGACTTCTACTTGACATTTAAATAAAATGCCTTTTAGAACTGCTGATCTAATCCCCTGACTGTACAATCGTTCATCACTTTAAAATGTGCTGGTCTAAGAGAAATTTATTTCTCTATTTGCTCACACCATATGATTTCCTCATTTCACTAAACAATGTATTCTGCTATATTTTATAATGAATAGAGTATTAGCAATGTTGAGCTTACTGAAGATGTTGTTTTGCATGGTCTCATCAAAACTTACTGATAGGAATGTTTCATTGCTTTAGCTTAGTCCATTGTCCACACAATGGGATACTGACAACAGCTACTAGAATAGGCCTTCAAAGGTTCTCATGAGAAACCTTCCCTCATGTATCTAGTGCAAAACATATTAGAAACTTTTAGATAAGAGCTCACAGGCATGAATGTTTACCGTGGGAAATAGGAAGAGAGACGGCAGACCATCAAAAGACCTGTTTCCATTGGATGAAGATGATTTAACCGTGCTGAATGTTACAAATGTTTTATGTTTTCATATATACGTGTTCCTAGTTAGAGAGGCTAAACCACTCTTCCTTTCCATACCATCTCACCTTCGATTGCAACTTGTTGGGGACCTCGGCTGAGTTTCTGGAACTTCTCTTTATGGGGGGTTCATTCTTTGATTAACTAAAAGCTCCAGAATATTGCTCTTTTACAAAGAGAACTCTTTATGGGTTCTTATTTAGGTTACGACTCAGACTAAGAAAGGGATTTTTTTCCTTTGTGCAACAGGTTGCCTATATTATGCGGACTCTAATGAAACTTTTTCTCAATATTTCTGAAATTTGACTAATCTGAATAAAAATGACAAAAACAATACTAATCTCTTAATGAGAAATAAGGCTGTAAAACTATTCCAAGCCTCTTATCATTGACTAAATATTAATTTACTGAAAGTTGATGATTATTCTTGAAATGCAATTTATTACAGCTCCATTCTGCCACAGCGGCCAAGATCCATTGGCCTGAAGACGGAGGGACGCCAAAAGTAGGAGGCCTTTGTTGTAAGTGATTTGGCTTTGCACTGGTCATCAATTGGCCCCCCAAATTTTGGGTGCTAACAAATCTGGTAGCAGAGTGAAGGTTTACACCCTGAATGGAGCTATAAAAATAAATCCCAAACCTTACTGAAAAGTTCTAAGTTTAAGAGAAATTTTATTTGTTGATAATATATAAAACATGTTACAATTATCGGAAGAATAATACATAAACAGTAAATGATGATAACTCATGTGAGGGGGAGGGGAAGGAGAGACAAGTGAGAAGGAGAGGGGATAGAAAGATAGAGAAGAGAAGGGGGAGAAGTAAAGCTCCATGGTGGTCTTAATAGAGAGAAATAACAAATATGTAGATTAGTACATCTAGCCAACCGTACATTGTAAATCACAACCAATCGATAACATAGTATATTCAACAAATTAAAATCTTAATATAATATGTAAAAAAACAAAAATTATGGAATATCACGGAGGTCGGGCAACCTCTTGCTGAGCAGGAGACAAGGAGAAAGAACGTTTAGCACTACAATCAATGAAGGATGTAACAGGAGACCATATGATTGAACGCTTCATGGATAATTGAATGGGGTGAACAGATGCTGTATCCAACCTGTGATGATAACACACCGCATACCACCAAGCCTGAAATGATAAGTCTTACCAGTTTTTCGTTATTTGTTGGAAGGCCACTGCCAGTAGTACATCAAATCTGGTAGCAGAGTGAAGGTTTACACCCTGAATGGAGCTATAAAAATAAATCCCAAACCTTACTGAAAAGTTCTGATTCCTGATTCCAATGTCCAGAACTTGAAGTTTCAACAAGGCGGTACTTAAAGGCGCTTGTGGCTTAGAAGGTGTGAGTATTAATAGGGCAAATGTTGTGGTTGTGAGTGGGTTGTATTCTGTTTTCTTTGGAGTGTGCGAGTGAATGGTAAAAGTATAGAAAAGAGGTTGAAGAAAAAGAGATCGAAGATTTCAGGCTCATCGTGGCTGAAAGATCCCGGGATAATGTACAATTTAAACTTGTTTGCAGGATTCAGGTGTAGTGTGTGAGGTACCATCACCTACATTGGTGATATAGTTGTTTGAGATTTGTTTGTGATTGTCTAATATTGATTGATGTTAGTGGAACCAAATTGCGCAAACGGGGGGAAACTGCTTTGATTTTTGTGATTTCCTGCTGGTGGAGAACTCACTTGCGATTGTGGAAACTTTCTTGAGTGGTTGTAATGGTGCAGAGACTTAATATCGATGTATAAATATCGCCTTGCACCAATATCGAGGTAAAAATATCGTGGGTGAGAAATATCACCAGAAAAAATATTGTGGTCAAGAATATCGATGTTTAAATTATCGAAGTGTTTAATATCGTTTGTAAAAATATCGTTGTTTAAAATATAGAAATGTTTAATATCGTTTGCAAAAATATAGTTGTTAAAATTATCGATTTTTATTAAAGTTATGTATTTTAGTATATATTTTATATGTATGTGATGTGTTTTTTGTATAAGAATTGTTTGTATTTTTATTATATGTGTAAAATTTTTAGCATTTATTAAAAAAAAATGTATTTGAATTTTGCGTTTTTAGTACTGTAGCGGGTTGTGGGTGTATAGGAGAATAGGGTGGGAAGTAATTTAATTAGATTAAATGTATTGATTATTTTTTGTAGTTATTAATTTTTTTTATTTGAATTATGCATTTTTAGTACCGTAGCGGGTTGCGAGTTTATAGGGGAATAGGGTGGGAAGTAAATTAATTATATTAAATGTATTGAATATTTTTAAATTTATTCATATTTGTTTAATTGAGATGTTATAGTGTTAAATGTGGAAAGTAATTTTTTATGAATTCATTAATAATTTGTTGTTAATAATTTGTAATTAATTAATTAGTAATTAATTATGGTAATTGTGTAATTCGTTTTAGGTGTGTGTTGTGGTATCTATAGGTGGGAAGGGTGGGAAGGGTGGGAAGTAATTTATTTTTAATTGATGATTTCATAATTAGTTGTTAATTAATTTTAAATAATTAATTAGCAATTAATTATGGTAATTGTGTAATTAGTTTTAGGTATGTGTTGTGGCATGTATAGGTGTAAATGGTGGGAAGGGTGGGAAGTAATTTATTTTTAATTGATGATTTAATAATTAGTTGTTAATTAATTTTAAATAATTAATTAATAATTAATTATGTTCATTTTGAAAATAAGTTTAGGTGTGTCTTGTGGTGTTTATAGGTGTAAATGGTGGGAAGGGTAGGGAGTAATTTATTTTTAATTGATAAATTAATAATTAGTTAATTAATTTAAATTAATTAATTAGAAATTAAATATGGTAATTGTGTAATTAGTTTTAGGTGTGTGTTGTGGATATTATAGTGTTAAAGCATGTGTATTTAATGAATGTTTATTATTTTCCATTAATAATATTTTTTAATTGATTATTAATTATGTTAATTATGGAAATAAATTTAAATAACACGTTTTAAGTGTTTTTTTATTGGTGTGGTGTTCTAGGGTAGGAAACAAAATAAATACATTTATGTTTTACATAATTCTGTTAATATTTGCTCCTATTAAATAATTATTGTTTTTAAATGTATTTATTAATTTTTATATAATATTTGTAGCTTTTTGTTATATGTATTTTATATTATAATATGTGTTTAATTTATATGTTTAATATATTTAAATGTATATTTTTTAAATATTGTTTATTTTTTTATGATTTAAAAAAAACTTTCTATTGTTTAAATGTTATTAGTAATTTTTGTTTCTCTGCAATCCAGCACTTTCCTACTGTTGCACTAATTGGAGTGGGAATAGTAATTTTTACCCCTCCGCTATCCAGCACTTTCCCTACTGTTGCACTCAGTGGAGTGGGAATAGTAATTTTGACTCCTCCGCTATCCAGCGCTTTCCCTACTGTTGCACTCACTGGAGTGGGAATAGTAAGTTTTACTCCTCCACTATCCAGCACTTTCTCTACTATTAAACTTATTGGAGTGGGAATAGTAATTTTTACCCCTACCCTAGCCAGCTCTTTCCCTACTGTTGCACTCACTGGAGTGGGAATAGTAATTTTTACCCCTTTGCTATCCAGCAATTTCCCTACTGTTGCACTCATTGGAGTGGGAATAGTAATTTTACCCCTCCGCTATCCATCACTTACCATACTGTTGTACTCACTGGAGTGGGAATAGTAGTTTTTGCCCGTTCGCTATCCAACATTTTCCCTACTATTGCATTTATTGTATGTTATAATTTTTTAAAATAATTTAATGTTTTAAATTATTATAGAATTGTTTTTTTATTTTAAAATATTGATATATATATATTTTATTTTTATATAATGTTAAAGTTTACAAATTAAATAAAGATAATTTTTAAATATATATATATGTATAAAATATTATTTGTGTTCATATTTTTTTAATTTAAGTTTATTTGTAATATTTAGTTAAAATGTTTATTAATTTTAATTTAGTTTGTTAAAAATAATAATATCATTTAATATATTTAATTTAATTTTATATATATTTTTAATTCAATATTTTTTACATCTATATTTTTTACTTCAATAGTTTTTGTACTTACCTTTTTAAGTATAGGGAGTCGATATTTTTGCATTCTATAATTTTTCTTCGATATTTAGAACATCGATGTTTGTTACATCGATATTCTATCAGTGAACCGTTGTAATATTTTGATTATTTTGGCAGAGCAAACAAGAAGTTATTTAAGAAGTTATTCAAGAGAGTTGTGTGAATGCGGAGGAAGATTGTAAAGGAGAGTGAGCTTTGTCAGGAGTGAGATTGTACGTCATCGTCTATCATACTGGGATTGGTCGGTTGGTGTGATTTTGCACTGGGATTGGTTGGTAACGTTTAAAAATTGAATTCTGTTTGGATTTGGAAATTGGTTTCATGAGAAATAATAGCTGAAATTTTACTGGGTTATTGAAAATTGACATATACGGAACAGAATCATAACATTCATTTTAATGGAATTGCCGAAACCAAATTTTTAACATGAAATGTTTTAAGGTTTTCAAGAAATTGGTGAGAGGAGACATTACTATTCCAGGACGTAAGGGAGAGGAGGCGTCTCCTGAGGGTACTACGGCCAACATTATGACTACTGAACATGGTTTGAACACACGTCTTTGGCTCCGACAGTGGAGTAGGATTACTGACAATTAGGGTGCATTGAGTTTTCCTACATATGGGTCATTTAACACCAGAATCTTGGATCATTTGAAAGGAAAATTGTAAGAAATGAAGCCATCACCTTGACCTATTCAATAGGAAACATTTAGGGGCCGATTCTGATGCAGGTTGGAAAAGCTTCCCGACCGAATCGGTTGGGAAATGGTGTCCGACCCACTCGGATCGGGAAAGTCCGACCGGCGGAGTAGGATGCATCCGGATGCTTCCAGATACGATTTGGTTGAACTCCCATTGACTTCAATGGGAACATTTGTTCCTAACCGCATCAGAATTGGGCCCTCGGTCGGGAAGACACGTTCCCGATCCGATTTGGAAGGAGCAAATGCCGTTAGGAGGCCTTCCTAACCGCATCAGAATCAGGCCCTCGGTCGGGAAGCTTTTCCAACCCGCATCAGAATCGGCCCCTCAATGTTTGGGAGAAGGTCGCAAGGGAAAAGGAGAAAGAAAGATACCAGAGGAGAACTGGGTGAGCAGTGCAGAATTATGAAAATGCTCAGTGAGTTAAAGAACAGCATAGATGGAGAAAAGCTATTATTGAGGGAACTAGGTTATATCCAGTACTTACTTCAGAAGCTGGTAATAAGTAAAAGAATAAGTCTGTCATCAAGAAAGAAGGGGATGAGTCAGATACTGATTCAGGGGATGAGATATTAGAACAGATGCTGAATTCCAGACCCCCATCATTATACACTACCCTTGCTGAGCGAAGAGATTTGGGTACCAGTACTAGTCAAACACTGGCTACTACCCCTGTGGATCCAAGTTTAACAACAATTGAACGGCCCTTACAATTCTTGCAGATTGTACCACCAGTTACGACCTGATCACCAGCTGTAGTCCCCACTAGGACAGCTGCAGCTACTGTGCCAACCACAGCCCCAGTACCTGTTGTTAATGCCCTATTTCATCTCGAGAAGTTGCGAGTGCTCCTGTCTCAGCAGAATTAAGGTCAGAAATACAGCTAGCGGCTATGTCTGGATGTGTTCCGACTTCCCAAAATTCACAGATAGTTTTGTGGAAGCCCCCACAAACGCTGCAAGCTTTGGTGGATGGAGGAGGGAAGTTGGTCTTTGCAACCCCTATGGCACCTAGTGATTTAAATGTTACTAGTGTAGGGTAAATACCAGCATGGCTTGAGGAAGCCAAAGAAGAGAAGAAAACTGATGCTGTAGAATCACCAGAGAAACAAGACACAGAAAAGGAGAGACCTTTAGATATACCAAATCTAAAGGTAAAACTGGAAGAGATGATACAGGGATGTTTGGGATTGGAACTTTTAAATAAATACCAGAGAAAATAAATAATTTACTTGTGTAAGTAGGTTACACGAAGAGCAGCTTTGGTGCATGATCGATTGACAGAAATAGCCAAGAAATGCGAGGTAGATCTCATAAATAACATACATTTACACTGAGGTTATAGGATAGAACTAGATGATCAAGCCATAGAAAACATGAGAATTACAAGAATGAACTTGCATATTGTGGAATTGATTAAATGCATTCGTAGGTGGAAGGATACGGAAAAATTGGAAGTTAGATGGGCAAAGAAGCATGAAAAGAAAAAGAAGGAAGCAGCTAGTCGAAAAGGACAGAATGAACAACATGACAAAGAAGTGACAGTATATTTACTTCGATAAATAGCAGGAAGAACTTATGTACATGTTTCTTAGAGTGGAGGTGATTTGGAAGCATTTACGAACAATTTTCCAAAATTGCGAAACAAGCCGTTGCAATGGTGTGCATAAGTAGAGAGATTCATAAAAATTTCTAAAGTATTGCGGACTGATTTAAATACATTCTTTGACATTGTGGTGCATGCTGATTTATGAGCTGTATGTAAGACAGCGGTGCAATGGCCTAAAGAGGAACCATCTAGAGAGAAAGGGACAAATGCACCATCACCTGTAGTGATGGAAAAATATGAAGCAGTTATTACCTTTTTGAAAGGCAGAGTACCTCCAAAAGATATGGATTTGCTCAAGATTAAAAGACCCACACAAGAGTTGAAAGAGGCAGTTCATCAGTGATATGAGAGATTATTGGAGGTGTTTCAGCAGCACAGTGGACCTCAGTATCCTGAGGAAAGAGACATGGGAATTTTTGATTCTCAGTTTGTTTTACGACTGAAGCCCGAGATCTGTGCACACATAACACAAAGGGGCCGATTCCGATCTCGCTCGGACAGCCCTCCGAGAGCTGTCCGTAGCCTTACCTTGCGACCGACTCGTACTGGGAGCCGGTCCGTCCGGGCGATGAAGTACGATGCGTAAAAGTGCCACAATTCCGAACGACACGTAGGCTTCGATTCCAGCAACATTTCCCGTACGAGCCGCTTATCCAAACGCCCATCCGAGTCGCCCGGAAGTAGTTTCCACAATAGTTTACGGCCGGACAAGTACGATGCACAAATCCTACGCGCCGAACAGGTCGCCACTAGCAGCACGTCACAGCATCCGGGAGAGATGAATAGCAGGTCCGATTCGCGCCACAACACGATCCACTTCTACGAAATGGACCAACTCACAACGTGTACGAGACGGAGCAACAATCAGCAAGTACGAGACGAACCAATGATGAATCCCATCGCGCAGGTCATCCCAGTACTGTATATCTATGACCGGATCATGGACAGACGCTTACATCGCAGACGGTAAGTCAGACACCCACACAAACAAACGTCACGAACACGCGAAATGCTACACACAAATAGGGGGGGGGGGGAAATGCCGTCCACCAGCAAAAGCAAAACCACAGGGGTAGTATGGTCCACACTACCAGCAGTGCCCACACCTAGGGGGGGTGCCCAGCACTACTAACATCCCCACTCATAGGGGGCTGGATGCCCATCAATACCAGTACCCCCCACTCATAGGGGGCTGGATGCCCTGCACCACTACCATCCCCACTCATGAGGGGCTGGATGCCCTGCACCACTAACATCCCCACTCATAGGGTGCTGGATGCCCTGCACCACTACCATCCCCACTCATAGGGGGCTGGATGCCCATCAATACCAGTAACCCCCACTCATAGGGGGCTGGATGCCCTGCACCACTACCATCCCCACTCATAGGGGCTGGATGCCCATCAATACCAGTACCCCCCCCACTCATAGGGGGCTGGATGCCCTGCACCACTACCATCCCCACTCATAGGGGGCTGGATGCCCTGCACCACTACCATCCCCACTCATAGGGGGCTGGATGCCCTGCACCACTACCATCCCCACTCATAGGGGGTTGGATGCCCTGCACCACTACCATCCCCACTCATAGGGGGCTGGATGCCCTGCACCACTAACATCCCCACTCATAGGGGGCTGGATGCCCTGCACCACTACCATCCCCACTCCTAGGGGGCTGGATGCCCATAAATACCAGTACCCCCCACTCATAGGGGGCTGGATGCCCTGCACCACTACCATCCCCACTCATAGGGGGCTGGATGCCCTGCACCTCTACCATCCCCACTCATAGGGGGCTGGATGCCCTGCACCACCAGCATTCACACGCATAGGGTCACTAAGCAAACC
This sequence comes from Calotriton arnoldi, assembly GCA_963921515.1. NCBI lineage: Eukaryota > Metazoa > Chordata > Amphibia > Caudata > Salamandridae > Calotriton > Calotriton arnoldi. The sequence continues at coordinate 486,536 of CAWUFW010001916.1, forward strand.
CCCACCCCTACCATCTTTGCAAGATTCTATGTATGTGTGTGCCAAATGCCCACAACACTGATTCTGATAGTGAACATACAATGTGACTCCCATCACATGTGTGCCCAAAAGATGACTGTGGGGTTCAAAACTCCAGCATCTCAGGAACATTGTGGTAATGGGTTCCAATGCCCACATCACTACAGTGACCAGAAGGTGAGTGTGGACAAAATAATAGCAGCATCACCAGACTAGCATTTGTGCTCACTGGTCCCAAATCCACAACCAATGTAGTGGTAATGTGGTGGTTGTGTCACATACAAACATAGATTTGAGAGGCACAGATGGCTGTGTATCACAAGAACTCCCTCTGCCATGTGCAGACAAGCATTGGCCATGAGCCCCTACTGCCCACAGTGTCCAATTAGACTATGTGAAAAGTGAGCATCATGATGCATACACACATATCTCTACGAACAGACACACAAACTGAGGAATCCTGTGGAGACTGTCGATGTTAGGTGACAAAGTCCCATACAGTGGCAGCAATGGGACATACCAAACATGAGCAATGTGCAGGATGATGAGCTACAAGATGCATGGACATTAGGGAAAAACCTCCAAACTACATCCACACAATGGAACGCAAAAGCAATACCAATGCAGAGGTGCAGATGCACAAACACAGACAGGCAGACCCACACTGCATATCATACACAACACTTGTGTGTCTCAGTATCCCCAGGCTAGTACACAACACATGACGGTGGGATGAACTCGAATCACCAGATGTGTCCACAGTGCCATACAAAAAGTAACTAATGAACTGGGCACCCCTTTGTGGTCAAGCATACATTGTCAGATGAGTGGTATAGCAACGTATTCATGTGACACAAGCTGGGTGGAACAGCAACCAAAACAGCAAGAGACAGACCCACTACAGCACTACCCTCTAGTACCCTAATTTGTGGTGACAGTAGCCTGTACGCCAATCCCACTGTGATGACAAAGGTCTGTTTTGCCTATACTGTGGAGCACAGTCAGCTGTGCATACTGGGTCATGTGTCCAGAACAACAAACTCACATCACACCTCCATAAACACAAATCACTGGCCATGTCCTGCAACCAATGTGCAAAATGTAGGTAGGGGCCTAGACATGAAACAACTCACATGTGGCCACCCTCAACACCACACACCCTGATCTGCAACAATGTGCATCAGCTAGGCACACAGGGACTGTTGACATTGCTCAAGCACCCATTACAATCCCAGGGGTGGTGGGGGGATCTAAGGTACACAAAAATCAACACACATGGCCTGTCAACAACACCTGTGAATGTCTGCCACACTGCACAGTATGCGGAACATGGGCATAATGTGAAGACAACACGATTCATTGGGAACCCTGCCACACACCTACACCAATGAGGAACCAAAGGAGACCCACAAAGAACACATGTTGACACCTTCCAACATTGCAGCAATGACCCTGATGAGTGGGAGTAGTCACACACACATACGAGTGAGCCTCACACTGACAGATACCACATAGGGAAAACAACATGATGTTTGAAACACATAAGTGCCAATGGGAATCCTGAATGTGTCCCATGTGCGTTTGACAACATCCCCTGAAATTACAACTAAAACAGCCATGGATGAGAACCTAATGACCAGTAGTCTGCCATGCACCTACATCCCAGTAAACCCAGGGAAAAGAAGTCTGATGAACACAGGACAACTCAGCAAGTGCACATAACAGAAACATCTGCATGGAACACAGGCTGAGTCGAAAAAGGGAAGGAACACACACAGACATGCTCACACAACACACACCATGTGCACAGGCAATGCCACGGAATGACACAATGCCATGAGGGGTCTCCACTACTGGGGAATGTCAGCTGTGAAAAACGTTGTTTGTGCAGGGTCCTGTCATGCCAGCACACCACTTGCACAGTGAGCCAACAATTACAACACAATGAAAGCTCTGGTCACAGCAACATGTGTACGGGAGTGTCCCTTCAGTCATCTGCACATACGCAATACACATGTAGAGATAGTTGCACTGATGACACAGATGACTTGTGTATCATGGATGCACAAACCTGCCTGTCCAGTGTAGATGGGCCCAGTCAGGGAATCTCACCATGTGCCCAAATGTAAGTGCAACATATGTGCAACAGTGTATGCCAAAGATGTGAAGTAGCAAACCCAAAGAGATAATCCTGGTTACAACATTTTGCAATCATTACACCCTGTAATTGCAGCAAAGGATGTCATGGATACATAGCAGAAAAGTACACATATCCCATGGACCACATGGAGTCCATCACATCAACAAATCATCCTGTTGTACCTTCAAAACACAAGTACAACATCACGTCCATGATTCTCATCATCAACATCATGTACATTAGATGCAACAACAATGGATAACAACAATTTGCTTTATTAAAAAATAAATCTCCTCAAAACTGGTAATTCGAGTCCACAATGTCAAAAGGCCAATGGCCAGTCCATTTCTCAATTCAACCAGGGTGACATGTGACAAGTTGTCACCCATTGCTTGCCTGCACTGCTACGACCAGGGGCATCTCCCCTTGGAGGGGCATACATGACGCAGGCCAGGCACCGCAGGGACAGGATCAGGGGACAGCAGAATGGGGCAGGGGAGGGGTGGTGGGTGCTGGAGTGTCACTGGCAACTGCAGTGGAGGTGTCTGACACAGTGGGCACCATCACAACTGCAGGGATGAAGTCAGATGGGGTGGTTGCCGGCACCACAGCAGTGGGCAGGTCAGATGGTGTGGACGTGGTCTCCACTGCATTGCCAAAGTCAGACGGGGTGGATGAGCTCTCCACTGCAGTGCCAACCTCCAAAGTAGTGTCATGGGGTCCAGGTGAGGTGGGCAGGACAGAGGGGGAGACACGGACTCCACACCAGTGGCAGGAACAGGCTGAGCGTGTGAGGTGGGGGTGGAAGTGCATGTGGTGGGGGGGAGGGCCTAATCATTTTGGGGATGCGGTATCAGTGTTTGGGTGAACCAGGGGCAGGGTGTGGCTGGGGAACCTGTGGAGTGGTGGCCTGGGGGCTGCAGGACAGAGACTGTGTGGTGGAGCTGTGGGATTGTGGTGGGGTCTTGCTCTTCCTAGTCCGGGGGGACTTGCGGATGGGGGCCTCAGTGTCCGTGCACCTGGGGGAGGGTGTCCGTGTGGCAGGGGAACTCCCCCCTGTGCGTGGTGACTTCCTCTTCCCCTTGTGAGTTGGAGCAGATGGATCGGTGGGGAAGAGGCCAAGGTCACAGAGGAAGAGCTGCTGGGAAGGGGGGTTGCAGGTGAGGCAAGGGAAGGGGTTTTGGAGGGAGAGGCATCTGAGGACTGCAGAGTGCTTGTGGATGTCTGTTTGTGTGTCTGTGACCCATCCCCTGTGTGTGTGCCATCAGTCCCCAGAGTGTGCGTGCCTGTGGCTCTGGATTTTGGCTTGCGTGGCTGTGTGCTGCTTGTGTCTGTTGTGGTGCGTGCCGGTGCTGGTGTGTGTGTGCGTTGGACAGGTAGGGCAGTGGGGAATGTGGATGTGGCAGAGGTAGGAGGGGTGAGGGACTGTTGGAGGAGGGACACTGCTGACGTCTGTGTGGAGGCCATGGCCTGAATAGTCCGATGTAGGGCAGACATGTTTGATGAGATGCCCTCCATGAAGGACACCAGTTGTGTCAACAGACTGGTGTGGGAATGGAGGACACTCAGCATCGCTGTCTGCCCTACATGGAGCTGCTTCAGCAAGTCCACAGACTCCACACTCAGGGCAGCAGGGGAAACAGGGGCAGGGGGTGCAGTGCCTGGCACAAAGGAGACATGCTCCCTTACACGGGGGCCTCCACAGACCTCTGGGATGGGAGCAGATGGGAGGGTGGAGATGGTGGTGGTGGTGGGGACAGACTCGCTCGGTGTTGTCTGGGGTCTGCTGACACCCGCCTCCACAAGGGAGTCCTCACTGGAGATGCTGTATTCCTCAGCCGAGGTGGTTGTAGCTGAGGTCTCCTCAGTGTGGCTCCCCTCACCCTCTGTGCCACTGGGTCCCTCCAACTCCTCTCCAGCAGACCCAGTCTGGCTCTGCGGCTCCTCTTGGTCCGTGGAGCTGTCTCCTCCAGTAGCCGAAGATGTTTCTGCAAACAATCAGGATAAACAGATACACATAAGTCACTTGTTTCACCTGAGACATCACAGTCATTACAGCACATTACAGATGACGCATTTTCCGCATTTGCTAAATATTGCTAGAAGTGCTGGCACATATTGAAAAATACACCTGTCATTCTGCCAGTCAACCATGCCACTTATACACTTCCCCTCCATGGACCCATCTGTCTGGTGCATGTAGTATGCCACTACTTATATGTGCACACATGCACCGCATAGACATATCTCCGAACATCTTAAATTGTGAATGAAATGTGTCAGTACAAACATATCCCATCTCCTGCCACTGACTCAGTACATGTGTCAGGATAAGGGATGGCCAAACTCATTGTCAGTAAAATGGATATGCTTCCTTCACAGGACACCATGATGTGCCCATGTATTGATGGTCAATTCCACAATAGAGTGTATGCCGTACAACTGACATAACGGCAGGATACACATTAGCAAGTGGGATACCATGCTACGGGCCAGTCTGGCTAATCAGTCATCACTGGATAAAGTCACAGGGGCAGTGCATCCATAAATAAAAAAGTCTGCACTGTGTCACAATCATAATCATTTTGGGGAATGTAAGCCCTGCAGCTGTCAAGTGCACATGTTCCACTACTGCTACACACATCTTAAGGCATATGATGATCCCACGTAATACAAATGCGACAGTTGAGTGACTGCAAGCACCAATCTGTGAACATGATAACATCACAGTCTGATGAGAACGAATTGAGGCTGCCTGCACTATTATGTATAATACATCATTATGCACCGTCAAGTGATCACACACCTATGTTTTTCCCCATTGTGATGATCCATTAGCCACACCTCAGCTAGCTGCCAAAACCAAAATGCTCAACACCACAGGAGTCTAAGAAGCTAGGCCACTCCAGAATGACACCGAGGCAGACACCATATTGCATATTTCACAATGAACTAAATGTAGGTTGACACACAGGAGTAGGAGCACAGAGTGTTCCTCATGTCCGGAGTAGGCATACCTGTCCATTTCCTTGTGCAACATGGGATTACCCTGAACACTAGGCATGTGTTCATGCATGTGTGACACACATGATGTACATTATTATGAGGCCCCAAGATTGTCTTACCTGCTGCATGGCTGTGTGGTAAATACCACAGACACATATGGTGAGCCAAAGCATCAATTGGAACACATATCATCATTTGCCCACATAGAGTACATGTCTGATTTCTGGCAATGTGCAGACACATGGCAATCAATTGCCTCCCTCATGAGGACAAAACAATGCACCGGTAGCAGATGCTGTTTACAACCTTTAATTTTGGACAACAGCAGGGACACACAACACAAGTGACACAAGTCACAGACTGAAAGGGCCACACCTGTGTATCAGATGAGGATGGGCCATGAACTAATTTAGGAACATGACTCCTGTTCAAGCAGACAGGAGATCTGTGGGAGTGTAACCAGGATGAAGGAGTGCAAAGAGCATGTGAGACATAGTTCACAGAAAAGGCATGCACTTACCCCCTCCTTACTGCTGTCTGGCCTTTAACTGCCCATCCAGGTCAGGGAAGACCACCGCCAGAATCCGGTCCATGTGGGGGGTCAGTGTCCGTCGTCCGCCCCTTCTGCGAGGAGGCGACAGATTCAGCTGAACTCTGGCAATCCTCCGGGTCCAGCCACGAAGGTCCTGCCACCTCTTCTGGCAGTTGCGAATGCGGCGTCTGTAGAACCCCACAGAACGAACAGCCCGGGCAATGGTCAGCCATATCTCCTGCTTCTGATGGGCATCAACCTGTGAGGATGACAAGGATAAAAGTCCATTACCAGACATGCAACATGTTTGTGCAACACACAGTTGGATATACATGTCTTCATCACAAGGGCATATGATGTACACAGGTAGTGCAACTATGGTGATTGACAGTTGTCCTGCATTTACAAAATTGAAACATTGCCTGAGTATAATAACTGTGTTAAAATGCACTTTTCATGCACAGTACCTGTCCACTACAGGTACATACACACTTTGGGGGTAACAACTACTCAGTGAGCATGCTAGCCACTGGTGTACACAATGCCATTAGTGCCAGTAAGACAACATGCACAATGAAAAAGGGATGTGGACTGCACACTCACCTGCTCCCCTGGTGTCCCATACAGCTTGCTGTACTGTGGAAGGAGGCTGTCCAGCAGGGCCTTGTTCTCCTCCTCTGTGAAGGCTGGGGCCCTCTCCACAGTACGTGCCATTCTTTGAGCCAGAGGATGCAGAGACAGCAGCAGTGGTAGCAGAGATGTCAATCTGGAGCATGTAGTGCAGGCAAGTGAGCTCTCAGGGGAACAGACAGCCTTATATCTGTGCTGCAGAGGCAGATTCTGTCCCATGCGTCCAAAGCGATAGGTCCAACACGTTTGCATCCTATGAATCTGGCCAATCCATCGCATTGCACGGCTCGTACACGCCTTCCGCATCGTTCAAATATTTCAAACCCATTACACCAACGAGTCTGATACATTGTTGTAGGGAGCCAACTGATTTTTCACAACACGAATCGTACAAGGGCCAAATCCGCGTCAGTCCCCATTGCAGTCAATGTGCAAGGCGTGTGTGCAAGGCGTGTGCTCGCCTCGTTCCCTAGTTGTCCGACGCGTCTTTTGAATTGGTCACCCGCGTCAGTTCCCATTGCAGGCAATGTGCAAGGCGTGTGTGCAAGGCGTGCGCTCGCCTCGTTCCCTAGGTGTCCGACGCGTCTTTTGAATTGGTCACCCGCGTCAGTCCCCTTTGCAGGCAATGTGCAAGGCGTGTGTGCAAGGCGTGCGCTCGCCTCTTTCCCTAGGTGTCCGACGCGTCTTTTGAATTGGTTACCCGCGTCAGTCCCCATTGCAGGCAATGTGCAAGGCGTGTGTGCAAGGCGTGCGCTCGCCTCGTTCCCTAGGTGTCCGACGCGTCTTTTGAATTGGTCACCCGCGTCAGTCCCCATTGCAGGCAATGTGCAAGGCGTGTGTGCAAGGCGTGCGCTCGCCTCGTTCCCTAGGTGTCCGACTCGTCTTTTGAATTGGTCACCTGCGTCAGTCCCCATTGCAGGCAATGTGCAAGGCGTGTGTGCAAGACGTGCGCTCGCCTCGTTCCCTAGGTGTCCAACGCGTCTTTTGTATTGGTCACTCGCGTCAGTCCCCATTGCAGGCAATGTGCAAGGTGTGTGTGCAAGGCGTACGCTCGCCTCGTTCCCTAGGTGTCCGACGCGTCTCTTGAATTGGTCACCCGCGTCAGTCCCCATTGCAGGCAATGTGCAAGGCGTGTGTGCAAGGCGTGCGCTCGCCTCGTTCCCTAGGTGTCCGACGCGTCTTTTGAATTGGTCACCCGCGTCAGTCCCCATTGCAGGCAATGTGCAAGGTGTGTGTGCAAGGCGTGCGCTCGCCTCGTTCCCTAGGTGTCCGACGCGTCTTTTGAATTGGTCACCCGCGTCAGTCCCCATTGCAGGTAATGTGCAAGGCGTGTGTGCAAGGCGTGCGCTCGCCTCGTTCCCTAGGTGTCCGACGCGTCTTTTGAATTGGTCACCCACGTCAGTCCCCATTGCACAATGTGCAAGGCGTGTGTGCAAGGCGTGCGCTTTCCTCGTTCCCTAGGTGTCCGACGCGTCTTTTGAATTGGTCACCCGCGTCAGTCACCATTGCAGGCAATGTGCTAAGTGTTCCACACACAATAGCTTTCCATGGACACATGGGCACACCAACAACAATACAGCCTGTGACACAGTATATCAAGGGGCATGTCAGGCTGCATTACCTGTGTGTGCATATGTGGGTAAACATGTGATTTGGTATGTGTCACTTAGTGGCACCCACTCCCAGGCAGGGCAAGGTGTCATGGGGACAGATACCTCTGTGTGTTGGACACATAACCACTGTGATTGACGACTGTACAGTTCAGGGCATGAGGCATGTACACAGTTCCCGGGGTACATTGTGTATGACATGTGACATACACCCTGACTCTTAGGTGGAATGGGATGTGTGTCACAGGGTGTCCCAGTGCCACAATTGTGATGTTCATCCACAGTATGTGTGCATTTAGCTATGGAGATTACTCTGATTTCATGTGCTCAATGTCAAACGGTCACCACATCCATGTGTATTGTCAATGTGAGTTGATGTGGCATCTGTGTGTCACAGACACCATGTGTGAGATGCAAAAAAACATTGTGGCACTTCATGTGTGTGTCATGTGTGCGCTGTGGTGTGTATATGAGACGCTACATCATGATGGTGTCCTTGTGGTGACACAAGGTCCCTGTGTGTGTCTGTCAAAAACCTGTGATGTGTGGTAGACATCTGTCCTCACTAGTGACTGTGGTGTGTGTCTGGTATGTGACACTCATACTGATGTACTGTGGCAGAGCCCATAGATTGGTCACAGCACAACATGGACCTTGTTGTGTGGACCTGTAGAGCTGAGATTTCAGATGATGGGCATGTATCTGACATGTGTGCACATACACTACAGCACATACATCATGTCTTTGTGTCCTGTTGTTTCATGTGCTATTTAGCATGTACACTGGCACCTAGATAGGGGAACTGACAAACTGTCTTTGCTCATCTATGTACTGCAGGAGACCAGCTGTCCACAGACCGTTCCCTGACCTTGCCACCATGGTTGAATGTGACTGCATGCGACGGTACCGCTTCACTAGGCCACTGATTGAAGATTTGGCGGAGCAGTTGGCACCACACTTGCAACCTGGCTGGATATACCCTACTGCGCTGACCCCCAAGGTGAAGGTGATGGCAACCCTACACTTCTTTGCCACCGGTACCTTCCAACACACAGTTGCTACTGCTGGTGGGATGTCACAGACCATGTTCAGCCGTGTGCTACGAGATGTGTTGGAGGCGATGTTGCATTTCCTCAACCACTACATCCATTTCCCAACACCACAACGACTCTCTGACATCAAGGGTGACTTCTATGCCCTGGGAAGGATGCCACATGTCATTGGCTCCATTGATGGGACACATGTGGCTTTGGTGATACAAAAGGGGGGGATACAAAAGGGGATGATGGACGGAATGTTTGAGCCAATCAAACACTCACCCCCAGTCAACTGATCTGGGTTTAATCCATCATCATTCTTTAGCTCACTCCACCACCCCAGTTCAGACATGGCCATATGCAAATCAGTCTGACCCTGTGCCTCATGGGAACAGTCCAGCCCGAACTGCCAAGCCATGTCTTCCTGGACCGGAAACAAGCATCCTAGGACCGGTTTCTGGCATTCCAGCCGTCATCAGCCAGGCTTGCTTGAATCCAGTGGCAAAGTGAGCAAGGGACCCACGTCTGGGCATACCCCCGCCAACTTAGGGCGAACAAAGCGATACAAAAGGGGATGATGGACGGAATGTTTGAGCCAATCAAACACTCACCCCCAGTCAACTGATCTGGGTTTAATCCATCATCATTCTTTAGCTCACTCCACCACCCCAGTTCAGACATGGCCATATGCAAATCAGTCTGACCCTGTGCCTCATGGGAACAGTCCAGCCCGAACTGCCAAGCCATGTCTTCCCTGGACCGGAAACAAGCATCCTAGGACCGGTTTCTGGCATTCCAGCCGTCATCAGCCAGGCTTGCTTGAATCCAGTGGCAAAGTGAGCAAGGGACCCACGTCTGGGCATACCCCCGCCAACTTAGGGCGAACAAAGCGATACAAAAGGGGATGATGGACGGAATGTTTGAGCCAATCAAACACTCACCCCCAGTCAACTGATCTGGGTTTAATCCATCATCATTCTTTAGCTCACTCCACCACCCCAGTTCAGACATGGCCATATGCAAATCAGTCTGACCCTGTGCCTCATGGGAACAGTCCAGCCCGAACTGCCAAGCCATGTCTTCCCTGGACCGGAAACAAGCATCCTAGGACCGGTTTCTGGCATTCCAGCCATCATCAGCCAGGCTTGCTTGAATCCAGTGGCAAAGTGAGCAAGGGACCCACGTCTGGGCATACCCCGCCAACTTAGGGCGAACAAAGCGATACAAAAGGGGATGAACTGGGGTGGTGGAGTGAGCTAAAGAATGATGATGGATTAAACCCAGATCAGTTGACTGGGGGTGAGTGTTTGATTGGCTCAAACGTTCCGTCCATCATCCCCTTTGTATCGCTTTGTTCGCCCTAAGTTGGCGGGAGTATGCTCAGACGTGGGTCCCTTGCTCACTTTGCCACTGGATTCAAGCAAGCCTGGCTGATGACGGCTGGAATGCCAGAAACCGGTCCTAGGATGCTTTGTTTCCGGTCAGGGAAGACATGGCTTGGCAGTTCGGGCTGGACTGTTCCCATGAGGCACAGGGTCAGACTGATTTGCATATGGCCATGTCTGAACTGGGGTGGTGAGTGAGCTAAAGAATGATGATGGATTAAACCCAGATCAGTTGACTGGGGGTGAGTGTTTGATTGGCTCAAACGTTCCGTCCATCATCCCCTTTTGTAACACATGTGGCTTTGGTACCACCACAGGCACATGAGCAGACCTACTGGAATAGGAAACATTTCCACTCAATCAATGCTCTGGTGGTATGTCTGGCCGACATGACCATTTCACATGTTTGTGCACGTTTCCCAGGTTCAGCGCACGACGCTTACATCATGCGGAGTAGTCGCATCCCAGCGATTATGTCACAGATGCAGCACCAGCGTGCCTGGCTTGTCGGTGTGTACTGACTGTTTACTATTGTGTGATTTTTCTAAAGTTTATTTACACCCTCTTTTAAGACTCATCTAATGTGCTATTGTCTTTATGTAGGTGACTCCGGATACCCCAACATGCCGTGGTTGCTGACACCCCTCAGGAACCCTGTGACACCGGCGGAGTTGCGCTACAATGAGGCACATGGTCGGAGCAGGAGAGTGATCGAGCGGACATTTGGACTCCTGAAAAGCAGATTCCGCTGCCTGGACAAGACAGGAGGGGCCCTCCCATATGCACCTGCTAAAGTGTGCAGAATCATCATAGTGTGCTGCATGCTACACAACCTGGCAGTGATGAAGAAGTTGCCTCTCATCCAAGATGACGATGACCAACCTCCGCCAGCCGTGGAGGATCCTGCCCTGGGGCATGATGCCAGTGATGATGAGGGTGAGGGTGATGTTCGTAGCCAGCTGATCCTCAACTTCTTCACATGAAAATGAGTATACACTGATGTGTCTTCAAAGTATTGTGTTTGCCTGATATCTGTTGGTGGTGCACTTCTGCTGCTTGAGTGTGACTGTGTGCTACTTGTCAGGATGCTTGCTGTGATGTGTCCTTCCAAGTAGTCTGTACTCCCAAACAGTGTTTAGCTGATTGATATGTTGTGTGTACGTAGTTTTGTTACATTTGTGGGCATGTATATTGTTGTTGTATGCTGTAATTCAAGGTTTTTGATTGTGTTTTCTGTCTGTCCTTCACAGGGTACTTTGGCTGCTGTATGGTGAGGTCTGAACCCCAAAACCCAGATCCTTGTTCCAGAGTGCAAGTAGTCATTGTCCCAACCAATGATGTGCCACACACCCCTGGACTTTCCTTGTTTACAACTTGTTTAATGTTTGCTCACTGTTACATGAGGTTAACTTGCATCAGTTGTGGACTTTTCACGTTGTGAATCTGTAATAAACCTGTGCTTCACTTTGGGATGTGCTCCGTGTGTATCTACACATCAGACAGTCATTAGCATCCTGTACCTGTGGAATGCTTGCCACTGACCCAGGATGGGTGTGGTGTATGTGCATTCCACTGTATTTCCTGTTGACATCACTTATGAGGATGAGTTAGCTGGACATGGTGAGTATGTCTTGTGTTGCCCTAGTGGTGTGTCTCCCTCATATGTGTCACATTACCATGACTCACATAACGGTGTTCACATTGCTGTGGTAGTTTGCATGCACAGTGTTCCTTATCAGATCATCATCGCCATGACACAGACAAAGTATAAATCACGACAGAGGCAAGTATTGTGTGAATGTGATTTTATTTACAGACAAGGATGGTGAACGGAATTTGAAGTGCTGTACAGTGTGATGGTAATCCAAAGTTCACAGGTGAGTTGGTAGTCTTAAGAGATGAAATGTCCACAGTAGAATCCACAGTCATTTGCTGCATTGTCACAGCTTTGACCCTCCATGTCAAGTGGGAAATTTGTGTGTCAGTCGACAAGGTTAATTGGTTTTCACACAAGGGACGACATACAGAACAGGTGTTGAGTTCCTGGGGGATATGCAAGGCCATCAGCGTCTCAATTCCCCTTCTTTGGACGACCCCTCTTCTTTCTCGGGGGACCCTCATGTGCAGGCAGCTGCGGTGCAGAGGACTCTCCACCAGAGTCCTCCTCCCTCCCTGTGGCAGTTGCGGATGTTGTGGCAACAGATGTTGTGGGCGCACAGGGAGGTGTGGACATGTTGGTGCTGATCTGGCGGAGGCAGGTCAGTATGCCCTATGCACCGCTGTTAGTTCATGCAATTTGTCCCACTTGGACTCCATCCGGGACATGTGGGAGTCCAAGCGGGCATGATGTGCAGCATGCTGTTCTTTGATGTCCTTGAGGATCCCCACTACCTGTCCAAATCCTCCGGTGCTTTCCTGGTACGCATCTATGATACGTCCCAGGTGTGGCTCATCATGCAGTCCAGCCCCCTCTGCAGGCCGTGTCCTCTGCCTGCCCACCCTCCCACCGCCCCTACCCACACGGGCAGGACCTGCCGTGGCCGGCACAGGCAACACTGGGACCACTTGAGTGTTTGCGACGGTGGTGTTGTCCCTTGATTCCAGGGTGCCCTGTGTACCTGTTCCGTTGTTGTTCAGTGGCCTCGGCCTGTCCGTGTCGGCAGGGCTACTCGGTGTGGTATCAGATGTGGCAGGTGTGGTTGCAGGGGGTGCTGATGTTACTACTGCTGGGGCTGCACGATGAGTCACACCGGAGGTGCCAGGTTGTTCAGGGTCGTCGTCCGAAGAGGACAGGGACTGATCCACACCGGTGAGCTCAGGCTCCGCCAGAGTCTGGAACTGGGACTCTTCTTCAGGTCGTGCTGTGTCCCCAGCATCCCCTGTGTTTGGAGGAGACACACAATGTATGTTATGTTTCTACCAACATCAACGTTTCATACACATGACATTTGCCACTGGACATCATAATGAGAGTCTGTACATTGCATTGTCAGAAGTTGTGACAGACTGAGGTTGATATTGTTGGAGCACTTTGTCATGGCAACCTGAAGCATTTCGATGTGCACGTCAAGCTGTGTGCATGACCAGCTCATGTATTGATCAATTGTCTGTACATGTCCATTGCTACTCAGGTTCCATCACATGCCTGACACAGCTGTATCATCCCTGTCCACATTTGTGCTATAACGATGACATACGTACAGTTACACTTAGGGTATGTATCAAGCTTGGTGCATGTGTGGTGGAATTTGTTGCGTTGCTCTGTGCGTCACATTGGTGTGTCTGTGCAACATGGTCACAGTCCGGTATGCCTGTGATCCAATGTGAGATACTTTCTGGTTATCTGTGTTCCTAGTTCATATCTCATTACAAACAAGTCATGGTGTTACCGTGCCTACTGATGTTGGTGCAGAGTTTTGTCAGTGCTAACGTCTTTTATCTTGTCTATTTCCTCCACAGTGAGAGGGATTGAGCACAGCAGCACTCTTTCTTTTCCATGCTCATGACAGTGATGGGCAGAGGTGTGTGTGTTACTGTTCTGCTGCTGTGAGTTGCATGCGTCATCCGATGCAGTCCAGGATAGTCATTGTGTTTGGATTGTCCATGACAGTGAGTGATGTGTTGTGTGAATGATGCGTACAACGAAGACCGATGTGGTATTGACATGCAGCTCACAACTGCACATTTTGTGTATGACACCATGCTACAGTGTCAGCTATATGCGTGTGTCCATTCTAGTCACTGTCAGGTGTCCACTGTCAATGATGTATATGTGACATTGTGTGTGCTTGGTGCTATGTACTATGTCTGCATCTCCCCAATTGTCATCAACGAAACACACCTTCACAGGCAGGTCAGGGGACACCCCAGGGACACTGAATCTCCAGACAGTGGGAGGATACCTACAGTTCCAATGGCTGTGAGTGTAAATGTGTTTGAGTTGGCCAGTGCGTAGGTGTGACTTGCAGCCAATTCATACATCAGGACCATGTGTCAGACATCTTGCCAAGGCATTTACTTTTGGAGTGACTGATCCCAGGGTGCAATTTGTTCGAGCAGAGAAAGTGTGTTTTGATGCGGCATTGATGGCATTTGGAGTCATTGCAGGACCTCCTTCACCCACAGTGGCCAGGTAATCCCCCATGTGGCATGCTTCCATTGCAGGGAGTCACAATTTACGTTCAGGCTGTCAGTCAGTAGATTCCTGTTGTTTGTTTGAGCACAAGTCCCAGCAGGGCCTTGTGCTCCCCACAGCAGAGGCCATTGTCTGTGTTCTTGGTAGAGACTTTTCACTCACTCTCTTGTGGAGCATAATTCTAGGTGTGTATTTTGGTGTTGGTGGGAGGGGTATGTGTGTGCAAGTACCTGCTGGTAGATGTGGTCAGAGCAGGCAGTACTCCTCCCCCAGTCCAGTTATCCCACCATGCAGCATGCTTCCATTGCAGGGAGTGTGAGTTACCTTTCAGGCTGTCAGGCATTGGTGTCCTGTTGTTTGTTTGAGCCCAAGTCCCAGCAGGGCCTTGTGCTCCCCACTGCAGGGCCTAGTGTCAGCCATCTTGGCAGTGCTTTTGCACTCCATGTGAGGTGAGCATGGTTCAGTGGGAGCTTGCTGGGACATGTGGGTGGGGACTGTTGGCTGTGACTTCAACTCCCATCATGCTTTTGGCTACACCCACCTTCCCACAATACCTGACCTTACTTCCTGTGAAGCTTTTTCCCTATGTGGTGGTGTGCCTGTGCTGACAAGTTGGCAGGCAGTGTTGTCCTGGTGTTTGTTTGCACAAAAGTACGAACAAGCCCATGTGCTTCACACTGCAGAACCCAGTGTGTTTAATCTTTGTGGGATATTTAAATGGATTCTGAGGGAATGCATTATACCAGGTGGGTTGTGTTGCTTCTGTGTTAAGGGGGGTGTTGGACTTGGCACTTTTTGGCAGGTTCACCCCTGAACTTTTTGCCTTGTCTGTGACCTGGTGTTAGTGGTTTTAGACCTCTGGGCACTTTCGCACTGTGGTCCAGTGGAAAGTGCGTGCGCTCTCTGTGCACATTAAGTGAGATTGGCCTGCCCTCCCATAGGAATGCATTGGGGATAAGTGTATCAGTGGTAATTACTGTTATGAGAGGAGCAGTATGGTCAAGTCTAGTATGTATGAATTTGTGAGAATAAATGCTGCACAATGGTGTGCGCGGATTTAGTGTGACTGGTGTAGAAATGCCACTTTTAGAAGTTGGCATTTATGTGTGCTCTGTGTCTGCCTGCCTGATGTGAATTGCATGTCTGGCTTGTGAGTGACAGGGGCTGGGAGGTGCATGTGGCTCCAGGAGGGGCAGGGTGAGTCAGCACAGTGCTGAATAGAGAGATCTGCATGTAGATGAGGGGAGGAGTTGCACCTGGGGCTGAATAGGGCTGTGCCTTCCCTCCACAATGCTGGCTCCACCTCCTGTGGTGTGTCTGATGTCCCTGGCCTGTCCTGTGAAAGGAAGGAAGGAGTCATGTACACAAAGTGCTCCTGAACCAGTTGTATCTGGTTCCCCCAAACCCTGCACCTTTAGACAAAGGAAATTGTGATATAAATATAGGGGCTGTGACCCCATGAAAATTTTCCAGTTCAGTTCTAGTGTGCTGTTCCTGCTGGGGCGTGCTGCTGCTGGGGCCCAGGAGGGGCTGCCATGAGGGCTTGCCTCCCTGGGCCCTGCATTGCCCCCTGGACCTGGAAGACCTTTGCACTTGGACCCCTTTTTACTTCCCTTGCTCTTCCAGGACTTCCTGCAGCATCCTGCGCCCTGTGCGCGCTTTATTTCGCATTTTCCCCCAAGGAGAGGGAGAGCGTGGGCTTCGCAGCGCAGAGCTGCTGTTCGAGGGAATCCCGGCGAGGGGATTCCCCCGCTTTATGATTATTTAAAATAGCGGGAGCCTACCCCGCTTTATGGTGCTTTGGTTGGCGGGTGCCCACCCGCTTATTTTGATATTTAAACAGTGGGTGCCCACCCCACATGGCCGCTTTATATTTATTTTTAAATGCGGGTGCCCACCCCGCATTCTCTGCCTTCGCGGGAGCCCACCCCGCGTTCTACTTTGAGAGATCACCGCCGCGGCCGGGGGAAGTCAGGCAACTTGGTGCCTAACGGCGGGCGGGACTTCCGGTTTTTCGAGGGAAGCCCCGCGCACGCCGCTGCAGAGAGGAAGTCCCGGAGCCTCGCAGGCTCCACCGGGAAGTCCCGGGCCCCAGGAGGGGGTCCGGATGAAGAGGAGAGGCGACCGAGGCCGCCCAGGCCAGACGGGGCTCCCGTGGTGAAAAGGGAAGCCCCGCGGGCAGGGAAAGTGCTGGCGATGGTCGGCGGGGCTCTCAGAGCGAAGAGAGAGCCCCGCATCCCTGCATCTTGCCGAGACAGGAGAAGCAGAGTCCGGTGAGTAGAACCTGGTGGGGAGGGGGGTGTGTGGAGAGGCACGCGATCGGTGCCTACCCCCCAGAGTTATTCCCCCGAGGCACGGAGGTGACCATGCCTGTTTTCCATGAGCGGACCCGCTGTTGCGGGCCGCTCCAACGTTGAGGGCACGTCGGGGCATATTGCCGATTCCTGTCCTCCGTGGCCACAGTGTTGTTGGTGCCGCACGAGGCCCTGGGCCAGTTCCTATTTTTGCTGAGCGGACCCGCCGTTGCGGGCCGCTCCTACGAGGGGGCATGTTTGTTTTAAGAGGGCCCAGATGGGCCCGTGCCCCTACCTTTGGCCATATGTTTTTACAGTTGCCCCGCTTGACAGTGGGCAACTGCAACGTTTTGGGGGCAATATTATTTGAGAGAAGCCCCAGTGAGGCCCCGAAGGCACAGATGTGCCAGGGCCCCTTTACTGTATTCTCAGCTGCACCGCACCAGCGCGGGCAGCTGCAACGTTGTACCTTTGTTCTAAGGGCACATTTAGAGCCCAGGCCTGCAGTTGATCTTCCTAGCTGCCCAGCAAGTAGTGGGCAGCTGCGCCGTTTAGGCCATTCTTTCTTTGGGGACATGTCTCTTGAGTTAGGAGTGAGATGCACTCCTTTGCACCATACATTCACAGCTGCGCAGCACTTAGTGCCAGCTGCAACGTTTAGGTCGGCGCAAATTGCGCACCTTTGACTTCTGCTGCATTGGCAGCGCGCCCTGACATTTTTGGACATAGGGCATTTGAGCCCCCTTTGAGATGGCCAGTTGGCCAGGGGGACTATTCGGTCTGTAGGGCGCCAGGCGCTAATGTGATTTATGTGCTAATGTGATTTATGTGCTAATGTGATTTATGTGGTGCTCGGAAATGTGATTCCTGTATTGTGATTTACGCACCCTCTTTTATGCCTCTAACTGTGGTTTATGTATGAGGTTATTTGCATACTGTGGTTTATGCTAGTGAGATCATTCTCTACTGAGTTTTTACCCCTAATGTGAGTTATGCTTAGGAGGTTAGGATCTAATGCGTTTAGACTTATGAGATAATTGCATAATGTGTTTATGCTGGTGAGGTTGGCGCAGAATGTAATTCGCGCCTAATGTGATACTGTGCATAATGTGGTTTATGTTACAGGATGATGCTGAGTACAGTGGTTACCAGTGATTACTGGTTGTACGTTTATGATATGTCTTACTTTTACTAAGTCCGCTTTGTGCTGGTTCTGACAGTGGTCCAGTTGGCCCTGTCAGGTGTAAATAATCCCTTGTAAATATGACCCCATGCCAGGTGGCACGATGTATATTATGTGAGTACTATTCTAATGTGTTTTATGATAATACAAAGGCTATTTTTGATATAACCTTGTGTGGAGTTCCTTTTTGTAGTGTGCCTGGTATGTTGTTGCTGTGTGCGTGCGCAAACGCTTTACACATTGCCTCCGGGATAAGCCTGACTGCTCGTGCCAAGCTACCAAGGGGGTGAGCAGGGGTTATCTTTGGCGTGTAACTCTGTCGCCCTGACTAGAGTGGTGGTCTCTGCCTGGCTTTGGCGCAAGCCTTAGCCAACCAGAGATCCCATTTCTAACATTGGTTGTCAGCGGTGAGGATAGGACTTGCGTTTGCGCAGTACCACAGCGACAACTGGTTGCACTACAAGCTCTGCATTTTAGATAGTCACATGGAAAGGGATTATTGTATCTGAGTTTGTTTTAAGTGTCATTTCTTTTTGAAATGTGTTTTATGTTGCACTATGAGTTGGGGGTCCTGCCAAGGACAGAAACCAGAGAATCTGGAGGAGTGACTGCCCTTGTGCAGACTGCTATCTTGGGTTGGCCTAAAGCTGAAGGAGGGACTTCCCTTGTGCCATCGTGCTATTTCTTGGGTTGGCCTGACGCTGAAGGAGTGACTGCCCCTGTGCTGTCTGCTGGTTCTAGGGTTGGCCTACAGTGGTAACTTAATTGGCATGGAGTAACTAGCTCGAGGGGGGTAGATTATCCCCTAAGTGCAGTTTTAGTTTCTGGAATCCCCAG
This sequence comes from Calotriton arnoldi, assembly GCA_963921515.1. NCBI lineage: Eukaryota > Metazoa > Chordata > Amphibia > Caudata > Salamandridae > Calotriton > Calotriton arnoldi. The sequence continues at coordinate 505,343 of CAWUFW010001916.1, forward strand.
TAAGGGTGGGATCCAGTGGTGGCAGCAATATGTAGTCCAGTGCAGGAAGTCCCATTCCCAGTTCCCAGAGTATGGTACCTGGTTCCCGGTTAAGAGGGGGACAGGTTGAGATTCAGGGGCAGTAAGATGCTGTCTCACCAGTCTTGTGGGAGGAGTATGTGGATGAGTGTTCTGATGCACTGGACGTTTTGGGTGATTGGTTAGCACGGTAAATAGTGTTAAAGGGCTCTTCAATCTGTTTTGTCAGAGAGAACATGCCCCGTAATTGTTTTCCGGAGTCGCGCCAACACCTGTTAGAGTGTGTGAGTTCTTTGATTCTAGGGAGCTTGCATTGGGGAGTGAGAATAGAGGAATGGTGCAGGTGTCTTCCAATCCAGAGTGGTGGAAGTGGTTCAGAGTAGCCCAGCTAGGTAACCTTATAGTGAGGAGGTTGTAGGGACTCACATCCTGTCTCGCAGGAGAAGGAGTGAGATTGGGCTGTGTCCCAAAGTGCCCGCACCTCAGTCTCCAGTACTGGAGGGTTCTTAGAGGGAACACCAGGTAGGGAGCCTAGTCTGTCCTGTTGGACTGTTCTTCGAGGGGGATCTCCCCGTGTTAGGTGAGCTGGGAGTGTCTGTAATCAGGCCTCCATCAGTTCTAGTGTCTGGCAGTGCCACTCCTAAGTGGAGGGTGCAGAAGTCCAGAGTGAGGGGTGAGAGGGGGAAAGAGTCCCCAGTGGAAGAACCATTGGGTCAGGGGCCAGCCAGAAGGGCTGAGCCTCATAGGATTGGCCATGGTGACGTCACTTCTGTCCTGGGGCATCTTCACGCACTGTCAGAGGGACAGGAGGTCGTGAGCTCTGCGCCAGGCAGACTGTCGCACGACACATTAGGTATGTGTCACCCTCAGGAAGTCCTGGTTCGCCGGGCATCTGACCAAAGGGTAGCGTCCCTGGGTTGGGGAGCCAGGAGCAGGTGTTTCCTGACCTGGACGGCAGGGCGGCTGTAATCAGTGTCCTGGCTGGTTTGCCTTCTAGGGGTACCCCTGTGAACACAGGTGGGGCCCATCTTAAGTGAAGGGACCCTGTGTTTCCCAGAAGGGGTGGTGCAGGCCTAGCCGGGATCTTTAGGGTCCCTGGCTGAATGTGGTAGTACTACCCTGAGAGCAGGTGGGGCCCATCTTAAGTGAAGGGACCCTTAAGAGAAGTGTGGCTCAATGGTTAGAGCGGCAGACCCTGATGCAGAGATCTGGCCTGGGACCAGGGTTCAATTCCCGCCTCGGCGGGTCTTGGGCTCAATTTCCTCGGACCTGATAATTCTCGCCTCGGTGCCTATTCTAATCATGGGTCCCACTCTGCAACTCTGGGCAATAGCTTGCTTAATCTCCACAACGGCCCCAACAGCGCTGGGATGCCTGGCTTCACCCTGGGGGTGCCCAGGAGTGGACATTTCACAGGGAAAAGCCAGGAAGGGTTCCACAGCGGTATGCGTACAGCACCTGGACACCCCTTTGGGGGTATGGGTGCGCTTTACAAGTACAAATTTCATTTCTACAGTGGGAGGGTGCAGAACTCTGGAAGGGGGTAGGGAGGGAGTCCTCGCCTCTGACCCCAGTGCATCCGGTGAATGTGGATCCCAGGTGGTAGACCAGTTGATGGAGAGAGGTCCTGAACTGGTGGGAGAGTTGTGTTCTGGTGGGTGCTTCCCCTGGGAGGGTGCATAACCCCAGAAGAGAGGTAGGGTGAGGAGATGCTTTGCCCGTGACCTCTGGTCAGCCTGAGGGTGCGGACCCTAGGTTGAAGGATCAGTGGTAGTTTGGAACTACACTGAGAGGGAGAGTGGAGAATGGCTATCGTATGCCAGGGGTTACTGCCCCCCACTCTGTGGATTGGCAAGGACCAGTGGTATCTGGATGGCCTAGGGCCTGGTCCTGGCCGTGGACACCTAGGGAGTACCAGTGGGGTAGCCCAGTTGGGCCTAAGAGTTCTTTTTCAAAGGGAACCACATGGGTTCAGAGTGGCGTAGAACCGGAGGGTGTCCCTGCAGTGAGGGACCGCGTCCGTGTTCTATCGCCCGAAGCAGGGAAGCCCATCAAGGTAGTGATTGGTCTGCCCTGTGTTTTGGCTGGAAGGGGGTTGTGTTGGACTTGGCCCTTTTTGGCAGGTTCACCCCTGAACTTTTTGCCTTGTCTGTGACCTGGTGTTAGTGGTTTTAGACCTCTGGGCACTTTCGCACTGTGGTCCAGTGGAAAGTGCGTGCGCTCTCTGTGCACATTAAGTGAGATTGGCCTGCCCTCCCATAGGAATGCATTGGGGTTAAGTGTATCAGTGGTAATTCCTGTTATGAGAGGAGCAGTATGGTCAAGTCTAGTATGTATGAAATTGTGAGAATAAATGCTGCGCAATGGTGTGCGCAGATTTAGTGTGACTGGTGTAGAAATGCCACTTTTAGAAGTTGGCATTTATGTGTGCTCTGTGTCTGCCTGCCTGATGTGAATTGCATGTCTGGCTTGTGAGTGACAGGGGCTGGGAGGTGTATGTGGCTCCAAGAGGGGCAGGGTGAGTCAGCACAGTGCTGAATAGAGAGATCTGCATGTAGATGAGGGAGGAGTTGCACCTGGGGCTGAATAGGGCTGTGCCTTCCCTCCACAATGCTGGCTCCACCTCCTGTGGTGCGTCTGATGTCCCTGGCCTGTCCTGTGAAAGGAAGGAAGGAGTCATGTACACAAAGTGCTCCTGAACCAGTTGTATCTGGTTCCCCCAAACCCTGCACCTTTAGACAAAGGAAATTGTGATATAAATATAGGGGCTGTGACCCCATGAACATGGCCAGTTCAATTCTAGTGTGCTGTTCCTGCTGGGGCGTGCTGCTGCTGGGGCCCAGGAGGGGCTGCCATGAGGGCTTGCCTCCCTGGGCCCTGCATTGCCCCCTGGACCTGGAATACCTTTGCACTTGGACCCCTTTTTACTTCCCTTGCTCTTCCAGGACTTCCTGCAGCATCCTGCGCCCTGTGCGCGCTTTATTTCGCATTTTCCCCAAAGGAGAGGGAGAGCGTGGGCTTCGCAGCGTGGAGCTGCTGTTCGAGGGAATCCCGGTGAGGGGATTCCCCCGCTTCATGATTATTTAAAATAGCGGGAGCCTACCCCGCTTTATGGTGCTTTGGTTGGCGGGTGCCCACCCCGCTTATTTTGATATTTAAACAGTGGGTGCCCACCCCACATGGCCGCTTTATATTTATTTTTAAATGCGGGTGCCCACCCCGCATTCTCTGCCTTCGCGGGAGCCCACCCCGCGTTCTACTTTGAGAGATCACCGCCGCGGCCGGGAGGAAGTCAGGCAACTTGGTGCCTAACGGCGGGCGGGACTTCCGGTTTTTCGAGGGAAGCCCCGCGCACGCCGCTGCAGAGAGGAAGTCCCGGAGCCTCGCAGGCTCCACCGGGAAGTCCCGGGCCCCAGGAGGGGTCCGGATGAAGGAGAGGCGACCGAGGCCGCCCAGGCCAGACGGGGCTCCCGTGGTGAAAAGGGAAGCCCCGCGGGCAGGGAAAGTGCTGGCGATGGTCGGCGGGGCTCTCAGAGCGAAGAGAGAGCCCCGCATCCCTGCATCTTGCCGAGACAGGAGAAGCAGAGTCCGGTGAGTAGAACCTGGTGGGGAGGGGGGTGTGTGGAGAGGCACGCGATCGGTGCCTACCCCCCAGAGTTATTCCCCCGAGGCACGGAGGTGACCATGCCTGTTTTCCATGAGCGGACCCGCTGTTGCGGGCCGCTCCAACGTTGAGGGCACGTCGGGGCATATTGCCGATTCCTGTCCTCCGTGGCCACAGTGTTGTTGGTGCCGCACGAGGCCCTGGGCCAGTTCCTATTTTTGCTGAGCGGACCCGCCGTTGCGGGCCGCTCCTACGAGGGGGCATGTTTGTTTTAAGAGGGCCCAGATGGGCCCGTGCCCCTACCTTTGGCCATATGTTTTTACAGGTGCCCCGCTTGACAGTGGGCAACTGCAACGTTTTGGGGGCAATATTATTTGAGAGAAGCCCCAGTGAGGCCCCGAAGGCACAGATGTGCCAGGGCCCCTTTACTGTATTCTCAGCTGCACCGCACCAGCGCGGGCAGCTGCAACGTTGTACCTTTGTTCTAAGGGCACATTTAGAGCCCAGGCCTGCAGTTGATCTTCCCAGCTGCCCAGCAAGTAGTGGGCAGCTGCGCCGTTTAGGCCATTCTTTTTTTGGGGACATGTCTCTTGAGTTAGGAGTGAGATGCACTCCTTTGCCCCATACATTCACAGCTGCGCAGCACTTAGTGCCAGCTGCAACGTTTTGGTCAGCGCAAATTGCGCACCCTTGACTTCTGCTGCATTGGCAGCGCGCCCTGACATTTTTGGACATAGGGCATTTGAGCCCCCTTTGAGATGGCCAGTTGGCCAGGGGGACTATTCGGTCTGTAGGGCGCCAGGCGCTAATGTGATTTATGTGCTAATGTGATTTATGTGCTAATGTGATTTATGTGGTGCTAGGAAATGTGATTCCTGTATTGTGATTTACGCACCCTCTTTTATGCCTCTAACTGTGGTTTATGTATGAGGTTATTTGCATACTGTGGTTTATGCTAGTGAGATCATTCTCTACTGAGTTTTTACCCCTAATGTGAGTTATGCTTAGGAGGTTAGGATCTAATGCGTTTAGACTTATGAGATAATTGCATAATGTGTTTATGCTGATGAGGTTGGCGCAGAATGTAATTCGCGCCTAATGTGATACTGTGCATAATGTGGTTTATGTTACAGGATGATGCTCAGTACAGTGGTTACCAGTGATTACTGGTTGTACGATTATGATATGTCTTACTTTTACTAAGTCCACTTTGTGCTGGTTCTGACAGTGGTCCAGTTGGCCCTGTCAGGTGTAAATAATCCCTTGTAAATATGACCCCATGCCAGGTGGCACGATGTATATTATGTGAGTACTATTCTAATGTGTTTTATGATAATACAAAGGCTATTTTTCATATAACCTTGTGTGCAGTTCCTTTTTGTAGTGTGCCTGGTATGTTGTTGCTGTGTGTGTGCGCAAACGCTTTACACATTGCCTCCGGGATAAGCCTGACTGCTCGTGCCAAGCTACCAAGGGGGTGAGCAGGGGTTATCTTTGGTGTGTAACTCCCTCGCCCTGACTAGAGTGGTGGTCTCTGCCTGGCTTTGGCGCAAGCCTTAGCCAACCAGAGATCCCATTTCTAACAGGGGGTGTGTGTGCAAGTACCTGCTGGTAGATGTGGTCAGAGCAGGCAGTACTCCTCCCCCAGTCCAGTTATCCCACCATGCAGCATGCTTCCATTTCAGGGAGTGTGAGTTACCTTTCAGGCTGTCAGGCATTGGTGTCCTGTTGTTTGTTTGAGCCCAAGTCCCAGCAGGGCCTTGTGCTCCCCACTGCAGGGCCTAGTGTCAGCCATCTTGGCAGTGCTTTTGCACTCCCTGTGAGGTGAGCATGGTTCAGTGGGAGCTTGCTGGGACATGTGGGTGGGGACTGTTGGCTGTGACTTCAACTCCCATCATGCTTTTGGCTACACCCACCTTTTGGCTATACCTAACCTTACTTCCTGTGAAGCTTTTTCCCTATGTGGTGGTGTGCCTGTGCTGACAAGTTGGCAGGCAGTGTTGTCCTGGTGTTTGTTTGCACAGAAGTACCAACAAGCCCATGTGCTTCACACTGCAGAACCCAGTGTGTTTAATCTTTGTGGGATATTTAAATGGATTCTGAGGGAATGCATTATACCAGGTGGGTTGTGTTGCGTTTGTGTTAAGGGGGGGGGGGTGCAAGTACCTGCTGGTAGATGTGGTCAGAGCAGGCAGTACTCCTCCCCCAGTCCAGTTATCCCACCATGCAGCATGCTTCCATTGCAGGGAGTGTGAGTTACCTTTCAGGCTGTCAGGTATTGGTGTCCTGTTGTTTGTTTGAGCCCAAGTCCCAGCAGGGCCTTGTGCTCCCCACTGCAGGGCCTAGTGTCAGCCATCTTGGCAGTGCTTTTGCACTCCCTGTAAGGTGAGCATGGTTCAGTGGGAGCTTGCTGGGACATGTGGGTGGGGACTGTTGCTGTGACTTCAACTCCCATCATGCTTTTGGCTACACCCACCTTCCCACAATACCTGACCTTACTTCCTGTGAAGCTTTTTCCCTATGTGGTGGTGTGCCTGTGCTGACAAGTTGGCAGGCAGTGTTGTCCTGGTGTTTGTTTGCACAAAAGTACCAACAAGCCCATGTGTTTCACACTGCAGAACCCAGTGTGTTTAATCTTTGTGGGATATTTAAATGGATTCTGAGGGAATGCATTATACCAGGTGGGTTGTGTTGCGTTTGTGTTAAGGGGGGTGTGTGTGCAAGTACCTGCTGGTAGATGTGGTCAGAGCAGGCAGTACTCCTCACCCAGTCCAGTTATCCCACCATGCAGCATGCTTCCATTGCAGGGAGTGTGAGTTACCTTTCAGGCTGTCAGGCATTGGTGTCCTGTTGTTTGTTTGAGCCCAAGTCCCAGCAGGGCCTTGTGCTCCCCACAGCAGGGCCTAGTGTCAGCCATCTTGGCAGTGCTTTTGCACTCCCTGTGAGGTGAGCATGGTTCAGTGTGAGCTTGCTGGGACAGGGGGGGGGACTGTTGGCTGTGACTGCAACTCCCATCATGCTTTCTGCTACATGCACATTCCCAGCAGCCCAACCTTCCTTCATTTTGACTCAACTTTCCTGTGAGGTGGTGTGACGTTGTTGGCTAAATGGATGACTGTGTTTGTTGTGGATTTATGCTAATGCCTTGCAGTATTTGTCGTTAGGTTTGTACATGTTATGTCGTAGTTCCATTTTACTGTGGGATGGCAGGTATTGTGCTTGGGTAACTGGCATACACATCACAGGATACTTGCCTTTATGTTGCTATGGCTTTGCTGGCAGGAATTGGTTTAACAGTCCCCTTGAGAGTGATATATGTGTATTGCCGCACAAAATTGAGTATATTGTTTGTGTACTCACCAGCCTCTGGTATTCCTGTTAATCCATGGATGCTCTCCGGTGGTAGGATGGCCCGCACCTTCTCCTCCCAGGTCCTGAAGTGTGTTGGTCTGGCAGGAGGGCCACCGCCAGTGTCTGTGCTCAAGGCGTGCTCCCTGTTGATGAGCTTCTTGACCCTCCTGCGCACATCATAGTACCTGTTCTGTATGTCGTCCTTTGTGCGCTGACAAGGAGCTTGTGCGTTAACCTTGTCGACAATCCTCTCCCACATCTTGGTTTTCTGTGACATGGGGGTCTGTTGGACCAATGTGCCAAACAACTGTGGCTCTACCCTGAGTATTTCGTCTATCATGACTTCCAACTCACTATCTGTGAACTTTGGATTCTTCTTGGGGGGCATGGTGCTGGGTGGTTGTGGTGATTGATGTGTGTGTGAGGGTGTAAGTGAGTGTGGTGGGTGTGAGTTTGTCAGTGAATATGTGATTTGGTTTTTGAGTGGTGCAAATGGTGTAGTTGTGTTTTGTGTGTGTTGTGGTGTGTCTCTGCAGTGTGGTGGGGTTGTCTGCTGTCCTATGCCTGTAGTTTGCAAAGGATCATGGTAGTGATTTCTGGCCTTTATATAGTTGGAGTTGTGGGTGTGTCTTTGTTCCTTTTTTTTTTTTTTTTTTATAAATTGGCTGTCATTGCTTTTTAAAAAAAATGTTTTGTCTTATTTCCTTTGCTTTTGTTGTGCATGTCGGAGACGTTCGTTTGACCGGCTCGGTCACTGCCTGTGGCTCGCGCGGGGTGATCCGAGTCTGTCACACTGACAATATGCTGTGTTTCGACGTTGGTGTACGCCTCGGACGCGAAGGGCTCTATTGTTTGCTAGTCACTATTTGCTGTACGTCTCAGTTTTCATGCTCATGCTCCTTGCGAGTCGGTCGCGTTTCACACGTATTGCATCGTACTATGCGGCTCGTGCATCACGGGTACGTTTCGCTCGCATCAATTCCTAATGCGTGTCGGTCGGTACGATTCCCGGTCAATTTACGGGCGAATCAATGATTTCCGAACGGGTCGGGCGCGCGGCTTGTGTTCCGTGCGGGTGGGTTGTAATTCACACACAAGGCATCGTACTGCGCGGGTCGTACGGCGCAGGTCCGTGTCGGTCGGTCTCCATTCCAGGTCCGAGTCGGTCGGTACGGTTTACGACCGGAATCGGCCCCAAAGTGTGATCTGTTGGCAAGATAAATCTCATGCTGAGATCCTGCGATATCCAAAATATTGTAGTAGAGAATTGGAAATGAAGCAGAAATGGGTTAAAGACAAATGCTTTCCTCCCCTATGGTCTGTTTTGGGGTCGCTTGTTTCTTTATAGGGATCTGAAGACTTAGGAAGAAGATGCTTATGGTGTAGTTAGGCTGAATTAGTCTAATGCTCTCTGGGAAATATATGTGCCCATTTTTGTGCATGATGTGGCGTGATTATGTAGCTTTTTTACCCTGCCAATGCTCTGTCACTTTTGCACTTTATTTGATGAATTTTAAACTTAGAGTGGCATTTTGTATTTGTTTTTAATAATGAGCTTTTATCCCTATTTGATTGTATACATAGCCCTAGATAAATTCATTTGGGCAAATTAGATTTTCTATGTATGTATGGTAAATCCTTTTGTTTTCTTTTTAAGCTATTGTATTTTTAAGCATTTTATTCGTGTGCTTTTATGGCTTTTAGTGGCCGAATAAAGAATCTTTGACTGACTGACTGGGTTAAAGAGAAGTTCTTGTTGGCTCAGACTAAGCTAACTCAGAAAGGATTACAAAATCCTCCTTTTGTAGGAAATCAGGGAGCCATGCCAACGCTTGGTACCCCACCACCTGGGTTTTAGGGAAACCAAGGGGCAATGTGTCACAGAGTGAGGTAGAGGTGTTCCTGTAAGTATGGGATCAGGATCAGACATGGCTGCTATGAAAAAGATTACTGCTTGTCACATCTGTCATAGAATTGGACATTGGAAACGAGAATGTAGATTTAATCCTAAAAATGTTGGAGAAATATGCAAACACCGCGAGCGGTGCAGGTTCCAAAAATGCCTATGCAACAGATACAAATGCCAATGCAGGGACAAGTCCCAATGATTGCTCCTGTGCCTACACAGATGGGTAATCCTAGATTAAATTTAAACCAAATGCCAAAAATGACTACAAACCCATTTCAAAATGCCATGCCTCAATTTCAGAATCCTATACCGCAATTTCAGAATGCTTCACAGCAATTTCAAAATCCAAGACAGAACTTATTGCCACAAGTCCCTTTATTTGAAACCCATGGCCTCACTTTTGATAATTCCCAATGATGGTGCCTGAGAGGATAGGATCATTGCGTACTTGGCGCAGTCTTAGAGGTTGATCAAAGTGGCACATATGTAGATGCTGAGGTTTATGGCCACCGTGTGTCGTTTCTCATTGATACAGGAGCTACCCATTCTACTGTGAGAACAGTGGAAGTCCTAGACCTACCTCTCTCTAGGGAAACGATCCAAGTAGTGGGAGTTACAAATAAACAGATACTGAATCCAATATCAGAGAATGTTCCAGTAAAAATAGGTACATTTAGAGAAAAGCACCAATTTGTTGTGTCCGACACTAGTCCTGTGAATTTGTTAGGAAGAAATCTCCTGTGCAAGTTATATTGCAACATTTATTGTACACCGGATGGTGTTGTGTTTCAAACACACAATGAGGATGTGGATTTCAAATTAATTAAACTGCAAGCTGAAGTAAGGATGTTCCATTTATAGAACATTGATGCATTACCCGAGGAGTGGAGAGAAACCGTGAATACAGAAGTTTGGGATTTCACAGGAAAAGGTATCAGACATTCAAAGGTGTAGAACTGGTCTGAATAAATGTGAATCCGAATGCTGTCTAGCATTTGACTCCAGAAACCATTGCAAGAATAAAACCAGTGATACAGGATATGTTCCAGAGAGGGATTTAGGGGGAAATAATTGGGAGTCCATGTAATTCCCCAATTAGGGGCTTACAGAAGCCCAATGGTAAATACAGAATAGTTCAAGATTTGAGGAAGGTGAATGAGATAGTGGTGCACCCTGTTGTCCCTTGGTACCCAATCCAGCCATTGTTTTGTTTCAAATACCATGTACTGCAGAATGGTTTACTGTCATTGATTTATGCCAAGCTTTCTTCTCAGTACCTTTGCATGAAGAAAGTCAGTATATTTTCTCCTTTGTGTTCCAGCAGAAAGTATTAACATGTCCCACCAGGGTATACAGAGAGTCCATAAATTTTTAACCAGATCATGAAAAGAAATCTGGAAACCCTACAGATTCCCTGTAAGTCTACCCTTGTTCAGTATATAGATGGCCTGCTTGTGGCATCAGAGTCACATGATGCATGTCAACATGACTCCATTTTACTCTTGAATCACCTGGCTGAGAATGGACACAGAGGGGCCGATTCCGATTCCGGCCGGAAATCTCTCCGACCGAGCTGGACCCGGAGAGAATTCCGACCGAATCGGACCCTAGCAGTCCGACCGAACGAGTACGATGCGCACGCATGCCATCGGACTCGAGTCGGTCGGACTCCCATTGAAGTCAATGGGAGCCTGTCGTACAACGCGTACGCGGGCTCCCATTGACTCAATGGGTGCGAGGCGGACAAGGGCGCCCCCTACAGCGTGTACACGTCCAAGCGCATCGCGGCGTACATGCACAGGTAGGGGGACCCATGGGTCCCCCCTGTGTGCGACTCGCGCGCCTACGCGTACAGGGGGTCCGACGCGGACCCCCAAAGTCCGGCTCCGACAGCTTTTTCGAGCCGGACTGCGCGAGTCGGTCGGACTGCTCGCGGCGCGCATCGTACTTACCCGGCCGGGAAACGTCTCCATAGCGCGGTGCGAGTCGTGTCCATGCGAGTCAATCGGAGCGTGTTGAAGCCGCGTTCGAGTCGGTCGGCGATTTCGCAGGTGCATGCATCGTACTTGCTCGGCCGGACCCGCGTACGATTCGGTCGGGAAACAGGGCTCCGAATCGGATCCGGTGAATCCGAATCCGATTCGGAGCACTACCGGCCGAGATCGGAATCGGCCCCAAAGTGTCTCCAGGTAAACTGCAGTACTGTGAAAAAGAAGTTCAATATCTGGGACACATTATTGTGAAGGGAGATAGAAAGGTGTCTCCAGAAAGGGTAGAAGCCATCTTACAGATGAACCCACCCCGAACTCAAAAGGAAGTCAGAATGTTATTAGGAATGGTTGGCTACTGTAGGCAGTGGATACAAAACTTTTCTTTAATGGCTAAACCTCTACTGAGGTTGACACACAGAGATGTGTCAGATCCGACTGCATGGGATAACGAATGTACAAAAGCATTCCTGGAACTGAAAGAAAAATTGTGCCGTGCCCCGGCACTAGGAATGCCTGAATATACAAAATAATTCACTTTATTTTGCAGCGAAAAAGATGAGTGCAATCTTTCAGTTTCAACACAAATGCATGGAGGAGCTTGAAAGTCTACAGCCTATTTTTCTGATACACTTGATCCTGTAGCGCTAGGTCTTCCCAGTTGCCTAAAAGCGGTAGCCTCGGTAAGGACTATTCGGGGAAAAGAGTGAGAACATATGGGTTGGGATACTCTTTAACTGTTATGGTCCCACAATCAGTAGAGCTATTGATGACAAGAACTAAAACCCAATACATGACTCATAATAGATTGACCCGTTATGAGCAGAGTATTTTGCCCGCAGACAATATCACATTAAAATGTTGTACACATTTAAACCCTGCAACGTTACTGCTTGTAAATGAAATTGATGATAAATGTGGGAAAAGAACACGTCACTTTAACACACATAGGGAGATCAGGTAGTCCTTTCAACAGGACGCAGATGGATTTTATCAAGATGCCTGTACATAACGGGTTGAAATATATCCTGGTGATTGTTTGTATTTTCTCGAGATGGGTGGAAACCTACCTGACGTGAAGAAACAACAGTCTGCAGTAGCCAAGTTGTTGCTGCAGGAACTGGTCCCTAGGTACGGCATGCCGATTACTCTTGATTCAGATAGAGGAACACACTTCAACAATGAAGTGATGCAGATGATTGGTACAGCCTTACAGATTGAGCAAAGATTGCATTGTAGTTACAAACCAGAAGCATGAGGTATCATGGAACGAATGAATGGTACCATCAAGTCCAAATTGGTAACATGACGTGCTTCGACCTCCTTAAAGTGGCCATATGCTTTACCTTTAGTGTTAATGGGCATTCAAAGCACCCCAGACAGGAAAACATGACAATCACTACATGAAATTCTAATGGGCAGGGCAAAGAGACTTCCAGCTATACCTGCAAATGCCCTTGTGAATATTACAGACGAAATAATCTTTGATTACTGCAAGGAATTGGCTGACGTGGTTCGTTCTGTGTCTCATCAGGTATCAGCCGCCACACCAGACTGCCACCAAGAAATGTGCCACGCCCCAGTCCCGGAGATTGGGTCATCATAAAGAAGCATGTCCGAAAGACTTCTCTTTAACCCAGATGGAAAGGCCTCATCCAAGTGATCTTGACTACGAACACTGCTGTTAAGTGTGCTGGAGTTGCAAATTGGATTCACGACTTACACACCAAAAGAGTGAGCAATCCAGAAGAAGTGCACTTGGTCTTCGATCCTGAAAGAAGAGCTTTGGTGGTCACACTGCCAGAAGAGAGACCACCCATACCAGCAGAACTAGTGCATGTCCAGCCACAAGAAGAAAAAAGGGGTGAAGATCAGCAAAAAGACAAGTGCCTGAAGTAATACAAAGTGGCATTGAGATCTCTAACGAAATTAAAGCAGAGATCTAAGCCCAAGTTGAAATTACTCAAGGAGTGGTGCAAGGAGATGAAAATGATCCAGGTGAAGGAACAAGTACCAAAGTAAGGAGAATAATTAGACAAGCAGAATGGCCAAAGAGTTATGAAAACAATAACTCAAGGAGGAGTGTTTTAATAGAATTCCAGAGCTCATACCTGAAGAACACGAAACAGACAACGAAAGTGGTATAGATCCAAATAAACAAGTAATAGAGAGATCAAAAAGAGCACAAGTACCTTGTCACAAATACTCTGCACCTGCATGGTCCCATTATGTAAACACTGCTCTGAATGTTACACTAGACTTGTGCAATGTGAATCCTGAACTATTAGAGCCACCCTGAATGCCAAAAGATATTGCAAACAAATACGAACACGTTTTGAAGCAAAAACAAGTTGGAGAGACAGTGAGAAGAAATTCTGAACACAAATTGATAGGTTTATTATTTTTTTTACTTGTTTTACAGAAGATTTACCTATGCATGAGAAAAAGCAACAGAAGAGTTAGGATAACAGTTTAGAAGAACATAGAATAAATAGGTTTAAGGATTGTCTATAAAAAAAAAAGAATGCTAACTGTATCGGAGAAGCCACTCACTAAAACTACCAAACTAAGCTTTTGTTTGACTCATAGAGAAATGTGTTGCATTAGAAATAAGAGTAAGTGTATCATGGGATCCTTTTTTTGTAATAACAGTAATAATGATCACTATAGTACTGATAGGGTTTTATTTGACACCTGAGTCAGAGCTTAAAGCAAGGAATCTTACTAATACACACACACCTGACCTTAGAGGAAATTCTCTTAGTTATGCCTTTGTAAGATATAAAAAGGATGAATATTCTACTAACGCAATTCAAGAATAGTTCAAGAATACACTAATGCCATGGATGCAAAGGATTACTATGTTTGTGCACATTTACCCACTTCTGTTTCTCAGGAGGTTACGTACTATCACATACCTTTGTTTTACGCTGTTTCCTGTAGTATTTCACTATGATTAGTTTATGGACGAGGACATTTTGAATACTTTTATTCTAACCATGATTTAGTACTTTCTAGAGTTCCCGTGATAGAAGCATGAATTTGCACCGGCAAGCAAAAGAGATGGACACTGCCTGGTATTATTTCTTTCCACATGCACCTATAAATAGTATAAAGGCTTATAAAAACAATTTCACCTGTCTAAAACGACCTGTAGAAAAAGCATACATAATGGCTTTAGAAGGGAGGTACAATAACATGACAAAAACTACAGACAGAAAGGGTGATGTTCTAGAGAGCATAGAAGAAAGAAGAAAACGAATTTAGAAAGAAGATGGTTCACCCTAAACTCAGACTAGACAGTCGACACAAAGGGAGGATTTGCGTTTACAAAAAGAGAACACCAAAAAGAACAAGACATGTAGGGATTAGTAGCTGTGAACACATATTCGAGTTGACAGGGGGATCTTGGCAGATATTACAGGTAGACGAAAATAAAATTCCAGTGATTTACTACATTTGTGGACAAAACGGTTATTTCCTGTTACCAGCTGATTGGTAAGGACCTTGCTATTTAGGCATATTAATCCCAAAGATGTATCATGTTACACGCTTAGATGAACTAACTTTAACACCAGCACATAGACAGAAACGTAGTATAGAAACTGGAACTGGATTAGTAGGGGATATAATTGAAGCAATAACTCCACCTGTAGGTGTCATCATAAACAATGAAAAGATTAGGGAATTAGCCACAGTTGTCCACAAAATGGCGACCAGCACATCTGGAGCCTTGCTTGTGATTAACACAGAATTAGTTGCTATAAGGGCCATGGTTTTGCAGGACCGTCTTGCTTTAGACATTCTACTTGCAGAGAAAGGAAGAGTTTGCTGAATGCCTAAGTTAACTCACTGCTGTTCATCCATACCTGTTGAAAGTAAAGAAATTGAAAATTATGGAAAGAACATTTAAGCTTTAAAACACAAATTACATGAATGGGAAACACCAAGTCTGTATGAAAATTTTGGGAAAGGATTAAGCACCATTGAGAACTAGTTTTAACAGCAGGGAAAGGTACATTTAAAGCTATATTAATGCCAATAGTAATAGTGGGTCTTTGTCTAATATTTCGTTATGCTCTATTACTGAGTTGTAAATATTTCTAACGCAAAAGACAGAAAAATGTCCAGAAGAAATTATATGAAAGGGATATGGGAATGCATGGTATTATGAAAGATGACTACATGAAATTTCTATAATTTATGGGGACAAAAAGATAGGCCTCAACTGATGCCGAAAGTGCATTCTTCACATGTGAAACCTTATTGAGTGATGATTAAAAAATCATCAGAAGGGAAGGACTGTTACAGTTTACATTTTTCATAAACATTGATTTTGGTTAACGTAGAAAATATGCCTGACATTAGAAAATGCGTTTAACTTTGTCTTATTCATAGAAGAGAAAGAGAAAACATAGAAATGCTTCATTAAAATGTGATAAATAAATCATGTAGCTTTAAACCATAGGAGAAGATGCTTTCTTGGACGTGTTAAAATAAACTTGCAGCTAGAAATAAGTGGTAGGCTCTCATAGCTAATGTGCTTCTGTGACTAGGCCCGAAATTATTTTCGACTTCTGCTTGACATTTAAATAAAATGCCTTTTAGAGCTGCTGATCTAATCCTCTGACTGTAAAATCATTCATCACTTTATAATGTGCTGCTCTAAGAGAAATGCATTTCTTTATTTGCTTACACCATATGATTTTCACATTTCACCAAACAATGTATTCTGCTATATTTTATAATGAATAGAGTACTAGCAATGTTGAGCTTACTGAAGATATTGTTTTGCTTGGTCTCATAAAGACTTACTGATAGAAATGTTTCATTTCTTTAGACTAGCCCTTTCTCCACATAATGGAATACTGACAACAGCTAATAGAATAAGCCTGCAAAGGATCTCATGAGAAACCGTACTACATGTATCTAGTGCCAGACATATTAGAATCTTTTAGATAACTGCTCACCAGCATGAATGATTACCATAATAAAATGGGAGGAGAGACGACAGACTATCGGAAGACCCCATTCCATTGGATGGAGTTGATTTAATTGTGCTGAATGTTGCAAATGTTTTATGTTTTCATATATACATGTTCCTAGTTAGAGAGGCTATGCCATTCTTCCTTGCCATGCCATCTTACCTTCGATGCTTTATGCATTATTTTGCCTTTTTCTTGCCCAGATTGCTGTGTGCTACTGCTAATGGCGATTTCCTTTTACCCTGATCTTTTTGCAGGGAGACTTTCTACTACAGTTGATCATAGCTACTGCTGTAATTTATTTTCCCTGATTTAATCAACAGTTGCTACTGCAACTTGTTAGGGAGCTCGGCTGAGTTTCTGGAACTGCTCTTTATAGGGAGTTCATTCTTTGACTAACTAAAAGCTCCAGAATCTTGCTCTTTTACAAAGAGAACTCTTTATGGGTTCTTATTTAGATTAGGACTCTTAGACTAAGAAAATGATTATTTCCTTTATGCAACATGCTGTCTATATTATGCTCTCTCTAATGAAAAGTTTTCTCGATATTTCTGAAATTTGACTAATCTGCTAACTTTGCCCACTATTAAGATCGGCTTTTCTGCTGCTATATATTTTGAACGTGCTATCAAGCAGAGGGCTACTGTTTTTATATGATATTTTATTATTTTTAGATGGATATTCAAGGGATTTTTGTGTATTGTTTGCTGTGCCTTTTATTTATATATTGATTGTTTTTTATATATTTAATATTTAACTCAGATAATCTGAGTGACATAGTGGACCCCTAATGAGCCTACTTCTAGGACTTTTTTCAAAGTTTTTGTTCCTTTGGCTTTTGTCTGAGCACTGTGGTAGCTTTTTGACAATTGATGTAGTATGATTGTTTTACATAGTTATATTGTCATGAGCTGATATTTCTATTTATAATGTTTTTAAGTATATATATTGTCTTGCACTGTGTACTTTTATGGTTCATTGATCCAAAATAAAGTTGATTGACTAATCCGAATAAAAACGACAAAAACAATACTAATCTCTTAATGAGAAATAAAGCTTTAAAATGATTCCAAAGCTCTCATCATTGACTGCACATTAAGTTAATGAAAGTTAATTATTATACTTGAAATGTAATTTATTACTGCTCCATTCTGTCACGGTGGTCAAGATCCATTGGCCTGAAGACGGAGTAATGCCAAAAATAGGAGGCCTTTGTTGTAAGTGCTTGGTTTTGCACTGGACATCAATTGCCCCCCCACCCAAATTTTGGGTGCTAACAGTTCCTAGTACATTACCGAGAGACAAATTAAAGCAACAAGAAATGCTCCTAGGGGTCCAAACTTTGTTGCAGAAAAAGCAGTGGTCCCAACAAAGGAACATCAGAAGAAAAGCAGCTTCTATCTTACTTTTTGTCTGAAACCGAACTCGGCTGAAATATTTCGACCGTTCTTAACCTAAGGGCATTAAACAAATATTTCTTGGTGGAATCTTTTTGGATGACTTCTTCCCAGACATTCTGTTGATAGCAGAGGGCAATTTTCTAGTGATTCTGGACTTGCAAGACACCTACTTTCACAGTTAAATCCATCCAGAATACCAGGATTTTCTATGTTTTGCATTGAAGAACCAGCACTTTCAGTTCTGAACTCGGATTGGCAATATCACCCATACTTTTCACGAAAGTATTAGCACCAGTCATTGCATGCCTTCAGTTAAAACTGTCACTATTATTCCATTTCTTGATGGCTGGTTGTTGTCTGCTTCTTCTCTCCTTTAGGTACAAGAAACTGTGGAGTTGGTTAACAAGAGTGCTGCAACACCTGGGATGCATCCTCAACTTTCAAATGTCCCACCTTCAGCCTACCCATGACAATATGTTTATCAGGGCTAAATACAACACCAATGATAGAGTTTTTCTACCACAGAACAGACCTGCGGCAAACCCATGTCTCTCACCTTCCCAGTCAGAACTTTGTTACAGTGAGGAGGAGGTTGAGGGTGCAAGGTTTGATGGCAGCTTCAACGGTCGTAGTCCCTTGGGTTCATTATAATTTAAAAGCTTTACTTAACCATGCTCTCCCCTACTGGTCCATGAGCTCATAGAATTCTGAACAGTTAATCTAAGTAACTACTCAAACTCAACAGGAGTTGAGTTGGTGGTTGTTGGAACACAATCTATCCAGGGTGTTCCCCTCCAGCTTCATCTCCCATATTCAGTTGACTACAGAAGCCTGCTTGTGGGGTTGGGGGACAACTTTGAGAGATCAAGAAATCAAGGGCGAATGGTTGGAAGAAGAGAACTCCCACTCATCCGAATGAATGGACTATAAGTGGTGTTATAGGCACTTCAGTCTTATTCCCTTCAGTTGGAAAAAATAAATGTAGCAGTCAGAATAGATGACCAAGTGACCAGGTGCTATCTGAACTGCCAAGGAGATACATGAAGCATTGAATGGAACTTATTTGTGGTGCAGATCTTTGCTTGGGGTGAGGAACATCTTCTGGTGCTGAGAGGAGTCTATATTTAGGGTTGGTTGAATTTCTTGGCAGACAGTCTCAGCAGGAATCTCCCATCCTCAGTGATGTACCATCTGTCTGGAGTTATGTTATCATCCGTGAGGGTATCCAGGTGCTGAAGCAGGAGCATAGCTCCAGTTGTGCTCCTAGTTGAACAGCCAGGTCTTCAGCTTCTTGCGGAAGCTGAGGAGTGTCATGGGGGTACTGATGTGTAGATGGAGTTCATACCAGATTTGTACGGCAATGAAGGAGAAAGAGCTACCTCCTGCCTTGCTTTTGCAGATGCAGGGATTTATGCAAGGGAGGGAGAGGTGGAGTGTAGGTCTCTGGTGGGTTTATTTATTTATGCAATTTATATATAGCGCACAAATACCCTGGGGTGTCTCGGCGCTGTGGAGTAAAATGAGAGCAGCTAAATTGGATGACTACTGGTTGAATAGCCACGTTTTTACTTGTTTCCTAAATGTCAGGAGGGTGGGACTGGTTTTGATATGGAGGGGGAGGGTATTCCACAGTCTAGCAGTGGCAACTGTGAATCGTCTATCTCCCCAAGATGTTTTCTTTGTGCGAGGAATAGTCAATAGGTGGGCTGATGAGGAGCGCAAGGGTCTGTTTGGGTTGTATGGGCAGAGTACTTTTTTTAGGAACTCAGGTCCCGTGTTGTTAATTGCTTTATATGCAATGCACAGTGCCTTGAATTTCGTTCGACTTCTGATAGGCAGCCAGTGAAGCTGACGTATGACTTGAGAGATCGATTTGAACTTGGGGGTGCCGAACAGAATTCTGGCAGCTGAGTTCTGGAATAGTTGTAGTTTGTTCAGGACTTTCTCCTAGGCATTTAGGAGGAGTCCGTTGCAATAGTCAATCTTTGACATCACCAAAGTGCACATGAGAGTCTTGCCGGTGCTGGGGGGGAGGAATGGTAGACGTTTCCTTATCATTTTAAGGGTGTACAAGGATGAAGAGACGACCGCGTTTGCATGGTGGATGAAAGACAGTTTGTCGTCAAACACTACACCTAGATTCCTGACCTTTGTGACCGGTCCAGGAGGAGATCCCAAATCGGTTGGCCACCAGGTGGGGCACCAGCCAGGGGCTAGGTTGCCAAAGATCATTACCTCCGTTTTATCGGAGTTAAGCTTTAGGCAATTGTTTGCCATCCAGGAGCTGATGGCTAACATTCCCTCTTGGAAGCTGGCAGCAACTGCTCCTCCATCGTTGTGTACTGCCAGCACCAATTGGGTGTCGTCGGCGTATGAAGTTAGTCTCATCCCGTGTGCTTTGATGATCCTGGCCAAGTCCGACACATAGATGTTAAATAAGGTCGGACTTAGGGAGGATCCTTGGGGCACACCACAGGGAAGGGTGAATACAGGTGAGTAGAAGTCGCCGAGTTTAACTGACTGGGTGCGGTTGGAGAGGAAGGAGGTTAGAAGGGCTCTGGCCCTGTGGTGAATGCCGATGGAGGAGACACGGTCGATCAAGATGGCGTGATCGACCGTGTCAAAGGCAGCTGACAGATCCAGTAGTATCAGGACTGCAGCGCCGCCTTGGTCTAGGATCATCCTGATTTCGTCAGATGCCTTAATGAGGGCCGTCTCGGTACCGTGGCCCTTCCTAAAACCGAATTGGGTGTCATCCAAAAGGTTATTGTGGTCGATGAACTGTGATAATTGAAGGTTCATGATTTTTTCGAAACTTTTTGATGGGAATGGGAGGCATGCGATAGGTCTGTAGTTTTTAGATTCTGAGGGGTCGAGATTGGATTTTTTTAGTAGGGGTTTGATAATGGCCTTTTTCCAAACTGAAGGGTAGGAGCCTGTGTGGAACATTGAGTTGCAGATGTTGGTAAGGATGGGGCCTATCGAGTCTGGAATAAGTTTTAAAATGGAAGGGGGACAAGGGTCGAGGGGGGATCCTGATTTAATGGAGAGGATTAGCTCTGTTATCTGCTCGGGTGAGACCTGACTGAATTCTGAGAACACCGTGGCCGAGGCGTTGGTGAGGATGTTGCGATTAGGATGGTCAGAGTTGACCTGGGTTGAGAAGTTTGAGTAAATTTGATTGACCTTGTCTTCAAAGAAGTTAGCAAGGGAGTTGCAGAGGTCTTGAGAGGCATCTATGGGTGAGCTGATCGGTGGGCTGGATAGTTTGGTTACCACCTGGAACAACTGTTTGGTGGAGTTTTGGGCAGATTCTATTTGCAAAAGGTAAAATTTGCTTTTCTCAGTAATGATGAGATGTTTATATTTAATTATTGCGTCCTTATATAGCGTTTTGTCATTGTTGTGATAGAATTTGCGCCAACGCCTTTCTAGATTTCTGCAGCGTTGCTTCTCAAGTCTGAGCGTCTCTGAGAACCAGGGGGCGGAGGGAGCACTACGGTTGGTAGAGACATTCTTGAGTGGTACTAAGGTACTGAAAGCATTGTGTAGCCAGTGTGAGTAATTATTGGAAGCTAGATCGGGGTCTGGTGTGAAGTCGTGTTGAGTGGAGGAAAGGTTTATTTTTAGAAGATGGGTGTCAATGTTCCTCCACGCTCGGAACTGTTTGGGAGAGCGGGATTTGGCGTGCGGAAGGTTGGTTTTCCTAATCTGAATAGTAAACATTACTGCAGAGTGGTCTGTCCAGGTCAAGGGGATAACAGTGGATAGGGAGATGTGGCTATTGTTAGTGAAAAGACCATCAAGTGTGTGACCCGCCAGGTGGGTGGGTTTAGTCACTAGCTGTCGTAGGCCAGCTGACAGTAGGTCTGTTTAGAGGGAGGAGGAATCCTTGTCCTCGAGAGATTCTAAGTGAAAATTGAAGTCTCCCAGGATGGTGTAGTCGGGAGCGCCTGCTACTGGTTCTATCAAGCTACCCAAGGCTGTAAGGAAATCAGCTCGGGAGCCAGGTGGGCGGTAGAGGAGGGTTCCTTTGAACGATTGGGAGTTTGAGAGCGTAATAGAAAAGGTCAGTGCTTCGCAGACCGGTGAATCAATTTTTTCTATTTTAACTGAATATTTGTCTCGATAAATAATATCTAAGCCACCTCCCTTTTTTATAGGTCTATCCTGTCTGAGTGCGCAATAGCCATTGGGAGTGGTGATGCAGAAGTCGGGTCCAGATGAAGGATCACCCCAAGTTTCTGTTACGAATATGAGGTCTAGGTTGTGGTTGGTTAGTAGTTCAGAGATTTCAAATTTATGCTTAGGGAGGGAGCGTGCATTTATGAGGGCGAAATAAATGTGTTCAGGGTTCAAGGGGCGAGGGTAGAAGCTGGCGGGTGGGGATAAAGTGGGTAGAACCAGCTTGAATGGACAGTTAGGGCAGCAAGTGGATGGTTTATTGGTAAATGAGTCCAGGCTGAAATGGGGGCAGTGATGGGTGTTAGTAGTGTAGTTGATGTCCATAGTGGGTTGATAGAGTTGGAGTCAGTCATTGTAGGCTTGTCCTGCGTTGTGGAGGAATCTTTGGGTGTGGATGAGAAGCTTGAATATGCAGCATTTCTCCATGGGTAGCCAGGGCAGTTTTGCGAGGTAGGGAGTGATTTGCACACATCTGGAGATGTCTAGGATGAGTCTCGTGGCAGTGTTCTGGATGGTTTGGAGTCTTTGCTTGAGTTGGTTGGAGATGCCAACGTAGAGTGCTTTGCTGTAGTAGAGTCTGCTGGTGTTGAGGGTCTGGGTGACCATGCATCTTATGTCCGTGGGGAGTCATTTGAGCCCGGATCTGTTTTCACTTTGGAACACCATGGATAGATCTGTTTGCATCACAGCATAATGCGATGCTCTCAGTGTTTTAGATGTAGGTGTGGTTTCCTCATGCTTGGGCAGTGGACACCGTCAGTCCCTTGGCCTCGAGGAATCCTATATTCCTTCTCACCAAATCCCCTCCTCCCAAAAGTGCTTTCGAAGATTCGGGGGAGAGGACATTGGTGATTCTGGTGCCCCCTCCCCCTTTTTGCCTCAGTTCCCTTGGTTTTTCCTTTTCATGAGCTTATCCAGGGGAGAGTTTCTACACATAGCCTTGTAGCCCTCCCCTCTACAGTTTCCTCTTCTGCTATCAGTTCAGTTTCAACATCTCAGACTGACGGCCTGGAGCTTGAGAGGATAGGTTTGAAACAGATGGGCTGTTCAGCACAAGTTGCTCTGGATATTCAGGCATCAAGAAAACTTTAGACTCAGGCATCATATAGAAGACATTGGAGTTCATTTCAGAGGTGGAATAGTTCCAAACATTTTGATCCTTTGACAGTGAATTCTTTGCAGATCTTAGAATGCCTCAGGGATGGTTTTCTGCATAGCTTAGCACTCTCCACTTTAACCTCTCAGTGGGCATCCATAAGAACTCTTAGGATGGGCAGGACCGCACAGATATTTCCCCACTTACACTAAGGGGCCGATTCCGATCTCGCTCGGACAGCCCTCCGAGAGCTGTCCGTAGCCTTACCTTGCGACCGACTCGTACTGGGAGCCGGTCCGTCCGGGCGATGAAGTACGATGCGCAAAAGTGCTACAATTCCGAACGACACGTAGGCTTCGATTCCAGTAACATTTCCCGTACGAGCCGCTTATCCAAGCGCCCATCCGAGTCACCCGGAAGCAGTTTCCACAATAGTTTCCGGCCGGACAAGTACGATGCGCAAATCCTACGCGCCGAATGGGTCGCCACTAGCAGCACGTCACAGCATCCGGGAGAGATGAATAGCAGGTCCGATTCGTGCCACAACACGATCCACTGCTACGAAACGGACCAACTCACAACGTGTACGAGACGGAGCAACAATCAGCAAGTACGAGACGAACCAATGATGAATCCCATCGCGCAGGTCATCCCAGTACTGTATATCTATGACCGGATCATGAACAGACGCGTACATCGCAGACGGTAAGTCAGACACCCACACAAACAAACATCACGAACACGCGAAATGCTACACACACATAGGGGGGGACATGCCGTCCACCACCAAAAGCAAAACCACAGGGGTAGCATGGTCCACACCACCAGCAGTGCCCACACCTAGGGGGG
This sequence comes from Calotriton arnoldi, assembly GCA_963921515.1. Classification (NCBI taxonomy): domain Eukaryota; kingdom Metazoa; phylum Chordata; class Amphibia; order Caudata; family Salamandridae; genus Calotriton; species Calotriton arnoldi. The sequence goes on from CAWUFW010001916.1 coordinate 528,728, forward strand.
GGGTGCCCAGCACTACTAACATCCCCACTCATAGGGGGCTGGATGCCCTGCACCACTACCATCCCCACTCATAGGGGGCTGGATGCCCTGCACCACTAACATCCCCACTCATAGGGGGCTGGATGCCCTGCACTGCCCATCAATACCAGTACCCCCTACTCATAGGGGGCTGGATGCCCTGCACCACTACCATCCCCACTCATAGGGGGCTTGATGCCCTGCACCACTACCAACCCCACTCATAGGGGGCTGGATGCCCTGCACCACTAACATCCCCACTCATAGGGGGCTGGATGCCCATCAATACCAGTACCCCCCACTCATAGGGGGCTGGATGCCCTGCACCACTACCATCCCCACTCATAGGGGGCTGGATGCCCTGCACCACTAAAATCCCCACTCATAGGGGGCTGGATGCCCATCAATACCAGTACCCCCCACTCATAGGGGGCTGGATGCCCTGCACCACTACCATCCCCACTCATAGGGGGCTGGATGCCCATCAATACCAGTACCCCCCAGTCATAGGGGGCTGGATGCCCTGCACCACTACCATCCCCACTCATAGGGGGCTGGATGCCCATCAATACCAGTACCCCCCACTCATAGGGGGCTGGATGCCCATCAATACCAGTACCCCCACTCATAGGGGGCTGGATGCCCATCAATACCAGTACCCCCCACTCATAGGGGGCTGGATGCCCATCAGTACCAGTACCCCCCACTCATAGGGGGCTGGATGCCCTGCACCACTACCATCCCCACTCATAGGGGCTGGATGCCCATCAATACCAGTAACCCCCACTCATAGGGGGCTGGATGCCCATCAATACCAGTACCCCCCACTCATAGGGGGCTGGATGCCCTGCACCACTACCATCCCCACTCATAGGGGACTGGATGCCCTGCACCACCAGCATTCACACGCATAGGGTCACTAAGCAAACCACCAACCCGACCATCTTTGCAAGATTCTATGTATGTGTTTGCCAAATGCCCACAACACTGATTCTGATAGTGAACATACAATGTGACTCCCATCACATGTGTGCCCAAAAGATGACTGTGGGGTTCAAAACTCCAGCATCTCAGGAACATTGTGGTAATGGGTTCCAAAGCCCACATCACTACAGTGACCAGAAGGTGAGTGTGGACAAAATAATAGCATCATCACCAGACCAGCATTTGTGCTCACTGGTCCCAAATCCACAACCAATGTAGTAGTAATGTGGTGGTTGTGTCACATACAAACATAGATTCGAGAGGCAAAGATTGCTGTGTATCACAAGAACTCCCTCTGCCATGTGCAGACAAGCATTGGCCATGAGCCCTGACAATGCCCACAGTGTCCAATTAGACTATGTGAAAAGTGAGCATCATGATGCATACACACATATCTCTACGAACAGACACACAAACTGAGGAATCCTGTGGAGACTGTCGATGTTAGGTGACAAAGTCCCATACCATGGCAGCAATGGGAAATACCAAACATGAGCAATGTGCAGGATGATGAGCTACAAGATGCATGGACATTAGGGAAAAACCTCCAAACTACATCCACACAATGGAACGCAAAAGCAATACCAATGCAGAGGTGCAGATGCACAAACACAGACAGGCAGACCCACACTGCATATCATACACAACACGTGTGTGTCTCAGTGTCCCCAGGCTATACACAACACATGACGGTGGGATGAACTCCAATCACACAGATGTGTCCACAGTGCCATACAAAAAGTAACTAATGAACTGGGCACCCCTTTGTGGTCAAGCATACATTGTCAGATGAGTGGTATAGCAACGTATTCATGTGACACAAGCTGGGTGGAACAGCAACCAACACAGCAAGAGACAGACCCACTACAGCACTACCCTCTAGTACCCTAATTTGTGGTGACAGCCTGTACGCCAATCCCACTGTGATGACAAAGGTCTGTTTTGCCTATACTGTGGAGCACAGTCAGCTGTGCATACTGGGTCATCTGTCCAGAACAACAAACTCACATCACACCTCCATAAACACAAATCACTGGCCATGTCCTGCAACCAATGTGCTAAATGTAGGTAGGGGCCTAAACATGAAACAACTCACATGTGGCCACCCTCAACACCACACACCCTGATCTGCAACAATGTGCATCAGCTAGGCACACAGGGACTGTTGACATTGCTCAAGCACCCATTACAATCCCAGGGGTGGTGGGGGGATCTAAGGTACACAAAAATCAACACACATGGCCTGTCAACAACACCTGTGAATGTCTGCCACACTGCACAGTATGCGGAACATGGGCATAATGTGAAGACAACACGATTCATTGGGAACCCTGCCACACACCTACACCAATGAAGAACCAAAGGAGACCCACAAAGAACACATGTTGACACCTTCCAACATTGCAGCAATGACCCTGATGAGTGGGAGTAGTCACACACACATACGAGTGAGCCTCACACTGACAGATACCACATAGGGAAAACAACATGATGTTTGAAACACATAAGTGCCAATGGGAATCCTGAATGTGTCCCATGTGCGTTTGACAACATCCCTGAAATTACAACTAAAACAGCCATGGATGACAACCTAAAGACCAGTAGTCTGCCATGCACCTACATCCCAGTAAACCCAGGGAAAAGAAGTCTGATGAACACAGGACAACTCAGCAAGTGCACATAACAGGAACATCTGCATGGAACACAGGCTGAGTCGAAAAAAGGGAAGGCAACACACACAGACATGCTCACACAACACACACCATGTGCACAGGCAATGCCACGGAATGACACAATGCCATGAGGGGTCTCCACTCCTGGGGAATGTCAGCTGTGAAAAACGTTGTTTGTGCAGGGTCCTGTCATGCCAGCACACCACTTGCACAGTGAGCCAACAATTACAACACAATGAAAGCTCTGGTCACAGCAGTCATCTGCACATACGCAATACACATGTAGAGATAGTTGCACTGATGACACAGTTGACTTGTGTACCATGGATGCACAAACCTGCCTGTCCAGTGTAGATGGGCCCAGTCAGGGAATCTCACCATGTGCCCAAATGTAAGTACAACATATGTGCAACAGTGTATGCCAAAGATGTGAAGTAGCAAACCCAAAGAGATAATCCTGGTTACAACATTTTGCAATCATTACACCCTGTAATTGCAGCAAAGGATGTCATGGATACATAGCAGAAAAGTACACATATCCCATGGACCACATGGAGTCCATCACATCAACAAATCATCCTGTTGTACCTTCAAAACACAAGTACAACATCAAGTCCATGATACTCATCATCAACATCATGTACATTAGATGCAACAACAATGGATAACAACAATTTGCTTTATTAAAAAATAAAACTCCTCAAAACTGGTAATTCGAGTCCACAATGTCAAAAGGCCAATGGCCAGTCCATTTCTCAATTCAACCAGGGTGACATGTGACAAGTTGTCACCCATTGCTTGCCTGCACTGCTACGACCAGGGGACATCTCCCCTTGGAGGGGCATACATGGGGCAGGCCAGGCACCGCAGGGACAGGATCAGGGGACAGCAGAATGGGGCAGGGGAGGGTGGTGGGTGCTGGAGTGTCACTGGCAACTGCAGTGGAGGTGTCTGACACAGCGGGCACCGTCACAACTGCAAGGATGAAGTCAGATGGGGTGGTTGCCGGCACCACAGCAGTGGGCAGGTCAGATGGTGTGGACGTGGTCTCCACTGCAGTGCCAAAGTCAGACGGGGTGGATGAGCTCTCCACTGCAGTGCCAACCTCCAATGTAGTGTCATGGGGTCCAGGTGAGGTGGGCAGGACAGAGGGGGGAGACACGGACTCCACACCAGTGGCAGGAACAGGCTGAGCGTGTGAGGTGGGGGTGGAAGTGCATGTGGTAGGGGGGAGGGCCTAATCATTTTGGGGATGCGGTATCGGTGTGTGGGTGAACCAGGGGCAGGGTGTGGCTGTGGGGACCTGTGGAGAGGTGGCCTGGGGGCTGCAGGACGGAGACTGTGTGGTGGAGCTGCGGGATTGTGGTGGGGTCTTGCTCTTCCTAGTCTGGGGGGACTTGCGGATGGGGGCCTCAGTGTCCGTGTGCCTGGGGGAGGGTGTCCGTGTGGCAGGGGAACTCCCCCTGTGTGTGGTGACTTCCTCTTCCCCTTGTAAGTTGGAGCAGATGGATCGGTGGGGAAGAGGCCAAGGTCACAGAGGAAGAGCTGCTGGGAAGGGGGTTGCAGGTGAGGCAAGGGAAGGGGTTTTGGAGGGAGAGGCATCTGAGGACTGCGGAGTGCGTGTGGATGTCTGTTTGTGCGTCTGTGACCCATCCCCTGTGTGTGTGCCATCAGTCCCCTGAGTGTGCGTGCCTGTGGCTCTGGATTTTGGCTTGCGTGGCTGTGTGCTGCTTGTGTCTGTTGTTGTGCGTGCCGGTGCTGGTGTGTGTGTGCGTTGGACAGGTAGGGCAGTGGGGATTGTGGATGTGGCAGAGGTAGGAGGGGTGAGTGACTGTTGGAGGAGGGACACTGCTGACGTCTGTGTGGAGGCCATGGTCTGAATAGTCTGATGTAGGGCAGACATGTTTGATGAGATGCCCTCCATGAAGGACACCAGTTGTGTCAACAGACTGGTGTGGGAATGGAGGACACTCAGCATCGCTGTCTGCCCTACATGGAGCTGCTTCAGCAAGTCCACAGACTCCACACTCAGGGCAGCAGGGGAGACAGGGGCAGGGGTGCGGTGCCTGGCACAAAGGAGACATGCTCCCTTACACGGGGGCCTCCACGGACCTCTGGGATGGGAGCAGATGGGAGGGTGGAGATGGTGGTGGTGGCAGGGACAGACTCGCTCGGTGTTGTCTGGGGTCTGCTGACATCCGCCTCCACAAGGGAGTCCTCACTGGAGATGCTGTGTTCCTCAGCCGAGGTGGTTGTAGCTGAGGTATCCTCAGTGTGGCTCCCCTCACCCTCTGTGCCACTGGGTCCCTCCAACTCCTCTCCAGCAGACCCAGTCTGGCTCTGCGGCTCCTCTTGGTCCGTGGAGCTGTCTCCTCCAGTAGCCGAAGATGTTTCTGCAAACAATCAGGATAAACAGATACACATCAGTCACTTGTTTCACCTGAGACATCACAGTCATTACAGCACTTTACAGATGACGCATTTGCCGCATTTGCTAAATATTGCTAGAAGTGCTGGCACATATTGAAAAAGACACCTGTCATTCTGCCAGTCAACCATGCCACTCATACACTTCCCCTCCATGGACCCATCTGTCTGGTGCATGTAGTATGCCACTACTTATATGTGCACACATGCACCGCATAGACATATCTCAGAACATCTTAAATTGTGAATGAAATGTGTCAGTACACACATATCCCATCTCCTGCCACTGACTCAGTACATGTGTCAGGATAAGGGATGGCCAAACTCATTGTCAGTAAAATGGATATGCTTCCTTCACAAGACACCATGATGTGCCCATGTATTGATGGTCAATGCCACAATAGAGTGTATGCCGTACAACTGACATAACGGCAGGATACACATTAGCAAGTGGGATACCATGCTACGGGCCAGTCTGGCTAATCAGGCATCACTGGATAAAGTCACAGGGGCAGTGCATCCATAAATAAAAAAGTCTGCACTGTGTCACAATCATTATCATTTTGGGGAATGTAAGCCCTGCAGCTGTCAAGTGCACATGTTCCACTACTGCTACACACATCTTAAGGCATATGATGATCCCAAGTAATACAAATGCGACAGTTGAGTGACTGCAAGCACCAATCTGTGAACATGATAACATCACAGTCTGATGAGAACGAATTGAGGCTGCCTGCACTATTATGTATAATACATCATCATCAAGTGATCACACACCTATGTTTTTCCCCATTGTGATGATCCATTAGCCACACCTCAGCTAGCTGACAAAACCAAAATGCTCAACACCACAGGAGTCTAAGACGCTAGGCCATTCCAGAATGACACCGAGGCAGACACCATATTGCATATTTCACAATGAACTAAATGTAGGCTGACACACAGGAGTAGGAGCACAGAGTGTTCCTCATGTCCGGAGTAGGCATACCTGTCAAGTTCCATGTGCAACATGGGATTACCCTGAACACTAGGCATGTGTTCATGCATGTGTTGCACACATGATGTACATTATTATGAGGCCCCAACATTGTCTTACCTGCTGCATGGCTGTGTGGTAAATACTGAAATCCAATTGGAACATGGACATGCGCACTCCTTTTGCACTTGGTAATCGGTGATTAATAAAGTATGTGGGTGCCTATTGGTATACCCTCCTGAGAATGACGGCAAATTGATTAAGAGAACAAGCGCTATCTCCCGTGAGAGTAACGTCCCCGATGGGCACACCTTCAAATAAATTTCAGAAATTTCCTTATAAATTGTTCATAAAGGTGTGTTTTTTATTTCTTATTTTGTTTCAATTTAATACTATTATTTCCATAGTATATAATTCTTGCATGATTATTCAATCTTTTCTGCCCTATGCATTTCGGGCTGGACCCTTCATCAGGGGACTTAGTTTCTGAAAACATACAATAAAATAAGACATTCATAATGGTACAGGATAAACTGTTGAGTGTTAAATGCAAGTTGATACAAGATGGCCGTAGTGAAAGTAATACGGGGGTTAAGATGGATAGATGGCCTGTGAACTCAGGCAGGAGCCTTAGTGATTAATGTGGTTAGGAACGTATGCATCGTTAAAATAAGTGCTCATTGCCATGTGTTAAAGAAAAGTCGATGAAACCTTAAACGAGGTGAAAGCCGAGAGCGATAAAGATCTGTAGATGTGCAATGCCGTGCACGTTGTCAAATAGACGGTGCTGTAAATACATGCTGTGCAGGATAAACCTTATTATGAAATTCGCAACTGTGTCGAAACAATCATCAGATTATAGCATGCGTGAGTGATAAAATACTAACAGTGGTGACTTACGCAACCGTTTTAATGTGGACAGTACATTTCACGGCAGTAGCTCGTGAAGAAACATGAAATCTGAAACGGGAAACGTTCTCGGTTACTGTCAGCCGATAATAATAAAGCAGCGATATTGTGCACGTTTGAGAAGTGAATGAAAAACTTACGGTTGCGGTATTCGAAACCGCCGCATGAAGGTGGTGGATAAAGGCCTGTGAAGGAACGTATAAACATGACTATAACTCTTTCTCGTTAGAAACTGCTGATACTTCAGCCGTTTGTAAAAGAACTCACTGTGGTGGCGTGTTGTGCACTCAAGCGGTCGGATCTGGGTTAATGAAAAGATTCAAATGCGCCGAATGGTATATTGATAAACCCGGATGTGCGAGTCATGTGATCATGACTGACAAGGTGAAAAGACTGCCGATCATGCATATGCGTTTGAGAATATTAAATGCCGATATAAAGTGCCAAGACTAAAGACAAAATGGATGAACAATGTTCACATGTGTGAAATTTAATGTTCATTACGGTGTGTCGGAAATCTAAACGGAAAATGTAGTGTTCATGAAATGTCACCATTGAAAAAATCACGGATTGTCCTCAAAGGTGCTCTTAATAAAGTTAACAAAAACTGGAATGTGTGTGGTATCTCGTGAGTGATCAAGTGTTCTCGATGAACGTGGTGATGCTGGTTAAAAATGTGTCAGAAAAAATGTGTCAGAAAAAAGAAGAAGAAACATAGTGCATCAGCAGTGTGTTTGTAAAAATGAATTTACGTCAATGGATTCAATGTTAGCGTAAGTGAACGATGCAGAAACAAGTATATATCGTACTCAGTGAGGAGTTATAATTGTTATTGATAATTTGTCATACCATCTATACCCAACTTGATACAGTATGTTCTAATAATATACGACAATCAATTGTGCATTCAATAAACTGTACTGAACACATGGTGGATACCAGTTCGTGCAAGAGTGTTCAAATACAATGTTTATAAAAAACAACTAAGTTCCAAACGTTCATTAAGTCCTTTTGGATGCAAGGTATTAAGATGATTTATCCAAAACGTCTCTCTTCTCAATAGATGTTGCGAATTGTCCCTTCCCGGGAGAACTGGAACATTTTCCAATATACAGAACCGAAGCTGACTCGGGTTCTGATTATGCGAATTGAAGTGAGTTGCCACTGTGGATTTGGTGTTTTTTAAGCGTATGTTACTTTTGTGTTCTATAACTCGTGTTTTAATTTTGCTTTGAGTTTTTCCAACATATGCTTGTCCACATGGACATTTCAACATGTATATGAGATTACTGCTGTCACAAGTACCTGTGACCTTCAATTTGATGGAAGTTCCCTTTGTCGGGTGCGGTATCTGATTTCCCTTGATTATAGCATTACAATTACCACAATTGTGACATGGGAGAGTCCCACGGTACCTGATTGTTGTATTGTCTTCTTTCTCTTGTAACAATTCCTTGTAATTGCGTGTACGAAAATATGCGAATCTTGGTTGGTGAGAAAAAATCCCTTTAAAATCATCTTCTAATGTGAGTAACGGCCAATGTCTCAATATAGATTTTTTGATTCTATGGCTTCTTGTGGAAAATTTGGAAACAAATACAGGTCTTTGTTCATCACTTTTTGTTTGTGCATGAGTAACTCTCTTCGTTCCAAGTTTTGGACTCGTGTCGTTGCTTCTGTTAGAATTTTATCAGGGTATCCTCTTTGCTTGAACTTATTGACTGTTGTAATCATGTGTTCGGTGTAGAATTCTTCTGTGGACGCTATTCTTCTGATGCGTAGCAGTTGAGAAAAGGGTAAATGCTTTTTTAATGAAGGCTGATGGAAACTAGTGTAATGTAGAAGATTGTTTCTGTCTGTTGTTTTAGTGTGTACTCTGGTTGTTATTATTCCGTCGTGGTTTATGATTAATACGTCCAAAAAAGATATTTCATGCTTGTGAATGTTGAATGTAAAACTGATTGTCTCATTCACTTGGTTCAACTTGTTGATCGCCATTGTAAGTGCTGTTTCCGTGCCTCTCCAAAGAATAAAAATGTCGTCAATGTACCTTTTGTACATGATTAGATTTTGATTCCAATCCGGATGGTTCAGCAGATGATCCAGTTCAAACCGGTGCATGAAGATGTTGGCATAGGCCGGTGCAGCACAGTTTCCCATCGAAGTTCCAGAGCATTGAACAAAAAATTGCTCTTGCCATTCGAAATAACTATGAAATAACGTAAAGTTGAGTAACTCCATCAAAAAGACTTTTAAGTCTTCATCTTTATTAGTGTGTACTAGAAAAGATTAAACTGCTGATAAACCCAAATTGTGGGGAATGGAAGTGTAAAGTGACTTCACGTCGATGGTACATAAAATCATGTCTTTTGTGAAATGTGGTTTGAACTGTTCCAAGATATTCAAGAAATTGGTTGTGTCTTTAATGTAAGTAGACATTTCATGAACGATTGGCTGAAGATGTTTGTCAATATATTTCCCTACTGGTTCATGAATTGAGTTAATGGTGGAAACTATTGGTTGGAATGGTGGTGTGGTTGCATTTTTGTGGATCTTGGGAATCATATATATATAAGGTACAGCGGGATTGATTTTGATGAGGTATTCTTTCTCTTTCCTTCCAATGGTGCCATGATCAATAGCTTGATCTATGATCCGGGTTAAGATCTTCAAGAATTCTTTTGTGGGATCTGTATCAATTCGCATGTATGTGTCAGTATCGTTGACGTGTTCATTGACGTTGTTGAGATAAAAATCGGTATCCATAATTACCAGGGCTCCGCCCTTGTCTGCTTGTCGAATAGTTATTTCTTTGTTCGTTGCCAATTGTTGTAAAGCCTGTCTTTCTTTTTGCGTGGTGTTGGTGACTTTAGACCTCGGTTCTTTAAATATTTTTTCCACATCCTTTAGTAGAACTTTTTCAAATGCATCTAGCACTTTGTGACTAACTGGAGGTATGAATCTGCTCCTATTTCGCAATCCCAATAAGGTGTCTTGTTTTGGTTCATCTGGTTTTTCCACGACATTCGTGAAGAAGTGTCTTAATCGTAATGATCTCAAGAATTTATATACACAAACTTGTGTTTCCAAAATGTTTGAATTGTAAGTCGGAACATATGAGGTACCTTTCTGTAATGTTTGGATTTGAAACTCAGTTATTTGTTGTTTGGAAATGTTCATCACTAGGATTTCTGACTTCTCGTGTTTTTGGCCACTGTGTCCTGTATGGACTTTCTTCTTTGATCTCCCCCTCCGGGTTCTTCTTGTTGTTCGGTACCTCTCTCTAAAAAAGGAGCACTAGTTGATGCGGGTGCTTCTATATTACTGGATGTTGAAGGGCCGGATCCTTTCGTCCTCAAATTGATTGTGTCCAAAGGTGTACGTCTTCTGTATTGAGAATCATCAGATGATGACGTATCGTCAGTTGATCTACCTGTGGTGGGTTTCTGTTGTCGACGACGAGCATATATGTCAGCCCAATTATAGACCTCTCCAAGCTTGTAATCCGTGGTATTTCGTTTGAATTTTCTTATTTTTCGATCATTGATTTCTTTTGTATAACTCTCAATTTGTTTATTAATGTCTATTAACACTTCATCCCACTCATCTTTATTCATGGTGTACTGAGTTCTTGTTTAAGTTGATTTGCTTCTTTGTTAAGATCTTCTATGAGTTTAGCTAATTCCTCAATGATCAATAATATTAAGTCCAAAGAACATTTGTTTAGAATTGCAAACCATTTTTCGGTGAAACGTGCATTGTTTTTGCATAATGTAGATTTAAGAGATATTCTCAAACCTCGGGGTATACGTTGCACCTTGTGGTACTTGATGAGTGTACTCGCGTGGAGTCGTTGATTTACTATTCGTTTAGACATGTATATTAGTTGTTTGATGTTTGATTGTGTTGATCCTGTACCTGTACTTATGTTTTCAGTTTCCTCGATGAGGGAGTAAATACGTTGCGTGTCTTCGTTAGTAAAAAGCAATGCTTCCGCTCTTTGGTCAGTAAGATGCAAAATTTCTTCAAATGACATGTTGGTTGTTTGGGTGCGTGGTCCACTTGTACTCAGAAAACGTAAATTATGAAATCCAATTGGAACATGGACATGCGCACTCCTTTTTCACTTGGTAATCGGTGATTAATAAAGTATGTGGGTGCCTATTGGTAAACCCTCCTGAGAATGAGGGCAAATTGATTAAGAGAACAAGCGCTGTCTCCCGTGAGAGTAACGTCCCCGATGGGCACACCTTCAAATAAATTTCAGAAATGTCCTTATAAATTGTTCATAAAGGTGTGTTTTTTATTTCTTATTTCGTTTCAATTTAATACTATTATTTCCATAGTATATAATTCTTGCATGATTATTCAATCTTTTCTGCCCAATGCATTTCGGGCTGGACCCTTCATCAGGGGACTTAGTTTCTGAAAACATAAAATAAAATAACACATTCATAATGGTACAGGATAAACTGTTGAGTGTTAAGGTTTATCCTGCACAGCATCTATTTACAGCACCGTCTATTTGACAACGTGCACGGCATTGCACATCTAGAGATCTTTATCACTCTCGGCTTTCACCTCGTTTAAGGTTTCATCGACTTTTCTTTAACACACGACAATGAGCACTTATTTTAACGATGCATACGTTCCTAACCACATTAATCACTAAGGCTCCTGCCTGAGTTCACAGGCCATCTATCCATCTTAACCCCCGTATTACTTTCACTACGGCCATCTTGTATCAACTTGCATTTAACACTCAACAGTTTATCCTGTACCATTATGAATGTCTTATTTTATTGTATGTTTTCAGAAACTAAGTCCCCTGATGAAGGGTCCAGCCCGAAATGCATTGGGCAGAAAAGATTGAATAATCATGCAAGAATTATATACTATGGAAATAATAGTATTAAATTGAAACGAAATAAGAAATAAAAACACACCTTTATGAACAATTTATAAGGAAATTTCTGAAATTTATTTGAAGGTGTGCCCATCGGGGACGTTACTCTCATGGGAGACAGCGCTTGTTCTCTTGTGTGGTAAATACCCCAGACACATATGGTGAGCCAAAGCATCAATTGGAACACATATCATTTGCCCACATAGAGTACATGTCTGAGTTCTGGCAATGTGCAGACACATGGCAATCAATTGCCTCACTCATGAGGACAAAACAATGCACCGGTAGCAGATGCTGTTTACAACCTTTAATTTTGGACAACAGCAGGGACACACAACACAAGTGACACAAGTCACAGACTGAAAGGGCCACACCTTTGTATCAGATGAGGATGGGCCATGAACTAATTTAGGAACATGACTCCTGTTCAAGCAGACAGGAGATCTGTGGGAGTGTAACCAGGATGAAGGAGTGCAAAGAGCATGTGAGACATAGTTCACAGAAAAGGCATGCACTTACCCCCTCCTTGCTGCTGTCTGGCCTTTAACTGCCCATCCAGGTCAGGGAAGACCACCGCCAGAATCCGGTGCATGTGGGGGGTCAGTGTCCGTCGTCCGCCCCTTCTGCGAGGAAGCGACAGCTTCAGCTGGACTCTGGCGATCCTCCGGGTCCAGCCACGAAGGTCCTGCCACCTCTTCTGGCAGTTGCGGATGCGGCGTCTGTAGACCCCACAGAACGAACAGCCCGGGCAATGGTCAGCCATATCTCCTGCTTCTGATGGGCATCAACCTGTGAGGATGACAAGGATAAAAGTCCATTACCAGACATGCAACATGTTTGTGCAACACACAGTTGGATATACATGTCTTCATCACAAGGGCATATGATGTACACAGGTAGTGCAACTATGGTGATTGACAGTTGTCCTGCATTTACAAAATTGAAACATTGCCTGAGTATAATAACTGTGTTAAAATGCACTTTTCATGCACAGTACCTGTCCACTACAGGTACATACACACTTTGGGGTTAACAACTACTCAGTGAGCATGCTAGCCACTGGTGTACACAATGCCATTAGTGCCAGTCAGACAACATGCACAATGAAAAAGGGATGTGGACTGCACACTCACCTGCTCCCCTGGTGTCCCATACAGCTTGCTGTACTGTGGAAGGAGGCTGTCCAGCAGGGCCTTGTTCTCCTCCTCTGTGAAGGATGGGGCCCTCTCCACAGTACGTGCCATTCTTTGAGCCAGAGGATGCAGAGACAGCAGCAGTGGTAGCAGAGATGTCAATCTGGAGCATGTAGTGCAGGCAAGTGAGCTCTCAGGGGAACAGACAGCCTTATATCTGTGCTGCAGAGGCAGATTCTGTCCCATGCGTCCAAAGCGATAGGTCCAACACGTTTGCATCCTATGAATCTGGCCAATCCATCGCATTGCACGGCTCGTACACGCCTTAAGCATCGTTCAAATATTTCAAACCCATTACACCAACGAGTCTGATACATTGTTATAGGGAGCCAACTGATTTTTCACAACACGAATCGTACAAGGGCCAAATCCGCGTCAGTCCCCATTGCAGGCAATGTGCAAGGAGTGTGTGCAAGGCGTGCGCTCGCCTCGTTCCCTAGGTGTCCGACGCATCTTTTGAATTGGTCACCCGCGTCAGTCCCCATTGCAGGCAATGTGCTAAGTATTCCACACACAATAGCTTTCCATGGACACATGGGCACACCAACAACAATACAGCCTGTGACACAGTATATCAAGGGGCATGTCAGGCTGCATTACCTGTGTGTGCATATGTGGGTAAACATGTGATTTGGTATGTGTCACTTAGTGGCACCCACTCCCAGGCAGGGCAAGGTGTCATGGGGACAGATACCTCTGTGTGTTGGACACATAACCACTGAGATTGACGACTGTACAGTTCAGGGCATGAGGCATGTACACAGTTCCCGGGGTACATTGTGTATGACATGTGACATACACCCTGACTCTTAGGTGGAATGGGATGTGTGTCACAGGGTGTCCCAGTGCCACAATTGTGATGTTCATCCACAGTATGTGTGCATTTAGCTACGGAGATTACTCTGATTTCATGTGCTCAATGTCAAACGGTCACCACATCCATGTGTATTGTCAATGTGAGTTGATGTGGCATCTGTGTGTCACAGACACCATGTGTGAGATGCAAAAAAACATTGTGGCACTTCATGTGTGTGTCATGTGTGCGTTGTGGTGTGTATATGAGACGCTACATCATGATGGTGTCCTTGTGGTGACACAAGGTCCCTGTGTGTGTCTGTCAAAAACCTGTGATGTGTGGTAGACATCTGCCCTCACTAGTGACTGTGGTGTGTGTCTGGTATGTGACACTCATACTGATGTACTGTGGCAGAGCCCATAGATTGGTCACAGCACAACATGGACCTTGTTGTGTGGACCTGTAGAGCTGAGATTTCAGATGATGGGCATGTATCTGACATGTGTGCACATACACTACAGCACATACATCATGTCTTTGTGTCCTGTTGTTTCATGTGCTATTTAGCATGTACACTGGCACCTAGATAGGGGAACTGACAAACTGTCTTTGCTCATCTATGTACTGCAGGAGACCAGCTGTCCACAGACCGTTCCCTGACCTTGCCACCATGGTTGAACGTGACTGCATGCGACGGTACCGCTTCACTAGACCACTGATTGAAGATTTGGCGGAGCAGTTGGCACCACACTTGCAACCTGGCCGGACATACCCTACTGCACTGACCCCCAAGGTGAAGGTGATGGTAACCCTACACTTCTTTGCCACCGGTACCTTCCAACACACAGTTGCTACTGCTGGTGAGATGTCACAGACCATGTTCAGCCGTGTGCTACGAGATGTGTTGGAGGCGATGTTGCATTTCCTCAACCACTACATCCATTTCCCAACACCACAACGACTCTCTGACATCAAGGGTGACTTCTATGCCCTGGGAAGGATGCCACATGTCATTGGCTCCATTGATGGGACACATGTGGCTTTGGTACCACCACAGGCACATGAGCAGACATACCGGAATAGGAAACATTTTCACTCAATCAATGCTCTGGTGGTATGTCTGGCCGACATGACCATTTCACATGTTTGTGCACGTTTCCCAGGTTCAGCGCACGACGCTTACATCATGCGGAGTAGTCGCATCCCAACGATTATGTCACAGATGCAGCACCAGCGTGCCTGGCTTGTCGGTGTGTACTGACTGTTTACTATTGTGTGATTTTGCTAAAGTTTATTTACACCCTCTTTTAAGACTCATCTAATATGCTATTGTCTTTATGTAGGTGACTCCGGATACCCCAACATGCCATGGTTGCTGACACCCCTCAGGAACCCTATGACACCGGCAGAGATGCGCTACAATGAGGCACATGGTCGGAGCAGGAGAGTGATCGAGCGGACATTTGGACTCCTGAAAAGCAGATTCCGCTGCCTGGACAAGACAGGAGGGGCCCTCCCATATGCACCTGCTAAGGTGTGCAGAATCATCATAGTGTGCTGCATGCTACACAACCTGGCAGTGATGAAGAAGTTGCCTCTCATCCAAGATGACGATGACCAACCTCCGCCAGCCATGGAGGATCCTGCCCTGGGGCATGATGCCAGTGATGATGAGGGTGAGGATGATGTTCGTAGCCAGCTGATTCTCAACTTCTTCACATGAATGTGAGTATACACTGATGTGTCTTCAAAGTATTGTGTTTGCCTGATATCTGTTGGTGGTGCACTTGTGCTGCTTGAGTGTGACTGTGTGCTTCTTGTCAGGATGCTTGCTGTAATGTGTCCTTTCAGGTAGTCTGTACTCCCAAACAGTGTTTAACTGATTGATATGTTGTGTGTACGTAGTTTTGTTACATTTGTGGGCATGTATATTGTTGTTGTATGCTGTAATTCAAGGTTTTTGATTGTGTTTTCTGTCTGTCCTTCACAGGGTACTTTGGCTGCTGTATGGTGAGGTCTGAACCCCAAAACCCAGATCCTTGTTCCAGAGTGCAAGTAGTCGTTGTCCCAACCAATGATGTGCCACACACCCCTGGACTTTCCTTGTTTACAACTTGTTTAATGTTTGCTCACTGTTACGTGAGGTTAACTTGCATCAGTTGTGGAATTTTCACGTTGTGATTCTTTAATAAACCTGTGCTTCACTTTGGGATGTGCTCCGTGTGTATCTACACATCAGACAGTCATTAGCATCCTGTACCTGTGGAATGCTTGCCACTGACCCAGGATGGGTGTGGTGTATGTGCATTCCACTGTATTTCCTGTTGACATCACTTATGAGGATGAGTTAGCTGGACATGGTGAGTATGTCTTGTGTTGCGCTAGTGGTGTGTCTCCCTCATATGTGTCACATTACCATGTCTCACATAACGGTGTTCACATTGCTGTGGTAGTTTGCATGCACAGTGTTCCTTATCAGATCATCATCGCCATGACACAGACAAAGTATAAATCACGACACAGGCAAGTATTGTGTGAATGTGATTTTATTTACAGACATGTGTAAGGATGGTGAACGGAATTTGAAGTGCTGTACAATGTGATGGTAATCCAAAGTTCACAGGTGAGTTGGTAGTCTTAAGAGATGAAATGTCCAGAGTAGAATCCACAGTCATTTGCTGCATTGTCACAGCTTTGACCCTCCATGTCAAGTGGGCGATTTGTGTGTCAGTCGACAAGGTTAATTGGTTTGCACACAAGGGACGACATACAGAACAGGTGTTGAGTTCCTGGGGGATATGCATGGCCATCAGCATCTCAATTCCCCTTCTTTGGATGACCCCTCTTCTTTCTCGGGGGACCCTCATGTGCAGGCAGCTGCGGTGCAGAGGACTCTCTGCCAGAGTCCTCCTCCCTCCCTGTGGCAGTTGCGGATGTTGTGGCAACAGATGTTGTGGGCGCACAGGGAGGTGTGGACATGTTGGTGCTGATCTGGCGGAGGTATGTCAGTATGTCCCTATGCACCGCTGTTAGTTCATCCAATTTGTCCCACTTTGACTCCATCCGGGACATGTGGGAGTCCAAGCGGGCATGATGTGCAGCATGCTGTTCTTTGATGTCCTTGAGGATCCCCACTATCTGTCCAAATCGTCCGGTGCTTTCCTGGTACGCATCTATGATGCGTCCCAGGTGTGGCTCATCATGCAGTCCAGCCCCCTCTGCAGGCCGTGTCCTCTGCCTGCCCACCCTCCCACCGCCCCTACCCACACGGGCAGGACCTGCCGTGGCCGGCACAGGCAACACTGGGACCACTTGAGTGTTTGCGACGGTGGTATTGTCCCTTGATTCCAGGGTGCCCTGTGTACCTGTTCCGTTGTTGTTCAGTGGCCTCGGCCTGTCCGTGTCGGCAGGGCTACTCGTTGTGGTATCAGATGTGGCAGGTGTGGTTGCAGGGGGTGCTGATGTTACTGCTGCTGGGGCTGCATGATGAGTCACACCGGAGGTGCCAGGTTGTTCAGGGTCGTCGTCCGAAGAGGACAGGGACTGATCCACACCGGTGAGCTCAGGGTCCGCCAGAGTCTGTGACTGGGACTCTTCTTCAGGTCGTGCTGTGTCCCCAGCATCCCCTGTGTTTGGAGGAGACACACAATGTATGTTATGTTTCTACCAACATCAACGTTTCACACACATGACATTTGCCACTGGACATCATAATGAGAGTCTGTACATTGCATTGTCAAAAGTTGTGACAGACTGAGGTTGATATTGTTGGAGCACTTTGTCATGGCAACCTGAAGCATTTCGATGTGCACGTCAAGCTGTGTGCATGACCAGCTCATGTATTGATCAATTGTCTGTACATGTCCATTGCTACTCAGGTCCCATCACATGCCTGACACAGCTGTATCATCCCTGTCCACATTTGTGCTATAACGATGACATACGTACAATTACACTTAGGGTATGTATCAAGCTTGGTGCATGTGTGGTGGAATTTGTTGCGTTGCTCTGTGCGTCACATTGGTGTGTCTGTGCAACATGGTCACAGTCCGGTATGCCTGTGATCCAATGTGAGATACTTTCTGGTTATCTGTGTTCCTAGTTCACATCTCATTACAAAGAAGTCATGGTGTTACCGTGCCTACTGATGTTGGTGCAGAGTTTTGTCAGTGCTAACGTCTTTTATCTTGTCTATTTCCTCCACAGTGAGAGGGATTGGGCACAGCAGCACTCTTTCTTTTCCATGCTCATGACAGTGATGGGCAGAGGTGTGTGTGTTACAGTTCTGGTGCTGTGAGTTGCATGCGTCATCCGATGCAGTCCAGGATAGTCATTGTGTTTGGATTGTCCATGACAGTGAGTGATGTGTGAATGATGCGTACAACGCAGACCGATGTGGTATTGACATGCAGCTCACAAATCCACATTTTGTGTATGACACCATGCTACAGTGTCAGCTATATGTGTGTGTCCATTCTAGTCACGGTCAGGTGTCCACTGTCAATGATGTATATGTGACATTGTGTGTGCTTGGTGCTATGTACTATGTCTGCATCTCCCCAATTGTCATCTACGAAACACACCTTCACAGGCAGGTCAGGGGACACCCCAGGGACACTGAGTCTCCAGACAGTGGGAGGATACCTACAGTTCCAATGGCTGTGAGCGTAAATGTGTTTGTGTTGGCCAGTGCGTAGGTGTGACTTGCAGCCAATTCATACATCAGGACCATGTGTCAGACATCTTGCCAAGGCATTTACTTTTGGACTGACTGGTCCCAGGGTGCAATTTGTTCGAGCAGAGAAGGTGTGTTTTGATGCGGCATTGATGGCATTTGGAGTCATTGCAGGACCTCCTTCACCCACAGTGGCCAGGTAATCCCCCATGTGGCATGCTTCCATTGCAGGGAGTCACAATTTAAGTTCAGGCTGTCAGTCAGTAGTTTCCTGTTGTTTGTTTGAGCACAAGTCCCAGAAGGGCCTTGTGCTCCCCACAGCAGAGGCCATTGTCTGTGTTCTTGGTAGAGACTTTTCACTTACTCTCTTGTGGAGCATAATTCTAGGTGTGTATTTTGATGTTGGTGGGAGGGGTGTGTGTGTGCAAGTACCTGCTGGTAGATGTGGTCAGAGCAGGCAGTACTCCTCCCCCAGTCCAGTTATCCCACCATGCAGCATGCTTCCATTGCAGGGAGTGTGAGTTACCTTTCAGGCTGTCAGGCATTGGTGTCCTGTTGTTTGTTTGAGCCCAAGTCCCAGCAGGGCCTTGTGTCAGCCATCTTGGCAGTGCTTTTGCACTCCCTGTGAGGTGAGCATGGTTCAGTGGGAGCTTGCTGGGACATGTGGGTGGGGACTGTTGGCTGTGACTTCAACTCCTATCATGCTTTTGGCTACACCCACCTTCCCACAATACCTGACCTTACTTCCTGTGAAGCTTTTTCCCTATGTGGTGGTGTGCCTGTGCTGACAAGTTGGCAGGCAGTGTTGTCCTGGTGTTTGTTTGCACAAAAGTACCAACAAGCCCATGTGCTTCACACAGCAGAACCCAGTGTGTTAAATCTTTGTGGGATATTTAAATGGATTCTGAGGGAATGCATTATACCAGGTGGGTTGTGTTGCGTTTGTGTTAAGGGGGGTGTGTGTGCAAGTACCTGCTGGTAGATGTGGTCAGAGCAGGCAGTACTCCTCACCCAGTCCAGTTATCCCACCATGCAGCATGCTTCCATTGCAGGGAGTGTGAGTTACCTTTCAGGCTGTCAGGCATTGGTGTCCTGTTGTTTGTTTGAGCCCAAGTCCCAGCAGGGCCTTGTGCTCCCCACTGCAGGGCCTAGTGTCAGCCATCTTGGCAGTGCTTTTGCACTACCTGTGAGGTGAGCATGGTTCAGTGTGAGCTTGCTAGGACAGGGGAGGGGGGACTGTTGGCTGTGACTGCAACTCCTATCATGCTTTCTGCTACATGCACATTCCCAGCAGCCCAACCTTCCTTCATTTTGACTCAGCTTTCCTGTGAGGTGGTGTGACGTTGTTGGCGAAATGGATCACTGTGTTTGTTGTGGATTTATGCTAATGCCTTGCGGTATTTGTCGTTAGGTTTGTACATGTTATGTCGTAGTTCCATTTTACTGTGGGATGGCAGGTATTGTGCTTGGGTAACTGGCATACACATCACAGGATACTTGCCTTTATGTTGCTATGGCTTTGCTGGCAGGAATTGGTTTAACAGTCCCCTTGAGAGTGATATATGTGTATTGCCGCACAAAATTGAGTATATTGTTTGTGTACTCACCAGGCTCTGGTATTCCTGTTAATCCATGGATGCTCTCCGGTGGTAGGATGGCCCGCACCTTCTCCTCCCAGGTCCTGAAGTGCGTTGGTCTGGCAGGAGGGCCACCGCCAGTGTCTGTGCTCAAGGCGTGCTCCCTGTTGATGAGCTTCTTGACCGTCCTGCGCACATCATAGTACCTGTTCTGTATGTCGTCCTTTGTGCGCCGACAAGGAGCTTGTGCGTTAACCTTGTCGACAATCCTCTCCCACATCTTGGTTTTCTGTGACATGGGGGTCTGTTGGACCAATGTGCCAAACAACTGTGGCTCTACCCTGAGTATTTCGTCTATCATGACTTCCAACTCACTATCTGTGAACTTTGGATTCTTCTTGAGGGGCATGGTGCTGGGTGGTTGTGGTGATTGATGTGTGTGTGAGGGTGTAAGTGAGTGTGGTGGGTGTGAGTTTGTCAGTAAATATGTGATTTGGTTTTTGAGTGGTGCAAATGGTGTAGTTGTTGTGTGTTGTGTGAGTTGTGGTGTGTCTCTGCAGTGTGGTGGGGTTGTCTGCTGTCCTATGCCTGTAGTTTGCAAAGGATCATGGTAGGGATTTCTGGCCTTTATATAGTTGGAGTTGTGGGTGTGTCTTTGTTCCTTTGTTTTTTTTTTAATTTATAAATTGGCTGTGTCATTGCTTTTTTTTTTGTCTTATTTCCTTTGCTTTTGTTGTGCATGATGGAGACGTTCGTTTGACCGGGTCGGATGCTGCCTGTGGCTCGCGCGGGGTGATCCGAGTCTGTCACACTGACAATCTGCTGTGTTTCGACGTTGGTGTACGCCTCGGACGCAAAGGGCTCTATTGTTTGCTAGTCACTATTTGCTGTATGTCTCGGTTTTCATGCTCGTGCTCCGTGCGGTCGGTCGCGTTTCACATGTATTGCATCGTACTACGCGGCTCGTGCATCGCGGGTACGTTTCGCTCGCGTCAATTCCTAGTGCGTGTCGGTCGGTACGATTCCCGGTCAATTTACGGACGAATCAATGATTTCCGAATGGTTCGGTCGTGCGGCTTGTGTTCCGTGCGGGTGGGTTGTAATTCACACACAAGGCATCGTACTGCACGGGTCGTACGGCGCAGGTCCGTGTCGGTCGGTCTCCATTCCAGGTCCGAGTCGGTCGGTTCGGTTTACGACCGGAATCGGCCCCTTAGACTTTTTAAGAGCTCTAGATTAAAGAGACCTTGAGTGACGATCCCTACTCCAATGTGTGACCTCTATAGCGTTAGAAGGGTTGCAGGAAACTCCTTTTGCACCACTACAAAAGGCAGATCTAGTATGGTAAAGACGGCTTTTCTGTTCGCAACTACTTCTGAAAGAAGATTGAGAGATTTGGGTGCCTTGGGCATTTCAGATCCCTACTCATGATTTTTTCCTGCTAGACTAACTCTTAAGTCAAACTCTAAGTTAATCCCAAAGGCTCATTCACCTTTTTCGTTTAGCCCAGGACATCATTCTATCAGTTTTACAGTCAAGCAAGGATTCTCAAATTCCTTCTTCCCTGGTTGTCAGGAGGGTTCTATCCATTTATTTAAACCATCCCAAGGAGTTTAGATCGGTCAATTTGATATTTGTATCCTATGGTTCAGCAAACAAAAGCAAAACAGTAGCAGCTTACAAAATAAATAGATGGGTTCTCCAAGTGATTTTAGAATATTATACAGTAGTAGGGAAATCTCCTCCATCTGCCACTCAAGGATGATCCAGTAGAGCGGTTTCGGCTTCTTGGGTCAAAGCAGCAGGTGCTTCCCTGCAAGAGATATCTAGGGAGGCTTCCTGGTCATCTCATCAGACATTTGTAAAGCACTATTGGCTGGATCTGTCTGATTGAATTGAATATAATTTTGCTTCTACTATATTGAAATTAGCAAAGAATTAGTTCTCTGCACAGTTAATATTTTGAGCATCAGTGTATTGTCAGGCTGGGACTAGGAGGACAAGATGAGGGGGGTAATGATTCAATTACATACCAGTAATCTTCATTACCCCTAAGTGTAGTCCTCCTCATCCCGGTCCATATTCCTCCCTCCATCTGTGACTGCATTTCCAATCGGAAGGTCTTGTCATATACAGGAAGAGGGGCAAGGGGCAGGGATATATTCTAGTGTTAGACAGTAAAGATTTAAGAAATACATGGATAGCTGGGATCTCTAATCTCACAGCATGGTAAAATCTGTGACTGAGGCGCAGTCTCCTCCTTGAGTAAGGACTGGGATGAAAAGGACTACGAATTGGGTAATGAAGATCACTGGTAACTAATTGAATCATTCTTGCCCTCATGGTGTTTTCACTACTTTCAGATCTGCCTTTTACTGTTTTGAGGGCACAGTGCACCAATTTAAGGACAAATGGCTAGTAGGAACTACTGGGTTTGTCACTTTAACAGTACATCATTGCAAAACTAGGCAAAAACCACTGTGGTTTTTTATGTTAACAGTCAGGGCTGTACTGGCAGAGAAAATAGACCCAAGCACAAAAAGAAAAGTGCCCCCCATTAGCAAATAAGATAGCTAATAAAGTGGCCCACATTTCCACATTGGGTCAGTGAATAATACACACCTTATAAATGTTTTGCAAGTTGTGAGAGACTGCATGCATTTGTGCTTGCTGCAGGCAATGTTTGTGGAATATCAGGAAAATCAAATGTTAAAAATTGCCTATTGGAGCATGAAACTGTCCCACACACTGACCTGTCAGATCAGTTCTTTGGGCATTGTCAGATTGCCCTATAGGCCAGTCCAACCCTGTTAACAGGAAAGAAAACCGATTTTCCTCATAAGGCATATTCCAGTGACTCAATAGAACTTTGAAGTGCTATCTGGGGAAAAGGGGAGACTGATTGCAAAAGACTATAGTGAACAATAAAATTTTGTGAAGGGCAAGGAATGTGGTAATTCTAAAAAGTGTTTTTACCTGACTCTTTTGGAAGTGCATCCATTGTCTGATGCTGCAGAACTGGTTTGGGGTGGTTCTCCATTTAAATGCCTTATATAAGCTGCTCTCCAGACACAGGCTTTGTTTACTCCTTCCACTCTCCACAGGTTTATCTCCAGCCTGCAGCACCCACAACAGATGCACAAAGAGGTATGAGGTGTCTGTGCTCGTTTGTCAGCAGCCCAATCGAAAGTGTAATCAGAGAAGTCAAAAGGCTGAACCTCACCTAAAGGGTCCCTTCACCTTGCAAACAAAATCTGCAGTTCCAACCCGCTCGCTATTTACCATAAGGCAGTGCTCCCGAAAATCTAATCAACCCTTGCTAACAAAGTTGTCATTGAATTTCGAAAAGGAGCCCAGTCACCATCCTTCTTACCTCATTATCTAGATATGTACCCTAAAGCCACAAAAACGCAGGCAATACACTTCCACTGTCTGGGGGAGCTGTGCTCACCTTCGATCTTTTACCATCTAAACAGCATTTGTCAAAAAAAGGATCCCATTTTGCTTAGAGAATAATGCTGTGAGCCAAATTTCAGTATTAACATCAGAAGAAATTCACTCCAGCACATGCTGAAACTCCTTTTTAATGTTCGGTTTATTCCCCATACTTTCTCACATTGCTATGATCTTGAGATTAATGCTTCCTTTTGAGTATAGACTGAAGCTCTTGTAATTTCCTTCAATTTGCTCCAAGCCATCACTTTACCCTTCCAACTCCTGAGTGGTCTGCTTTCCTTGTTGGAGCGGTGAGCTTCAGATTGTCACCACTCCTTTTTAGGTCAAAGCCTACCAGACATCTCAGCTGGCTGGTTTGGTAAAGACATCTTAGGGACATTCAGAAAGCTTCCCTGGGAATGCATGTCTGCCCGTTGCATACCATTGGCTTTGTGGTTTGTAACACATTTTCTGGCTTTCTATTTGTTGGCTTTATATGTTTTTGGGTGTCCAGGGTGAGTTTGTCCCTCCCAAGGAGCAAAGCCTTTTCACATCAACTCCCCTTGTATTCTTCCACGAGTGATCCTTTCTGTAAACAGGCCTGTACATCTTCTTATCTTGCTCTGCATTCAAAGACAGATGTCAAATGCTAGGCTCTGTCTTCCGAGAGAGCTTGGTGTTTACTTTTCTTTCTTGGACTTCAAAGCAAGAGGATTTATGTGACAATCTTGGTGGGTACTTGGATACTGGGGGTAGGAAAGAGTCTTTTTTCTTGCATACAACAAAGTTTAAATGAACTGTGCAAGTATTTCACGCCACTTCATTCTGCGACGCTGCATTGCACGCTGATGAATTCTATGCCGCTGCACTCTATGCCACTATACTCTGCAATACTATATGCCAATGCACTGTACAGCAATCCACTCTACTGTACACCACTACAGTACACGCCACTGCACTCTACTCTATGCCACTGCACTCTATGCCACTGCATTCAATGCCACTGCACTCTAGGCCACTCTACTCAACACCACTCGACTCTATGCCACTCTACACCAGTGCACTCTATGCCACTAACTCTACGGCACTCCAATCTACACCACTACACTCTGCAGCACTATGGGGCATATTTACACCAATCGCCACAGAAATGTCACTTTTTACGATGTTCCTGTGGCAATAGGGGCTTTGCCTTATTTACAAGGCGGCTTAAGCCACTTAAAGTGGTTGGGGGATTTCTTAACTTAGGAAAGGTTTAAAAAGAGTTCGGTATAAAAGTTTGATAAAAGTTCTAGGTCTTCGACTTGCACACTTGGGTCTTTGTTAAGATTGTGGAAGTGGTTGCTGGAGAAATGGAGGGCCGCTGTAAGGGTGGTGCACTCATGTGGCTCAATTGCAGACCTGTTGGATTAGAGTTGTTGTTTGTTGGTTAAGTTTTTGAAAGCATTTGCATCTTGATGTATCATCATCAATCATTCTTGGGGATTCCTGATCCATTCTTTTTAGTGGTGTGTTTTTACTTTCATATATCGTATTTTTGGTGGGGCACAAGAGGTGTGTCACCTTTTTTGGAGACAATGGGTGTTTATTCATGGGTCACCTTAAATCTTGCTTATGGGTCATTGGTTCTCCCCCTCACCATTACTGAAAGGATATTTTTCATGAGCCTGTGGGTGGTCTGGGTTTTTTAACTAACATTAACTAACTAACATTTGATGGGTGTCGTCAGATGTTTAATATCCTGCCTTCCTGAGTGAGGGAGTGTGGGCGTACCTTTTGACCTACACGTGCGCGGGGTGATGTGTAAAGAGGGAGTGTACAAAAATTAGGTGCTGTTGGTGATCGCAGCGTGCTCTGGGGTCACGTGTATACCCCTCTTGTCCCAGCATGCGGCATGCAGTGAAACCCTCCCTAATGGCGTCAGGTGTCTTGGCAATGCCCTTTGTCTAGAGGGTTCTTTTTAGGCATGCTTTGGGTTTCTGTTTGCTGGTATCTTGGGCGTTTCTCTAGGTTCTCGTGTGATTTGAATATTTTCAATGTCGTGCATCGGAGCTGGTCAGAGAGCTGTCCCGCAGCCCTCATGTGTCTACGATGTGGCGGTGTCCTAAATTGGGCATATTTGCTCCCTTAAGCAGTGTGTGTAAGGCCTTGTGTGTTGTCAGCTTGATCGCTAGGCCGGATATGGTAGTGAGCCTATTTCTGAGTACCTCGCACTGAGCTGTGATCGATTTTTACAGATTCTCTCCTTCCCAGCACCTCTGATTCCCTTCAATGACGCCCTTCCCAGGATTTTTAGGCTGCAGCCAAGAACTTCCAACTGGCCACACGCTACCTTCATTGTTTTGGAGGGACATGACCCGACGAGCAGACTTGGGGTGTTTGGAGAACTTTGAGGGAAAGGAGGAGACAGAATATTTGCTAAATGGAGAGTCCGGAACTCTTCGAATTTCGCCTGATATGGGTAATGGACTGGGACGACCGAATGTTCTGGTGAACATCCCTACTGACTCAGCACCATGTGGAGCTTTTGCGATTTATCAGAGTTTTATGCGTGTGCTATGGGCATTTTGGGGTCTTTATCATCCCATGTGTGTGGGAAACCTGGCTCCTGACACTGAAACATTGCTTCATTTTGGAACTGAGAAGGGGGCCTCCATTGGCCCAGAGGCTGTTTGGCTGTGGTTGGAACCACACGCCACAAGGGAATTTTGGTCCTGGGCCGGATGCCTGAGAATGGGGTTCTTTCGGTCTAGTAATCGGGACTAATGTCAACTGGACATGGGTGAGGAGACCTGGATGCCTTCTTTTATGCGCTAGATGGGGAGCCACCCAGCACAATTGTCAGACTACCCCCAACCCCAGGGGCATGCAAGCCAACCCACCCTGGGGGATCAGCAGTAGAGTGGGGCCTAGGCTCCTGCGGGCTCCTGAATGCCAGACTCAGTGTGGATTCCTGATCAGCACAACATGCAGCAGCCCTGAGTTTCCTGTATACAAGTAAAGACTTTGGAAATCCTAATGTTGTCCTGCTAGTCTTTATTTTAAAATGTGGTTTGAGGTGTGCGTGAAGTGTACGTTCTGCATTGGGGGTTTGAACTTACTGCGTAGGTGGGTTTTGTGATTGTGTAAAGGCCCAGACAGTTACCCCTCCCTGCTGCTGTCCTTGTTGGGCTGGGGTCCCTGTCCATTGCTGCTGTTGCCACGTATTTGACCAACCACCTGTACCGTGCTGTGGTGGTGCAGTGGCTGTCTGGTTACCTTGGGCTTGGTTTTGAGGATGGTGATTTTGAGGGTACTGTCGCTCGGATATAAATTTAACTTAAAGAAATGAAAAGACAAGAGGCGTTTAGTGAAACAGGAACAAGTTGGTTTAATTAAACGCAGAGGCCGGGAGAGTCTTGACAGAATGTTTCTGAGGAAAGTCTCTTGGTGTACAAAGTTTTGGCTGACATTATATACATCTTGTGAGGTACAATAAAGTAATGTCTGCATTCCTGAAAAACAACTCAGCCATAAATTAACAAGTTTGGACATCTGAGAAAGACACAGATGGCACTCGACATCAGGGAGAGGTTGGAGTGGGCCAGTGTCTATGTATCCAGATGTCCGGCATGAGGAGCACATGATCACTACGTGTGGTGTGCATGTCATGCCCTGATCGACTGAGTGTTCCTATCTACATGTGGTATCTAACTTTGTGATATATTTGGGGAATGTAAGCCTTTGGCCAAACGTGTTTTATTGGGACCAATTTCCTTGGACCTGCTTGTGCTGCAACTATCTATCTGTGGGATTAATCAGGGTTTTCCCTGGGTGCGCGTTCGTTTTTGGGTCAAGACAGACCTCACTTGTGACCTATTACTCAATAGGCATGACTCTCAAGGCCTGCCTGACCACGTATCTCTGCCTTGGGGTTGATAGGGAGATCACCTTGGGTGAATCTAACAGCAATGATGGGAGTTCATTGGAACTCCTGGAAATAATATGGCAATCACTGGTATGATTTTTATTGACATTCTCAACATTGTACGTACAGATGTCATAGCATATACTGACATTGTCTTTACTGATATTGACACAATTATGCTTGTCTAGGTCATTACGTACATCAACATTGTTTCTACTGGTAACATCATTGTCATTCATGCATGGATTATGGCATATATTGACATAGTTACTGCAGGTATCAACACTGTTGAGCGTGCCACAGTTTATGGCACTCGTTGACATTGCATTTATTGATATTGACATTGTAATGCGGGCACAGGTTATGGTATACGTTGACGTTGCATTTATTGGTATTGCCGTTGTCGGGTCGGCATATATCATGGTATTCATTGGCATTGCATTTTCCCATTTCAACACTACTGGCCCAGATTTATCGATCTCTGCTCGTGATATGCTTTCAAGCGGCATCGTTCTGCTATGTGGTCCATTTAGTGACAATAATAACATTGGGGCCGATTCACAAAACTAATCTGAGAGAAAATCCTAAACTTACTACTTTTGGTATTCACAGAAGGCACTTAAGTTTTTGGTATTCACAGAAATCACTAATGACTCCTAACTTTACGTCCGCAGTTGGGCCGGAATCTCCGCACCCGGACCGTACTCTCCGCAACCAGACCGTACTCTCCGGCTAGGGCCGTACTCTCCAGCTCGAGCCGTAATATCCGACCCGAGCCGTAATCTCCGGCTCGGGCCGGATAAAGTGTAATCAATGGGCTGGAAGGCAATTTTTACAAAAAGGGACATTAGGAATGTGTGATAATGGTAGAGGAGGTCATGAAAAATAGTCTAGGCAGGGAAAAGGGTATGGCCAGACACTACATCATAACCCAGAAAAGTTTGCTCCTTTGTATCATGGTACATGCAGTGCAGAATTTGCTCTCCCCTCAGTGTTGACTGTAGTGTCAACACCACAGTCAACACTAAGGGCGCTCCCCTCAGTGTTGACTGTAGTGTTGACACCGCAGTCAACACTGAGAGGAGCGCCATGGCATCTGGTTCACGGGACGCCATGCGCATACGTTTAATATGCACGGCCGGTTTCATTATTACTTTTGCATTACCATGGAGAAAACCTTGACCTCGTGTGTCACCTCCGTTGCGTTGTGACATTGCAACAACCCTTGTCACGTGCACTTGTAAAAACCAAAGCGTATACAACTCATCGGTGAACATCTTTAAACGGGGTAGCAGTAGATGATGGATAATACGAACGTTACACGTTTTAAGAAATAAACTGCAAAACTACATTGGGGCATCACGCTCGCGAACAGAAGCGACAGACTTAAATGCAGCATATACAAAGGCAATTCTACAAGACGGGTGGGTTTCTATCACTCGTGTCTTCGGGCACTGTATCCCAATCCAAGATGGCCACTTCGCCTAGAGTCTGATACGATGAGTAGTTCAGAAGTCCTATTTCCGTGTTTACTAGATAATCGGTGCCGTCACAGTAACTAGAACTCCCATAGGTATCCATATTTTACAGGGTCCGGCACCCGGTAAATGGGGACCTAACCTCTCGGGTTACAAGGCCCAGTCCCGCTCCAGGTCCATTAGTGCAACGAAGAGACCTCAGAGCGAGGCTAGGAACACACCGCCATTGAAAGTGAGAGGCAGGTAGTCCGGAAGGGGCGGAGCTAAAAGGATTCCTCGTAGTCGCCTTGAAAGTGCCTGAGGAGAGGTGCGTGTGGATGGGGGTTGTTGGTTGGTGGGGTTAAAGATGTTTATGGAGCGGTAAAAAGAGGCTGGGATAAAACCCGAGCTATGTCAAATCTGAGTTGAAGCTGGAGCGCAGTCTCTTCTCTCCTGAAACTGAGTTGCTTTCGAGGTAGAGTTGGCATCTCTCAGTCAATTCATCCCCATTTGGAGGGTATCACCTACTCATTGGACTCGGTTGCACACCTCAAATAATCAAAATGACCCCTTACACCTACACAGGAGCATCTCCCTGTAACATGCTTATTCTCTAGTGAGTTCAACGGCATAACACCCCAAACTACTCAATGTCACCCTCTTCGCAGATTCAGCAGGTTTCTCGTGTAGTTCAGTTTGACCTCCCTGCAAACTATCAACACCCTCAAAATGTGCACTTCCATTGACTTTTGTGGAATCACACTGAAACGCCCCCCACTTCACCTCTAAGGCTCTAGAGGGTGATGCACTTGAGGGGAAGCCAGGGCAGAAATGTAGCTGGAACGTGAGCATAGGTGGCTAAAACTGAATTCAGAACAGCTTGTGCATCCCTCTGTCTAGGTGCTTTGCAATAGCTACAGTCTAATCCTTGGCTGCACAAAATGTCATAAATATGATAAATTGTTGGTGCTGAACTAGGTTGGCGGCTGCAGGGATTTGTAATTGCAACCAGATGGGAGTTCAAACTTGGGGGGAAAAGAAGAGGGTTTTAGCTGCTGTGATTCAGGCAGAGCAAGTGTTGAAACTGCTACAAACAAGGGGAAGTTGTGACTGGAGCCAGATTGATTTGTACTTGGAGCAGAGCAGTATTAATCGATGCTTGTTTTCAAAACAAAGTGGGAGCCGAAGAGGTGATATTTGGAGCATGAGTGAAGTTGGTCGTAAATAAAGGTTACCTGTAAGTAACTGGTCATTATCCCTACGTCCCTTGACTTAATCCCAGTCATTACAAAAAGATATACGAAGGCTAACCTGGCCATATAGATGCAGTAAAACATTAGACATGTATATTATCCAAAGGGAACACCTTTAATTAGTGATTAAATCTGTTAATTTTAACTTGAAACCACCACTTTCAAGATCTTCTAACCAACTGAAAGATTTTCAGCCCAAAATTCTCACGTAAATATCAGTGCAACAGACCTCTGTCAATGGAAACCCCCGAACTTCTATCTAGGATGCTGCAACTCTTCTAGTGGACCTGCCCTGCCCCCTCTGAAATCAGGATTACTGCTAAAGTATAAGCATTAAAAATAGGGGAACGAATCCAGCTACTTATGGTTATATTGGACGCAATCCCACTCATCATAATTCCTATATACTAAATACCATACAATACATAATTTCGTTCCACGTAATTCCTATGCACAACATACCACATAATCCCACTACAAACCACATACATCCACTCCACTCCAAAACAAACATTTACAACGCTGATAGCTCCAACTCTTGCAAATGTGAGACCTATTACATTGCAAATGCTTGTTTTGGTAGGTAGGGGAGAGATGAAGTGATTTGCCCAGAATCACAGGATGTGGAGTCGACCCCGAGGATCGAACCTTAGTTTCCCAGCTCCAAAGTCAGCAGTCTAGAGACCACATCCTCTCATGTTTAATACATGATGTAAATCGGCACACAAACTAATTTGTGACTGGAGGTATGTTGGTCACTATTGTGTGGAACCTATGTATGTGGTGAGGTAGAATGCAACAGACATATTGTTGTGTGGAACCCATTTATATGGTGAGGAACGTGGCTACTTAACCGTCTGTCCTCAGAGTGAAAGGTGCACAATTGGTTCCACCATGGTCTCTCTAGGGAAAGAAATTGTTTGTGTTTTAGGATATTTTTTAATGGTGAAACAAACGGCAATGCAAGCAGGAGAGGTGAGAAGAGTGCATGTGGGAAAAGTGCTTAAATTACACTTTAAAACTGTTCTTCGATGTATTAGTTCCACGATTTTATGCTGTGTCTGCTTCATCAGTAAAGCTACACCAGACTTCTCTGCTCTGGGTTCCTTCAGATCCCATCCTTTGGTGAGTTGGCTCGTAGGCTCACGTTCTGTATTCATTTTTTATAACGCAGGCTATATTTCCTCAACAGTGTGCTCTGCACACATTCAAATATAACATATGCAAGCAAAAAACATACTATCACAGAGCGAAATCCTTCTAAAAAAAAGAACATCAGGTTTTTCCTTAGAGTTCCTTCATGACTAAGGAGGTTTTGGAGGTAATAGCGTTTGGAAAGAGGTCACACTACAGAAAAGGGATTTTTGTCACATGTGAAACCTTTCACATTAATATATCCATTATAGCACTGCACCGAGAAGTACTTATTAAAAGTGATAATTTTTAATCCTGAGGTAGGATCATTCTGGCCCCGCCCTCACACTGGTGACAGTGCCATTTAGAATACCAGGCAAAACAGTTATCATGTGAACCCTGTAAGTAATTGTAATTGTATTTATATAACCTTACTACCCCTGAAGTTGTGTTCCAGTGCTTTTCAGTGAGTAACACTACTCCGGAACCGAAGGATTAGTGGTGAATTAGTATAGGAAAATATAACAGCATTACTGGCCTCCTTCAGCCATCACTCCCTTTCTTTCTTTGATTCAATCCTCCAGTCCTCTTTTCTCTTTCATTCTTATCCACTGCATCTTTACACCCTTATCTCCTTCCTTCCTTCACATAATCCTTCCTTACAGTCGCTTCATTCCTCGCTCCCTCCTTTCCTTCACTCCTTTCACTTTTCTTTCCCTTCTCTTCATTACTTACATCACTCTACCCAGTCTCTTCCTCTCATGCTCCCTCTCTCTCTCGTTCACTAATTCCTTCTTTTCTCTCACAAAGTAAGTTCATTTTCTTCTTCCTTAAATCTCCTCTTTCCCTTCCTCCCTTCTATCCTCCCTTTTCATCTCTTGCACTATCTCTTCCACCCTACCTGATTCCCTCAAACCTACCCTAATTCCCTACCGTCTTTTACTCTCTCTTCCTACATCTCTTTCACCCTTCCTCCCTATATCCTTCCTTCAAACCCACCCTTCCTTAATCATAACTTGATATTTACTATGACACACAACACCACACAATTCACCAGCACACAATTCAAAACCACCCAACATATTTACACTACACATAATACCACTCAGCACAAATTAATTCAACTCCACATAACAACACTCTACTCACCAGCACATAAATACACCCAACATAAAACCAATCTTTACCACATAGCAACAATCCACATAAATATACTCCACTCCATGCCACATAATTCCAAACAGCATCATTTTACTTGCTGCCTGTTAGAAATGGGGGTCTCTAGCTGTCAGGTTGTTGCCCTGTCCAAGTAGGGACTCTTCTTCCTAGTCAGGATAAGAGGGATACACTGCTCACCCAATTTGTAGCTTGGTACAAGCAGTCAGGCTTATCTCAGAGGCAGTGTGTAAAGCATTTGTACATAACGAACAGTAATACAGTCAAAACACTACAAATGGACAGCACATCAGTTTTAGAAAAATATCCAATATTTATCTGTGTAAAACAAGACCAAAAACGATAAACATCCACCATACAGTTCTTAGAAATATCAATAAGCAAAAATAGACTTAAAATACAGTTCCTTGAAGTCGATAGCTCTATCCGGGGCTATCACCACTTTGTGAACAACTAATCGAAACAGTTCTGGCTGACCGCAGCGTCGCAGGCTAGCTACGGTGTCGGGAAGACCGGCAAAACAGTACCTTTAGAAATGCAGGGCGTCGGGGGCAACGCGGTGAGCTCTGAAGAGCTGGCATCGGCAGGCATCAATTCCGGAGGTAGGTGCAGGAGTCGTCGGGCCCTTGAAGTCACAAGCGTTGCAGATCGAACTCTGTGCTGTTGAAGTCAGGAGCGCTGGCGGTGCGAAGGGCAGCGGTGCACGTGTGGTGCCTTCAGGTCGCCGTGCAGGCAGCGGCTCAGTGACGGTTGTCCAGCTGCGTCGGTGAGACCAGAGCTGCAGTGCGAAGTGGGGTGGTGTTCGTTGCAGTGCTAGCAGGTCATGGTGCAAGCAGTGGCATCGTCATTGCTGAAGTGCTGTTGTCAGTTGACGAACCGGAGTCGATGGTGCTGGTGTCGGTAGGCCACGGCTGAGGTGTGGGACAGGGTGGTGCGTCGTGTATCTTACAAGCGGTGCCCTCAAACCACGGTGCAAGCAGCAGCATAGATGTCGGCATGGAGCAGCATTGTCAGGATACCAGGGGGGTGGCGTGAAGCACGGCAGTGCGAAGTGCGGTGCCCACAGGTCACGATGCAAGTAGCGGCTCGATGACGGCAGTGGGCGGTGGCGTTGGTGAGACCAGGGTTGCAGTGCAAAGTGCGTCGGTGTGCTCTGCGGTGCCGTCAGGACACGGAGCGGGCAGTGGCGTCATTGACGGCATCAGGTTGCTTTTTCTTCTGTTGCAGCACAAAATACACAGTTCCCAGTGCTGGTAGCAGACGAACATGAAGTCTTTGCTGTTCCTGAGACTTCTTGAACAGGGGGCAAGCTCTACCTCAAGCCCTTGGAGAAACTCAAGCAAAGAAGTTGCAGGCAGTTCAGTCCAGTCTTTTCTCTCACCTAGACAGAAGCAGCCACTGCAGGCCAACACAGCAAAGCACACAGCAACATAGTAGTTCCTCTTCACAGCTTCTCCAGCTCTTCTTCTTGGCAGGTTCCTTGATCCAAAAGAGTTCTAAAGTTCTGGGGTCTGGGCCCCAATATTAACACCACATTTTCCTTTGTTCTCTTGTGGCAAAAAGTCTCTCAGCTCAGTCTAAATAAGTTCTGTCATCTCTGGTCGAGCTTCTTGGCAGGAGGTGGAGACAGCATTGTGCACAGGAGACAGGGTCTATTCAGGTTCAAGGAAAACTCCTCCCAATGCTCTAAATGCAGCCCAGGTCTATTCAGCGCAGCGCTGAGTCATCCAGGAAAGGCAGGGCACACCTCAACCCACCCTGTGGCTGCCTACAGTGAATGCACATCCCCAGCTCCTGTCACTCCAAAACCAGACAGTCAATACACAACCCAGCAGAGGCACATAGGATGGCTTAGTAAGAAAATGCCCACTTTCTAAAAGTGCCATTTTCAAACACACAATTTAAAAACCATCTTTACTAAAAGATGTGTTATTAAATTCTGAGTTTAGAGAGTCTAAACTCCATTTCTCTATCTTGTGCCAATGGAAAGTTACACTTGTAAAATGTTACAAATAAACTCCCATGTTACCCTATGGGACAGATAGCCTTTCAATAGTGAAAATCGAATTGCTCAGTATTTCACTATTAGGACATGTCACAAACACCAGTACATGTCCTACCTTTCCCCCACACTGCACCCTGCCCACAGGGGTACCTTGGGCCTACCTTAGGGGTGTCTTATATGTGAGAAAAGGGAAGGTTAGGGCGTGGCAAGTGGGTGCACTTGCCAGGTCAACATGGTGGTAAAAACTGTGCGCAGACGCTGCTGTGGCAGGTCTGAGACACCATTGAAAGGCTGTTTGTGTGGGTGGCACAACCAGTGCTGCAGGCCCACTAGCAGCATTTGATTTACAGTCCCTGGGCACACACAGTGCACTATACTAGGGACTTAACAGTAAATCAAATATACCAAACATGGAAACACCAATCCAGAAACACAATCTACATGGAGAGAATATGCACTTAAGCACTGTTTAGCAGTGGTAAAGTTCCCAGAGTCCTAAAACCAATGAAAACAAGGTCAAAAACAGGAGGCCAAAAAGTCTGAGGGTGAACCCACTGAAAAAGGCAAGTCTAACACTGCCACAGTTCAACGCCACACAAATCAACTTAACACGTTTCTATTCCACACCAGATAGTTTAACAAGAAACTACATAATACAAATTAACAACACAATTACATAACACACCACATACATACAATCCACATAATTCCACATCACACCACAACATTAAACAGCACACTATATAATTAAACTCCACTACATAACACTCCAGAACACAAAATACCATGCCACATAATTACTCTCCATAACACACAATCCCACTACACATAATTCCAGTACACTAAATACCACATAATTACTATCCACATAATTCCACTGCACACCATACCACATAATTCCACTACGCACATCCACTCCACTCCAAAAACATAAGTAAAAACATTTACATTTACAACGCCAATAGCTCTAACTTTCGCAAATGTGAGACCTATTGCATTACCAATGCTTGTTAATGTATAGTGAATTAAAAAGCAACTGTTGTTGTGTTCATCTGTAATTTAGGCAAACATAGGCATCGACTGTCATGAATGCCGGTGTTGACCATTATGTGCAGGTGCCCAGCACCGGAAACTACTGGCTGAAATGAAGCACTGCCAAAAACCCATTTAGGGCTACTCCATACGGAAGCATCCCCAAGTGCATCAACTAAAGCTACGCCCACGCTTTTTTAGTAGGACAGAAAAGGGTTTACCTGCCTGAGGGAAATCCAGAAGAAGGGCCATTGACACCCGCCTTTTGATTCAAAGCTGTTTGCTTTTACAAACAAGACTCCGTCTCTTGACTCAAGTGAAATGTGATAATCAAGGAATATAATAGTTATGGTATAAACACAAAACATACATATTCAAGGACGGCAGGATTGTCTAGCATTGTGCTGCCCCCCCAGCTTTCCCACAATGCACATGTCCAATACTTAAAGGAGCATTTGCGTTGTATGCACATTACACATCTGTACACTGACCATTTTGTGCATCACAGCATCTGAGACTTTAGCCCCTGCATAATATCTAATTAATAACATCCCTTACCATCTTAGGTTGAATGATTAAAGACAGAAATCCAAGATGTCGTGATATGGATGAATTCAATTTAGAAAAGGGTTGGTCATGTCACCCTGGACATAGTAGTCTGAGCTTATGGTAAGCTCTTGGACACACATTGTCCATCTCTCATTTCATCAGCGCTCAAACTGAAAAAAATCCACGACAATTTGAGGCCAATCAGGCCATGCCGAAGAAGTGAATACATGCCTTGTTTTCAAAGAACTCCCTGATATGACATTCAATGGTACCACATGACTCAAAGTATGGCCAGTTCAAGCACTAGGCAATGCTGAGCTGTGGCAATAACACCTTTTAAGAGGATCTGAAAACTTGTCAATGAAAGCATGATGTTTAGCTGGAACTTCGGTCTATTGAATGACCCCCAGGAAGGATGCTTACTCAGGAGACAAGACTTGGTAAGTTTGAAAGTTTTTGGAGTTACAATGCTGAGCACCATCCTCAGTGCCTAGAAGCATTGTCTTAACAGACCAATTGAAGGTAAGGGTTATGTTAGATGAGCTATGAAGTACAGAGATTATGGGAAGTAGTAGAGTATCCTCTAGTTCTTTCTTTACAGGCAGACCATATTTCTGCCACAGAAATCAAAATCTCTAAGTCAAAATGCATATGCATGCCATGCACCTGAATCAACCTAGACAGCGGGCTAGAGTATGTTCTAGTCAATATGAAGGACGGCTTGCAGGAGAATGAATTTAGAACCCAGAACTGCTTGCAGGAAAGTGCCCTTTTTGTGTGGTCACCCCCACACTTTTTGCCCCAATGCTGATGGTTATGAATTGGAAACGTTGAGTTTGCTTCCATGGGTACTCCAGGACCTACAACACTGTGCTCCAAAAGGTGCTAGCTTCATCATCGAGGGCAGACTTTGACTTGCGCTATATAGCGCGGCCCTTAAACCAGCAGTGCAGGATGCGTGCGAAATGTGCCCTGGCAAAGTCCATCATCGACTGGAAGAGGCTGGGCTTGTCCACCTCCCTTGGTTCATTCTTGGATTGTGGCATGTATCTTGTTGCTTCAATTAACTAACTTAATTTCTTGGGTGCTATTGCTATTTACTGAATCACTGGACTTTACATGAGGAAAAGAAAAGCCGCTTCAAGTAAACCACTATCTTCCCCGGCACCTGCCCGTGTTTTTACCATCAACAGCTTTTTGATACAGGCCATTGGTGTAGTTTCCAAAGAGATTGAGCTGGCTGAGAGCAGACTTTCCATGACTGAGGACGGCCCCCTACCGCTCAGAATGAGCCTAGATGCATTATCCAGGAGAGACTCCCTGGGGTTTCCTGGACAGTACAGATAGGAGAGTACCCCTGTGTTATGTGATTACCCAACCCAGCCATATGCCCACACCCTGACCACAATCGCGCCATCCGATACTGACCCGATGCAGGTGCCTCGTCGGTCCCGGAGATCTAGCCCAGTGTGTAAAAGTAGAAGGGAGACTGTCACTTCTAAAGGGAAACCTAGCCAGACTAAGCCTGATCTACCAACTGAGGCCCCTTTTTGGCAGGGTATGAACAACATGGGGGATTTGGTCAATTTACTCAAAGTGGCATTTAAAGCTGTCTTAAACGCTATATTTGAACCAGTCATTTCCAGGCCGGTGTCTATTGAATCATTGCTGAACATTGTGGAAGCCAAGGATGGGTTGTGTGATGGAGGGAGCACTGCCTTGGGGCAGGTGAGGCAGGGTAGTACTATCTCTCATGATACATCCACCTCCAGCACTATTACAACCCAATTCCTGCAGCCGGTGATCACCCCTATGTTACTGGAAGGTTTGGAGCTCGTGACCGACCTGTGGCTGTTGAGGCTAGTACTTACAGGGATGCAATAACTGTACCAACGGGTAGCTCACAACCATCGGGGTCTAGGACTGCAGCTTCACCACACAGGGATGGGCTTTCCACATTACATCTTCCGCCGGCATGAAGACCATATGTGATTGTTCTGGCCAATGCCCCTGTGCTGCAATTGGGAGCTGTTGAAACAACCATCGAACTGAGAGATATGGTTTCCCATCGGCTGAACACTAAAACAAATCTACCTGTACAGTCTGTTTGCCCTGTTAGAGACATCTTAACGGTGCAAAGGATCTGGTGGGTGGGTTGCGCGCCTCAAATGTTTTGATGGGGATTGTATCATCATGAATTTCCGGAGGCCTAGGATTGTGAAAGGTCTGGTATCCCAGGCCAACAGGGGCCTCACTCAATCAAACTCGATCCAGCTTTTGCCACTCTCTTACTTTTATAGC
Source organism: Calotriton arnoldi (assembly GCA_963921515.1). NCBI lineage: Eukaryota > Metazoa > Chordata > Amphibia > Caudata > Salamandridae > Calotriton > Calotriton arnoldi. The sequence goes on from CAWUFW010001916.1 coordinate 567,111, forward strand.
AATCTGGCTGTATCGCCGAGGTGCCTGGCAGCTCAACTCAATGGGGGACAGTTTCTAGGACTTATGATTTCAAACCGCTTTGCATCACTCTCCACCCCATCTGAGGTGGACTGACTTTCTGTTGTAGGACTTTGTACCCTCCCACCACTAGCTGCTCTGTACTCAGAGCCCTTACTGAGTGTGTCAGAGTTTTCATCAGAGTCTTCGGTTAATAACCCACCCCCTGCCTTCTTACATGGGGCTTTGCAGGAGGGTGAGCAATGTACCCCTTTCGCAAATTAAGTGATGACTGGGCAGCATTGCCTCAGCGTGCTTAGCAGCAATGTAGCAGAGGTCATGGTCAAGATGGGATCTCAGGCTTGGATGGACCTGGTCCAGCAACTTGATGTTGTTTTGATGCAGGAGACCTGGGCCACAGAAAATGTCTTGTGGGATAAATTTGTAAGTTATGCTCAACAAACCGTTCAGTCCTCCTCAGGGTGGGCTAGTGCTGGATTACTAGCTTGGTTTAAGGTCTCCCTGGGCTGTACAATAACATGTATTAGCACTGGTAGCAGACTCATCCTGTTTTTTTAATTTAAAATGGCCTTTGAAAGGTGGGCTATTTGTGGTTAACTTCTATATTGATGAATTTTTGGCTAAAGGTAACAGGAATTTTATTGCCCTGCCTGCTTGTATCGACTCTCTGATCGCCAGTCCTCCTCGCTCTGGAGGGAGCTCTAGCCTGCTGGTAGCAGGAGATTTTAAGCCTAAATTGGGGGACACTATGGGGCTTATTGAGTCTCAGCCCTTTGATCTTTCCCACCAATCCTAAAGCAAGAATCCCGATGCTATGGGCATTTTTCTCTTCCCCATTTTAGTTAGTCATAATTTGTGTAACGCATTTGATTTCCTTAATCAGGATGTATCTAAATTTGTCACATTTACTGGGACAGGATAGTGCTCCACTATTGACTATGTCTTTGTTTCCAGAGATATGGCTACCAGAGTGTTTGAAGGTGGTGTTATTCCTACTGTTTTAGCAACCACAATGCTCTTCAATTATCCTGTGTTGGCACAAAAGGACTCTTTGGTAGTCAATTCCCTTAAAAAAAAAGTGAAGGATAACCTGAGCAGAATTGTATAAAGGCACGCTGACACTGAATTAGTGTTTTCTAAGTTCGTGGCCCTGGGTGATGCCATTAGAGCAATTCTCACCAAGAAGGTCAAGGCCGGGGATCATCGCTCGGCTTCTTGGTTCGATAAAACCTGCAGGCTGCTATGCAGGAAACTATATGACGCCTTAAGAAAAACTCCCAACAATAAGGAGAAAATAGCTCAATGTAGGAAAGACTACTCACACATCCTGAAGGTAAGAAAAGCCAAAGTAAGAAATATGCATTGGGAGAAGCTGGTGGAATCCAGTATCTCAAAGGACTACAGGACCTTTCTTTTGTTTGTTTTATATAGCGCGAACTAGACCCAAAGGTATCAGAGCGCTTTACCTGAGCACCAGTTGCGTTACAGACGAACACATTCATTTTTGTTAGGCACAGGGAGACTACGTGATTTTCCCAGAATCACAGGATGTTAAGCGTCCCTGCCAAGACTCAAACCCGGTTCCCCAGCTCTGAGGTCAACCGCTCTAGCCATTAGGCCACATCCTTCTGGAACCTGGTCAGTAATTATTCCATGGCTGTTGCACGTAAGCAAGCCTGGAATGCAACATTGCTCCGGAGGTCTGGGTGGGCCACTTCCAGCACATTTATGCCCTGAAAGGTAACGCCCATGGTTAGATGTTTCCTTCTTAACCAAATTTCCCTATGGAAATGTCCTTCTCTCTGGAAGAGGTTACCACAGCTATTCAGCGCAGCCCGGCCAATAAAGTCCCCGGACCAGACGGTGTCCCAATGGACCTGTACAAGGCCAACATCAAATTTAGGGCCCCACTGCTTACTAATCTTTTTAATGCCTCCTGTCAGGACGGGTTTCCTGAGTCTTGGGGAATTGCTACTATAATTCCAGTTTTTTAAGAAAGAGAACAGGTAAGACCCAGGTTGTTATTAGTCCATTTCTGTTTTATATTCTTCTGTTAAAATCGTTGTCCGTACTATACTCAAAAGGCTGGAACATTGGATACATGAGAATAACCTCCTGTTTGATGTCCAGTTTGGATTCCGCCCTGGCCTGGTGACTATCAAACAATGTCTCAATCTCCACCTCAAATTCTGTAAATATAAACTGCTCAAGCATAGTGCTATCCATCTCACTTTTATGGACCTGTCTAGTGGTTTTGAAAGAGTTAACAGATCCAAGCTGTGGGATGTTATGATCAAAATGTGTGTGGATAAGGGATTAGTGCAGTTCCTGAGGGAGCTTGTTGGACTTGGCCCTTTTGCCCTGAATTTTTTCGCTTTTGTAAGAATAAAACATGGTGTGTCTGAACAGAAAATAATAAATGCTGTGCAATGTTATACACACTGTTAGTTCCACCATTTTAGAAGTGCACTTGGATAAAATGTCACCTTTACAATGGACGCCTTCCCTGCCTGCGCATGTGCCACCTGACTGAGGTGGGTTGGCAGTCTAGTGGTTTGTTTCCCAGCACCCCCTGCTTTTGGAGGGAAACTTCGCACCGAGGGTGCTCTACTCCTCACCCTGAACCAGTTTGGACCGGTTTCCCAGGGAACCTTCTGGAAGCTTCCAGCCCTTTCTGGGAGGTGGGGTGAGGGGGATATATAGGGGGGCTGGGCTGCCATGTGCTCAGACAGGGACAGTGCGGAGCGTGGACTGATTGAGAGGGGACACTCTGCCAGGAGGCACCGCCACATTGGGCCTGTGTGCTGGCCCCTGTGCCCATCTGCACCCCTCCACCGTCCACAGGGCCAGTGAGAGCCCCTTACTGGAGTGTAGACTGCCATGACTGGAGGAGTACCACGTTATGGGGGATGACTGCTTCCAGGAGCTGCGTTCCTGTTCCGATGAGTACCCACTGCCCGTTGATCTGACCCAGTATTGTTGGCCTGCTCCTACCGCCCGGAATCCAGCACCTGGGGAGCGCTATCCTGTCATCCCTGAAGCCCTGGCCCCCTAGCGCCTCGTGAGTGCTACCTGTGGAGTGCCAGGGGAAAAGAAGAGCTATACAGCCCCTGTCCAGGGGGGAGAGGAGCGTTGCCGTGTGGCCCTGAAGCCCTGGTGGGATCTAGCGCCTTGGGAGTGCTGCAACTCCTGTGCCCAGGCGAGGAGTGGAGCTGGTGACCTGCAGCGCTGTGCTGCCAACGTGGTGCAAGGGAACCCCAGCGTGTGGGATCCCCCCCCCTTACGCTCCTGAAGTCAGCGGGAGCCCACCCCGCTTGTGGACACGTATTTGGGGTCAGCGGGAGCCCACCCCGCATGTGCGCTGCCCGAGGAGGGGGTGGTGGTCAACTGGAGGCGGGAGCCCACCCCGCACTTCCAGAGCTGCCCAGGATCACCGCCGCGGCCGAGCCGCAATTGCCCGAGTTTAGTGGGTGCCTACCCCGCACTTGTGCCGCCTTGGGGTGCTGCCGAGGAGAGCGACTTGTGGGGAGGGGCAGCGGGAGCCTACCCCGTGCCCTGAATCCGCCCAGGATCACCGCCGCAACCCGGGCGTCGATAAAACCCTGGGCCGTTGCGCTGCTCGCAGCGACCCGGAAGCCAGGCAGGACTGCGCCTGGTTGGAGGCGTGGCTGGCCGGCCGGAGGCGGAAGCGGGAGGTCCGGAGCCTCACGGGCTCCAAATTCCAGTCCCAGGAGGGGGGCCCGGGTGAAGTGAGGCGAGGCGCCGGAAGAAGAAGCCTGGCGGGAGCCTACCCCGCGCTGGCCAGCGCGAACGTCGACGGAGACGTCGCTCCGTGGAGGCGGGGCTCCCCGGGAGCTGGGGAGAGCCCCGCGTGCAGCCTAAGTCTTCTGGAGCCCAGCGGGCTCCGCGTTGAAGTCCCGGGTCCCAGGAGGGGGCCCGGGCGAAGAGGAGAAGCTGCATCGTGACCAGCGCCGGAGAGGAGAGCAGGGGACTGTCGAGGCACAGACCGGTGCCTGTCCCCTGCTAGAAGGAGGCCAACCGAGAGTCCCGGTGAGTGTGGGGCTCATTGGGGGACTGATTGTTGAGGGGGCAACGGGGCACATTGTCGGTGCCCGCCCCCCCCTGTGGCCCTACTCAGAAGGCCGTGTGGCCTCGTTTCTCCAGCTGCCCCGCCTGGCAGTGGGCAGCTGCAACGTGCAGCCCGATCACTTTGGAAGCCCCCGTGGGGCTTCACCACGGACTGGGCCACGGTGTCCCGGGGGCTACACAGTGACGCCGCAGTGGCGGGTCGCTGCAACATTGAGGCCTTTTTCTATCCTCAGGCCCCCCTTACTGGCCGGTACTTTCTTTTTGGGGGCATCTTTCTTCATTCCCTAGTCCCGGAGGGGGGGGCTCACCCCTACACCCAGTGGTGCTAGTGACCGGCCGCACTTCACAGTTGCACCGCGAGAGCGCGGGCAACTGCACCGAGGGGACAGACCATTATTACCTCCCAGAGGAAGGGGCTCCCACGGTAACGGCGTTGACTGGCCTGATTTACTTTACTCAGCTGCCCCGCAGGACAGTGGGCAGCTGCAACGTCCTTGGACAGGGTTAGGTGGAAGGCCATGATGTTCCGGGGTATATCCCCTGTGTTATGCCAATGTGTTTATGCCTCCATTCTCAGATGTTTTACGCCCCAATCTGATGTGGTTAGGCGGTTGGTGTTCTGACTAATACTCATGCTCCTATGCTAATCTGGTTCCTGCCCCTAATTGTTAATCCTGAGGTGTTGAGAAACGTGGGTTTATGCAAACTAGTTTACCTTGATGTTGAATGCCCACCAGGGATGTTGTCCTAACGAAAGGAAATAGGAAATGTTTCCCCTGCTCATTGCTTTCCTGTAGCCAGGTCTATACTGGATTGAATCTGCCTAAATGTATTGAGCCTCCGTGGAAGGCCTACCTGCTTTAAAGGTCGCTATAGCATTGAATGTACCTACATGCATTGAGCCTCATTGAGGTACTTGCTCTGAGCTAACTGTACCTATGTTGAATGCTACTTGCTGAAGCCTGATCTTCTACTTTACCTAAAGTCACCACGTTGATTAGCAAATGTTTCCCATGTTGAATGATATTACCTGCCCCTGTTATCACCTGCAAGTCATCACCTACAGCGTTTTGTGCAAACCTGCCTCTAGTCTCCGGTTAATTGAATGTGCCTGGATAGGCTGTTGTCTAGGCTCATATTAGCCCTGCAGTACCTGCAGTGTTACCTGTCTTGAGACACATGATGCTAATGCCTTTTCGCTTATATGAAAGTTTAAGGCCTTGATGTACTTGCATGAATTCCTCACGTTTTACAGTGACATGAGTTTGTTGCTGCACTGAGATTAACTGCCCCATCTACTGCTGATTTAAATTAGATAAAGAAACTTGTTTTTACATAACAACCTGGTGTGGTCTCCTTTTTGTGGTGTGCCTGGTGTGTCGCCTGTGTTTGCTGCGCGGACGCTTCACACAATGCTCCTAGTTTAGCCTTCCCGCTCTGCACCACGCTACCCCGTTTCCAACATTGGTGCTCAGCGGTGGGATAGGACTTGTGTTTGCGCAGTACCACAGCGACAACTGGTTGCACTGCAAATTGAGCACTTAGAAAACCACAGATTTGGGGACTGTTTTGCTGACTGTATTTCCTCCTGGAAGTGTTGTTTTGGGGATTGTGTCTCCCTGTTGCACTGTGGGTGGTGTATCCCGAGGGTATCTCACCAGGATGGGGTTAACCTACGACGAGGATTGCCTGGGGGAGTACACTGAGCAGGAGGTGATAGACCTCTGCCGAGAGAGAGGGATACCCACAGTAGGCAACACCCGCAGGAAGTTGTTCCTCTATGAGGCCCTGAGAAGGGGGGAACCCTTAGAGCCCTGCGGGGACCTTTCCGATTTCCCTGCGCATATTTAAGGGATGGATTTGGTAGAGACCGTGAGGAGGACTCTGAGAGTGAGGGGTCCCAGTCCATAACCCTGGAGGGGGTGACTTTGAGGAGGAAGAGGATATTAGGGCAGAGACACCGGTAGCGAATGAGGACACCATAGAGAGGGAGTCCCGTGCTGGGTCCAGCCCCGGGGGCACTGCCCCACCCCTTTTCCTGTACCCAGAAGAGTGGGTAGATAGGAGGGAAGAAAGGGAGCATCAGCTGGTGCTGGAAAGGCTCAGAGTGGAGCTAGCGCAGCTGAGAGTTGAAGAAAAGAGGCTAGAGACCGAGAGGGTCCTAGCACAGGAGAGGATGGCTGAGGCGGAGAGGGCCTTCGCCAGGGAGAGACTAGCTCAGGAGGGTAGGTTGTCCCCTGAGAGTGGTTTCAGGAGTCTGGATTCACCAGTGAGGGTGGGATCCAGTGGTGGCAGCGAGAGTGAAGCCAGTGCAGGAAGTCCCACTCCAGAGCCCGGAAGATGGTGCCTGATCCCCAGAAGGAGGGGGGCAGGTTGGAGTTTAGGGGCGGCAAGAAACTGTCCCATCAGTCTTGGGGGGAGTATGTGGACGTGTGTTGGACTGCACTGGAGGAGTGGATGGTGTGTGGAGCGGTGACAGATGGGGAAGAGCTGTTCCGCCTGATTATCAGGGAGCATGTGCTCAAGAGTTGTCTTCCCAGGTTGCGCCACCACCTGTTGCGGTGTGGGCTCTCCGACCCCAGGGAGCTTGCACGGGAGGCAGACCTTTGGGTGAGTGCCAGAGAGTCTGAGAGGGCATTGGGGAGTGATCCCGAAGGGAGTGGTGCAGGGATCTTCCAACCCAGCGAGGTGGGTGGGGTGGAGAATAGACCAGCTAGGTCCCAGGTTAGTGAGAGGGTTGTAGGGCCTCACATCCTATCTATAGGAAGGAGTGAGACGGGGAGGTGTCCCGAGGTGCCCCAACCGCAGTCTCAGGTCCTGGAGAGTTCCATAAGGGAATCCCAGGTTGGGAGCCTAGGCTGTCCCGATGGGCCATCCATGGAAGGGGATTCCCCAGTGTCAGGAGAACCCGGGGCATCTATAATCCAAGCTCCAGGGGTTCTGGGGTCTGCTCAGCCACAGGGTTTAGATCCTGGGCTGGGGTGCCAGGTTCAGGGGCTGCCTGACCTGGAGGGAGGGGCACTTGTAATCAAGGTCCCTACCGGTTTCACTTCCAGGGGTACTTCTCCAGGTGGGAGGGTGCGGAACTCTGGAAGGGGGTGCCGAGGGAGGAAGGACTCGCCTCTGGCACCGGCTCAACCACAGGGCTTCGATCCTGGGTTGGGAGGCCCGGTTCAGGTATTGCCTGACCTGGCGGGAGGGACGTCTGTAAGCAGTGTCCCTCCGGAGCTGTCTTCCAGGGGTACCACTCCAGTTGGGAGGGTGCAGAACTCTGGGAGGGGGTGCAGAGGGAGGGAGGACTCGCCTCTGGCACCGGGGCAACCTAAGGGTTTAGACCCTGGGTTGGTGGATCGGATGCAGGGTCACGGCCCTGGACAAGGGAGAGAGTGGTGTTCTGAGGGTGCCCCGCATAGGAGGGGAGGGCGGAACCCCAGAAGGGGGGGTAGGGGGAGGAGAGCCTCGCCCCTCACTGGTAGTCATCAGGAGAGTGTGGTCCCCAGGTGGGAGGACCAGTGGCAGTTTGGAACTGCAAGGAGGAGAAGGAGAGTGGTCAACGGGTACTACAGGCCTGGGGCTACTGCCCCCCACTCTGTGAGACAGCAAGGGCCAGAGACATCTGGGTGGCCTAGGGGCCATTCCTGGCCGCAACCGACTAGGGAGCACCAGTGGGGTGGCTTAGTTGGTTCAGGGAGGTTTGAGAGAGGGGCCCATCGGGTTCCAGAGTGGAGAAGAACCTGCGGGTGTTCCTGCAGTTGTGGGCCCGCGTCCAAGTTCTCTCGCCCTAAGCAGGGAAGCCCATCAAGGCATTGATCGGTCTACCCTGGCTTTTGGCTGGGAGGGGGTCGTGTTGGACTTGGCCCTTTTGCCCTGAATTTTTTCGCTTTTGTAAGAATAAAACATGGTGTGTCTGAACAGAAAATAATAAATGCTGTGCAATGTTATACACACTGTTAGTTCCACCATTTTAGAAGTGCACTTGGATAAAATGTCACCTTTACAATGGACGCCTTCCCTGCCTGTGCATGTGCCACCTGACTGAGGTGGGTTGGCAGTCTAGTGGTTTGTTTCCCAGCACTCCCTGCTTTTGGAGGGAAACTTCGCACCGAGGGTGCTCTACTCCTCCCCCTGAACCAGTTTGGACCGGTTTCCCAGGGATCCTTCTGGAAGCTTCCAGCCCTTTCTGGGAGGTGGGGTGAGGTGGATATATAGGGGGGCTGGGCTGCCATGTGCTCAGACAGCGACAGTGCGGAGCGTGGACTGATTGAGAGGGGACACTCTGCCAGGAGGTACCGCCACATTGGGCCTGTGTGCTGGCCCCTGTGCCCATCTGCACCCCTCCACCGTCCACAGGGCCAGTGAGAGCCCCTTACTGGAGTATAGACTGCCATGACATGAGGAGTACCACGTTATGGGGGATGACTGCTTCTAGGAGCTGCGGTCCTGTTCCGATGAGTACCCACTGCCCGTTGATCTGACCCAGTATTGTTGGCCTGCTCTCCTACCGCCCGGAATCCAGCACCTGGGGAGCGCTATCCTGTCATCCCTGAAGCACTGGCCCCCTAGCGCCTCGTGAGTGCTACCTGTGGAGTGCCAGGGGAAAAGAAGAGCTATACAGCCCCTGTCCAGGGGGGAGAGGAGTGTTGCCGTGTGGCCCTGAAGCCCTGGTGGGATCTAGCGCCTTGGGAGTGCTGCATCTCCTGTGCCCAGGCGAGGAGTGGAGCTGGTGACCTGCAGCGCTGTGCTGCCAACGTGGTGCAAGGGAACCCCAGCGTGTGGGATCCCCCCCCCCTTACGCTCATGAAGTCAGCGGGAGCCCACCCCGCTTGTGGACACGTATTTGGGGTCAGCTGGAGCCCACCCCGCATGCGAGCTGCCCCGAGGAGGGGGTGGTGGTCAACTGGAGGCGGGAGCCCACCCCGCACTTCCAGAGCTGCCCAGGATGAACGCCGCGGCCGAGCCGCAATTGCCCGAGTTTAGCGGGTGCCTACCCCGCACTTGTGCCGCCTTGGGGTGCTGCCGAGGAGAGCGACTTGTGGGGAGGGGCAGCAGGAGCCTACCCCGTGCCCTGAATCCGCCCAGGATCACCGCCGCAACCCGGGCGTCGATAAAACCCTGGGCCGCTGCGCTGCTCGCAGCGACCCGGAAGCCAGGCAGGACTGCGCCTGGTTGGAGGCGTGGCTGGCCGGCCGCGGAAGCGGGAGGTCCGGAGCCTCGCGGGCTCCAAATTCCAGTCCCGGGTCCCAGGAGGGGGGCCCGGGTGAAGTGAGGAGAGGCGCCGGAAGAAGAAGCCTGGCGGGAGCCTACCCCGCGCTGGCCAGCGCGAACGTCGACGGAGACGTCGCTCTGTGGAGGCGGGGCTCCCCGGGAGCTGGGGAGAGCCCTGCGTGCAGCCTAAGTCTTCTGGAGCCCAGCGGGCTCCGCGTTGAAGTCCCGGGACCCAGGAGGGGGCACCGGGCGAAGAGGAGAAGCTGCCTCGTGACCAGCGCCGGTGAGGAGAGCAGGGGACTGTCGAGGCACAGACCGGTGCCTGTCCCCTGCTAGAAGGAGGCCAACCGAGAGTCCCGGTGAGTGTGGGGCTCATTGGGGGACTGATTGTCGAGGGGGCAACGGGGCACATTGTCGGTGCCCGCCCCCCCCTGTGGCCCTACTCAGAAGGCCGTGTGGCCTCGTTTCTCCAGCTGCCCCGCCTGGCAGTGGGCAGCTGCAACGTGCAGCCCGATCCCTTTGGAAGCCCCCGTGGGGCTTCACCACGGACTGGGCCACCGTGTCCCGGGGGCTACACAGTGACGCCGCAGTGGCGGGTCGCTGCAACATTGAGGCCTTTTTCTAGCCTCAGGCCCCCCTTACTGGCCGGTACTTTCTTTTTGGGGGCATCTTTCTTCATTCCCTAGTCTTGGAGGGGGGGGCTCACCCCTACACCCAGTGGTGCTAGTGACCGGCCTCACTTCACAGTTGCACCGCGAGAGCGCGGGCAACTGCACCGAGGGGGACAGACCATTATTACCTCCCGGAGGAAGGGGCTCCCACGGTAACGGCGTTGACTGGCCTGATTTACTTTACTCAGCTGCCCCGCAGGACAGTGGGCAGCTGCAACGTCCTTGGACAGGGTTAGGTGGAAGGGCATGATGTTCCGGGGGTATATCCCCTGTGTTATGCTAATGTGTTTATGCCTCCATTCTCAGATGTTTTACGCCCCAATCTGATGTGGTTAGGCGGTTGGTGTTCTGACGAATACTCATGCTCCTATGCTAATCTGGTTCCTGCCCCTAATTGTTAATCCTGGGGTGTTGAGAAACGTGGGTTTATGCAAACTAGTTCACCTTGATGTTGAATGCCCACCAGGGATGTTGTCCTAACGAAAGGAAATAGGAAATGTTTCCCCTGCTCATTGCTTTCCTGTAGCCAGGTCTATACTGGATTGAATCTGCCTAAATGTATTGAGCCTCCGTGGAAGGCCTACCTGCTTTAAAGGTCGCTATAGGATTGAATGTACCTACATGCATTGAGCCTCATTGAGGTACTTGCTCTGAGCTAACTGTACCTATGTTGAATGCTACTTGCTGAAGCCTGATCTTCTACTTTACCTAAAGTCACCACGTTGATTAGCAAATGTTTCCCATGTTGAATGATATTACCTGCCCCTGTTATCACCTGCAAGTCATCACCTACAGCGTTTTGTGCAAACCTGCCTCTAGTCTCCGGTTAATTGAATGTGCCTGGATAGGCTGTTGTCTAGGCTCATATTAGCCCTGCAGTACCTGCAGTTTTACCTGTCTTGAGACACATGATGCTAATGCCTTTTCGCTTATATGAAAGTTTAAGGCCTTGATGTACTTGCATGAATTCCTCACGTTTTACAGTGACATGAGTTTGTTGCTGCACTGAGATTAACTGCCCCATCTACTGCTGATTTAAATTAGATAAAGAAACTTGTTTTTACATAACAACCTGGTGTGGTCTCCTTTTTGTGGTGTGCCTGGTGTGTCGCCTGTGTGTGCTGCGCGGATGCTTCACACAATGCTCCTAGTTTAGCCTTCCCGCTCTGCACCACGCTACCCTATTTCCAACAGAGCTGCACTCGAATCTCCAGGCCAGGGTGAGGTATGGGAGAAACGGGGAATGCAGTGAGACTCTGAGTTTGCAGAGAGGGGTCCGGCAGGGGTGTGTGCTGACACCAATCCTCTTCCTGCTGTACATCAATAAACTAGAGGCACTGATGTCCCCAAAATTAAGAGTACAATAGTGGCTGCATTACTCTACTCCAAAGACGCCATCTTATGGGCCAGAACCTCTAATGGGCTGAAGATCCTCATTGACGGCTTCGTTGACTTTATGGTGGTCCTCAGCCTGGAAACCAGTATGTTTAAGACTTTTATAATGGTTAGTGGCTGTAGAAGTGTGAAGACCCGTACTATCCATTTTAAGGCTCATCGAGTTGAGCTTGTGCGATCCTTTCTTTACATAGGTATCACTTTTGAAGAAAACCTAAGCTGGACCCCGTGCCTGGCCAGCAGGTGCTCCAGCTTTACGGGTGAGACTGGGTCGAGTTTTTAAAGTATATGCAACCATAGGGAACAAGTCCATTTGCCCTCTCATCGAGATTTACAAACAAAGATGTGTTCCTGTTTTAACATACAGTGCTGGTATTTGGGGTTGTTCAAATCTATGAATCCTGCAGTTAGAAGAAAACAGGGTGTTAAGTAAGCTTTAGGGGCCCCTTCACCAGAAGTAACAACAAGGTGCATGAGGAGCTTGGTATAGCTTATCTTTAAGATCATATTAAGTTAGCTCCGTTACTACTCTGGTGTTCAATTTGGTGTAATATCCAGGTTTCCCTATGCAGAGCTGTAATTGAAGATTGCTTGGAGTGTGCCAGGGGACTTTCACTGCCATGGCTTCAATTTATTCAAAAAACCTCTCTAGCCTTGGTAGGATTAGTCTTTTTACAAGCGCTACACCCGTCACAAAGGAGGATAAGAGGTGAAATAAGGACAATTTCCTGTTGGAACGGTTCAGGGCTAGGGACCTGGCCTTATCCTCCTCATATTCTTACAGTCAGTATGTGAGGATTAAAACGTGTCCTGGATTTGAACCCTACATAGAGTGGGTTAACAGTCGTTGGGAACGATCACAACTTATGAGGTTCCGCCTGGGTTCTGTGAGATGGAGACTGTGTTTTCCTCTCAGACAGTATGATGTCTCCACTATTTGGCACTGTACTTGTGACAAAACCCTATTGCACTTTTTGTTTTACTGCAGGCTTTACAGGAAACTGACAATGGGCTTTCTTATTCTCCCTCTACGGAAAGCTAAGATTAAAAAATGTAGAACCGCGTTTTATTATCTACAGTCACTTCCAACTAAGGACATCTGTTTTAGAATGGGCCTATTTTAAAGACTGCTGTTACACTTCGTAATTCCTTGATGTTAACTTAAGTTTTATTAATCTTATGAATTTTAATATGCTGTCATGGAATATGATTTTAGCTGAATAATGTAGCTTTAAACCTATGCTTTTTAATGTTTATTGTTTTGTTTGTGCATTTATTGTCAATGTCCTTCTGATTCTTCTGACTCTGAAAGTGCACTGGAGCCTGCTAACCAGGTCCCAGTGCAAGTCCTCTCTTCCTAAATCTGATGCATGTGAATTGTTAACCCCAATTGGCAAGGCCTTTAACCCCCTCATAAGGTAAAAGACTGAAGCACTGTTTGTGCCACCCCGAGTGACTCAAGTAAACAGATGACAGCAGTCCTGCCACTGCAGACTGCACAAGCAGTGACAACTGCTTCAACTCGACTTTGCCCTCACCATGAGGGGCAAGGTCTAAGCATTATTTTTAATATGTCAGTCACCCCTACGTTAGGCCTCCTGAGCCCAGGAGGCAGGGTGCATTATATTAAAGGTGTGGGCAAATAAGTGTAAGCTTATATGTCCCTAGAGTAGTTTCTTTCCATCAAGGGCAACTATAAGTGTTCAGGGGGCCATAGGATAGTATGGGCTGGCACCCCCGAGGTTGCCAGCTCCATTATGGTCCCACTGAAAATGTTCATGTTTGGTATCAAACAACATGTCTCATCAAACCTAACATAATTCCCATGTCGGTTTTGATGTGACTTGCACCGAGGTGGCTACCTTAGAGGTTGCCTACATGGTTGCCTTAGCCTTTCTTGTGCCCTGGCTGACAGTCCGCAGCTGTTGGTGCCAAGATAAGAATCTGGACCCTGGCCAGAAGGAGTGAACACTCCGGGGGAGTCATAAACAAAGGCCTGCCTGGTAAGGGGGTGACACACCCCTCCCTGACAGGATGGCTAGTGAAGTGGCACATCAAGGCAGCAAGCTTCAAAGTTTTCACCACCTCTGATATGCAACTAGGCTGCCCCTCTAAAGGAGGAAATAGCCAACTCCCTGCCCCCAGGCACATTTACCTCCAGGCAGGTGAGAAAATTAGGTAGTCAGAAGTGGCACCCACCCACAGTTGTGGTCACCTCAGTAGCAGATTAGCCACTGGGTTTGGTAGCCCAATGGCTACTTCCACTAGGATTTAAAGGGGAACCCCTGGCACTAGAACCTCTGATCTGATTCAGCTTTCAACAAAGGACAAAGAAGAGACCCGAGTCTGAAACTTCAGGACCTGCACAAAGCAAAGGCGCAATACTCAGCACCTGTGGCAACCGCCTTGCAACTGAACGACTGCGACTCATCCCGGACCAGAGACTGGTTCTAAAGGAAAGAGGCACCCCTTTGAGAGACAAAGGCAACCCCAGAACTCCCTTGGACTAGTGGCACTAATCTCCTGCAGCCCACAAGTAAAGCACGCTCCTGCAAACAAAGACTCACCAGCCATCAGCCCCTCCAAGGGATTGCCCAAAAGTAAATGGTCTAGTGCATTGTGGGAAATGTAGTGCTGACCTCCAGCAAGTTTCAGGAGGTTGCCATTTTCCCCTGACTCCAGGACGTTGAAGTAAGTCCAAGCTGAGCTAGCCAAGGCTTGTGGGTGGCCAGTCCGGCTACCACTACCTTTGCTCGACGCTGTGCCTCGAGAAAACCCCACAGCATTTTCAACTCCCCACCTCAGTGGCCCCGTTGTCGAGTTTTTGCATCCATTTACTCACCTGCACCGTCTAAGCGGTAAATCCAGCAAACCTGCGGCTCCTGCTTCAGCAGCAGAGAAAGCCAGGACAAATCTGCACCCGGTCCCTACATGACAGGTAAAATTCAACTGACTGTCATTGCCTAACCCTGGGACCCACATCAGCTTAACCCTCAGTGGTTTCCAAGTTACTGACTGCTAATCATGTGTTTCTCAATTGACCAAATTTATTTTTCCTTCCAAAATCCATAACTCTGGTTATACTCATCCGATTGTGTTCATTTTGGTGCTAAAATTTATATAAAGATCTGCTTTATATTTTTTAATTGGTTTCGGATTTCTTTAGAGTCATGTCAATAACTTATCATCCATGTTAGTACTCTGAAATTCTTAGTAAATGTTCCTCTAGTAAAGCTTGACTGCTCTGTGCCACTCTACCAGGACAGAGCTAGAGATTTATTAGTGGGAATCCAAAGGACCTGTTTCGGAGTATTGTGAGAGTATTACATAGTGAAGCCTAACTAGCCTCACCACATAATACTCTATTTTCCTACATTGGTGTTAAAGCAGTAAGATCCTGAACTTGTATTTCATAGTACCACCTAGTCATAAGTGATTTCTGCACGAAAATCCACTATTGACACTAGACCCAAATTATTTTTTTCAGATTTTTTGAAATAAAAAAAATTGGGGAATTGTTAGGACCCTGTGCAGATCCCTATTCCAAAGGATACTAAAAGAAAGTTAGAAAGTTAGGAAAAAGTTTTTGTGAAGTTTTAAAAAGGTCCCAGTTTTCAAATAAAAGGCTAGGCACAATGGGGCTGACAGGAACATCCGCTTGTCTATTATCCCAGCTCCGAAGATCAGTGATCTAAGAGTTTTGTGCAAAGCTAGGGGAATAGGCTATAGAGCTACAGCCAAGATTGAGGACCTTGAAAGGGCCCTCAGCTCCTATAAGAAAGCAAAGCTAGAGAGGGAGGGCCATTCCTTAGACGAAGACCCTGAAGAGGGTGAGGATGGTGCCCTACCCCAAATAGAAGATGAAGACATCAACCTTTCACCCTTTCCCAGACCCACTTTGCCAGCAGGAAGTGACAGAAGTCACTCTAGCGGACCCCCTACTGGTAAGATGGTAGCAAGCCTTGAGGAAGAGCTTTATCTCCTCTCACTAGAGGAGAAAAAGATTGAACTCGGGGAAAGGAGACTAGCCCTTGAAGAAAGAAGGGTCAAGATGGGACCATGGTGGCAGCAATTTAAATAGAGAAAAAGAGGAACCTTTTGACTCTGAGGCCCCCAAAGAGATTGTCCCAAAGTTTAATGATGGTGATGACATCCGTAAATGGTTTGCAGCCTTTGAGAGGGCCTGCAAAATGAGAAGAATTGGTCACTAGCACCGGGGCTCTCTACTGTGACAGTTGTTCTTAATTAAGGGCAGAGATAGACTTCTGACCCTTAATCAGAATGTCTCTAAGTCCTATCAGCATATGAAGGAGACCTTGATAGAAGGATTTGGACTCACCACAGAAGAGTACAGAGTGAAGGTTAGGGACACCTATAAAGGTCAAAACTAGACTGGGGTATATTTCGTAGACTTCTCAGTCAAAGCACTAGAACGCTGGATAAATGGCAATGAGGTGGACACTTATGATAGGCTATATAACTTGATTATGAAAGAGCACATTTTAACTAATTTTATCACAGAGAAGTTGCATCAGCATTTGGTCAATTTGAGGCTTTCTCCCAGAGAGCTAGGGAAGATAGCTGACAAATGGGTCAAACCAGGGTGTACAAGAAGGCCCATGGTGGGAGTGACAAGAAAAATGATGCTCAGAATTCCCAGCAGGGGAAAGATGTGAGCAACAACAAGGATAAAAAGAGAGAGTTCTCTAAGGCCCCCAAATTTATTCACAGAAGATGGACTCTTCCCAGTCCAAAGGTAGGGGCTATTAGGGAAAGCACTGGGACCCTACAAAGACTTCTGGGATATGACATGACTGTCATCAGCCAGGGCATAAAAGAGGAGATGGAGCATGTTCCAAAATATCCCTCAGTGGTGGAAAATCTAAGGAATTGGCTAACATAGGAGTGCGGGTGGAAGTGTACTTTGGAGAGACCAGAGGTTGCACAAAGGCTATTTTAGTTTCCCTGGGTGGGGTGGATATTGAAGTCCTGGCAGTCTTACCTCCAAGCATGAAGCAGTACAGACAAAGGCCAAAGATCAATAAGACTGAAGTAGAGGCTCTGAGGGATACAGGTGCCGGTGTCACAATGGTGGCAGCTAGACTGGTTTCCTGAGTCCAATGGTACTTGGAGTTAGTCACCAGGTAGCCAATGCTGAAAGCAAGACCAAGCTCCATCCAATGGCCTTGGTAAGCTTAGAATGGGGAGGGGTTACTGGCCCAAATAAGGTGGTTGTGTCCCCTGGCATCCCAGTGGAGTGTCTGTTGGGAAATGATCTGGAAACTTCTGCTTGGGCAGAAGTCGAAAGGAAGGCTCATGCAGAAATGCTGGGTCTCCCTGAGTGGGTATATATAACAACACAACAGGGAAGTTATGGGAGTTTGGAGCCTGAAATAATGGCCCAAACATCCCAGCACATGAGAAAGGACAAGACGTCGGATAAGTCAGCTTCAAAGAGGTCACAGGACCAGGGATAGATTTCTCCTGAGGGAGATGCCCTGGTGCCTGAGGAAGGAAATGCAGCTGAAGGAGTCTGGCCTGACCTGGTAGAACTCCTATGTGCAGGGGAATCCTCCAGAGAGAACCTAATCCAGGGGTAAAAGTCATGCTCTACTCTTGAAGGCCTTAGGCAGCAAGCTGCAAGGCAAGAAGAGGGAGATGACAGTGGTACCCGCAGGGTTTACTGGGAAGATGGGTTCCTATCTACTGAGGTCAGGGACCCCAAACCAGGGGTAACCAGAAGAGTGGTGGTCCCTCAAGTGTACAGAGAGTTCATTCTGACCTCAGCACATGACATTCCCCTAGCTGGACATCTGGGACAAACCAAAATCTGGGAGATGTTGGTTGGCCATTTTTATTTGCCCCAGATGTCTGAAAAAATGAAGGAGTATTGTCACTCCTCTGTCACCTTTCAGGCCAGTGGCAAGACAGGGGGGAAACCAAAGGCTCCCTTAATTTCAATTCCAGTGGTTGGGATTCCCTATGAAAGGGTAGGAATTGGCATTATTGGTCCTCTTGACCCTTAAACTGCATCTGGAAACAGATTCATTCTAGTATTTTTGTACCATGCTGTTAGGTGCCCAGAGGCAACCCCCTCAGGACTGTCACTGCCCCTTCAGTGGCAAAGACTCTTCTTGGTATCTTTACCAGAGTGGGGTTTCCTGGAGAGATGGTATCTGATAGGTGGTCCAATTTCATGTCTGCAAACCTAAAAGCTATGGGGAATGAATGTGGTGTAAGCTACCAGTTCACTACCCTCTATCACCCCGAAACAAATGGTTTAGTTGAGGGATTCAACAAAACCATGAAAGGCATGATAATAGACCTCCCTGAAAAACTCAGAAGGAGATGGGATGTCCTGTTACCTTGCCTCTTGTTTGCATACAGAGAGCTGCCACAGAAAAAGGAAGTCTTTAGCCCCTTTGAACTTCTGTTTGGCCATCCTGTAATGGTTCCCTTAAGTTTGGTGAGGGAAGCTAGGAAAAACCTCTCAAAGAGCCCAAACAGGACATAGTGGACTATGTGCTGTGTTCATGCATGGTGAGTACACGAAAAGGGCAAGCAAGAATCTGGAGGCCAGCCAAGAGGTCATCAAGCTTTGGTATGACCAAACGTCAGCACTGGTTGAGTACCAACCAGGTCAATTGGTGTGGGTGTTGGAGCCTGTGGCTCCCAGGGCCCCCCAGAACAAGTGGACTGGGCCCTATCCCATTTTGGAGAAGAAAAGGAAATTCACCTACGTGGAAGAGTTCGGCACCTCTAGGAGTCCTCACAGAGTTCTCCATGAAAGTTGTCTAAAGCCACACCAGGACAGAGCTGACAGGGCCATGCTCATGGTCACTAATGGAGACCAAGAGAGGAAAGTGAACCCTGTCCTACTGTCAAATAACCCAAAAGATGGTTCAGTAGAGAGTGTTGTGTTATCAGACTCTATTACTGCGCAACAGCAATCTGATTGCAGGCAAGTCCTATACTAGTTTGCTGATCTCTTTTCTTTGACCCCTGGTCAAACAACATGCTGTGTCCATGATGTGGACTCTGGGGATAGCCTCCCTGTCAAAATCAAGATTTTCAGACTGTCTGATCTAGCCAAAGTCTGCATCAAGGCTGAGGTCAGCAAGATGCAAGAGCTATGTGATAGAACCCTCTGGCAGTCCATGGTCTAGCCCAATGGTACTAATCCCCAAACCTCACTCAAAGAGTGGAAACCAGAGATGAGTTTTTTTGTGGATTACAGGAGTTTAAATGCAATCCCTAAAACTGATGCACACCTTATACCAAGAGCAGGTGAGCTCATTGATAAGTTCGGTGCAGCCAAATTCTTGAGTACCTCTGATTTAACATCAGGGTATTGGCAAATTGGGCTCACCCAGGAAGCAAAGGAAAGATCAGCTTTTTCAACCCCTGAAGGCCACTTTCAATTCAAAGTGATGCCTTTTGGACTGAAAAATGCACCTGCCAGTTTCCAAAGGTTGGTGAAGCGAGTTCTCTCAGGTCTGGACAACTTTAGTGCTGCATATGTGGATGATATTGCTGCATTCAGTTCAATCTGGGAGGATCACCTGGTCCACCTGAGGGAAGTACTACAGGCCCTGTAGCAGGCAGGCCTAACTATCAAGGCCAGGAGGTGCCAGATAGAGCAGAGTTCAGTTGTTTTTGGGCCACTTTGTAGGTGGAGGCCAAGTGCAACTGCTCCAGCCTAAAATCCAGACCATCCTTGATTGGGAGAATCCCAAAACCCAATCCCAAGTTAGGGCTTTCCTTGGCTTGACTGGGTATTACAAGAGGTTTGTGAAGGGGTATGATACCATTGTGGCCCCACTCACTGAGCTCACCTCCAAGAAACATCCTAAGAAGGTCATCTGGACCACGGGATGCCAAAAAAAGGCCTTTGACGCCCTGAAAAAGGCTATGTGCTCAGCACCTGTCCTGAAGGCACCAGACTATGGAAATGAGTTGATTGCCCAAACAGATGCTTCTGAACATGGGATTGGGGCAGTGTTGTCACAACAAATGATGAGGGCCAGGATCAACAAGTTTCCTATATCAGCAGGCGACTCCTCCTTAGAGAGCAGTGTTGGAGTGTCATTGAGAAGGAAGGCTTTTCTGTGGTTTGGTTCCTGAAGAAGTTGAGACCATACTTGGTTTGGGACTCACTTCAAGGTTCGAACCGACCACAGGCCTCTCAGATGACTGATGCAGATGAGCGGAAAGAACCCCAAGTTGTTGAGTTGGTCCATTTTACTACAGGGTATGGACTTTTCAGGGGAACACAAACCTGGGAATGATCATGCCAATTCAGATGGCCTTTCCAGGTTTTTACACTTAGATGATGAGAACTACCAGGGCATAGGTTAGTTGCTCTTCACCCTTCGTCTGGTATGGGTCATGTAGGAAAGTGCCCTTTTTGAATTGTACCCCCACGATTTTTGACTCAATGCTGATGGTTATGACTATGAAAGTGTACTGGGGCCTGCTAACCAGGTCCCAGTGCCAGTGCTCTCTCCCTAAATCTGATACATATGAATTGGTAACCCCAATTGGCAAGGACTTCACCCCCTTATAAGTCCCTGGTATGTGGTACCAGTGGTATCTAGGGCATTAGAGTTGAAGGAGTCCCCTCGACTTTGCACTTACCATGAGTGGCAAGGTCAATGCACTATTTTTAATATATGGTAGTCACCCCTAAGGTAGGCCTCCATGGTGCATTATAATAAAGGTGGGGACATATAAGTGCATGCTTATATGTCCCTATAGTAGCCTCTTTCCATTAAGGGCTGCTATATGTGTTCAGGGGGCCAAAGGATAATGGCAACAGAACATCTGGTCTGATTCAACTTGCAACAAAGGAGAAAGCTGAAACTCGAGACTGAGACTTCAGGACCTGAACAAACCAAAGGTGTGATACCCTGCACCTGTGGCAACCACCCTGCAACTGCACGACTGTGACTCGTCCCAGACCAGAGACAGGTTTGAAAGGAAAGAGGAACCCCTCTGAGAGCCAAAGGCAGTTCCAATACTCCCTTGGACTAGTGGCACTAACTCCCTGCAGCCCGCAGGTGAAGCACACTCCCAAAACCAAAGAATCACTGGCCATCGGGCCCACCATGGGATCACCCAAAAGTGAATGGTCTAGTGCATTGTGGGAAACAGAGTTCTCACGTCCAGCAAGTTTCAGATGGCTACTCTTTTCCCCCAGACTCCAGGACGTCTAAGTAACTTCAAGCTGAGCGTGCCGCTGCCAGGGTTGTGGGTGGCCAGTCCGGCTACCACTACCTTTGCTCGGTGCTGTGCCTCGAGGGAACCCTGCAACCATGGGCGTCCACAGACATTTTTTATGGGGGGGGGCATCATTTGAATGTCATCCACAGTGGCAGCTGGTGACATTTGAAAGTGGTGGGGTGTAAACGTTTGGTATGAGTGACAAGTGGAGTGCAAGCAAACGCTATATGGAGGTTTCGGGGCGAGTTCGCCCACTGAGAAAATTTTAAAAAGAATTGTGGGCAAATGGTGCATTTCCAAGCAAATTTGAAAAAGCAAGAAGGTTATAAGGCAATTGTGAAAGTGTAGTTATGACATCAATAAAGAGATTTCATATGACAATGATGTAGGCAGCTGCCTATTTATAATGCGGCACATTTTGTGATAGCATTGCTTCATTATTTGTCATTTTTACACCTGTTAGCACTGGCTGTGCTTTGGTTATGCCTCATGAGTACTAGTTTGACAACCAAATATAGCAACAAGCAACAGAAAGGTGACCAGTCAATCTTTACAAAGAGCCTTCCACAGCATGGCAACACGTTTCTTTGTTTTCAGTAATCTTTGAACTGTGTGAGCTAGAAAAACAGATATACCTGTGTAGAAACATAGAGTGAACTGTACCGAGGACCCTCTCAAGTTCTAATGCGAACAGGAAAAAACAACTGAACTATTAACTGTTTAATAAATTGCTTCCCTCCCTCCTTGTTTTTCACAATTACACACGGGCAGGATAAAGTCACAGCAAGATGACCAGAGCCCCACTCTTTCCCTCATTCCTAAACCAATGCTACCAAAATAGGTGACCCCACAGCAATGCATCCTACCACCCTCACATCTGTGCTAGGACTTGCACCAAATAGGGCAAGGAAGCCACTGTGAGAACCTCTGACTTGAACGACTACTATATTACAGAGCAAGGTGCTTTACAAATGCCAGCACAATACAAACTAACAGGAAAAATAACATGCACAATCTGAAACAAACGGTCACATGCTGGCGACATTAACTAATCTGACTACATCATGTGCTGGGTCTTGTTACTCTCTTATTATTTATGTTATGAGAATAGCAGTTTCACTTATGCTAAGGTGCATAGGGAAAGCTGTGAATGATGTGAACATTCTTGCTTAAATGGCAGAAGAGTTAGGAGGCCATTTCATGGTCCTTTTTAAACAAAACTGTGAAGTGGCAAGTTGAGCGCTTTGGCCTCAATGCATTATCAGCTTTAGCAGTGGGACTAGGGGAGGTACATCTGCTAGTCTAACAGCACAGGGCACTTGTACCACCTCCTATAACTCACTAATGTGCACCTCTCTTGTGTACCACTATCTAGACGTGTGTATAGTGACAACGCCATTTTGTATAATTGGGCTCTTCTATACGAGCCCCTCGCTTCGCAGCTATGCATAGACCTCATAAACTTTCTGACTTTTAGCTGCCAATACCTCCCATTTAATGAGAATTAGTGGTGTGGGGCGAGGTTTACTCTGCCGCCTTTAGATGGAATTGCAAGATGATTTCCGCCACCGCAAACCCTAATCAAGCCATTTGGGAGACAACAGTGAGTTATTCTTTTTAATAAAGTCATGACTGCTACTCACTAAAAGAGCCACCAGAGGAGGCATTTGTTTCTCTTCTTGATACTAGCAAATGGTGCCATAATTACCGGGTCTGACTGTCCACTCAACTCCACCGTACTACTTGGATCTTCGTGACGATTGATCAAAGGTTGTTCGACTCACCAGAGCAGCATAGGTCACATGTGTGGTCTGACTGGCTCCGGCTCGCTGAGTGGGGGGGAGGGAAAGACAGGCTGGCCAGGCACGCGTCGCACAGCCAATCCAGATGCTGCTCCCTTGCTGTTACACAGCATGAGAGCAGTGCCAGCCAGGATTGGCTTGAGCAGGGAAACTCACCGCTCATTAGGAGACTTGGGGTCTGCAGCTTTCAGCAACCCCCACTCACTAATATGCAGTAGGGAGAAGCCTCTAGTGTGCATGTTGGGCTGCCCAGAGAAAGGCAGCCTTTCCAACCCGACATGCGAACTTTATGGCCTAGCTGCCATGTGCTGTCAGTGCTACTCATGAGTGTGTATATCACATTGAAGCCCCGACCCACCCCCTTCAGAGCAGACATCAGGCCAATGGCTGAAGGCTAACTTGCGGTCGCGCTAATTGGATTCCAACAAGGCTGTGTAGAGTGCATATATTCACTTAGTGGGACAAAATGTCACAGGGTCAATGCCCTAAGGCAGGAACAACACCTCCTCCATCATCCGACCCTTTTTGACAATGTCAAAGGGTAGGGGCAAAGGGCATTAAAGGGCAAGTGAAAAAACCAGGGGGGGCAAGCACCCCCTTAACCCCCCCATGCGGGTGCCCATGCCTGCAGTATCTTCAACTCACTGCCTCAGGGGCCCCATTGGCGAGTTTTTGCATCCATTTCCTCACCAGCACCGTCTAAGTGGTAAATCCAGCAAACCAGCTGCTCCCACTTCAGCACCAGGGACAGCCAGGACAACTCTGCACCCAGGTTCTACGAGCCAGGTAAAATCCAACTGACTGTCAGCAGTGAATTGCACTGATATATTTTCCTTCTAAAATCCATAACTCAGGTTATACTCATCCGATTGTGTTCGCTTTGGTGTCTAAATTTATATAAAATCTCCTTTATTTTTATAAATTGGTATCGTGTAAATTACTTATAGTCCAAGTTGGTACTCTGAAATGCTTAACAAATGTTCCTCTAGTAAAGCCTGACTGCTCTGTGCCACACAATCAGGACTGAGCTAGGGGTTTATTAGTGTGAATCCAAAGGACCTATTTTGGGGTATTGTGAGAGTATTGCATAGTGAAGCCTAACCAGCCTCACTAAATAATACTCCACTTTCTTACACTGCTCTACTCTGATCATATTGATTTCACGAACTACTGTTTGAATGTTCATACTCTTGCCCCAAAACTTTGTGCTCTTGTTTCCTGAACTTATTCCAGGGCAAGATAGACATCTCCCAACCACTTGACACTTTTGACCGCAATACAAACACAGTCTCAATTATTTCTTAATTCTGTTCCTTTCTCCATCAGAAAGAGGATCCCAGCTTATTCACAGTTCTTCTTCTATCTCAGAAGTCTTCGGAGATGTTGTGCAAAACACAAGATGACGAGTATGATAAAGGTTTTAGGGAATGTTCTTCCGTTGTCTTCTTTTTTGTGTACATTTGTCAATCTAGATGATTTAGGATTCAAGATCTACAAATGAGGATGGTCTGACCACTCTTGCTATCCTTCATTCAAATCTACTTTCAGCCCGTTTCGAAATAATGTTTAGATTGCCTTGAACTTGGATATGTAAGTTGATATTTCTAAAGAGCTTTGGTGAACATCAAGCAGTTATTTTTTGCTGAATACATCTGGTTATGTCTACAAAGCATTTCCTCGATGACGGCTAGAAAACCAGGGTAGCTGTCATGCTGTGGGGCTGGCCTGAAAAACCAAGGGGCATATTTACAAGCTCCTATCGCCACCACAACATCACTTTTAAAGACGTTGTGGTGGCGATATGGGCTTCACCTTATTTATGTATGTTCTTTGGCTAAACAGTGATCTACAACTCTGCTTAGTAAGAGAAATATGTGTCAACGGGAGAGAGGAAGAGGACAGAAAGGTAAAGAGAACCGTATAGCAAGCAAGGCAAAGTAGAGGGATGAGCAGGTAGAGCTAGAGATAAGGTAGAGAGATTGGTTATGTAATGTGAGACTGAGGGAAAAAGAGAAAGGAGAGGTGGAAAGAAAAATGCAGAAAGAGGACGGAAGAGGCAGAGAAAATAAGGCATTGAGATGGGTAAGGTTTTTGAGGGGGGCGACAGGTAGCAAGAGCTAGAGACACGAAGGAGGAACCAGGGCCGGACTGGCCATAGCGGGCACTGGGCATTTCCCCGGTGGGCCGGAGAGGTGGGGGGCGGTTTTGTGCCCGTGTGGGCCAGTTTTGTCACTGTGGACGGTTGTGCAGCAGTGCTGCAATATCGGTCCCCTGTAACAAAAGCAGGAGCGGTGCTTCTTCATAGCACGCCCCCCCACCCCGCCTCCCTAGGGCCGGTCAAGCAGCAATCTGAAAGGGCTGGTAGTTGTTCCCAGTCCGGCCCTGGGAGGAACCGTAGAGATGGAGAAAGCGAGGGGCTTGTTGTACACTGATAGTTGAGGTAGTGAGGGAGAAAGGGTATAAAGAGACATCACTAAGAGGTGCACAGAGCGAACACTGGATTGGACATGGGAGGTGTGCATCCTGGGGCTTTATCACAGGTCTAAGAAGGATAAGGTGACGTCCAGATATATAGACTTAGGCCTCATAGTGGCTAAGCGATTGCTCACGCGCCGATGGAAATCGCCCGACCCCCCAGTAGCTAAGGCCTGGTATCTCTCCCTCCTGCGCTGGGTGCAGGCGGAGAGTGTCGCACTCCACCGCGAGGACGCGATTGGGCTACGTAAGCAGCCGTTAGCACCAGCATGGGTTCAAATATTGCTGGATTTTCAGATGGCAGAGCAAGATCCAGATAATACTGACGCGGCAACAAGCGAGGATGAACATATAGCACCACAAATGGCGCCCCATTAGGCCCACTAGGGCGCAGACACAGCGCGCCTGGCTGCTGATAACCCCAGACACTTAAAACTGCACATCAGAAGCGCAGACAAGGGCTCGTACAACTGCTTCTTATTATGTAGATAGGTTGGCTGATCTAATACCTGGGCAGATATGATCCTTAATTTGTGTGGACGTGATGGACGAAGAGTATTGTCACCCAGTACAATTGTATACTATAAATGACGGCAGAGATTTTCTTTTTGTCTTCCTCTATATCGTCCCCCTCCCCTCTTTCTCGTACGCTCTTTGTGTGCTCATGGGCCAGACCATCGCCTGAACATGCATTAGAATTGCAAACTAGCGACGGCACTGAGAGTGTATAATGTTGATGCATACACTGTAATATACAATGATCTTTGGTGATGGGGGATGCATAATATGTATACGGGCTATTATGTTATGTTATGTTTTGTTAAAAAAATCTTTAAGAAATAACAATAAACAAATTTAAACAAAAAAAAAGAGACATGACTAAGAGGTAGATAGGTGGAGAGACGAGTTAATGAAAGAAGCATAGATTGATGCAAGATAGAGAGATAGTGTTAAGGTCGAAAGAGGGGCAATATGAAAATTAAATTAGAGAAAAGAATATTGCTAAAGACAGTATTAAGGAAGAAATAAGTACAGAGAAAGAAAGGGTTAACAGGTAGTTAGATGAGGAGCAGAGAAATGTTAAGTCGTGAAACAGAGGTGAAATAAAGAAAAAGAGGTGGGTTTGATATTGAGTGAAAGAGAGAGAGGATGAGGTAGAGTGAACATTGTGAGACAGAACCAAATGAAACAAAAGAAGTGCCGTATTTGTTTTGACTAGAAAAGGAGTTGCAGAGAGAGAGGGGGGGGAGAGGTGAAATAAATAAAAAGAGGTGGGTTTGATATTGAGTGAAAGAGAGAGAGGATGAGGTAGAGTGAACATTGTGAGACAGAACCAAAGGAAACAAAAGAAGTGAGGCATTTGTTTTGACTAGAAAAGGAGTTGCAGAGAGAGAGAGGGGGGATGATTGACAAAAATAAATAATTAGAGGCAAAGAAAGGGAGGTAATGAGGCAAAAAGTAAGGTAGTGAGAGAGGTGATGTAGAGGTATAGG
The DNA here is from genome assembly GCA_963921515.1 of Calotriton arnoldi. Lineage (NCBI taxonomy): Eukaryota > Metazoa > Chordata > Amphibia > Caudata > Salamandridae > Calotriton > Calotriton arnoldi. The sequence goes on from CAWUFW010001916.1 coordinate 593,481, forward strand.
GGCAGGTAGAGAGATGAGGCAGTGAATGAATGGCGAGGTAAATTGAGAGTTTAGATACGGAAATAGGGTAGAAAGGGATGATGTAGTGAGTTAGATGAGGTAGAGACATGATACGGAGAGTGGTGTGATAGAGAGGGGACGAGGAGAGGGAGAGAGGTTGAGAGTGGAGGGTTATGGAAAGAGCAGGTTGAGGTAAAGAGAGATGAGCTTGAGTGAGAAATATATAGGTTGGAAGAGAGATAAAAAGAAGTCAGATGGAAACTGAGGAGTGAAGTGTAGCGAGAGGAATGAGATGTAAGATACAACTGAGGTTAAGAGAGGGGTTAGAGAGGCAGAGACACAAAGGAAAGCACAGAAAGTGATAGGGAGGGATGAGGTTGAGAGAAAGGTAAAGCAGGGACAGGTGTATTGTACGATATGAGGTAGGTGAAGTAACAGCTGATACAGAAAGGGGCTAGTAAGATAGAGATGTAGAGATAGGTAAAGATAGAGAGCTAAAGAGGTACAGGAGGATAGACGGGAAATGAAATATGTAGAGAGACATAGGACAGAAAGATTATTTTTTATTTAATTTAATTACCACCAATTGCCTGAGAGAGCAAGGTTTAAGAGGACACGTCAGCCTGTCGCATGAAAGGACAATATGTGTTTTTTACGCACACCTGTGGGACTTCTGGCTGCCCGATCTCTCTAAAGGGTGGCCCCTTAGAAGGAGGGATCCTGGGCAATTAACCTCTTTTCGCATGCCTTATAACATCTCTGCTGACAGTACTCGAATTTGCCAGAGGCCAGTACAAAGCATCAAGAGTAAAGTATTCTACTTCTCGCCTTACTATTCCATTCCACTCTCGCATCTGTATTTTCCATTCCTCCACCACGTCTGCTCCTTCTTGCCTCTTCTCCCATAATCCCTTAATGCGGTTTGAGGCGGATGGAATGTAATATGAAGGACCAGTGAAAGGCAACAATAAAATAAGTCAATTTTGAATGTTGTGGGCTAGCCTTCTGCAGGATTACGATTAAGTTCTTATTTTTACATATTTTTTTCATTTATTTATTTTCGTTTCCAAAGCACGGTTTGCTGCTAAATTTGCTGAAGAGTGCTCGTGCACATTCGCAGGGAGCACGACATGCATTATTAATAAGTATTATGCGAGATTAAGGTGCCATTTTTGATCTTGTGCAGTAGGGACAATATGGAATAACTATTCCTTACAAGTACACACATGCACAAAGTAAATATCTCTTTCGAAATTACATTGCTGTTTGGATAGAAATGTGTTAGCTGTAAGGAAGTGGCTAAGTATGAATCAGGCTCTTGGCCAAATAGTACATAATCACTGCTATTTAACCAGGGGGTGGCAAAAGAGTACTTGATTTCTACTATTTAACAGCGTCTGACTAAATATCTAAAACTTCACTGTTTATCCTACTGCAGGCTGAATAGTAGACATCAGGGGCCTTATTTACAACAAAGTGACTCCGTGCGGTGCCGCATGCTATTTTGCTGCGCCGCACTGAGTCACTTACAAAGCACAGGGATGCGTCATATCTACAAGGTTATGACGGATCCCTGTGCTCCCCCGTGCACTGGCGCACAATTGGTTACCATGCGCCGACGCAGGCACCCTTGCACCATGGTACTAGGGTGCCTGCGTTGGGGGAAGATTGTTTCTGTGCAGGGAGGGACACCTTCCTGCACAAAAAAAATCACGAGAGGTGATTTCCTCTTTCTATATGTGCTGCAGAATGCAGCAGGCATAGGAAGAGGAAAAAACAAGGAGAAAGGAAAACATTTCTCCTCGTTGCAGCTCCCTACGCCTACCCTGGGAAGGCGTAGCATTCTGACGCTTTACCAGGTTTACGATTTCTCATAAATGTTGGAGTTTGTCAGATTCCATGGGTGTTGCGTAGGAACACCCACAACAACACCATGGAACTCCCCTTTCACGCAAAGTGCTGCGTATAAAGGGGCCATATTTACAAGGACACGGAAAGCCATGCACATGGATTTTCCTGTCCTTCTAAATATGGGGCAGCAAAATGTGCCACCGGTGAGTCACAAAAAGTGACGTACCGGTGGCGCAAGAGGCTTGTAAATAGGCCCCCAGGTACTTTTTGACCCGCGGACAGATAACTGGTTTGAAGGAGGTCTTTAGTTAGACAGACATGAAGAAAAAGGGACTTCAGGCAATGGCATCATGGTTGCCACCTAATAATGGGGGTGCAGGAAAGCGTGTGAAGCGTTTGAAAGTAAGTGCACATGCAAATGTACAAAAATATGTACAAAGGTAAATGCATCAATTAAGCTGTGTTGTTTTTATGTAATAAAAAAGCAGTGAAATGTATCTTGAATTAAAACATTTCCATTAATATATTATTAAAATAGAAAATGTAGGAATCAAATTTTTGTTTCAGGAGCTTCAGGATATGGCAGACAGATATTTTGTACTCCAGCCAAAGAGTATTTAACTGTCTGCAAAGAATAATGAGTACAGTTGTAATACACCTAGAAATGTATTCTTCACTCATGAAAATACATTGTTTTTTTTTTTAATGATCGTGGTTCTCCTTTTGATGATTTTTGAGGGCTGGGCTTGTTTTTTGACTTCTTATGGAAGGCCATGTGCTAGTTTTCAGGTTTTTTTTAAGGGGGCTTGTTCCTGCTTAGTATTTTCATACTTGGCAATAAAACAGCTGCCAACAAGTAGCAGCAAACAGGGAGTGCAGAGAGATAGGTGGTGTCTGGGCCACAGTGGGAGGGGCACTTGCATAAGGGGCTTATTACGAGTCTGGCAGTCCACGGACCACCAGACTCGAGGGGGCAGTGGTGGAGGTCTTACGACTGCCCTATTACGAACAGGGTGGTTGGGCCGCCCTGGGACCACCGCAAATCACCAGGGATCAGAGATACCCGGCAGTGGCACGGCGGTCTGGAGGCCGCAATTTGCAGCAGCCCCGGCAAGCATATTACGAGTTTCCTCACTGCCACACTTTTCTTGCCGGTGCGACTGCCCTGAAAAGTTTGCGGTGAGGAAACAAAGTCCTCTGCTCAATGGGGTGCATGCAGGAGGGCACATGTTGAGCCCTCTGTGTGCATTTACCCCCAGTTACTGCAGGGCATGGGCTTAACAGTCCATGTCCTGTGGGAACTGCCTTTGACGCTCCCAATGTGGTGCCTTTTTCAAAGGCACTGCAGTGGGACCGCCAAAGAACCACCCACCAGAGTAAAAATAAGTTGTACTCTGGTGGGCAGTCTTTAATAGCTTTGGCGGTCTCGGAGCGGGGCGGCAGCATGGCATCCCGCTCCGAAACTGCCAAAGTCATAATATGGCTCTAAGGCAATTGGTACGAGAAGGCACAGTCCTTTTGAGGCCCTTGCAGCAGGCAAAGTTGGCAACACACAGTAATTGGGCTTCTGTGGAACAGGGGAAGTGAAAGTAGGAGAAAGGGTAGTGACAAGGGGCAGGAAAAATAGGAGAACTAGGGCCAGAAGTATCATGGCGGAAAGGAGGAGGACCAGGTGAATAATTCAGATCAGGGGCCATAGGACTGGGACTTGATAAATGAGGATAAAGTGGACTACAAGCATCAGGATAACCAAGGAAGTAGGTGAGGAAGACAAGGGGGCAGAATCAAGAGGACCAGGAACTGTTGTCATGTCCTTTAGGCTAGTCCTGTCATGTATACCCCTTTTTACATACATTGTCTCATCCACACGACAGTAATGATTCTGAAACAGGTGACCTTTTACCTAGTAGCTTGCTCCTGTCTATTCGACACCAGGCTCTCAGTACTCTATCATAATCCCTGTACCTGACATACATAAACATGTCCTCAGGCACGGTATAATTATTCTGTATAAGGGTCACCACTTTTTTCATCCTTAGCCAACAGTCAGCTGTGCATGATCGCATTTGTTTGGAAAAACATTCATGATTGTTTTCAAAACATTTATGACTGTTTTCAAAACACATTGATTCTGGAAGAAACCCTGGAGTGACCACTCTAGTATATAAGACCCTTATTCCTCCCTGCAAATTAGAGGAGAATTCCTTCCAAGCTGACACGGGGTCCTGCATGCTGAATCTTCGACATACAGTGGTCTGACATCCCTCAAAGCTGAGACGGGGTCCTTCGTTCTCAACCATCAGGTGAGGGGGCTGGTTCTTCCCTAGGGGTTTCTTGACTACAGCTACACATAGCTACACGCATATACATTCTACACATACAGATCTAGGCTAGGTACATTTAGGCAAATTACTTAGGGTTCGCATTTCAGGAATATGCAAGTGCTACTGTTTTTATCTGAACTGATTATGTTTATCTTATTAGCACTATGGTAGAAATGTACCTACTATGTACTATATTGGTACTAGCAATCTCTTTTGTATGCTTCTGTCTCCTGATTGTCGCAGCACACATGTTTTACACAAGACTGTCGCTGGACCAATAAATACTTATTAAAACGTCCTAATCGCCATCCTGTGTATTTTCTGAGAGTAAGCAAGCACGAGTGTCTGAGCGAAAAGTACTGTACTGTTTTCAATGATCCCTGAGGAATCAGGGTTGTCATGTTCAGTGGTTTCCAGAAACTACCTAGACCACTGTAGAATACGGGGGTGGTAGTTGCACTGTAGAGCTAGCTGGTCTAACGGCTCACATATCCTGAGGGGGTGTCCGGAAGCAGTTGGGACACCAAGTCCTCAGTTTATGTCATCCAAAACGCGCAGGTCCTGAGGGATTCCTAGGAACTACACGACACTGTAGTACCAAGTGGAACAGAGGACCAGGACTGGTGATTGCATGACAAGGATAAGGAGGATCAATGGAGACATTGCAACAGAATCAGGAGAACCAAAGGGACCAGACCAGGACCAAAATGATAGGGCCCGCCCCATGAGGACCTAATATGGATGACCAGGACCAATGGACACAGTGCCAGGTGGGGAAAGAGCAAAGGGACTAGGGCCAGGAGCATAAAGATGACCCAAACCGGGAGCAATAGGAGTGCCAAACCCAAGAATACCAGGCGAAAAGGGCCAGGCAGAGAAGGACTCAGCAGACAAGCAGAATCAGGGGGGAGGATAAGTAGGGCCAGGACATCCAGGAAGGGAATATATAAGGAAGGGCCAGTAATGGGTAGGGCCAGGAAGATCAGAGCCAGGAAAGGCTAGAATCATGAGCACCAGATTCAAGAAATCAAGACCATGATGACCAGACTAAAGGTCTAGGGCAGATAAGAGTACCAGGATAACCAAACCAGAAAAGGAGGACTTGGAACAGAAACAGGAGAAAGCCCAATACCACAAGGCGTAGATGGACCAGAAGAAGAGGGAAGAAGACTGAGAGCAGGAGCATACCATGTGGTTCTATGGCCACATATTACAATATCCCTTTTGTAAATGATTATTATTCACACTTCTTATGCTGTCAACCCATAGAAACTCCAACCTTTCTCAGCCCACTTTTAGAACTGATAGTAACTATTTGCTAAAAAGTTTGAGCACATAAAGGAAATAAAAAGGCAGGACAATTCTGCCTCTGAGCTAGATTGATAGCAGATGTTGTCTGATGCTGAAACATGGGTGTGAGTTTGGATCAGAGGACAGACGCACTGAAATCTGGCAGAGGGGTTGAACGATGGATAGGTTAAAATGATTGTGGTTTGTGAAATATGGCAAAAAGGGTTTGAGAATTTCAGAGGGCTGAAGTCAGCAAAAATGGTCAATCCCTAACAAAGGAGGTCACGGGACTAGGGCAATCAGCAAAAGGGAGCTGAAGATCGTAATAAGGCTCTAATGAGTAGGATGGGGTAGGTCAAGGGAGGCTGCAGATAGATGGGGCTAGTTGGTCAACAAAAGGACTCTGAGTAAAAAAGGGCTGTGATTGCCAACTGCGATAAGACTGGGAACCAAGACTGGCAGTGCACCAGATGTGTGGTCGTGCAGAACTCTGAGGGCAAGAGGTACATATATGCAAGAAGTGTTTGGAAGGTAAACAAAGAGTCCAATACCATAAGTGCTAAGACTGGTAGAGTAGTTTGTGTGACTCCCAGACCTTTGTACTCACAATCCATGTGTGTGTCAGGTATGTGTATGTGCAGTTATTGTGCAGCAAGTATGTACTGATAAGACTCCATGTGTGTGAAAATAAGATTGCTGGGACTAGGGGAATGCATTTTGTACATCCTTGGCCAATGGAATTGTATGGACTGCATCCCTGTGGTTGGAGGGTAGAGATCCAAACACAGAAGTGAGGGAGTGGAGAAAGGGCTACCAATCAAAATTCAATTACGTCTTTGTTAAAGAAGGGCTGCTGATTAGTTCTTCCTGAAAAATGATATTTGGTAGATAGTTAAACTGAGGGGTAGGTCATTAGTTTTCGTTGTTATAGGTGAGGAAATTTCTAAACATGGCCTGCCCTTTGGTCTGTGCTTGATGACTGCTACAGGAAGGAAGATCAGCAGCAGAGATCTCACACTTCATTGTGCCCTTGTTTTGGATTCTCCTGCTGGGAGACAACACCATTGCTTCTTGCTGTGGGAGCCGCCTCCTTGCACAAGGGCTATGTCTAAGTTACGGCCAGAAATTGACATTTGAAAATGAACCACCCCCAAATAAGTTCTGAGATCTTAAACAGTGTATCCACATCTGCTCTCTGGAAAATTAGTATAGAAGTGTTACTGTGAAATGATTGATCCATGGATCACAAGAATGGAGGTAACAAAAAGCCTTTGTTTATTCATGGTGCCCCTTGACCTTTTTAAAAGAAATCCAAGTCTATGGGCACCTTTACTTACGAATGTTTTTGAAGCAGCTATTATTGGCCCTTTGCCCGCGTCTTGGAAGGAGGCAATAGTTGTCCCTGTTTTTAAAAAGGGCAATAGGAATTATGTTACAGGTCCATTTCATTGATTGATGCCACAGCTAAAGTACTGGGTAGGGTCCTCTCGCCCACCTAGAAGATTGGCCATCTATTACAGGAATCATATCTAACACACAATATGGTTGTAAGAGGGGGATTGGTACGACTGAGCAATGTCTTAATTTGTCCCTAATTGTTAATAAGCACGTGAAGGCCAGGAAGGGCTCCATCCACATGGCCTTCATGGACTTATTTAGTGCTTTCAACACTGTCAATTGGGATAAATTGTGGGCCATGATGGAAGCCATGGGTGTCGAAAAGTCATTGGTAATCCTCCTTCGCAGGCTTCACACCAATATTACAGTTACCATAAGACATGGCAATAAAGGGGAAAAAAACTCATCCAATTATCTCGACAGAGGGTGTCCAGCAAGGATGTATCCTAGCCCCATTCCTGTTTTTAATTTACACAAATGGGCTGGAGGCTTTTTTGTTAAGCAGGGAGCTTGACTTCCCCCTAATTGGCAACAAAGCTGTTCCTTTATTACCGTATGCAGACGATACAGTTTTATTGGCAAGGACAGCCATAAGCTTACTGAAATCTCTTGATGCTTTTACTTATTTTATGTCTTCCCTAGATCTAAAAGTCAATTTTATCGAGTCATACATAATGGTATGTGACCCTAAGACCACCAAAACGAAAACCTTCACTGTACAGGGTAAGAGGAAAGAAAAAGTAAATGATTTTTCGTATTTGGGTAATTTATTCAATAATCAACTGAGATGGGTACCACTTTTAACCATTAGAGCACAGCAGATGACCAGGGTAGTGGATGCTCTATTTAGATTTGCTTGTAAATTGGGACACAAGCCTGTAAAGGAATGAATCACTGTCTATAGAGCTAAATGTCTTTCCACCGCCACCTATGGGGCCGAGGTTTGAGGTTTCAAAGATTGTCTAAACTCGGACAACGCCTTAAAGATACCTTTATCTGAAGAAAAGATTCCATGAAATAGGTCTAGGATATCTTTTTGAAAACCCTAAAAGCATTCCCTCTAATGGTAAGGCTATTATCAAAGAGGCGCACCGCATTAGGGTAATATGCACGATTATCATAATTTGGGCAATATGGGAGTGTCCCACCTGTTTCCTGCCCCACCGCAATTTTATTTAACTTTTTCTATTAATTCTCAGTTCAGATTTTATCTAACAAGATTCCGTTTACGCACTGTGTACTTTCTGTTGGCATTTCCTCACCAAGAAGGGTGGTCAGGCAAGCTTACGCCTCGCCATTGCGATAATTCTTTGAGCCAAAGAACGTTGCACTTTGTATTATTCTGCACTTTATATAAATCGTCGAGATCAAGATTTTTGCTTCCATTATTAAGGAATCTCCGCTCTTGTTCATACATTGATGGTTATAATTTCCTGCACACATTGGGCACTGCTGATTTTGTATCCCCGTAGCTAATTATATAAAGTGCGCTATTGTAATTAGAAAGCGTTATGAGTGAAACCATATAAAATCACGAGTGCAATATTTTGACGCTTAAATTGACTCTTGTATGTAAATAACAAGATGCTGCTGTAATTTTATGAACTGTTTTTATCCTTCTAGAGTGATTGTTTTATGAACTGTAAAATGTTATTGGTTTTGGTAAACTTTTATGGTTCCCTGAACTGAAATAAAGTTATTCTTGACTTGACTTGATTGATCCATGGATCACAAGAATCGAGGTAACAAAAAGCCTTTTTTTATTCATGGTGTCTTATTTCCTATTTTTTTTTATTTTTATAACAAAGTCAATGAATACAATATCGCTCTCAGTTTCCTTTGCTCTGTATTTTTGTTACCTAAGTGTATTTCATCTAGTTACTGGGTATATTTCTTCATATTCCAATGATATTCAGTTTAATTATAATATCTTTCCTTTTCTAGTAAAAAGACATAATCCATGAGTTGATCATATGGTGGGGATTAGTTTACACCTCCAGATCCTTACCTCCTTGACTTTCTTCAGGAAATTCTTCCTGGTCTCAAACGAAATAGGAGGCAATGGCAATCTCTGGTGGCTTGAATGCTAATTCTGACCCCTTATGAATAACCTCTTTTTATCCCTGTGGCAATACTACCTGAGAAAATGAAGAGGTAGGTAGTCTTTTTTATCGCATAGCCAGAATCTTCCCCAATTGTCCGTCTCTTTCTTTCTCCTTTATATAGGGTGGAGTTCAAAGAGAATCAGGGAGGGCCCAAAGCTTCTGATTCCTTACTATTGTAGTTCCAGCTAGAGGAAACAGCCTTAACATCCTCAGGACTCTGACTGGGTGATCAGCCCTAAGAGCTGTTCCCAATGCCATCTATTCTATCACCTGGTTCTTCCCCCTTTTGCTGTCTCGTTATCACTAGTGAAGGGCTCTGGGAAATGAATTAGATTTGAATACTGCTGTGATTACCAACAAAGCAGTAACTTAGGGCCCGATCTAGAGTCTGTCATGAATTTGGAATGAAACCTCTGAATTATACTGCGTCGATGACTTGCTTACTGGGTCCTAAGCAATTGTTTCTATTTATAAAACTTCACCCTACATATCAGACAGCATCATCAAATGGATACAACATTTCCAGTTCTGGACTTTACTTCTTTAAATCATTGTTTTCAGGTGTTTTAGTCTGATTTATTTAATTGACCTGAACCAGAATTACTAATGGCAGAATGCATCTATTTCTTGCATGAAAACCCAGGGCAGAAAAAGAGGGTCCTGATAGCATGTTGCCTTTTGGGGGAATATTATATATGGTCCTGGAACATTCCCATGACTTTGGGAGTTCAGTGAGTACATAGCTGTAAAAGAGTAAACAGCTACACCTCGTCTTGCAAAAGTTTCAGTCATCTTTCTCATTACCCACATTTTCAGGTAAACTTAAAGGAACAGGAGCTTTTGTGCAGTAGAAGAGAACTCCAAATTGGTCCCCCCCAAGTCGCTGTGTATAGGCTCTTGGTATAATAGAGTGACATTCTGTGCACTGTCTTCTAAACTAACTTGAAAACATTCAAACACTCTCTTTAAGGGCTACTGGGACCTTTAAAATCATGAGTTGGTGTTGCTTTGAGTTGGTTTAGAACTCGCTTGATGAGATTGTGCTCCCTAAGCACCCATCTCCTTTGAGGTGGGTTAGAGTTAACTTGCTTAAGGAGATGGGTGCAACTGTGTTCACTATTTGTTTGCAGTTCTACTTGGTCACAAGACCTTGTTTACATCTGTGCTAGGCATAATAATGCATAATTTCAGCTGTTTGGACAGCAGCTGGGTAAATAGTGACATTTCTTTGCTATACACATGTCTACTGGCCGAACTGTACACACTGTCTACTATTTAGCCAGCTGACAGCTGAAAGTTACTTTTCGATTTGAATGGCTGCTGGCCAACCAGCTCATAGTTTATTTTATATAGTCAAGGGCCAGGTAAAAATGTCTGTTATTTATGCAGCGGCAAGGTGAATTATGAAGTTTATTTCCTATTTGCATGCATTGTACATGATGTCTGCTATTTCACCAGCAGCCTGGTAAAGAGTGAAATTTCTCGGCAATTTACCTGGTGACTGGACAAATAACGCATAATGTTTGCTATTTGGCTATTGACCGGTTGAATGGTGTACTTACTTTGTAATTTGCTCAACCTCTGGTCAAACGGTACATAGGGCCTGATTTAGATCTTGGCAGAGGGGAACTCTCCATCAGAAACGTTACGAATGTCCCGTCCACCGTGTTACGATCCCATTCTATCCTATAGAGATCTTAAAACGCTGGACGTGATATCCGTCACGTTTGTGACAGTGTATTCCATCCGCCGAGAACTAAATCAGGCCCATAATCACTATTATTTAGATACAGGTCAAGTAAAAAGTTCTTCCCTATTTGCATGGTTGTCAGACAAACAATGCAGAATCTAACTATTTAGCCAGCAGCGTGGTAAATAGTGAAGCTTCTCTGCTATTTACGCCGCCACCAGTCAAACAGTGCAGAATCTCTACAATTCAGCCCATGGCCATGTAAATAGTGACATTTCTCTGCTGTTTGTAAGGTTTCAGGCCAAATAGCGAATAATCCCTACTATTTGGCCAGTGGCTGGGTAAATAGCAGAGAAAAACTACTATGAACCTATGGGCCGACTAAATAGCCGCTACTGTCTGTTAAGTGCTCATAAATCTCAGTGTTCACTTCATGGAGGATTGCTCATGCCACTTACAAGGTTAGCGGAAAAGGTGTGGCACCTGGAATACTTCGATGGGAGTCTATAGACGGTGACATATGAGCACAAGAGAGGGCCCAGGATGGGATGCAAATTATTTCCTGCCCCTCTCGAGCTCCTGTCAGACAAGGAATGGGATGTGTAATTTAACCCTTAACGTCACGATCTTAGCACAATGAAGTGCTAGGCCCTGTGAGACAGGTTTTGATGAATGTCCCGTCTGATCACGCATGGCGGAGAGTCTAACGCTATGCACAGAATATGAACTTAATTCTCGGCACATACCACAAGAGAAGGTCAATATTTATGCAATGGACACCCAGGCGCTTTTCATTATGGGTAAGCCGAGTGCGCTTTTCTTATTGTATTTTAGCTGCCTGTTCAATATAAATGTATTATTTTGTGCATTTGCTTGCTCTGTATCAATATGTATCCATATGTCACCGTGCGGATACTGTCTGAGGGTATTTGCGTTTGTTGTTCATGAATGAAATTGTAATGCATATATTTAAAAAAAAAAAAAAAAACAACAGTTATGTGTAGAGATTATTCCCTAGAGTGGGTCGCAGTGATAAATCCAGCCTGTCACCCCCTTGTGCAAACAACACAGCCCTTAAAATTGTGTTCTGGGGGATCTTATTAGTATCAGACTGTCAACCTCAACAGACTATAGAATGATGATAACAGTACAGCAAGATGCAAACAGGAGAACAATAAAAACAATTTAAAAAAACAGAAGCAGAATAAGGAAATCTGGACAGCCAAGGCTGGCTTGCACATAGATCTTAAAGTTCATAAGTACATCTGCCCACTCCTCTTGGGAACTGTCCTAGCAATCATGAGGGTGATTACAGGTGCACAGCTCGAGCAGTGTGATGCTCTGTAGGCCTCAAACAGAAGGTGATGTTCAGGTATCTACACCACTGATCGGCATGCAGTGCTTAATTTGAGCCGGTGGGAGCACTGGAACATAATCATTAACACCGGTGCTTTTGAGCACCAGTTAAGGACTCATTCATTTTTGGTAGGCACTCCGGATTCAGGGCCCGATTCACAAAAGTAATCTGAGACAAAATCCTAACTTTACGACTTCCGGTATTCACAGAAGGCATTTTGGAGTACTAAAGTTAGGATTTTGTCTCAGTCAATCTTAAGTTTTGGTCTTAAGTTAAACTTAAGACAAACTTAAGTTTAACTGAGACAAAATCCTAACTTTACGACTAGGATTTTGTCTCAGTTAAACTTAAGTTTGTCTTAAGTTTAACTTAAGACCAAAACTTAAGTTTAACTGAGACAAAATCCTAACTTTAGTACTCCTAAATGCCTTCTGTGTATACTGAAAGTGGTAAAGTTAGGATTTTGTCTCAGATTACTTTTGTGAATCGGGCCCCAAGTGATTTACCCAGAATCACAAGATGCTGTGCCGAGGCCGAGACTCAAACCTGTTTCCCCAGTGCCGAAATCGGCAGCTCTGGCCATTATGCCACTCTCCCGCCCCACTTTCATGGTTAGTAGTTGGACGTGTTTTAGGCGTCGCTAACTGGAGAAATGGGCTGGTGCAAGCTGCTCCCTGACAAGTGCCCCGGCACTTTTTTTTTAATTTTTTACAAATGAACAACTGTTGGCTTGAGTGCAGCCAGAAGGGCTACACCCCATACCCATATCTGATGTAGATATACAGGAGGAGCCTCTCTCCACATCCAGCAATAATGCTGGGGAAGCGCATTAATGAAAGGCAGGCCGATTGTGTGACGCCGTCGGTCTCTCTTTCATTTTGCTGGTGGCAATGCAGCCTGTCTTTCAAAGGGGGGCAGAGCAGTGGCATAGAAAGGGGGGCGGTCTGCCCTCGGCGGCACGAGTTTTGTGGGGGGCAGCTCCCCCTCCTCCCCACTTATATGCAAATGCAGGGACCGCCACTGGCGGCCAAAGGTCTAGCTACGCCACTGGGGCAGAGGTCCCTTTAGAGCCGGTGGAGTGAGTTCCTGCAGCCGCATACAGTGTGATGTCTGAGGGGGTTCCATGGGACCCCCTTTGCCCGCTTACATTGGGCGTCCTTAAAGGGCATACTGACGGTCCTCATGTGTGGTGCACAATCAGGCAGATCCTTTGCCTTTGCGTCCATGTCTATAATATGGCGCGTGCGAAGAGGCAGAGTGTTACCTCTGTTGCATAGGAGCACACCCTATGCAAATGATAGAACATTCTCTTAAGATCATGGTAGCGCACAATATGTTGCCTCTTTCACTCTCCGCTCATCCTTCCAGACTCTTCTTGCTGTTTTGCATACCTAATATATATTGTACGGCAGCTGTTTATTGTCTTATGGCTGTGAAGCTCTCTGTAGCTTTCTGCCGCTGACTCTTCCATGTTTGATCAGTTGGTATTTCAAAAGATGCTTGAAACCTACATCTTCCCTCTTTAAGCTAACTTAGATTAGCTTTTGAAATTCAGCAACAGGACATCTCAGATAACCCTGTGCTCTACAAGTTTCGTTAATCAACATCACCTTCTGACCTCCAGAAAGATGCTTAAACTCACCTTTTTTAAAGGTCTATGATGCTCGGATACTGTTTGACAAGTCCAGAGCAACAATGCACATTCAGCTCCATATGTGTCTACTACACTTGGACTTCAATTATGATGGGGCCACATAATTCTGGTGTAAATTGTGTACCAGCTAATTTGCATTAGGAAACGTTGCCCAAATTAAAGGGTGCACAATCTGCAACTGATTATGGGTTTCACATATCAGAAAGGGGAATAGTGCTCCTATACCACCCATTTTTTCCATTCTGAACTGTGCTAAACAGTGCACGTGCATCATTTGCTCTCACAGCTGGTGTGAGAGCAAATACCAGCTGAATAGATTACCAGCTAGATCATGATCAGGGTCTATGTTTTTCAGTCTCTAATACCTCTAATGGAAACATGTACAATCAGTCTCCTTTTATCTTTGTCAAGACCGTACGTATTCAGGGCTCATTTATGAAAAGTGTCACATTGCTGCAGTAAACAGCGATACAACACCTTTCAGTGCACCCTCCTTGCGACACCATGGAAGTGCCGCATTTACTGTATGGCGCTCCATGCCTCAAGGATTGACAGATACTTCAGGAATCCTGACGTATCTGTCAGCGCAAAAATGGCGCATTGCTGGAGAGTGTCTGGAAACAGACGCAACTCCAGCAATGTGTCATTTCACATGGGGCACGCCCCATGTGAAAAGGCCGGTGTCACCAGACGTGAGGAATTGACGCAGTGAGGCCGTAGAAGTGTTGCAGTGAAATCTCATAGATTTCACTGTGACACTTCTACAAGTCTTTTGTGCGCTGGAATGCCCACCCTGTAAACATGATACCTGATGCAGGTATAATGTGGCGCAGAGGTTTACAAAGTGACGCATCTGCCTATATGCGTCACTTTGTAAATATGGCGCAGTGTGGCGCAATTTTTAGCCTGCTGCAGCGTCACAAAAAGTGATGCAGCGTAAGGGCCTCATAAAAATGGCCCTCAGTGTCTTGTGGGTCTCATAAGGCCATACGCAGTCAGTCCCTGGCACCTTTATCAAGGCCATGCACATTTCTGGCCAGATGTAAAAATGTACAGATGTACTAACATTGGGAATAGTGATTTGCAAATTGCAATTTTCTCTGAATCGCAATTAGGAAATCGCTATTCCAAATGTCTGAAACGTTTTCTTTTTAATTACCGATTCCTAGTGGGTTGCTAATTGACCTACCTTATGAATATTAATGAGGATGTAGGTCGAAGTTTGCGACCCATTAGGAATGATAGCCATCACAGAGATGGTGGCCTGCTGGGGTCAGCAGACCAAGATGGCTGTGATTGCTTTTAAATAAAGCAATTTTTTTTAAACGCATCTCATTTTCCTCAAAGGAAAATGGGATGTGTTTCAATTTTTAAAAAAATGAAACATTTAGCTTTTATTTTTTAAGAGTAGGCAGTGGAATGTGGGACTACTGCCTGGTCTTAAAAAAATTATTTTACCAGTCTCAAAGGGAAAGGGGTACCCTGGGGACCCCTTACCATTTGTGAATGACTTACCACCTCCTTTGATTTATGGAACACCTGTTCACTTTTATCTGTTATTGTATAATTGTGGCTGTCACAATTCTGTATCTCATTCTGTTGAGTCTCAACCAGCTGAGATATTTTACTTTGTCTATTGTACTAATTTACTTATTGAATTTGCATTTGGCTTGCATATTCACTGGATTGATTGGTAATCCACATAAACCCTTTAATCATATTCAGTGATTCCTGGTCCTTATTGTGGAGTCACATGGACCTCACAAATTACATTGCATTGTTGATGTTTCTTCCTTTTAATTTTTCATGCCATCTATAAAGGTTTAACTATTCTTTTGAGTAAAACCTTTGATGACTAAACTAAGAGATTACATTGCAAAGGCCCAGGACGCTCCAGCAAGATGGTAGCATGTTGGATGGTTAGCTACTGAAGCAAAGGGATTTAGTGTATCTCTTGGGACAATTCTAGACTTGCCCAAACCCAGCCCTAACCTTTAGAGTTCATGTCCCGATTCGGAGGATAAGCGGATTCCAGTGGTTCGAAAAGCAGTTGTAACAGTGGAGGAGTTAGCATTAATAGGGTTGAGTGTTTTAATTGTTAATGTCAAGCTTGTGGTATTTGCTGTGATTGCATGTTGTGATGTGATGATGTTTTAGTTGTGGTACAGATGTCAATGCTCTTAATGTTGAGCAGTTGAAGTTATTGGCCTTGACGTAGCCTAAGATCCCGGGATAGATAGAGATATAAAGTGTGTATTTTAATTTGTCTGCTACGTTTGGTGGTGCTAGCCGTTGGCAGCACATTTGAGATAGGGACATATACTTTTGTGCACAAGTAAGGTGTGGTTGGTGTAGTAGATACTATTGCGTAAAGGAAAAGCTGCACTTCTCCGGGTGATTCCCTCTGGTTGAGGTCTCACTCAAGTGTGTGTCTCAGTAGGTCGGAAAGTGTCGCTCTGAACCATTTCTTGTGTGATTGAAAACTTTGATTTCTTTAGTGGAGCAAACAAAAGTTATTTGTTGAAATTGCTTTGCGTTTTGTTTTTGCTTGCTTAGTGTTGAGAAGAGAGTGCACTCATGAAAATTAGAAAGGAGTGTGAACCGCTGCAAGGAGTAAAAACCCCATCATAGTGGGGCACGCTGAGATTGGTTGTTTGGTGTTTGTGCTGCGCTGTTATTGGTTAATATATCACTGAGTGTCGCGCTACGATTGGTTGTTGGCGCCGAGTGCGTACTGTGGGTAAAAAAATTATTTCCTGGTTTGAGACTAAATTTTTACTCATGATTATTGATATTATTGCTAAAAAATGAAATTCTTCAAGGCTATACGAGATCTCTTTAGGGGAGATGTGAGTCCTGTTTAGAAAAGGAGAAGAGGCGCCGCCAGAGGGCACAGCAGGTCATCATAAGGCCATAAATGTGTGGCTCCACAGGTGCATATGGTTGAATCAATGGCATAAGATCACTGGAAAAGAGGGTGCATTGATGTTTCCATGCTATGGCACCTTTAGTTTGAGAATTATTGAAAATCCGAGATGGGTATTGTACGAGATGAAGCCACCACTTAGACCCACACAGTGTGAGGCACTTAATGCCTGGGAGCATGTAGCTCATGACAGAGAGAAAGAGAACTATCAGGGTAGAGTCAGAAAGGCAGTACGTACTTGTGCCATAGCTAAATGCGATGCAGAACAACGAAGGTGGAGAACTGACATGATTGAAGGAGCTAGGTTATACCCTGCATTGACAAGGAAGGAACCTCTGAAAGAGAAAAAAAAAGGAGGATAAAGTAGAGAGTGCAGAACAGACAAAAATAGTGATAGCGATTCTGTTGATGACTTTTTGGATGTGTTGTTATCAATCTGTCCACCTCCGTAAAATGTGACCCAACCTGCAGGAAAGAATGGTGTTGTTACCGGTGGAAGTTGAGAAGGAGCCACCAAACCAGCGAATACAAGTCAGAACACTATGGGAGAGAGTTCAGGAATTTGTGCTCCTGTTAACGGGAAACATCCTTTACCTCGCAGTCACAACAATGATCTGCCTTTACAACCCAGCCACTACCCCAAATGTGAAGTTACCACATGTTACTTTACGACGCAAGTCATTACAACGATTTGCTTTAGGGGGTGTGTTGTTGGACTGGTGTTGGATTTTTATTTCCAACACCTTCCCTACTGTTGCATAGACTGGAGTTTAAATAATATTTATACTGTTCCATAGTCCAGCACCCCCTAAAGCAAGTTGTTGTAACGTAACTGCATTGTAAAGGCATGCGGGGTAAATGCATCTGGGGTTCCGTCATATAACCCATTTTAACCCAAGTGTTTCTAATACCACAGATGCAATAAATGTTCTGGTTACTATTGGTCCTGCAATCCCTTTGTACAAACCTGAGTCATCAGAAACCACAAAACATGCTTTGATGGTTCCTACTGGAGTAAATACGCCTACTACTGTTCCTGTTGCTTCTGGATAGGGAGATAGGGGAAGAACTCCTTTGGTCCCGAATATGGTGACTTCACCATATGTTGCTCCTGAATCCTCAGTAATAAATCAGACAGAACTTACCCCTGTAGGAAAACCATCTCAGAGATTGCAAAGTTCTCACATGTCCATTTGGAATTCACTCTAGTGTATCCCAAGCAGTAGTACCCAAGGAGTGGTTACACCCAATACTTCTGGAGTCTAAAATAGTGTTAATTCACGGAAATTAGACAATTTGATTAGGTTTTTCAATAGGTCCCCATGAGAAGCTGAGAGTTCAGGAGTAAGCAGAGACATTCAAACTCCGGGAATAGAGAATGCAATAGATCTGGTCAAATTAAAATTAGAATTGGATGAAATGATTTCAGGAAATCTTGATCTTACCAGATTGGATACCTGTCAAGAGAATGAGTTTATATATATATATATATATATATATATATATATATATATATATATAATCCCTTCGCCAACGCAAAGTAGGCAGCGCACACAGAAGTCAATTTCTCAATTTAATGTATTCCATCAATGCTGACAAATGCGTTTTGGCCGGAACGGCCTTTCTCAATGTAATTGAGAAGGCTGTTCCAGTCGAAATGCGTTGGCAAAGGGATTATCGTTTGGAATACACGGTTTCGACACCGACGGTGAGCGGCACCCGCCCAGCAAGAAGCGAGCGGCGATATTGGTGAGGAACTTGTAAACATATATATATATATTTATATATTTATATATATATATATATAAACATGTGTCCTAAAAAGAAAAGAAGGAATTTCCGCACTTCATTGTGGGTAAGTTGTATTTATTTCCAAACGGGTTCAAGGCTGCAGTAACGGTCTGTTACATTTCGGATGTGTTTCGGCCTCAGCCTTTGTATATATATATATATGTGTGGTGTGTCTGTGTAAAGTATATGAGTATATATATATCTATATCTATCTATCTACATATAGATAGATAGATATAGATATATATAAATGTGTATGTGTAAAGATGTTACTGATGTGCAGGACAAGCTCATGATAAGCTGTCTGAATTAGCCAGGATGTATGATGTGGATTTAAGCAGTGCTTAATTTGAGCCGGTCGTTTCCGGTGCTCAACACCGGCACTTAATCATCAACACCGGCACTTGAGCACCCGTTAAGGACATATTCATTTTTGATGGACACGGGGAGATTAAGTGATTCGCGAAGAATCACAGGATGTTGAGCCGACGCTGAGACTCGAACCTGGTTCCCCAGCAACAAAGTAGGCAGCTCTGGCCATTAGCCACATTCCCCTCCCCACTTGTTGGTTCTGTGTTAGGCGACACTAACAGGAAAAATGGGCTCGTCAAAGCTGCCTCCTGAGGAGAGCCCCGGCACTTCTTTTTTTTAGAAATTAACCACTGGATTTAATTAGGACCAAATCCTTGCAGAAAAGTTACTGTGTATGTTTTGATAAAAATGCCATAAACAGTATGACAACATCAGGAATGAAATTGCAAATTATTTGGTAGCATTTGAAAATGGAGTGGATCAGACAAGTGGGAAGGCAGATGGGCAAAGAAGAAAGACCCAAAAACCAGAAGGGAGGGCAGCCTCCATCTTTTGATGGAGAAGGTGCCTCAAGTTTTCTATTGAGAGAAGTGCCTGGTGGAGGTTATGTTTATGTACTGTGGAGTTGGAGTGATCTTGCATAATTCACAAATGAACTCCCCAAATTGAGAGATATACCCAGGTTGATCGATTTTTGAAGATTTAAGAGGAATTGTGGAAAGATTTGAATACCCGTTCTGACATTGTGGTACTGAGTGATTTGTGGGCAAAATGTAAAGTAGCTGTACAGTGGCCATAGAACGAGCACAGAGAAATCTGATATTGCACGCCCTGTCGCCTTTGGGGATGAAAAAGTATCAACAGATGATTACCTATTTGAAAGGAAAGATACTGGTGAAACACATTGATTGGGTTTATATTTACAGAACAACTCAGGAGCCTAAAGAAACTGCATTTTTTTCATGAGAGATTGTTGCAGGTGTTTAAGCAGCATAGCGGAATGGAGAATCTCAAATACAAAGATATGGGAAGTTTTGTGTCCCTGTTTGTGGCAGGATTGAGAGCTGAAGTTAGCATGATGACTCAACAGTATTTGATTTGTTAGCACAATAAGTCAATTGATGAGATTTTGAGGTATGCAAAATATTGTAGTGATGAATTGGAATTTAAACAGAAACTATTGAAGGATAAGTTGATGTTGGGACAGATGAAAGCAGCACAGAGAGGAAGTTAGTCAACCGTACATAGTGAATGTTGGTGCTAAGCAAGGTGTATATCCGCACGGAGTTCCTATGATGCATGGTCGAAATGGTTATCCACAACAGGGTAGAGGATGAGGTGTTCTGATTGACCCGAGTACTGGATTTGATGTTGCCACATTCAAGAAATCGAATCCATGTAATTATTGTAACACGTTAGGGCATTGGAAGAGGGAATGCCGTCTTAATCCTAACAGAGTAATGAATGCAAATCAAGTTAAAAATTCAGGGTTTGTACGGACACAGGTTAATAACCCTGTTCAACAACTAAATGTGCCAACACAGAGAATGCAAAGCCCCAGTGTGCAACAAGTCCCAGTGATGCAAGTTCCTCAAGTTCGATTCCACAGCAAAATGCAAAAGTCCTGAGATTTCATTCTAATCAGGTCCCAAATTTTAATCAGAATTCCTTCCAGATCCCGAACCTGTTTCAGCAGTTTCCCATGTTTGACACACTTGAGGGTTATGATTCAGATGAGTCACTATGAAGGTGCCTGAGAGGGGAGGAAGATTGTGTGCTTGGCGCAGTCTTAGAGGTGGACCAGAGTGGTCCATTTGTAGAAGTTGAGGTGAATGGCCATATCTTATCATTTCTGATTGATACTGGTGCTACCCTTTTCACTGTTAGAACAGTGGAAGTTCCAAAACTAGCCCTCTAGGTATAAGGGATCCAAGTTGTAGGAGCTGCAAATAAAATAAATGACAAATCCAGTAACACAAGAAGTGCCTGTTAAGATAGGATCTTTTAAAGAGAACCACCAGTTCCTGGTATGTGAGTCTAGTACTGTAAATCATTTCTGACGTGATTTACTATGCAAGTTACATTTTGCCATCTATTGCACCAAAGGGTGTGGAGTTTCAGGCTCACGACGAAGACTTCGCTTTTAAAATTGGTGAGTCAAGGGCCAACCATTGTATTGTACTATTTGATGTCAAATGATGATTTTCCACCAGATCTCAGAGATACTGTGAAACCAGAAGTCTAGGACTTCTTGGGTAAGGACATAGGTATCATAAAAGGAGTTGAACCTGACCACATAACTGTCAAGCCTAATGCTGAGTACCCAGGAACCCCTCAGTTTGACTCCCGAAACAATTACTGGGATTACACCGGTGAGTTAGTCAAAGATACAACAAGACAATTTGAAAGAGATGAGGAGTCCATGTAACTCACCCATCACAGGCTTGCAGAAGCCTAGTGGTAAGTACCACATAGTTCAAGATTTAGGAAAAATTAATACAATTTTAATTCTCTGTTGTCCTGTGGTACTAAATCCAGCTGTGATCTTATTTCAGATTCCATGTGAGGCTGAATGGTTAACTGTGATTGATTTGTGTCAGGAATTTTCTTCTATTCCCTTGCATGAGGTTATTCAGTATCTTTTTCCTTCAGGTTCCAGAACCTTGTTTTGGCATGGTGCCGAGTCCCACAGGGGTATACAGAAAGCACTTTAATTTTTGATCAGATCCTTAAAAAGAATCTCGATCCTTAATAATGCTCTGTATTCCAGTCCTACTGCAGTACGTTGATCACTTCCTGGGTTGCATCAGATACTCAGGAAGCTTGTAAATGAGACACAATTGCACTGCTGAACCATTTAGCTGAGAATGGACATAAAGTGTCCCCAAGTAAGTTACAGTATTGTCAAAAGAAGTTCTGTATCTCGAACATCACATTGAGAAGGGAGCAAGGAAGGTGTCACAAGTAAGAATCTTGCCGATTCTGAAAATGAATTCACCAACCACCCAGAGAGAAGTCAGGATGTTTGGGGAATGGTGGGCTACTGTCGTCAGTGGCTACTCAACTTTTCCTTAGTGACCAACCCTTTACAGAGGCTGTGGAAATGTGTAATGTGTCATGTGTCAGATCTGGGACCTTGGGATAACAATTGCTTTGTTGCCTTCTTAGAGCTGAGAGACAGTCTCTGTCGTGTCCCGGCACTCAGAATGCCTGATTATAACAAAGCTTTTGCTTTTTATGCAGTTTCAGGGAGGACAGTTCTCTCTCAGTGCTTACACAAATGCATTGAAATGCACGAAGAGCGATGGCTTTTTTCTCTACTAGTATTCTTGACCCCGTAGCTGCAGGGCTGCCTGGATGCCGTAAAGCTGTAGCAGGTGTAGGTGTCAAATGCAAAAAGAACAATCGATGGACAGAATGCAGAACAATGTCATACATTCACCCCAGTACAGAGATCTGGGCCTAAATCCATCGTTTTTTTGCTCCCCATGCCATTCCAGTTTGAACCCAGCCATATGCAAATCAGTCTTGACCCTGTGCCCAATGGGAACAGTCCAGCCCGAACTGCCAGGCCAGGTCCTCCCTGGACTGGAACCAAGCATCCTAGGACCGGTTTCGGGGTTTCACCCCTCATCAGCCATGATAGCTTGACTCCAGTGGCATGGAGAGCAGGGGACCCAGATCTCTTGACTGGGGAGAATGTTTGAATCATTCAGCATTCCGTCCATCATTTGTTGCAGTTACACTTTTCGCCCTAAGTGGGACGGGTATGCCCAGACGTGGGTCTCTTGCTCACTATGCCACTGGATTCAAGCTAGCCTGGATGATGAAGGGTGACATACCATGAAACCGGTCCCAGGATGCTTGTTTCCGGTCCAGGGAGGACCTGGCTCAGCAGTTCGGTCTGGACTGTTACCATGAGGCACAGGGTCAAGACTGATTTGCATATGGCTGGGTCCAAACTGGGGTGGCGTAGTGGGCAAAAGAACAATGGATTTAACCCAGATCTCTTGGCTGGGGGAGAATGTTTGAATCATTCAGCATTCCGTCCATCCTTTGTTGCAGTTACACTTTTTGCCCTAAGTGGGACGGGTATGCCCAGACGTGGGTCCCTTGCTCACTATGCCACGGGATTCAAGCTAGCCTGGCTGATGAAGGGTGACATACCCTGAAACCGGTCCCAGGATCCTTGTTTCCGGTCCAGGGAGGACCTGGCTTGGCAGTTCGGTCTGGACTGTTCCCATGAGGCACAGGGTCAAGACTGATTTGCATATGGCTGGGTCCAAACTGGGGTGGCGTAGTGGGCAAAAGAACGATGGATTTAACCCAGATCTCTTATTTATTTATTTATTTATAAAGTTTTATATAGCGTGAACGTGACCCACGAGGGTATCAGAGCGCTTTACAGTATAAGAACATAAATGGTTGAGGTGGTATACACGCATTCAAATGTGTCACTTTGTACAATAGAAATATAAAAAATATGAATAAACAAACATAGAGGACCATGATTCTGCAGGACGTTGTACAATAGACAGTTAATGAACTTTAGGTGATTGTGCAAGCAAACATACAAATTATAGCCTCTATCGATTCATAGTGGATATGAAATGTATAGATGACCAAGGGGACCCACAGCCAATTAAGCTTTACCCTACATACCATTATTGAGAAGAAAAAAAAAAAAAAAAGGCTGTGATATGTCTTACATACAGTAGACTCGTCCAATCCATCTGAGATAGGCAATGGTATTCAAATCTTAGAGATGACTCGGTGAAATCCTATAATTAAAACTTAGGACATGAATTTGTTCATTAGTAGTCTTTTTACTTCCTTTTTGAATGCGGTAAAGGAAGTGATTCCACACACTAGTGGGGGTAAAGAGTTCCAAATCTTTGGTGCAATCCCTGAGAAAGCTCTACAACCAGTTCTCCTCTTATGGAAGGATTGAGGTTTCAGAAGGAAAGTGCTCGCACTTCGTAGTTGTCTGCAGCCTCCAGACCTTTCTAGCTTTAGAGCCAAGTAACTGGGTGTATTGTTGTGAATTGCTTTGTGCGTCATGCAGGCCAGTTTAAGGTGTATTCTTGCCTCGTAAGGCAGCCAATTCAGTGCTTTCAAGGTTGGTGAGATGTGACTATTTCTTTTGGTTCCTGATACCAGTCTAGCCGCAGCATTCAGTGCTGCTCTCAGCGGAGCCAACTTGTATTTGGGGAGACCACAGAGGGTGGTGCTTCCGTAGTCTAATCTTGGTAGCACTAGGGCTTGTACTGCCGTTTTTAGATCTGCCTGAGGGAGGAAGGGTTTGAGTTTCCTTAATATACTCATCTTGTGATTAGCTCCCTTGGTGGCCATAGAGATGTGCGACTGCATATTCAGATGTTTGTCTATGGAGATTCCTAGGGATTTTGCTGAGTCAATGATGAGGGGGACACAGTCAAAGGAGGTTAGGTGTTTTAACCATAGGTCTAGCTTTGGTGTGTGGCTTGGTGGCGAGATGAGAATGAATTCCGTTTTTTGGTATTCAACATGAGGTGGTTGTTGGTGAGCCAGCTTTGCGTGTTCAGAAGAATAGTGTTGAGGGCAATGAAGTCATCTGGCGAGGTGATTTTCAGATACAACTGGGTGTCATCCGCGTACAGGTGATATAGAATGTTCGCTGATTTCAGTGCGTTCGCCAAAGGCTCCATTAGGAGGTTGAAAAGAATGGGTGATAGGGCAGATCCCTGCGGAACACCAAGTGTGACCATAGAAGTTTGCGAGAGTGAATTCTTCATCTTGATTCTTTGAGTTCTGTTATTCAGGAAGGAGGAGAACCATTGCAACACTGTGCCCGAGAGGCCCATCCTACGTTCCAATAGGGACAGAAGGTTGTCATGCTTGACCGTATCGAAGGCGGAGGACAGATCAAGAAGTATCAAAAGGCATGATTCATTGCGGTCAAGCATTTTTAGTATATCATCCATGATGTGTGTGAGTGCAGATTCTGTGCTGTGTCCTCGGCGGAAGCCCGATTGGTGACTGTCTAAGAGGTTGTAATTCTCAATGTGGTTGCTTAATTGAATTTGTACACATTTCTCCAAAAGTTTCGCCAAAGTGGGGATGTTGGTTATAGGACGGTAGTTGTTTAGATCAGATGGAGAGGCATCAGCTTTCTTTAGTATAGGTGTGACCTGCCCTATTTTAAGGCAGTCCGGAATGACACCTTGACTCAGGGAGGCAATTACAATTTTAGCCCATAATGGTAGGATAGATGTTTTTAAAATTTTGAACAGGGCAGGAGGCAGGGGGTCAGAGAAATGATTGGAGGGGTTGATTGCTTGAAGAGTGTTGTCGATAATTTGTTGAGAGATTGGCGAGAAGGTGTGCCAAGAGGCATTGTTTTCTGTGACTTCCCTGGATTATTAAAATGTACTTCGAATAGAGCGCCCCATTTAGGATCTTGGATCATAGTTTGCGGGAGGGCCATCTTGGATTGGATGTCTAGCTCAATGGTCTTAGTCTTTTCGTGGAAGAAATTGGCAAGCACGTCACAGGTAGGTGTGGCCAGGTCATTTAATTCCCTAGAGTTAGTTGTATTGCATGATTGATGCTTGACGATTTCAAAGAGTTTTTTGGGCCGGTTGATAGCTTGGTTCAGCTGAGTTCTGAAAAAGTCTGCCTTTGCCTTAAGAATCTTCCTATTGTAAGAATTCCTTAACCTTCTAAGGTGCTCAAGGTTATCCGTGGTAGGAGCCGATTTCCATAGGCGCTCTGCAACTCTTAGATGTCTACGCTCCGAGTTCAGGCCATCATTGAACCAAGGCTTGGAAATCTTATAGGAGAT
Organism: Calotriton arnoldi; assembly: GCA_963921515.1. Taxonomy (NCBI): domain Eukaryota; kingdom Metazoa; phylum Chordata; class Amphibia; order Caudata; family Salamandridae; genus Calotriton; species Calotriton arnoldi. Next base: position 619,002 of record CAWUFW010001916.1, read on the forward strand.
GTTTTTTTTCCTGGAGGGGCGCTATAGAGTCCAGGATTTCAAGTAACGTGGCATTGTAGAAGGTTGTGAGGTCATGTACATCAGTCATGTCCGTCATGAGGGTCAGAGCGGAGTTGCAACGGGTTACCAAGGAGATGGGGTTGATATTTTGTAAGTTCAGTTTCCATTGCCTTGTTTTTGAGGGTTGGCCCCTTTTATGAGTAACTTCGATATTGATGGAGAAGAGGATGCAATAATGATCAGACCAATCGCATGGGGTGATGGATTCTAGTTGGACGATGTTTGCTTTTGCAATGATGAGGTCCAGTGTCTCTCCCTTGTTATGCGTTGGGCTGTCACAGAATTGAGATAGCTCCTGTTCTGACAGAAACTCTTTAAGACAGCCTACAATATGATCGTTTGCGTTGTTCCAATGGAGGTTGAAGTCACCCAAGAAAATATGAGGAACTAGTGAGTTGGCATTGGATGCCATGATCTCCATTATCTCGTCGATACAACTCAAGTTATCGCCTGTGGGGTGGTAGAATATGTGTAGCTTGCTGGCGATGCATTTAGCATCTGAGATATTAATGCAGAGATAATCACAGGAGGTTAGCCCGATGGAGTCCGCTTGCTTGACTGATATTGAGTTACAATAAATGCAGGCTACCCCTCCCCCTAGTTTCCCGATTCTATCAAGTCGGATCAGGTCATGGGAAGGAGGAACCAGTAAGTCGAGAATGGGTGAGGAGGAGCTATTTAACCAAGTTTCTGTGAGGACCATAATGTCTAAATCATTCTCTACAATGAGATTGAATATATCAGTAGCATGTTTGCTAGCAGATCTGCAATTAATGAGCCCACACTTCAACTTGTTAATTGAGTGGTTTAAAGTAATCTGTTCTAAGTTGATATTTGTGAGGTTATCTCTATTCACAGATCTGTTATTGAGATTCGGTTCTCTGAGGGGATTGGTTACAATGGTTTGAATAGTGTCACAATGGGACTTGCTATTGTCAATATCCCGGGCATAGGATGTGAGGAGGTCGTCTATGTCTCTGTCTGATAATTCATCGCTTGACCTTCCAGGCCACGAAGGGGAGGGTAAATTACCCAGATTAGTGTTTATGGGGAGTGTGAACTTGGATATGCGTCTACTAGATTGGACGTTGCTTTGGTTATACTGACTAGTGTTGTCAGTGTGAGCATTCGTGGGGATATTGTTTCTCGTTTGGCGACTGATTTGATTCACGGTGTCGTTGGTGGCTCTGTGTAAGATAAGAAGATCTTTCGTGATAATAGAAAGGTTATGCATTTCGTCCTTAAGATGGGATAGGCCAGTAGCTAACTCATTAAGTTGATTGATCCAGACGGAATTGGGAAAGTAGGTAGTAGGTGTTGTTATATGTTATGTTATAATACACTTATAACGCGCACAGATACTCAAGGTGTGGGCGTATAATCAGTTATGGAGGGCGATCCGCCCATAGAGTCATTATGCATGGTCTCCAATTGCTTGGGGATATCTACATTAGGTATGGGTGTATGATCCATTATGGAGGGTGATCCGCCAGTATGTTCTATATGTAAGATAACGTTCTCCATTTGCTTGGGAATAACTTCAATAGGGGTCAATGCGTGAGGCTGAACCGGGAAGTTTAATGTGGGATCCATGTCCATTGGTGGGGTGGTATAGAGGTTAGGCAACCTGATGGGGGCTTCCTCGTGAAGTTGGGGAAAGGTCACTGAGTTCTGTGATTGGATGGGCGGGATGAGTGTAGCGGGTGTAAGGGTTCCCTCAGATATCGAGGAGGACAGTGGGTGAGGGGGATCTAAGCGATCCGCTTTGTATGAAGGAGGGCAGTGTTGGTGGCATCCAGTTTGGTGCCATCCCGCGAGGAGGGCAAGGATAACGGTGCGTCAGACATGATGAGATCGGTAGCAAAGACTAACCTTGTCTCTTCTGGTCTGGGGGGTCCAGGAGTGGACTCAACCAAGCGGACTAGGTGGTGGAGATTACTGGTGGTTTCAGCACTGCTGCGGATAGTGGTTGAGTACAACCCTATCATGCCTGGTCCGGGGGACCCATGTGTATTTGTGTTCGACGTGTCTGGGGGGCTGGACACCATGATAGGAGCGACATTTGTCAGATTGGGAAAGTTTGATGTGGTATTTTGAAGAAGAGGAGTTAGGGGGACCTCTAAATCCTGAAGATGCGAGGGTGCGGTGAATGTGCTATTCTTATTGTTTACTGCTCTCTTGAGAGTAGGGAAGAGCCTGTCGAAGATATCGAGATTATCGTTAGAGGCTTGTATAAGAATATTACCATTGTTGTAGATAGTAATGGTGGCATTCACTGGGTAAAGGTCTGAGGCGGTAACCGTCAATTTGAGGGCATGCGGGGATTTCTTCGTTATGGAAATTCGGAGCATATTGTAGAAGGTATTTCTCCATTGGGCACGTTTTTTCGTGTGGAAGATAAGGTCGTTGGCAATAATGCCTTTGTTAGTGCAGAAGTAAGTGTCTAAAACAAGAGTCTCAGGATGATTTATCATAAGCCGGTGCTTGAATTTCTTTGTCGCATTTTCGGAGAGGTTGGGTGGGTAGAGAATGGTGTAGGCATTGTAGCCTGCAGGTTCAAGGTCTATGGCCATTTTTTTTTTTTTTTTTCTTCTTTTTTTTTCTTTTCTTTTTTTTTCTTCTTCTTCTATATCTCTCTCGCTCTCTCTCACTCACTCCTACCAACTCCCGTCAATTGGGGTAGATTTAAACTAATATAAGAATTAAAATTAGTCTTACCAGTATATTTAGAGAACAACTCAGTGAGTATGAAGAGAAGAGGAGAAAGGGGTGTCAGTTCTTCAGCATATACAGCTGACTATGGCCACTCAAAGTACACCCTCACTCTGACGCTGCATTGAAGTCCCCCTTTTTTCCTTTCCCTTGAAAAATATCCATGTCCTAGTCCAGACATTTAGACCTGTTTCACTGTTAATAACAGTGTGGAAGAGAAGCCTGATTTATTTGTTGTCTCGAACAGGCGCCATTTTAAGGACAGTCAGGTTGAATGTAGTCCTGTTTCACTGTTTATTAACAGTGTGGATGTATCTCGAGCAGGCGCCATTTTAAAGTCAGGCATCCAGCTCTAAAGCTCTATGCCGATTCACAGGACCTCCTTGAGGGAATGCAAACCGCTTCCCCAAACTTAACTTAACCCCTCATCTCCTGCAGATAGCCAGAGGATCAAGCCGGAGAAACCAACACAAGGGTCACGAAGGAGGGGCAGACAAGCAGGAGAGATGGGCAGGCTGGAGAATGGCGCCCAGCCCATACGACCACCGGAGGAGATCACCTCTGCAACACAAGGGATCCACCAACTCCGCGATCCGGCGTCCGATGTTGGCAAGGCGATGTGCGCACTCCGCCCTCCTACTGCTCCCGCCTCCTGCAAGACCCCGGAGCAGATTTGAAGCAATGCGCAGTGTTCATAGACTCCCAGCTGCCTCGTGTGGAGTGAGTCGGTCCAAGGGTGGAGAAACGATAATCAGCGGCCGGTTAAAAGATAAATGGTGAAAAGATAAGTGGTGACTGTCCACCGGTCCGCTCTCCGGAAAACTGCTCGGTTCGAGTCCGGGACACAGAAAACTGACCGCCGCCATTTTTGCGGTCCGAAGCTGATCATATCGCCTGGCAGCAATCAGACTGTATCACAGGAACCCACCCGCAATCCTTCTCTGCGAAGACACGCGTCGAGACCCAGCGTCGCACCAACACTGATGGATCCGGCTCGCAAGACCCAAGTGCACCGAGATGGGCAATCTTTAAGCAGCGCTGGGGTCAGGCTGACCAGGTCGAGTGGCTGCAGGTCGGGGTCGCCACAGTGGTCAGACCAACATATCAGGTGAGTTGCCGTCCCATCCTTCTTTGAAGTGCATCTGTGGAGTTGCCCAGAAGATACACGAAGTGTAGGCAGGAGGCAGGCCGTAGTTGGTATGGTTTATGTAGGGATATCTACCAAAAGGTGATCCCAGAAACCTGGAGCTCCTGCGGGAGGCTCCTACACGGCGGCCATCTTAACCAAACAAGTGGGGGAAAATGTTTGAATCATTCAGCATTCCATCCATCATTTGTTGCAGTTACACTTTTCGCCCTAAGTGGGACAGGTATGCCCAGACGTGGGTCCCTTGCTCACTATGCCACTGGATTCAAGCTAGCCTGGCTGATGAAGGGTGACATGCCCTGAAACCGGTCCCAGGATGCTTGTTTCCGGTCCAGGGAGGACCTGGCTTGGCAGTTCGGTCTGGACTGTTCCCATGAGGCACAGGGTCAAGACTGATTTGCAAATGGCTGGGTCCAAACTGGGGTGGCGTAGTGGGCAAAAGAACAATGGATTTAACCCAGATCTCTTGACTGGGGGAGAATGTTTGAATCATTCAGCATTCCGTCCATCATTTGTTGCAGTTGCAGGTGTAGGTGTCAGCATCAAGCGATGCAAAAGTTTCACTATGGGTAATCTTCTTACTGTATGTGTGCCCCATTCAGTGGAGGTATTGTTGACATTTACACAAACTCAACACCTGAACAATAGTCGACTTACCAAGCATGCAGTAGTAGTAGTAAAACGCTATTCAAATTTCTGATAAGGTCACAAAAGTATGAACATATTATTTTTGCAGCTGAGAACGTGTCTGTTAGACCTGGCATCTTTTGGCTTGATTGGCCCTGTCTTTTTGCTTTTGACCTCCTTTTTTTTTTACTGTGTGCTGCATTTAGTTTTTTGCTGGTTTTAGGACTCTGGGCACTTTACTACTGCTGACCGATGCTAAAGTGCAAGTTCTCTCTGCGTAAAATGTATTGGTGATTGGTTTATCCCTGTTTGGCATATTTGATTTACCAGTAAGTCCCTAGTTAAGTGCACCATGTGTACCCAGGGCATGTAACTCAAATGCTACTAGTGGGTTTGCAACACTGATTGTGCCACCCACATGCATAGCTCTGCATCACGTCTCAGGCCTGCCACTACAGCGTCTGTGAGTGCAATTTTAAACTGCCATTCCGACCTGGCAACTGCACCCACTTGCCAGGTCCAAACCTTCCCTTTTAGTACATCTAAGGCACCCCTAAAGTAGGCCCAAGGCAGTCCCATAGGCAAGGTGCAGTGTATTTACAAGGTAGAACATGTACTAGTGTGTTTTACATGTCCTAATAGTGAAATACTGCTAATTTCATTTTTTTCACTATGGCAAGGCCTATCTCTCCCTTGGGGTAACATGGGGATTGTCTTGAAATATCTTTTAAGTGTAATTTCCAATTGGGAGCTGATAGAGATTTGGAGTTTGGGGTCTCACAATTTAAAAATACATCTTTTGGTGAAGTTGGTTTTTAAATTGAATGTTTGAAAATGCCACTTTTAGACAGGGAGCATTTTCTTGCTTAACCAGTCTGTGCCTCTGTCTGTCTGTAGAATACACATCTGGGTTGGCTGACAGTTGGGCTCTTGTACATTCACTCTAGACAGTCACACAAAGGGAGCTGAGGTGTGCCTTGCATATCCTGATGGCCCATAACCAGGCTGATGGGCCTTCCTGAGATAGAGTGGTGGGAGGAGTTGTCACTGACACCTGAATAGGGCTGTGCCTGTCCTCACACTAAGCTGTCTCCACCCCCCTGTAGTGTGTCTGGAGCCAGGTCAGAGAACGGCAGGGTCTTGTGTACTACAAAGGCTTTCCTTTGAAGTTTGCCTACTTCAAAGGCAGAAAGGGATATAAGTATTGGACCTCTGACACCCCAAAATCCAAAGCTGTCAGGAGGGACTGCCACTTTGCTGTTTGCTTTGCTGTGTTGGCCTGCTGCTTTGCTGCTTCTGTCCTGGGAGTGAAAGGAATGGACTTTGCTTTCTGTATCCTGCTTCAAAGGTTCTCCAAGGGCTTGAGCTGAGCTTGCCTCCTGTTAAGAAGTCTCAGGGTCATCAAAGACTTCACCTGCCAGTGCCTGGGCTCTTCTGCTGAGAGTCCTGACTTACCAAGTGGTGCCAAATCCAGTTCCTGGCCCTTGGAGGTGTAACCTGGTGATTGTAAGGAGGAAATCCATGCATCGACTCCCAGCACCTAATTTATAGATGCATCACTGCAAAAGATCAACGTATCGCTCCTGCCTGTCCTGAAGCATGGTTTCTGCTCGACACATCCACCACAGCTTTCACCACAGGCCTTGCCATCGCGGCGCATCAGAAAAATCACCACAGCGTGACTTTTGAGCACTGTGTTATCGATATACATGTCACCTGCTCCGAATACGACGCAGCACCTGCTTCACGGTTGTGAAATCGAAGCAGTGCCTGCTTCGCAGCTGTGGAATCAACGCAGTGCCTGCTTCACTGATGCAGCATGTCTGGATTTTTGATGCATCGTCCCTGGGCACCGATTTTTCATTGATACCGCAGTAAGGAACCAAGGCTGCGTGTCCAGAAACCGATGCATCACCTCCCCTACCTGTAAGAAACGGACACATCACCTCCCCTGCCAGTAAGGAGCCAACACATCAGCTCCCCTGCGTAGAAAAAATGGACTGACACATCACATCCCCTGCCTTTAAGGAACTGATGCATCCCCTCCCCTGTGAAGTAAGGAACCGACGAATCACTTTGCTTTCCGGTGCCTCACCTCCCCTGTGACTTGCACCGTCTTTGATTTTTGACGCATCTAAGATACTTTGTGCTACAACGAACACATCTATTGATTTCTATGGACCAAACTTGCTTAACCTTTTAAAAGTTATATTTTGACTTGTGTATGTTGGATTTTTGTTGTTTTGGTCTTGTGTTATTCAGATAAATATTGGCAATTTTCTAAACTGGTGTGGACTCCTTTTACAGTGTTTTCAGTGTGTTACTGTGTATGCGGTTACAAATGCTTTACATATTGCCCCTGAGATAAGCCGGACTGTTCGGGCCAAGCTACCAAGGGGGTGAGAAGTGGTTATCTTAGCTCTGTGACTCCCTTATCCTGACAAGAGTGAGGGTCCCTACTTGGACAGTTTGCTAAACCACTGCCAACTAGAGACCCCATTGCTAACAGTGTCCCTCAAGAGGTGCTCTACCATGAATCCTGCAACCCTTTTGCCCCTACCTGAAATTGAGGGCAATGATAGAGACTGTCTCAATGTCACTGAACTATGCACCAAGCCAAGACCAGATGTACAAGATGAGCCACTGACCGATTCTGATCTCATATTGTTTGTTGATGGGTCCTGCCTGATAGATGATGGAGGAACCCTAAGAGCTGCCTATGCAGCCTGCACAGTCGCAGGGGTAGTCAAAGCCTCCTGGCTTCAAGGAGTAACATCCACACAAGTGTCAGAATTGTTTGCTCTTACTAGGGTGTGCTGTGTTTTTGAACAGCTGAAAGTGAAGATTTTCACTGATAGTCAATATACCTTTGCTGATGTTAATGACTTCAGTCAGCTATGGTCACAGAGGTGATTCATGACTTCATCAAGATCGCCAATCCACAATGGTACACATGTTATGGGATTGTTGGAGGCACTGCAAATGGCTACCTAAATTGTGGTTGTGAAATGTTCCGCTCACCACAGCGGAGATGACTATGTGATAGTTGGCACCTGATATGCTGATGAGGGTGCAATATACTGTGACCATGGGGTCTGCACATTCAATGGTGAATATGTACATGAATCTGAAGATGAGACCAATTACAACCATTTGTTAATAACAGCTGATACTTGGACAGAAGTTAAGAGGTTACAGGAGGAAGTGCCAGAGGCAGAAAAGCAAAGTTGGGTCAGAGCAGGTTATGTCAAAAGAGATGATGACATTTGGGTTTCAACAGATGGAAGACCTGAATTGACAGATAGCTTGTTGTCTCCAATGGCTAGACATGTTCATGGTCCTGCCATTCTTGCAAGAGATGCAATGGTCAGAATGTTTCAACAGAATTGGTTTAATCCCTGATTTAGGTTGATGGCTGAAGGATTGTACTGCAGATGTGTTGTGTGCCAACAGATGAATGTAGGAAAAAGAACTGCAGTGACACGGAGCCACGTAGGAAGATCAGGTGGTCCATTCAACAGGATACAGTTAGACTTTATCGAGATGTCTGTGTGCAAGGACTGATTTATGTGCTGGTGACTGTGTGCATCATCTCGCGTTGGGTTTTGGCCTACCCGACCAGAAGAAATGAGTCTCACAGTAGCTAAATTGTTGTTGAGGGAACTAACTGATCCTCAGGTTTGGTTTCTCTACTGCTCTGGAGTCAGACTGAGGGACTCATTTCAATAATTTGATCCTGAAAATGTTGTGTCCAGCATTACAAGTGGAGTAAAGACTACATTGCAGTTACCGACGTGAGGCTTCCGGGATAGTGGAGCAGGTCAATGGTACCTTGAAGTCCAGATTGGCCAAAGTGTGTCCTTCAATGTCTTCAAAGTGGCATGATGCTTTGCCTCTTGTACTAATGAGTCTTCGCAGCAATCTTGATCTGAGGACAGGACTGTCTCCCCATGAAATAATCATGGGTAGAGCAATGAGACTGCCCGCTGTGCCTACAAATGCGCTTGTTAACATTAAAGATGACATGACTGATTACTGCAAAGGACTAGCTGATGTGGTGTATTCTGTGTCTCGCCGGGTTGAAGCTGCTATGCCCCACCTCATCAGGAGCAGTGCCACAATCTCAGTCCCGGCGACTGGGTCCTGGTGAAGAAATAAGTTCATAAAATATGTTTGGAACCTCAAGAGCATGGACCTCATCAGGTCCTACTCATAACGAACACTGCTGTTAAGTGTGGAGGGCTCCCCAAGTGGATCCACGCTGCCCATTCTTGCAGAGTGGAGTGCCCCCTTGATGATGTGACAGTACCTCTCCCAGAAGTACAAGCTACAACTGGAAGGCAGCGGGAAGAGGTTGAGCGAGTCACAGAAAATTGGCAAGAACCTGAAACAGCACATGCTTGACCTGAGGGAGGTTTCAATGAGTTGACAGTTGAGGTTGAGACAGGAGAGTCTTGTCCTGTGGTGCTGACTGAGCCAGATTCAGGCCCTGATGAAGGGCCTGGTGATGTAGTAAGCCAGGTGGGAGCTGGAGACAGTTGGCCAAGAAGGCAGAAGAGAGAGCGAGACTGTGTCTACCTGCAGAATGTGGGCCCCACACTATCCCAGAAGACACTGAGGATTCTGGTCTGAGTGACAGTGAAGATGAACTTCAGGAGATCAAAATGAGCTAGGGTACCCTGTCAGAGGTACTCATTCCCTGAATGGAGATACTTTTCCGCAAATAACAGAGAGAGAGAACTTTGGGATTTTGAGGATTTCACACACTGGGACCGAACCAACAAAAAACAGAGGGGGGATTGCCATCATTTACAAGGATGCCGTCCGCTGTATGACCTTCTCAGATGAATTGAACCCAATAATGGAGCATTCCAACTCCACGCAGGCGGAAAAAGCACCATCAGAGGCACCCTCACCTACAGACCTCCAGGACCATGCCCCAGCTTCTACAACCCCATCCCTGACACCATTGCCCCCATTGCCATCAACTCCAAGCACTATATCCTCCAGGGAGTTCTTAACTTCTACCTTGACGACACCAGTTATCCCAACACAACCGACCTCCTGGAAAGCATGAGCAACATCGGCCTCAAGCAAATTGTCACTAGCCCTACCCACATCGCTGGACACATTCTCAGCCCCATTTTCATGTCCAGCGACAGAATCAAGTACCACCATGTCTCTCAGCTCACCTCGACTGACTATTACAACGTCCACTTAACCATCTCAGAACCTACCAACACGGGCGCCTTACCATCCAGCTCTATGCGCAGAAATTGAAAAAAGATGTCAGACGAACAATGGAACAAGGCTCCCAACTCCCACCTCCCAAATGCAACGTCCAACCCAGAACAGGTGGCAAAGAACTTCTCTCAGTCGATCACTGAATGCAATGACACAGTCGCCCCCACCAAGCCAGCCAAATCCAAAAGACCTGCCAGAAGAGCCGGCTGGTTCACCATGGAGCTGAAATCCACCAAACGCAAGTGCCGTCAACTAGAGAGGACGTGGTGCACCAGCATAGAGACAGGAAACCATACCACCTTCAAGAGAACACTCAACCACCACCACAGCCTCCTGAAAGAATAAAGAAGAGCGCCCTAGCAGACCACATAGAAGCCAGCACAAACTGCAGTAAGGAGCTCCTCACCATTGTGTAGGAGTTCTCACACCTCCAACCCTGCAGCGGCCGGGAACAACATCACCCCCTCCCCAGAACTGTGTGACACCCTGGCGGAATTCTTCCACAACAAGATCTCGGTCATCTACGAAAACTTCAAATCCCAACCCACCACCGCCTACAGCATCATCCTGCTCACACCCTCAAACATAAACCCCAAACACCTGTTCACCCACTGGGACCTTCTCACAATGCAAGCCACAGTCTCCATCATGAACTCTGTGCACTCTGGTGCACCCAACGACTCCTGTCCCCACCATGTCTTGAACATCGGGAGCAAGTCGATTGGCAATGAGCTCATGAAAATCCTGAACACCTCCATCACCTCGGCCTTCTTCCCTGCTGACTGGAAACACACTGAAGTGAGACTCCTCCTGAAAAAACCATCTGCCAACCCAGCAGAGCCAAAGAACTACTGGCCATTCTCCCTGCTCCCCTCTCCAGCGAAGGTTTTTGGGAAGTCAATCAACCAGCAGCTTACCGAACACATGGAATGAAACAACCCCCTGGACCCCTCTCAATCTGGATTCTGAGCCAAGCACTGCACCGAGACAGCCCTTATCACAGCCACCAACGACATCAGGGCCCTCCTCGATCACAGCAAAATTGTAGCCCTCATCCTTCTGGACCTATTAGATGCCTTCAACACCATCTCGCTTCACATCTTAATCAACAGACTCCACAACATCGGAATCCAGTGCGACGCCCTCAAATGGATCACCACTTACCTCACCAGAAGAACCCAGAGAATCTGCCTTCCACTGTTCACCTTGGAACCCAAGAAGATTATCTGCAGCGTTCCCTAAGGATCATCCTTCAGCCCCACCCTCTTCAACATGTACATGGCCCCCCTAGCTAGCACCGTCAGATCGCACAGACTCAACATCATCTCCTGCGCTGATGACATCCATCTCATTTTCTCCTTTTCAGCAGAACCCTCCACCACCAGAGATAACTTCCAAAGATGTATGATAAATGTCGCCGAGTTGTTGAAGGACAACTGTCTCAAGCTCAACACTGACAAGACGGTGGTCATCATCTTTGGGAACAACACCTCTCTATTAAACATGCATGGTAGTCTGCTGAACTCGTTCCATCCCCTGCCCCAACAGGCCATACCCGCAACCTCGGCATCATCCTGGACAGAAAGCTTTCCATGAAGAAACCTGTAAACGCAGTCTCATTCCCTTGCTTCCACACCATACACTTGCTCCGCAAGATCTTCAGGTGGCTCCCAGTCAACACCAGAAGGACCGTCATGCAAGCCCTCATCACCAGCAGGCTGGACTACCCGAACGCGCTTTACATAGGAATCACAGCACGCCTCCTGAAGAGATTACAAACAAAGCAAATCTCAGTGGCTAGACTCATCCTCGACCTCCCCAGACAAACCCACATCACACCCCACCTCAAGCACCGTGTCCAGAAGAGATTCCAGTTCATGATGTTGACCCATGCATACAAAGCCCTGCACAACGAAGGATCAGCTTACATCAACAAACGCTTGATCTTCCACCAACCAAACCGACACCTACGATCCGCCTCCCTCTTCCTCGCAGACACCCCCCGGATCTGCCAAAGCAACAGCGGAGGATGCTCCTTCGCACACCTGGCAGCCAAATCGTAGAACAACCTTTCCCTGCACCTCAGGAACTCAGGAAAGGACTCAAGACCTGGCTGTTCAAAGAACGGATCACCACGTAGCTTGATGCAACCCCAGCGCCTTGAGGCCCTCACTGGTAATTTGCCGCATTTTACAAATCTTTGATTGATTGTGGATAACATTGCAATTCCAGTTGAACCTCCATGAACTAAAGATTGAGGTTGAATTTCGTTCTGTTTTTTGCCTTGCCACTGAATAGACTGACACAAATCATCATTGGGATGATCTCTAAACTGAACTTTGATCTGTGCTTTTACTTGAGACAATCAAGTAGACTTTGTTAAAAGAATTAAGAAGATTACCTAGGCCAGAGGCTGCTGGAGGAGTGTAAGGGTGTCATTCAGAAGAACACATAGTAGGTCTAAGGAAGACTCACGAAGACTTTGTCAAATAATTTCATCACATGATTTATGGACTTTGTTTGTCATTTCCATATGTAGATATGCATAGAAGAAATCCACTAGCTGTAGTGATAGTGATAATGAATGAATTTCTAAAGCACACGGCTACTCAAAGAGTGTCCCGGTGTTATACGGTATAGTCCAAGGTAAACAAAGGGAGAAGACAGTTACTTTGAGGAGAGCCTAGTCTTAAGTTTTTTCCTAAATAATGCTTCATCATTTATCTGTCGCACATTCAGAGGGAGATTCTTCCAACCAACCAGGCTCAGAAAAGAGAAAGAACAACCTCCCACTTTAGCCTGCCAAACTCTTGGAATTCCGGCCAGATAGTTATTGGAGGAGTGTAACATTCTCGGCGGGCTACAGTTGGCAATCCTGGCAGATAAATAATCATGTCCTGAATGGTGTAGGGCTCTGTGCATTAACAGAGTGGACTTAAAAAGAATCTGTTTTTCCACAGGGAGCCAGTGTAATTTATTGCAGATTATAGTAATATGTTCTCGTCTAGAAAGATCGATACCCAGCCTAACCACCACATTCTGAACCGTATGGAGTCTACTCCGAAGGTATTTTGGCAGGCCCGCATTAAGAGCATTGGCATAGTTCAATCTGGACATAACCAAGGCCAATACCACTGTGATCTTAGTAGGAATTGAAAGAAACTGCAAAAATTGTTTTGCTATGCGTAAAACGCTAAAACACATGCCTACCACTGAGATAATTTGGTTATGGAAGGACATTTTATTATCAAATTTGATCCCCAGATTTTTTACGGAGTCTTCAGTAAACTTTGCTTAATGGTCTGATTCTAGAGAAGTCATGAAAACTGATAACCATAATATACGTAGGTTCTTATTAGCAGGTGAATTAATAGCTGTGATTGTGGTGTTATCTTACATTCACTTGATCTTAAAACACTGCATGTTGATTCATCAAGAGGAGATTTTTTTACAACTACTTATTTTACGTTTGTAAACAGTTACCTGCATCAGCTGCAGAGGGCATAACTTTCCATCATATTCCTCAGTAATATTTTTTGAATAATGATTTAGTTCTTACAGAAGTTCCCATGTTTAAGCATTTAAATTGTCACCCCAATGCTAAGGAGATGGAAACAGCTGATTGATTTTAAAAGCCACCATCACATTAGATACTGCTCATGCTCACAGGAACAACCTGACTTGTTCCTTGACAGATGTTGAAAAGAAATTCTTAGATTTAGTTGAAGAAAGGAGAGGAGCAATGGAGGCTAGATCAAAATCAGGAAAGGACCAAAAGTATAGAAACAAGTGGGCTAAAGAAGAAGTAGAGCTTCAAGAATCAGGTACCATGGCCGCACTGTTTCTGCAGTGGAAACATAAATCAAAATTATGTGTACTTAGAAGTAAATCTGTAGTTCACACTAAATTTATAGAAAAAAGTAACTGTGATCACATGTGTAAATATGGGGGAGATTGGCCATTATTTATGGGGGTCAGGATCCTGTTATTTCTCCAGTTTATTATGTTTGTGGAGAACATGCTTATTTTACATTACCACTGGGTTGGTACGGTTTGTGCTATTTAGGAATGGTTTTTCTGAAGATTCATCATGTAGAACATTTAGATGATCCTGTGTGGAGTTCACATACTAGATTCAAACGAATCAGTAGCAGTACTAAATAGCTGGAAACATATTTGAGGCAATGGTTCCTTCTGTTGGAATAGTTGTGAATGATTTCACAATTAGAAAGTTGCCCACCATAGTTGATAAGTTATCCACTAGTACTGCAAGTTCCTTGTTAGCTGTGGACACTGAAATTATAGCTGTAAGGTCTATGGTATTGCAGAATCGTCTTGCATTAGACATGTAAAAACGTGGCTTATTAACTGTGTAGCTTAATCTTATTTCTGCTTTTTATGGTTCTTATTGGTTTTATACTTCAGGTCCAGTTTCGTCTTTCACTGTGTTTTATTTTCTGATTCTAATGACACTAGCAGCAAGATGTCATATGGCATTAGCACGCTTAACAAACCCATTAACATTAACTTCCTTCTGGCAAAGGAGTGAGGAGTCTGCAAGATGTTGAAGTTTGAGCAATGCTGAACCTATATACCTAACTAGAGTGAAGAATTGAAGAAATATATTAAGAACATTACAGACTTAAAGGTAGATTTAAAGGAGTTTGAATCCACAGGTGCTTTGAAAGCAGTTGGCAATGGATTTGCTGCCATAGGCAAATGGTTTGGAAACCTTAGAAGTGGAATATTTGATTCCATTTTGAGACCCCTTGTGATAATTGCCATTTGTGCAATATCTCTGTTTGCAATCTTTAAGAGGTACAGGTATATGAAAGCAAAAAGATAAGTACAACAGTAGAGGGGGGAATAAGGAGAAAAAGAAAGGATGTGGAACTGGAGGAGAGTCAATGTAGATACTACGGTGACATGAAGTTCTTGGAAGATTCCAGAAAAAAAATGATGAAAACCTCAAGGTTTTGATTGGTCAACTGATAAGATTCATATGTTGATTGTGATTTCTAACATTGCCATCAGAGGGGGGATAGGAGCAGTGTAATATGGGTCCATCCTTACACATCAGAGAGTTGCAAATATATACAGGCACTTGACATTATATTCACTGTGTGCCTCAAGTTTATTTTACGTGTTTGAAGCATCTAAACACATTATTGAAGTGTATTCACTGTAGAAACTAGAGATTAATATGCACGTGTGCACTAATTTTCAGATTAAACATGAATCATGTATTCTTCATTTATGTTTTACACTTACACTTCAAGTGATATTTGTATATGTAAACATTTATTCTTTTACAAACTTTTTTCAGTTCTTTTAAAGTTACACATGTGCATGTATAACCATGTAATCGAAGTGCACATTAAATGCTCATTTAATTTAGCCTGACTACAGGCCTCAGTTGGATACATTTGCTTGAGAACATGCATTCCTTTTCTTGCAGGTTTATTATTTCATTAGCCAGAGAAAGGCTCATTGTCTGTATTAGACGACTGATAGAGAGGCCTGAGAGAGACTTGACATCGAATGTGGAGGAGCGTTGGTCAAAAGAAGCTTTCTGTCCATCATGTACCAGTGTGGCAAGATGTTCAAGGCTGAGAACGGCAGCCTTAGTTCGATGTATTGAGAATTCAGAGCTATGTTGAGGATACACTAGAGTAGTGTTGTGATTGGTTCCTGGTGGTATTATAAAGATAACGTGTTTGAATCTCCTGTTACTTTTATATTGATGTTCCCATAGTTTGCATTAGAAGAGATTCCCTTTAGACTTTGAGAGGTACAGACCTCTCTGTTTGCCCTATCCTTGCAAGTGTGAAGCTTTATGCTTAACACTTATCTCTTTTTCTTTGGACTTCTACTGAAGTCTGATCATACTGACACCTTCTTCTATCATGCTCCTGAATTAGAAACCCTAAAATGATTCTATACTTGACCCATATTAGAGTAGAGAAGGGCAGCTTCTTTATGGGACACCTGTTCACTTTTATCTGTTATTGTATAATTATGGCTACCACAATGCTGTATCTCATTCTGTTGCATCTCAACCAGCTGAGAAATTTTACTTTGCCTACTGCACTAATGTACTTAATTCATTTGCAGTTTGCTTGCATGTTTACTAGATTGATTGGTATTCCAAATAAACTTCTTTAATCATATTCAGTGATTCCTAGTCCTTATTGTGGAGTCACATGGACTTCACAAGTTAAATGGCATTGTTGATGTTTCTCCCTTTTAATGCTTTGTGTCAGCTATAAAGGTTTATCTAATCTATTGAGTAAAAACTTCAATGACTTGACCAAGAGATTATGTTGCAAAGGCCCAGGATACTCATGCATCCTCCATGTTAGAATAAGAGAGGATGGGGTTTAATTTGACCACTACAAAGTGGTCAACATGTTTGTGCTCAACTGACACCCTCGAATGACATGTAAAGGCTTTTGTCAGAACTGTCTGTCCCTCTCTGCTTCTAATACCCATGGTATGAGAAGTGAAAGATAAATCAAGAGTTACAAATAGTTTTGAACAGGAGACTCAAATAGATCTACATGGCTGGTAACCGGTATTGGAAGAGAAGATGGCAATTTTAACGTAAGTATGGTGATTGAATCAATGGGATAGATCCACTCGCAGAAAGAGAAAATATAGTGACAGCACTCTTGTGGAATCACACAGTGATTGTAGGTGGGTGAGCACAACACACACAGCCCTAAGTAAGGATGACATAGCTTTCTTATCTAGTGTCACTTAAAGTATCTCGACTCCACAGTCAGGCCAAACCAAAGGTTCTCTGTTAAATAGGCACATAGCACAAAACCTTAAAATATATGAAGCATAAATGCAATAATAGTATTCAAGCAGGAACCACGGACAGATAAATAAAGGATAGAATAGTTCCTCTATGAGAATTGCCCATATTGTGATGTTTTCATGGACAGATGTATGTAAAGTGAAAACGGCTTAAACTAGCCTGTCATTGTGAAGACAATCGAGTTATGTCAACGTATCCTAGAGCTATGTAAATAGAGGAGTAGGCTCTTCTGTGAGACATATGTTATAGGTCAAACAAAATTTTCACATTCAATGGTTAATAGTTATACGGAACTAAGTATGTAGGATGTTAATGACTACAAATAATTTAAAGCTAAAATTAGACC
Source organism: Calotriton arnoldi (assembly GCA_963921515.1). Taxonomy (NCBI): domain Eukaryota; kingdom Metazoa; phylum Chordata; class Amphibia; order Caudata; family Salamandridae; genus Calotriton; species Calotriton arnoldi. The sequence goes on from CAWUFW010001916.1 coordinate 635,961, forward strand.
ATTGTAGAGATTACAAAAATGTTAGTTGTTATAGATATAGTCTTCTTGATAAGTAAATAAAATTATGGAGGACACTGTCCAAAGCGGTGGACACCGAGCCACTCACCTCACGCCTGCATACCTGGAAACCATGTGTCACCAGAAGCTGACAGTGCAGGTAAGTGCGTTAGGGCCGGGTGGGTGAGGGATTTAGACAAACGACGATGAAAGACAATTAATAATTTATTTAATTTTCCCTCGTGCTGGTCTTTCGAAATCCCCCCCACCCGACCTCACCTCCCCACCGCTCGTGCCCGCACTGGCCGCTCCTGTAATAGTTTCACAGTGAGAATGCTGCCTAGAAAACAGGGTCGACATTGAAAGGGCACGAAGCAGTTCCCTAAATAAAGAATGGCCCAGAGGGAAAGTGTGTGGGGACATGGCACATCATAACGTGCTGGTGTAACGTGCGTTTGAGGAATCTGAGGCTAAATTAGATAAGCAGTTTACAACAGGCATCTTAAAGTGATGTTAGAGGGTCGTGGCAAATATTCATGGAATATGTGGCCTGGAACAAGGGACCACATCTGCAGACCTATATGATAAAAGGCAATCATGAAAGTTCTAGTATGACTGATGTATATATTTATAGAGTTGAGGTGTATTTGTAATTGATGGCGCTCAACAGATTGAGGACCAGCGTTCGTGAATCAAGGCTGTAAAAGTGCCAGTTATCGTCAAATTAAGGAGACGTTTGTTATTGGAGTGAGATGTCACGGTTCAACGCGCATAAAAAAGCCAGAATGAGAAAAAAGCAGTGCAGAATGTCTTAAAAAACAGTAGAATAGAAAAGTTGAATGAAGTCGCTTGAGAGTCGTCAAGGACTTGGGGACTTAAACATTTCAAATCGTCAAACGGAATAAAAAAATGTAAAACAGTAAGGAAGTTTCCACCAAAATAAAGTTTTAGCTTACACATTCTCCCCTCTGCAGTCCATCTCTTTCAACATAGCACCTGCTCTTCAGAGAGTAGCCCTAACTAGACGGTTTTAGGAAAACACCCCATAAGCTCTCGTCACTGAGGGTAGCAGCTTGCACCAGAACTCTCCAACGATGGTGCTAGGGATGGCCCAATGATGAAGAATGCCACACAGGGATGGGGAAGGGCACTTCATCCTTTAATTGTAGATCACCTTTGCATCTGACATTGTATTTGTGTGATGCCCTACTCACTTCTTCGTCCAGCAAGGGGTAGTTTTGTGGTTTTGCTATTGTTTGGAGGATATACACCCTTGCTTATTTTTCCTCCTTGTTTCCTCCTATGTGAAGAATTATCTTTGACTGTGTACATTGCTTTGCTACCTGTAGGCTAGATTCAGGCTGTAGAAATAGCACATAAATATATCTTCTACACACACAAACACACATACTCAGCTACATGCATGCACAAAAGTACACACACAGACACATATGCAGACATGTGAGCACACACACGTAAACAAGCAGACAAGTTTATACGTAGGATCAAAAAATGTCGGCAGCAGGGAGAAATGAAGGTTGCAGACCAGTTTTCCCCCAGGGTGCTTCATGCTGGCCAAAGGACAGGGTGGGGATAGGTTAGTGTAGGGGTAAGGGGCGGGTTGTTGATGGTGCTATATAGGCGTCAGGATAGGCGTATCCGGCCTCTTTCTGACACCAAGCACCACCGGGATACGGAGACAGTTTTGTAGGTCCTCCGGCCCACCCTACAGGTTGTAGGAGGCTACTGGTGGTGGTTGATTCACAGCGTGTTGCCAGTTTAGGAGAGTTTGCAGGGTGTAGCCAGTGTTTTCGGGGGGTGGTGAGTCACATGAGGGCATATCCACCCCTTGAAGGGAGGAATGGAGCACACGGTGACTGATGGCTGTGCGCAGGATGCGACGAGCAAGTGAAGGATCTTCAAGGGCCAGGTAACATTAAAAATCTCTCTTGTGATCCTGTTTATAAACGTTTTGCCAGTGTGTTTCTCACAAGCCCCCCATTAAAATATAGGTGCAAAGCAAACTGCAATCATTCTTAAAAACACAACAGATCTTACAATGGATCTGGGTGGGTTACCATACCTGACCAACCTTTGCGGTATAAGTCCTACCATCACTGTACTTGGAACAAAACCCGGAGGGATATGATCAAACTTCAAACTTGCAAAAGGAGAGACACCTATGTAAATGGAGTGGGACTATGCATTTTTGGTCCTATAGAAGGGATCCGAAGGAGCATGGTTTGTGGGCCTTCCCATTTCAGCTGCTGGCCCTCAGTACTGTGAGCAATGGCATTTTGTCTGGGAGTATGCATAAGATGGATGCACTGCCTCTTTTGCACCCTCAGGGCCCCAAGGGAGACACCCCTGGAGCCAGCAGCTCCAGCGGAGAGGCCGAAAAGGCAAGGAGTTCCTCCAAGGTTGGCATTTCCGCCAGTGAAGAAGCGTGGTAGGGGACAGGGGACAAATAGTAAAGAGGGGGGCAAGGTGCCTGTGCTTTCCCCGTGGTTGTGCCTGGTGGCAGAATAAGTGATAGTGAAGGTCAGGGTAGTTTGCCTGCAGTGATAGTGCCTGTGCCGAGCAACAGCATTGTTCAGAATGGCAATAGTTACATGGTGATTAGTGTCATGCCAACTGGTGGTGCGTGCAACCAGAATCAGTCACAAACATAGCTAGAGTTTTGCCTTGGCTATCGAAGGGAGGGATGTTGTCTGCACCACTCATGCGGGGTACTTTGGCAGGAGTAGTGGAGAGTGACAATGTCAAAAGGGCCAAGAGGCTGGTGGCCCATTTGGACAGTGGAGGTGGACAAGGTATGCACGGGTGGGAAGGAGTAGCGAATGCACCAGCAGGAACGGTGGAGGGTCTGTATCGGCCATCCAGGTAGCACAGGGGCCAGTGGTGGCTGGTCATTCACACACCAGCGGTGTGGTGCACACAGTACCGGCACCAGTCAGGCCCCACCCCTTCCCAAGGATTCTACACCAGCAAGTACAGTGGCTGCACTTCATAAAACCACAGAAGCCTGATGCTGCCTCAAGACAGCCCTTTCAGGCATTCTTGGGGGCAGGTACTCACTAGGAGTGGGTGGAGCTCGTGGAGTTTCACTCCATGGAATTCCACGGAGTGAAAGGAAAACACAGTGAGATTCTGTGGAATTCTGCAGAGCCGGCAGAATTGGCATTAAGGCTAAGCAGGACTTAGACTCTTGGTCCCCCTGCCTCTACTGTCCTTTTTGTTAAGGAGGATTTGCCCTTCATCCATGCAAGACTGGAAACGAGAGCTGGATGACTGCAGCAGCAAACAAGGGCCCCATCGGCCATTCCCACCTTCCCTTCCCACTTCCATGTAGAATCAAAACAGTAGTACTCACTCACTCTCTCTTCTGCTCCTGCACATCACATTGGCTGCTTCAGAGAGTTCTGTGGGGAGCTCTCTGGTTGGTGGCAATGGCAGTTCTGTGGAGCGGGCAGCACCGGGTCTACCTGGGCTGCAAGGCAGGCTAGACTGGATGGAAGTTCAGAACCAGTGGGCCAGCTCCGCCCACACCTTTGTTCTGAAAGAAAGTTCACCAATGATAGCACTTCATTTGCAAGAAGCGCACCAGTTTCGGTTTACTGCCTAGTAATTACTTTGGCCCAATCAGGGCCTTCTTCCCTTGGTGAGCATGAAATAGCTGCAGCCAATGGGAGCCAGCTTTCTGTTAGCCTATCAGAAAAGCCCCTTCCCTCACAGCACAACTAAAGGCAAAACAACAGGAAACTCCTTCTCGGGCCTGCTCACATTTAGCACCTCAGCATTGGGTGTGGACGGGGTACAGACTTCCCACATGGCCCAACTCAGTGAATAAGATTTGACCCTGCGCCCCTCAAACTCCTGCTCCCCACCCTCCTCCTATGTTCATTTTTGGCATCAAGTATCAATGACAACAGGAGCTTCCGGTGTATACATCAGGTTCCAAGCTAGATGGCGAAGCTGACACCGAGAACCCGCCCCCAAGACGTTGACAGCTCGGAGGAGATAGTGTTCACCAGCTCCTCTGAAACGGATGTGTGCCATGCCAGAAAATCTTGGTTATTCTGCAGCCCCCTCTAGAGTCCAAGCTGGCATCTGGGGACATCCAGCAGAGGCTGTGGGCAGCCCTTCCCCTTGTGTAGCGTAAGTGACAGGAGTTGATCCATTCCATAGTTCGTGCATTCATGATTTTCCTCTAGTCTTCCAGGCACACTCCTCGGTTTCCCCCGCTCTCTTAATATCTGTCTACAGATTTCTCATCTGTCAGGCACCGTGCCAGCCTGATGTCAAAAACATGTAAATAATTTGTTCATTTTTGCTGCTTTCCTCGAATTACCAAAGGGTGGGCAGTAAGAACTCAGCTTTGCGGCAGTTTTAAGTTTTTGCTAAACTGTACACTCCAAGCGGAGCGCAGAGTGGGCTGAACTCTAAGAACTCCGCTAGCAGAGCGGAGTTGACTGCCCACCCCTACTACTCACATGAGGGGTGGGAGTGAAAAAGGGGTAATGTTGGGACTTTAATAAGAGATCCTGTTCCGGTGCCCCAGAGACATGCAAGTACAAGCATTGCTGTTCCTTCTGTGGCCTACCCTCACATCAAGAGTCCAAGTGTTTTAAAAAGTCAAAGGGTAGGGATCTCAAAAAGTAGGAATGAATACCCCCTACTGGTCGGGGCCCCCTCCCCGGTTAATTTGCAGGCAATGATGACATGGTTGAATGTTTACAGCAACACAGCGGCAGTACAGTCATTGTATGAGAGTTTCAAGAATGGTTTTAGAATCCCGGCTGAAGGCTGTGTGAGCGTGTCCTATTGTAAAAATCAGCAATCGCTGCGGGCTAATCCTAGCATTGCCAGGAATAAGATTTTGAAGGAAATGAAACTTGGGAGGGTGGCAGGTCCATTCAATTCCATCCATTTGGAGAATTGTGTATGTTCCCCCTCAGGGGTGGTCCCAAAACAAATCCAGGGGAGTACGTCTTGATCCATAACTTGTCAGCGTCTAGAGGTCACTCAGTCAATGAGGCTAATGATGGGGCAATGCAATGCTCCAGGAGCTGGGACCTGGGACATTGCTAGCAAAAGCAGATATAGAATCTGCTTTTAAGCTGCTGCTGGTGCACCCTGACAATTTCCATTTGCTGGGTTTCCAATTTGAGGACACTTTCTACTTTGACAAATGTATGCCCATGGGCTGTTCAGTTTCCTGTGCTTACTTCGAGAGGTTTAGCACTTTCTTGGAGTGGGTATTCCGGCAGAGGTCTGGTAACCAGTGGGTACTGCACTATCTAGATGATTTCCCGTTTCTGGGTCCCACTAGCCACAGTGGAATGTGGGAGAGCTCTGGACATTTTTCAGGAACTGATGGGAATGTTTGGGGTTCTGCTAGCACAGGTGAAACCCTGTGGACCAGCTACAATTGAATTCCTCGGGATAGAGTTGGATTCTAAGGCAGGTGTGTCTAGGCTTCCCCAGCAGAAAGTTTAGGCATTTACAAGAGCACTGGAGGAATGCCTGAGGGCCAAGAAAGTGACATTGCATCAGTTACAGGTGGTGGTGGGGCAGTTGAATTTTGTTCTGCATATCATACCCATGGGCCGCCAATTTTCCAGGTCAATTGTGAAGGCCATGTCTGGCCTGAAGTTGAGACACCATCGTTCTAGGCAGACAAGTTAAGTGTGGCACGACATGAGAATCTGGGAGGCTTTCTTGAAGGATTTACACAGTTCAGTTGTATGGCCAAGCCCTGCTAAGACCAATGAGTTAGGTTTATTTACAGATTCTACAGGAAGAGTGAGTTTTGGCACCATCTTGGGTGCATCCTGGTATACCCAATGGTGGTCAAGAGCCTGGTTTGGATCTGGGTTGGTGCAGACATTGGCTTCATTGAGCTCTTCCCCATCCGAGTGGCCCTCATAATCTGACCACAGAACTTCTGCAACAAATCAGCGGTATTCTGGTCAGGCAACATGACTGTAGTTGAATACATCAACCAACAAGCAGTCAAGTGTAAGATGATCTTGAGACTGTTGAAAGAAATTATACTGCTATGTTTAAGGATGAATTTGAATTTTAAATCCAAACATGTGCCTGGAATGTTGAACAATGTACAGATGCTCTGTCTCGTTTTAAGATGCAGGTCTTCGGGTTCCACCACCCGGAAGAAGTCTCCTTCGCTGTTCCCTGACCAGCTATGGTGGTTTGGTGCCACAGCCTACCAGACCTTGTGGTTGCCAGTTTAGCACCCAGAACGAGGGAATGAGTGCTGTCCAATGGGGAATTTGGAGGTGTTTTTGGCTCACCAGGTGCAAGGGCTGTGGGGCCCCTTTTGGTACACGGGGATGGAACGACATTCACAAAGTTCCAGTTCCTCAGTATGGGACGCCACTCACAAAATTCCAGGGTCCTCAGTATGTCAGTGTCAGTATAGCGCTCACTGCGGCAGCAGGCATGGGTCTGGCAGACAAGCAGGTCAAAGGATAGGCAGGTGGAAGTCTGACTGCTACATGGGCTATATGACATTAAACATGATGTGACGTTCTGGCATTTAATCTTTCCCTTCCTTAACACCATTCTCCTATCAACTCAGGTGGAGGAGATGATAAGGTAATGTGGCTGCTGGATACATCATTGCTTCCTGTCAAAGCGGGAGCAAAAGGTGTTATAGAAGTGCTGGTGTTGGGCCACTCCTATGTGAGGCATCAAACGTTTTTTTATTCTGCAGGTGACTAGGCAGCACAGGCAAGAAGGGCAGGATATCGGCTGACCTGTGGTCAATGAGGGCTGCGCTTGGTTAACTTGAGAACTATGTTGGACAGAATGCTACTCTGGAGGCTTCCCCCCCCCCCCGGGTAATCATGCATTTGGGAGGAAATGACTTGGCCGAGATAGGCCGAAAGGACTTATTTGAACTGATTGTGGGAGACAACGAACTTGGGTGTGGGGGTTGCCCGAGGTAGGTATCCTAAAGGCAGCCGGACTCCCTACACATGAGCTCTCGGTACGGTAGAGCTCATGCTACAGGAGAGGAAAGGTGGGTACCTCCCATAAGGAGGGTCCCATCCTCTGGATAGGGGGTTTAACAGGAAGGGTCACAGAACCAGTCATGAGCTCACTCAGGAATGGTTATGTTGTTGGTTGCACAAGATTAAACTAGTTATGGTTAGGTGAATCCCATGTACTACGGTCTCTGTTAAGGTTAGTGTTAGACCTGGTACCATTGGTGTGAGTCTCCCTTCCATTTTTTCACTGATTGCCTCCTCTGTTTTTGATATTGGTTGCTGGTTTAGATGCTTTGGGCACTGTGCCACTGCTATTCCGTGCCATAGTGCAAGTGCTCCCTATTGTAAATTGATGTATGGATTAGTGACTCCATGATTGGATTATTTGATTTACTTGTCAGACACTGGTATAGTGCACCATGGGTGCCCAGGGCCTGTAAATCAAATGCTGCTGGTGGGCTTGCAGCACTGGTTGTGCCACCCACAGAAGCAGCTTGTAAAGTGTAGCTCAGGCCTGCCATTGCAGAGCCTGGTTGCAGTCTGGGACTGCCATGTCGACTTGGCAAGTGCACCCACTTGCCAGTCCCTAAACCTTCCCTTTTCTACATATCAGTCACCCCTAAGGTAGGCCCATGGGCAGGGTGCATTGTATGTAAAAGGTAGGACATGCCCTGATGTGTGTAGCATGTCCTGATAGTGAATTACAACCAATTTCGTTTTTCACTATTGCAAGGCTACCTGTCCCCATAGGCCAGAATGGGCAGCTTGATTATAACATCTTATAATCCTTACTGACCCAGGGAACATGGTAGAAATTCGAATTTAGTATGCCTGAACTCAGAATGATAAAATACATCTTTTAGTGAAGTTGGTTTTAACATTCTGTGTTTGAAAATACCACTTTTAGAAAGTAGGTATTTTCTTGCCTAACCATCCAGCCTGCCTCTGCTAGCTTGTGTATTGTATGTCTGGTTTTGTGAGTGACAGGGGCTGGGGGACTCCAGGAGACAGGGTGAGTCAGCACTAGGCTGAATAGACCTATCTGCATGAGGAGTGGTAGGAGGAGTAGCACCTGGGCCTGAATAGGGCTGTGCCTGCCTTCCACAATGCTGGCTCCACCTCCTGTGGTGTGTCTGATGACCCTGGCCCACACTGACAAAGGAAGAAGTTGTGCACTGGCAGAATGCACCCAGAACTGGTTTGGACTAGGTACAGACACTCTCTGACTTCAGAGACAAAGGATTTATGGGTATAAAAGGGGGACCCAGACCCCAGAACTTTAGATCACTTCTGGGAACACAAGACAAACCTTTGCCAAGGAGAAGAACCAAGGAAGCTGCAGGAGTTTGGACTGCCAGTCTGCCAGTGCGCTGTTTGCTGGGTTGGCCTGCAGTGGTCTTCATTGCCAAGGAAAGGAGAAGGAACTTTCAAAGAACTTTCATCATCTTGCAGAATATTTCTCCAAGGGCTTGAACTAGAGCTTGCCTCCTGCTGAAGTCTCAGGGCTACAAGACTTCACCACCAGCTCCCTCCTGAATTCCCTTGCTGGGGATTCTGTCTGCAGAAGCCTGCGTGTCGCTGGGAGCTGGAAGCGCGACTCAACGAGAAGAAGCGTGTCGCTGTTGCAGCTGTTGCCGTTGCATCGCCGGAGAAGCGTGTCGCCGCCGCAGAGGCCGCCGCCGCATCACCAGAGAAGATTGTCTTCGTTGCAGCTGCCTGCCGTCGCATCACCGGAGAAGCGTGTCTTCGTCGCAACTGCCTGCCGTCGCATCACCGGGGAAGCGTGTCGCCACCGCAAGGGTCGCCGTCGCATCACCGGAGAAGCGTGTCGCCGTCGCAGCTGCCTGCCGTCGCATCACCGGAGAGGCTTGTCACAGGGCCTGTCGCGGCTCCAAAGGTACAGAGTTCGCCGCACGGCCGTTGGGCGTGCACGCATCATCTTCACGTCGTCACATCGCATCAAGGGCGCACTCTCATCGCATCGCACCGGACCGTCGCATCGCATCGAGGCGCCTGCTCGCCGCATCGCCCTTCCTGCGGACCCTTTGTTTGTTTTGCGTTACGCATCCAAGGTACTTTTGTGAGAAATGTGTCGCATTTATCATCATCTTGAACTAAGTTACTTCTACCATCTTTAAGTCTATTTTGAGTACAGTATTGTGGATTTTTGTCGTTGGTGGTCTTGTGTTAAGTCTATATAAAGAATACTTATTTTTATAAAACCTGTGTGGTGTCCATCTGTAGTGTTTTCACTATATTACTGTATGTGTTCACAAATGTTTAACACACTGCCTCTGAGATAAGCCTGTCTGCTCGTGCCAAGCTACCAAGGGGGTGAGCAGGGGTTATCCAGCAGTGTAATCCCCTTTCCCTGACTTAGGAAGCAAGGGTCCCTATTTGGACAAAGGTGTATACCATTGCCAACTAGAAACCCCCAGTTCTAACATTGGTGGTCAGCAGTGAGGATTCTGGACTTGCATTTGTGACTCATATACAGTGGTTGGTGTACACTACTAGTGAGTGCAGACCAAACACCACATACTTTTTTGGTAGAATTTTTTTCTCCGTGGACTGTTATTTTTTCTGAGAACTGCCAATTCTTACTACCATGAGCCGACCAGCATCTGTTGCATCTATGGATCTAGACTTTGAGGAAGAGAGGTTGGAAACCTACAATGTGAAACAGCTAAAACGCTTTTGCAAAAAATTTAAAATTGCTACCCCAGGCATTGCCAAAAATGATGAATACCAAAAGGCGCTGAGGGCCTGGGTGGAAGCAAGAAATACCCCTGAACTGGTGGTGGAGCCAGTTGGGGATGCAGAGGGGCAGCTGAATATACCATTTATTCCAGCCAGGGAAGGGGTACCGTCCCCGTCTGGCAGTAGCGTCTCTTCCAAAGGCCCGTCCCCAGGAGAGCTGGAAGACAGGGAAAGAGACAGGGTGCACAAGCTGGAGATGGCCAGGCTCAAAATGGAGGGTCAGAGGGACCTAGAGAATAGCAGGTTGTCCTTGGAGAGAGAGAGAATGAGGTTGGAACATGAGAGAATGTTGAGGGAGTTAGAGCTCAAAGCAAAAAGCTTAGAAATCGATCCCTCTGGTAGCAGCGCACCATCTGTGCCTGCAGAAAGCAGAGTCCATATCCCCAAGGATGTCATAAAGGAATTCCACACACAGGAAGATATTGGGCAGTGGTTTGCAGCCTATGAAATAGCAATTTTGGCCCACCGGTCCCTGAGAAGGATTGGGGAGCGGGGTTGTGGGTCGCTTTGTGAGTGAGGGGAGGGATACGTTGTTAGACCTACCCAGTGAGAATAGGATGTCTTATGCCCACATGAAGGAAGCCCTGATGACAAGGTATGGTTTGACCCCAGAACTCTATAGACAGAGGTTCAGGAATTGCAAGAAGCTGGAGGCAACTACCTGGGTGGAGTATCAGTCTTTCTTTTGCAGAGCTATGGATGGTTGGGTGAAGGGTAGCAAAGTGGATACTTTTGAAGCGCTCTATGATTTGTTTGCATGGGAGCACTTGTCTGCTAATTGTTTTCCAGAGCTATGCCAGCACCTTATTGATAGCAAGTTAACTAACCCTAGGAAGCTTGCTGAGGAGGCGGACCGCTGGGTTATCACCCGGGTCCACAAGGGTCACGTGGGAGACTTCGCCAAAGGTGGGCAGGGTCCCCAGCAGAAGAGTGGGGGGGACAAGGGTAAACAGAGGGAGTTCCAGAAAGGGCCCCAAAGTAATTCCCAAGGGAACCAAGGGAAGGGTTCCCAGCCTCCCCTGAGAAAAAGCAAGAGGCCCCGAGAGGTAAACCTGTTCACAGGGGCCCCTCTAAGTGCTTTACGTGTGGTCAAATGGGCCACCATTGGTATGAGGCACAGTGTCCCATGAGGGATTCCAAAGCACCACCACGTGCACCACCCCGTCAGATGGCGAGTGTAGCCCTGGGGGGGGGGGAGGAGATGGGTGCCCAAGGTGGGTGGGGTCCCGCAGAAATGTCCCTTGTCTCGCTAGGAGACTTTGAGATGGTCCCTGAGACCCAGCTGCCTGATAACACTAAGAAGTACAGGCAGTGGGTGACCATCAATGGCCATAGGGGGGAAGCTCTCAGAGACACTGGGGCTAGTGTGACAGCTGTAAATTGCCGGCTGGTGTCCAGAGAGCAGGTTATCCCCCATGCATTCTTCCCTGTAGTTGCCGCGGGCAACTCACAGAGCCAGTGTGAGGTGGCTCAAGTTCCCTTTGAGTGGGGGGGTCTCAGGTACTCTTCAAGTAGCTGTGAGGCCAGCCATGCCTGTTGATTGTCTGTTGGGCAATGATTTAGAGAGCTCCCCTTGGGCTAAGGTGGAGAGAAGGTCTCATCTGGAAATGTTGAGTCTGCCTGAGTGGGCGCGTGTGACCACTCGGTCTATGGCAGCCAGTAAGGGTGTTGAAGAGGTTCTGGAGCCTGAAAATATGGCCCAGACCCCTGCCTTAAAGAGAAGAGGTAGGGGGCACGGGAAACCGGCCACCATAGTTCCCACAGTCCAGGAGGAGGCAGACCTTGAGGGGGATGCCCTGGAACCTACAGGGGAACAAGTGGCCGAACTGGGGCACCTGCCTGAGCTGACCCATTGGCAGCAAGAAGGAGGCCCCTCCAGGGAGGAATTTTGTGAGGAGCAGAAGAAGTGCCTTTCTCTTGTGGGTTTGCAGCAACAGGCCACAAACCAGGCAGCAGGTGATCAGTCTGGATCACACTGGATCTACTGGGAAAACGACCTCCTGTATAGCGAGCCTAAGGTTGCTGAGCCTGGGTCAGCCCGTGTGCTGGTGGTACCCCAGCGCTTCAGAGCCTTCCTACTGGGTTTGGCTCATGATGTGCCTTTAGCTGGACATCTGGGGCAGGACAAGACCTTTGAAAGGCTTGTCACCCACTTTTATTGGCCCCAGATGCGCAAGAGTTCAGATACTCATTGTAGGACTTGTCAAACTTGCCAGGCAAGTGGGAAAAGTGGAAGGAAGCGCAAGGCTCCTCTCCAACCTTTCCCTGTAGTCAGTACCCCCTTTGAACGGGTGGGCATTGACAATGTGGGGCCTCTGGACCCCAAGACAGCCATGGGCAACAGGTTTATCCTGGTCTTGGTGGACCATGCTACCCAGTACCCGGAAGCCATCCCGCTCAGGACAGTGATGGCCCCCGTGGTGGGACGTGCACTGATGGGGATTTTCTCCCATGTGGGGTTCCCCAGAGAGGTGGTGTCAGACCGTGGTACAAACTTCATATCTAACTATATGAAGTCCCTGTGGCAGGAGTGCGGTGTTACCTATAAGTTCACCACTCCTTACCACCCCCAAGGTAATGGGCTGGTTGAGAGATTCAACCAGACCCTTAAAGGCATGATCATGGGTCTTGAGGAACCTATGAGGTGTAAGTGGGACGTCCTCTTGCCATGCCTGCTTTTTGCTTACTGTGAGGTGCCACAGAAGTCCTTAGGGTTCAGTCCCTTTGAACTGCTGTATGGTCACCCGGTAAGAGGACCTTTGAGTCTGGTCAAGGAAGGCTGGGAGCAATATCCCAGGAAACCTCCCCAGGATGTATACAGTTACATGCTGGCCTTCAGGAACCAGACTAGGCGATTCAGACAACTCGCTCAGGCGAATCTGGAAGCCAGCCAGGAGGAAATGAAGCGGTGGTACGATCAGAATGGCACTCTGATTGAGCTTCAACCTGGGCAGAAAGTTTGGGTCATGGCCCCTGTAGAGCCCTGTGCGCTCCAGGACAGGTGGACCGGACCAGTTGAGGTGGTGGAGCGCAAGAGTGTTGTCACCTACCTGGTGAACTTGCGGTCTCCTAGGAACCCTTTGCGGGTCCTGCATGTTAACCGCCTGAAGCCCCACTTACAAAGGTCCGAAGTGGGCATGCTCCTAGCGACAGATGATGGAATGGAGGAGGAGACCGAGCCTCTTCCTGACCTCCTGTCTGCAACAGAGCAAGATGGGTCAGTGGATGGTGTCAGCCTCTCTGCCACACTGACCCTTGAACAGCAGCAAGATTGTCGCCAATTGTTGGGACAATTCTCTGATTTGTTCTCCCTGGTTCCTGGTGTCACTGAGTGGTGCGTCCATGACGTGGATATTGGGGACAGTCCTCCTGTGAAGCACAAGGCTTACAGAGTGACTGACAGGGTCAGAGCTCACATCAAGGAGGAGGTCTCCAAGATGTTTGCCTTAGGGGTGATTGAGTCCTCTCACAGCCCTTGGGCCAGCCCAGTGGTCTTGGTCCCAAAAGCTGTAGCGCCTAGTGCCACACCCGAACTCCGGTTCTATGTGGACTACCGAGGACTCAATTCAGTCACCAGGACTGATGCGCACCCCATCCCCAGAGCTGATGAGCTCTTTGATCGGTTGGGGGCTGCCCGGTACCTCAGCACGTTTGATTTAACGTCTGGGTACTGGCAGATCGCCTTAACTGATGGGGCCAAAGAGAGGTCAGCATTCTCCACACCAGATGGGCACTACCAATTCCGGGTTATGCCCTTTGGGATGAAGAATGCCCCTGCCACCTTTCAGAGGTTGTTCAACCAGGTGTTGGCTGGACTGGAGGTTTTCAGTGCCGCCTACCTGGATGACATTGCAGTGTTCAGCGCCAGTTGGGAAGAACATCTGCGCCACCTCTGGGAAGTGTTGATGGCACTGCGAAAGGCAGGCCTCACGATCAAGGCGAGTAAGTGCCAGATCGGGCAGGGTTCTGTGGTGTACTTGGGGCACCAGGTAGGGAGCGGCCAGGTGGCGCCCCTACAACCCAAGATTGATACCATCCTGGCATGGGAACCCCCCAAGACCCAGACACAGGTGAGATCCTTTTTAGGACTCACAGGGTACTACAGGAAGTTTGTCAAGGGGTATGGCAACATTGTTGCACCCTTGACTGAGCTGACTTCCAGGAAGCAGCCCAAGAAAGTGAACTGGACTGACACCTCCCAGAAGGCTTTTGACGGCCTGAAGACTGCCATGTGCACAGCACCCGTGCTTCAGGCGCCCAACTTCTCAAAGGAATTCATTGTCCAAACAGACGCTTCAGAGCATGGTGTGGGGGCTGTTCTATCACAGATTAATGAGGAGGGCCTAGACCAACCTGTAGCCTTCATCAGTAGGAGGTTACTTCCACGGGAACAGAGGTGTAGTGCAATTGAGCGTGAGGCATTTGCTGTGGTCTGGGCATTGAAGAAGTTGAGACCATACCTGTTTGGGACTCACTTCCGGGTTCAGACAGACCACAGACCCCTCAGATGGTTGATGCAGTTGAGGGGTGAGAATCCAAAGCTGTTGAGGTGGTCCATTTCCCTACAGGGGATGGACTTCACGGTGGAACACCGCCCTGGTACAGTACACGCCAATGCTGATGGTCTGTCCAGATTCTTCCGCCTTAGTGAAGAGAACTCCCAAGGGGTTGGGTAGTCCTCCCCACATTTCAGCTGGAGGGGACACGTGTTAGACCTGGTACCATTGGCGTGAGTCTCCCTTCCATTTGTTCACTGATTGCCTCCTCTGTTTTTGATATTGGTTGCTGGTTTAGATGCTTTGGGCACTGTGCCACTGCTATTCAGTGCCACAGTGCAAGTGCTCCCTATTGTAAATTGATGTATGGATTAGTGACTCCATGATTGGATTATTTGATTTACTTGTCAGACCCTAGTATAGTGCACCATGGGTGCCCAGGGCCTGTAAATCAAATGCTGCTGGTGGGCTTGCAGCACTGGTTGTGCCACCCACAGAAGCAGCTTGTAAGTGTAGCTCAGGCCTGCCATTGCAGAGCCTGGTTGCAGTCTGGGACTGCCATGTCGACTTGGCAAGTGCACCCACTTGCCAGTCCCTAAACCTTCCCTTTTCTACATATCAGTCACCCCTAAGGTAGGCCCAAGGGCAGGGTGCATTGTATGTAAAAGGTAGGACATGCCCTGATGTGTGTAGCATGTCCTGATAGTGAATTACAGCCAATTTCGTTTTTCACTATTGCAAGGCTACCTGTCCCCATAGGCCAGAATGGGCAGCTTGATTATAACATCTTATAATCCTTACTGACCCAGGGAACATGATAGAAATTCGAATTTAGTATGCCTGAACTCAGAATGATAAAATACATCTTTTAGTGAAGTTGGTTTTAACATTCTGTGTTTGAAAATACCACTTTTAGAAAGTAGGTATTTTCTTGCCTAACCATCCAGCCTGCCTCTGCTAGCTTGTGTATTGTATGTCTGGTTTTGTGAGTGACAGGGGCTGGGGGACTCCAGGAGACAGGGTGAGTCAGCACTAGGCTGAATAGACCTACCTGCATGAGGAGTGGTGGGAGGAGTAGCACCTGGGCCTGAATAGGGCTGTGCCTGCCTTCCACAATGCTGGCTCCACCTCCTGTGGTGTGTCTGATGACCCTGGCCCACACTGACAAAGGAAGAAGTTGTGCACTGGCAGAATGCACCCAGAACTGGTTTGGACTAGGTACAGACACTCTCTGACTTCAGAGACAAAGGATTTATGGGTATAAAAAGGGGGACCCAGACCCCAGAACTTTAGATCACTTCTGGGAACACAAGACAACCCTTTGCCAAGGAGAAGAACCAAGGAAGCTGCAGGAGTTTGGACTGCCCCTCTGCCAGTGTGCTGTTTGCTGGGTTGGCCTGCAGTGGTCTTCATTGCCAAGGAAAGGAGAAGGAACTTTCAAAGAACTTTCATCATCTTGCAGAATATTTCTCCAAGGGCTTGAACTAGAGCTTGCCTCCTGCTGAAGTCTCAGGGCTACAAGACTTCACCACCAGCTCCCTCCTGAATTCCCTTGCTGGGGATTCTGTCTGCAGAAGCCTGCGTGTCGCTGGGAGCTGGAAGCGCGACTCAACAAGAAGAAGCGTGTCGCTGTTGCCGTCGCATCGCCGGAGAAGCGTGTCGCCGCCGCAGAGGCCGCCGCTGCATCACCAGAGAAGCGTGTCTTCGTCGCAGCTGCCTGCCGTCGCATCACCGGAGAAGCGTGTCTACGTCGCAACTGCCTGCCATCGCATCACCGGGGAAGCGTGTCGCCACCGCAAGGGTCGCCGTCGCATCACCGGAGAAGCGTGTCGCCGTCGCAGCTGCCTGCCGTCGCATCACCGGAGAGGCATGTCGCAGGGCTGTCGCGGCTCCAAAGGTACAGAGTTCGCCGCACGGCCATCGGGCGTGCACGCATCATCTTCACGTCGTCGCATCGCATCAAGTGCGCACTTTCATCGCATCGCACCGGATCGTCGCATCGCATCAAAGCGCCTGCTCGCCGCATCGCCCTCCCTGCGGACCCTTTGTTTGTTTTGCGTTACGCATCCAAGGTACTTTTGTGAGAAATGTGTCGCATTTATCATCATCTTGAACTAAGTTACTTCTACCATCTTTAAGTCTATTTTGAGTACAGTATTGCGGATTTTTGTCGTTTGTGGTCTTGTGTTAAGTCTATATAAAGAATACTTATTTTTATAAAACCTGTGTGGTGTCCATCTGTAGTGTTTTCACTGTATTACTGTATGTGTTCACAAATGCTTAGCACACTGCCTCTGAGATAAGCCTGTCTGCTCGTGCCAAGCTACCAAGGGGGTGAGCAGGGGTTATCCAGGAGTGTAATCCCCTTTCCCTGACTTAGAAGCAAGGGTCCCTATTTGGACAAAGGTGTATACCATTGCCAACTAGAAACCCCCAGTTCTAACAGTTAGGTTTTCACTTGTAAGCAATATGTAAATAATGTGGTTGCTGTGCAAACTATTGATGTCAGAAATTGTTTGTATGTGTTAAATAAATACACCTGGAGGTCTTATGACCTCTAATCCAAAGAGCTGGTCTCAGGCCAGGTCATTGACAGACGGATGCTGGGCAGGCGGGTGCAGAGTTTGTGGGTTGAAGGTAACCATGGGACATCGGAAACTCCCTGGCTATATCGAAGAAGCTCTCCCTACTCGGGAGAGCCAGCAGCCATCCTGGGTTTGTGGTGCTCGCCCTGGGCCTGGGAGGTCGGCGGGAGCATAGATTGGCCACGCCTACTCGACCTGTAAGTGCTAATGTGCTTCGGGGGGCAGAGAGTGCTTGCAGAAAATAGCCAATCCCCTTAAAAGGAGCCGGTAGGTGGCGAGCAGGTCTCTTTGTTTATCGCTCACTGCCGAGACAGGATCATTCCTCCTTTGCCCGCTACATCGGGACACCCGCCCCAGCACCACACCAAGACCAGTTTAACGGAGACTACAGCATTGCAGATGGCCCTTCCCCACTGCTTTCCAGGAGCCTCAGTGGCTTAGTACATGTGCCCCCACCCACCATCCCCAAGAGTAAACAGCACAGGGAGTGAGCGTGCAAAGGGTGGCTTTGAATTGGTGCAAGTGTCTGATGTTTTCTCTTTGCAGGAATTGAATCAGGATTGTCACAAGTAGCGTGATGTTGTTGAATGTCATGTTAACACTTTTTCTTTCCAGCTTTCAATGTGTGATGTGATATTAGATCTGTCATATTTATGTTTGTTGTCGGGTGAGGTCATGATTGGTGGGGACACTTTGGGTCCCTTGATAACATCCTTTTATACCAAAAGCAACATAAGTGCTCGCAGCAAGTTGGAAGAAGGTTGCAGTGGCATGGGCATTGGGGTGGTCGTTGACACACGGTCCTTACCTGTCAATCACCTGCGCAGGTGCAGTTGGCATGAACTAGCACAGGCCTTTTTAGGGCCGAAGAACTTGGGTGTAGGGTGTGCCCAAGGGAGGTATCCTAAGGGCAGCCGGGCCTCCTGCACAAGACATCCTGGTATGGGAGAGCTCCCGGTAAAAGAGAGGGAAGTCTTGAAGCACAGATAGATGTTGAATTTACATTTTGAAGGTGTGAAAACCTCTTGCAGTAGAAGTGCCTTTCTCAAGTGGCACATTCCTACTTCATTGTACTTTAAAGTAAAGCCTTTCTAAACTGTGCATGTCTTTCTGCTCTCTTTGCTTTCATGAACAATTGCTGAACTTTACTGTGGCAATAAAATTAGATCACGTGGATGAAGATAGGCTCTGTTGGTGCAGTAAGAATGGCGCCCTGTAAAAAGATGACAATTTGGTGTCCGTAGTGGTAGCAATACTTTCTACTACTAAACACCAGCAAAAGACCTTCACAGAGCAGCACAAAACATAAAAAGAGAAAATTAAAATGCATTCACAAGAGACCAGAGCACAAAACAATATGAAAAGAAAATATCACCTGTAAAAGAAAGGTTTCCAGGAGCTGAATATTCATATAGCAGAAGCTGTTATACAAATGGTCACCCTTACAAATGCATGACCAGGGGTCGGCAGGGTTGCCCAAGGAGATCCAGCTCTGAGAAGTTTGATGGAAAAAGCAACATGACCCTTCAGGTGCTTCATTATCTCTTCTGGCAGAAGCCCAAGCACGACTGCATTGAGTGCTAGGACGGAGCACAAAGATGGAACAGGAGGCAGCGGAGGCCTTTGAAGTCGGTGAGGAATGCAGAAATGTTCAAGCTCAACCAGCATGTGGAAACAATAAAGTAAGAGTGAGACAGTGAAGCCTCTCCTGTGAAGCCAGGGAGAAAGATACATGTCACTAGGGGCAGGAATGTTTATTATAGGACAGCTTCTCCTGTGAACCCGTGGGTTTTGTAGCAATGCTTTTAACTACAGCAGTCAGGATGTTTTTATGTATAAGATTAGAAATGAAAAGCCTTGTAAAGAGAAAGCAGTAGGAAGGTGAGTTTCTGATACAGCGATGATGGTGTGGCCTCTTCTACCTGTGAGTCCGATCAGAACTGTAGTCGGCCATAGAGCAGTAGGTAGTCTGTAGTATTCAGGGAAGTTCCCTGGAAGCAAGGTGGATGTATTTATAATGCATGTGGATGAAATGATTGGGAGGTTGGAGGGGCAGGGAAGCAAAGCGACGAGAGAGAGCAACACAGAGCAAAAGGAGAAGAGAAGCACACAAGGAACATAACTGAAAAACACGTGCACTCTCACAAAAATGAAAAAAGAGTTCCTGAATAGAGAGCACTTGTGGAAGAGCACAAGACGCCAATCAGAGAAGTGGTAAAGAGGCTTTGCTTCATTGCAGGAACAAAAACAAGATGGACTGTCTAAAACCGATAAAGGAGGCAAAAGAAAGCAAGCAAATGTGTGTAACAAAACACAAAGTCAATGGTAAGCAATGGGCACAATGCATTCCAATGGACATAATCTTTGACCATGTGGTAGAGACACAGCATATCTGTCAAGTTACCCACATTTGGTGAATGTGACCCTCTTTTCACTAGTGTTCACCCACCCTACAATCAAAATGCCTCCTTATACTTTAATGGAGTCACCTCCTCTTTTTTTAAGCCTTGAACACCCTCCAATGCACAGTTCACACTTTGTATACCTTAATGGGCTCACCCTGTTAAAGACTTCACATGGCACGCAATTCTAAATCAAGAGGTTGATTTACCACTGATAAGTCACCTTCTACCAGCCCCTATTGACAGCTCCCCATGGTTTGCTAAAATACTCTACACGCATTCCAGAAAGGAGCACAAAGGCAAACAATCTCAGAGCCATGCTTACAATTCCAGTGTGAGATAAAGCACCTCTAACTGGTTCAATAGACATTCTAAAATATTCAATAACCTAGAATGCCTCAAAATCTTTAGAGAGGTTCTGTAAATAAACATCCACACCACATAAATTTACTTGTACATAGTATTTGTGTAGAGCACTGTATTACAACTATTTAACAAGGTCATGTGCCCAAACATCCACTGGTGGATAATTTATTGTCAAAAAAAGCTTTGGCTTTTCTCACAGATTTTTTGCAAAAGGCTATGGCATTAAGCCACAACCTACTTGGAAACTTGCCTCTGCAACACCCATCTGGTGCGCTTAGCCTTTACCTTGATTGACATGGAGTACTACTTGCACACCAAACTTCACTGGTTTGAAAACGGCGCACCATATATATTTCAACATGCACAACCATACTTGCCTCCAGGGTTACACTGTTTCCATTCTATGCACCCACACATGTACAGACAGTAACTATATGTTGTGTATGTCTATAGGCCCCTTACTAACAACTTTCTTTTTCAAAATGATGTAAGAGCTTATGGTGTAATGTGAGTAACTGTAAGAAGGATTTTGTCATTTGAGGTGTCATCAGTGATGCAATCAATTATATGATTTAACGTGTCAGGAGTGATATGTGAAGTCATAAGCAGTGCATGACGAGGCACAAATTATAGTTAGTTTGTTAAACTATACCTGGCAATTTTCAGTTGGTTTAATTTTTAAATGTGAGTTCTTATCTCATTTCCACACCTAATTTTAACGTAAATTTACCCTTTGTTTTTTCAGTGAATATCCATATATATTTAGCATTCGGTTTAGCACTGGTTAAGTATAAAACTTGTTTGAAAAATGTGTTCCTCTTTTTACAACCATCACATCCAAGAAATTGACCTCCGAGTCACATTTGTTCAAAGTGAATTTAATCATTTAATTGCATCATTTAAATACTTGTCAAAGCCAACTACATTCTCCACTTACTTCCTATATACCAACCACATCATGTATAAACTTGAAACATCCATTTTGAATAAGATTACTTGTTCATTACAAAGTTCAAAGTGATTCAATAGACATAGAAAATCTAGTGTGTACTCAATGCATGTTGCCCAATTATTCACTAATGAATTGAGTTTTGCATCCACATAAACTGAAAGTGGTTGTTGGACAGTGTTTATCCTTGCTTTATGAGGGGCCCAGGAGAATTATCTAGTTTTGTAAACGAATTAATGAATGAATACATTTTTAAAGTGCACAGATACTCCAGGGAGTGTCCCGGTGCTACAGACTAACATTACTAAGAAAATACCACCTAAGCCAAAGCAAATAGCCAGGTTTTAAGATTATTTCTAAAAAATGACTCAGGGCTCACCATATGGAGCTCTACAGGTAACAGGTTCCACTCTTGCACGGCAAAATAGGAGAAAGTGCAACCTTCCTTCTAACCTTGCCAGATCCTTGTGGCAAGCCGAAAATGACCATACGTGCTAGAACCAAAGTCTTGTAAAGAATTCTCTTCTTTACTGGGAGCCAGTCCAGCAATCACAAGTGAGGAATCATAGACATCCAGTTCAGAACTTTGAGAATGAGATGCGCTGCACCATTTTGAACAACCTGTAGTCCACTAATCAAATAAACCAGCGAGACTAAGGTACAGACTGTTAGCAAAATCTAACATAGAGGTGATAAGTGCATGAAGCACTGTCTTTCTGGAATTCAATGGGTGAAGGAAAATAATTTCTTTTCAGGCTCGAAGCAATACAAAGCAAGTACCTATCTACCACCATGGAAACCTGTAGTTGGAAATACAACATGTTGTTGAACCTCACCCCTAGGTTCTTCAGAACTGCTAAAGGCAGGGGTGGAGGAGGTGCCGTACCATGCCAACAAATCAGCCACCAACTAGATTGGAAAGACCCAAACAATAAAATCTCAGTCTTATCCATGTTACACATTAGATGACTAGCATGCAGCCATTCAAAGACTGCCAGAAGACAGGTCTTCAGAGGTCCATATACTTCTTCACCCCCCTTCTCAAAAGAGAGGAGTGGCTGAGTGTCATTGGTGTAAGACATCACCTTGAAATCAGTGAAGCCAGCGGGACAGATAATACATTAAACAGAGTTGGACTAAGAGAAGAGCCCTGAGGCACCACAAAAAAGGGGCTTCAGGCCTGAGGAAAAGGGGCCAACCATACAGATTGTCCTCTATTATACAGGAACACGTTTATCCAATCAAGGGCTAAGCCCTCACCCACTAAATCAGCGAGGCTTTGTAATAAGATTACATGAGACACAATGTTGAACACAGCAAAGAGATCAAGTAAAATCACTCTGCCCTCCCTCCTTGATCTAAAGTGAATTTGATTTATCCAAATACTTCAAGCAGTACCGTCTCTGTGCTATATTTGGAGCGATTGGCTAGAGTTATGCAACTTATTGGTTTCCAAATAATCTGAAAGCTGCGTTTTACCAGCTTCTCAAGCACTTTAGATATCACAGGAAGAAGTGATACAGATCTAAAATTTGTAAGGTCTAACATTTGTGAGTAAATTTTAGTGTTCTTCAAAATCCATGTTTTTTCCTTTGCATGAATTAAAAGGTTCATGATGTCTTGATTTGGATCACTTGTTAGTTTCACGTGCATATGCTCATCCACAAATTGTCTAATATTTTCATTATGATAATCTTCATTATTCATGATTACAAGTGCTGCTCCCTTGTCTGCAACCTTCATTTCAATTTTCTGGGACTTGGATAGTCTTTGCAAAGCATTTATCTCCTGTCTCATTATATTTCAGTAAAACTTCCAAGGCTTATAGACCAATTGTTTCACTTCTTTCATTGTTAGATTTTCCATTTTATCCAATTATGAGTTCTGTATGTGTGAAGAAAAAGTGTTTTTTTGGTTTAAAAGTTTTATTTTGAGATGTCTGCATTTCACCTCTATTTACTTCCATCTGTCGAGGATAAAAGAATTTGGGCTTGACATAGAGGTTGGTGGATGGAATAAAGGCCGACAGGATGGCAGAAGATTTTACTTTGACCACCTGCATTTATTCTGTCCACTAAATATAAAGTTCACCCCAAACCCACAGTAGCTCATACAAAACCATTTAAAGGTTTGGTGAAAGCATCCATCATCGATGACCGATGCTTATACCAAGCATTTAAAATCTAGTAGGGAGTTTATTGTTGGTAAAGCAAAGAAAGCTAGTGGCCCAAACCCCCTAAAAGTGCTCTCCCATGGTGTGGGGGTCATTTTCCAGTTTTTACTGTCCCTCACTGCATGGATATTTCTGCCAGTGATAGATAGTAATAGAAAGCCATCCGACTGCCCACTCTAAACAGGGCAGACGGTCAGTTGGCTTACCTCTGGGGGCCCATACTCGCTCGGGTCTTTGGAGGATGGTTTATGCTGATGGAGTAAATTATACAATGTCGGCCTATATCTGGAGTCCACCTGACTCAAAATAGAGTGGGCGCCCCAAGAGATTGGCGGGAGGGCTCTCTGCCACTGTTGCAACAGAGCCCTTTGTCCTCCAAACTTTAAATCAGGCACTTTAATTCTTAATTTTCTGAAAACTGTAAACATTTTACATTTTGTTGTGAAAATGTTGTGCTCTTTGTTGCCACTGGAATCAAGCTATCCTGGCTGAAGAGGGGTGAAACCCCGAAACTGGTCCTAGGATGCTTGTTTCCAGTCCAGGGAGGACCTGGCTTGGCAGTTCGGGCTGGACTGTTCCCATGAGGCACAGGGTCAAGACTGATTTGCATATGGCTGGGTTCAAACTGGAATGGCATGGTGCGCAAAAAACGATGGATTTATGCCCAGATCTCTGTACTGGGGTGAATGTATGACATTGTTCTGCATTCTGTCCATCAACTGTTGTTTGTGCTCTTTGTTGGTACCTTTTTGTAATGCTCGACATTCCAGTTTTGATAAGTGACTCAATGAGATGTTTATTATAATGATTTCTTATTTTATAACAATGTCTTTGGCCCTGGATTGATTTTATCCTCTTCGAGTCTTTTTTTTCGAGTGCTTCTTTCGGAAAAAATCGCCTCTTCTTTTTAAATTGGATGGCCTCTCACCATCATATGTATATGAACTTTTCGTCTCAAATGTTCTCTGTTCTTAGTTTACATCCTCTTTGGCTCTACTTGATCTAATTTCCATTTTGCTACATGATCCTTTCTGTTCTTTGATGGCTGCCCACGATAAGTATGCAGTGCATTGTCATGATCAAATGTGTCTCTTCTATATTTTTACTCCTTTTTTTAAGACATTTCTTTTTTTTTTCATCCAACAGTTTGTTGATTTTATCAGTATCCTCATCCTATATCAGTTCATGCATTTGAGTATTCAATTGGTCTAGAACACATATTATTTCCACTGCTATTTTTTCCAGATTATTTGACAATTTTAGTGGTCAGGTTTACCCTTCTGATGGTGGACTTGCCCTTTAAAACCTAATCTGTTTAGGGTGCTAAAGTAGCTGTTGTCAGCCATGTCATTCACCCTCTCTGAGCACCCACTCACATGCACAGATCACTCATTCTATTACACCATTTCCATTGCTCATAATTTTATTTCCTCTCATTTCAACTCTCCAGTGCTGTTTTTAAGGCATTTTTCTTTGGCTCCTCATGCTAGTAGGGACAGTGAGGAGCTGTGATTGTTTTTCAAGATGGCAGATGGCTGCAAGGAGTAGATTTCCGTTCCAGAAGGCACAATCCATATCCTGTATTGTAGTGCTGATGTTCAATTCTTCAGTAAGGCGCCAACACCAACCCATTATGGCTGCTTTACAGCCTGTCTTTCCTGTCAACTGTTCTTTACATCAGGCCTGTGTGAGCACTCTTCTAGTGGTTCTTCATTGCATAGCAAGTTTTCCTATTTGCTCCTGTGACACATTGTGTTCTTTGCTCCAGCAACCTACTGCGCGCTCTCCGCATTCTAGCCGAAAAGTGCTGCTGTGGTCCTACATTATAGAGGTCCAGAGTTTCTAGCTCAATCACAGATAAGCACAGCTCTGTTATCCTCTATCTGGTAATTCTAGTCTGGCCCATGCAAGCCCAAAGATTCTCTTTAAAGAGTTCCTAAAAGGACTTGCAATTAGAAATATTTGATGCCTTTGTGTCTCTTTCCTTGTGGTGTTTGTTTGGCACTACTTTCCAGCCACGATATTTCTGTTTCATATTATACAATGAGGACAGGCAATGTGTGTTTTTTTAAAGTATCAATATACACCTAGATTGGGCCTTGAAGCACTCACAAGCATAGCGAAAACCTCTTTTCTTCCACAAACTTTATTTATTCTAATATTTTTCTGAATTTTGGAAGGTCACTTATAATGACCTTCGTTCTTTAGAAATGTTGTAAAATAATACACATTTCTACATCCTCTCACTCCTCCACTCAAGTAAATAGATACCAACACTTGGAGGTAGAGTGCTTAGGGAGTATGGGAATTTCAGATATTGGAGCGTTTGTAGAGACTTTGAAAGTGTATGTAACTCTAAGAAACTGAAAGCTAGACAATATAAGCATCAGCAAAGCCAATTGGTCTCGAATTAAATGGTCGAGCTATTGACTTTGCCAATGCTAGTTACAGCGGCATGCTATTGCATGTCTCTAGACGCATGTTTCCTGATGCACACCTGGTAATCTTGAAATGGGTTTCTTATGAAAGGAAATGCATTCCAAGGTGGCCCCATACGTCATGATGCATGTGCATGTATGTGTCACGACACGTGCCCACATGCTTTGTCATGACGCATATGCAAGCGCAAGTCTAGATTCGTATGTGCGCATGTGCCATGAAAGTGCCACCATTTTTTATTTTTTATAATATACCCTTCAAAGATGGTTGATGTCCATTTTAGAGAGGGGAGTTGAAAAAAAAGTACATGTGCACTAAAGAGAACTTTGTTAAAGGAGCAACCCAGCAGAATATTGCAGCTACTTAAAAAAAAAAAAAAATTATAAATGAAAAAATGCATGGGAAATGGTAGCGTGGACTGGTGGTGTGGGTAAGCAAATTCCGCTGAGAAGCAAGATCAAGGGGGCTCAATGGCAGAGCTATATTCAGGGCAACTGGAATTGTGCGAGTTTGTGACCGCTGCTTTTTAGGTCTCGCCTACGCAGCGCGCATGCGCTGCATAGGAGGAGACCTTTAGCCATCGGTTGCCTTTATTCCCCAAAAACGTGCACGCGTTCCATTGCCATCAATGGCAACGCGTGCACGTGTGGCGATTGCCTTGCGGGAGCGAGCGGCAGCGCCATATGGTATCAATTATCGCCGCTGGCTCCCGCAAGGCAATCGGCAGGCCCCCCTCCTGCCGCGCGAGGCGCGCTTTTGCTTGTATACTTTCCCAGTTGATCTAGATTCTAGTAACCTGTCTTCTTTTCTGCTTCGTTTAGCTTGTTTCCTCTCTAGTCCCAATTTTTTGCAGCCCTAGCAAACTTTCTCCACACCTGCCTTCCCGCACATCTCACCACGGGTCACGGGGGCCCTCCTTTCATACACACCCTTTCTACTCCTGCCTTTCTGTCTCTTTCTCTTCCTTTACAACATGTGCTGCTTTACTGCCCTTCTGCTGTTTCTTCAGAATCTCCATTCATGTATTCAGGAAGGCATTGACATCATATTCCTTCATAAGCCTGCTTCGCCCCTAAGTCTTTTATCCCATACAAGCCTCCTTACCCCTCCCACCTGCATCATTCATCGCAGACATTATTTTAATGAAGGAGGCGTAGATTCCTCAGCTTTGTTTAAATGATTTACATGAAAATGAAGAATGCAACAGTGATGAAATATTGTAATGAGGAACCCAGAACAAGCCCTTTATAATTAGAAAATCATTTAATATTTCATTGATAAGCATAAAGACTCTAATATGAACAACACCAAAACCAAAATGATGAAATTGTCTAGGAATCTCCCACTCTATCTCATGCCCTGACAGGTGTAATTTAAATAGTTGGTACCCACTGGTAAAACTAATTCACCCCCGCACCACAGACCTCCACCCCCAAGTCCCATCAGCAGAGTACCGGGCCAAAGACTGCACTAGCATTCATTGGAGGATGTCCTGCTTTTTAGCTGAAGGGCAAGTTACGCATGCGCACAAGGATAACAAATGTCTGCATCCTCACATGGCGCTCCCGTAGCATGACGTGTGATGTACCACGAGGATAGTAGTGTGGCGGGAAATGGAAGCCCTGTAAACACAGCCTTTTGCACTGCATTAAACTTACTCCCAGAATATAGCACGTACATCACCAAACAAGTTGGCTCAGTGTGACTCTTCAGCCACCCGGTGCCATCCAGGACCCATCGAGTAGGGACAAGCAGCACGCCTGTGCTTTCTATATTAAGGATTATAAATGAAATATAAGCAATGTGATAACTACTGGGGAAGTTCAGTACACATTAAACATTGCATACCATGTGCGTTTGATAGGCACAGCACCCAATAAAGAAGGGACAAGTGCATAAGATATCACCAGGTGAATAACACGGGTGCACATCAGTCACCAAACTGGAGAGGGTTTGGTGAATAATGTTACACATCACTCAGTGGATGGTAGTGTTTCAAAGGATTAAGCAAATCTGACACATAAACAGAAGAGGCCTTATCCCCATCATTGAGTCAATGGAGGATGGTTTGGGGTCCCTTGCAAAGTCTTCTGTTGGCATCAATGTTCCTCTGCGCCTGGGCGTGAGGTGCATGCGGCTGAGAGCCCTTGATGTGCCCACTAAGTGAGGTACTTGAAGACCATCTGTGGAAGAAACACTGTTGGGCAAAGGCACTCTGGCCTCAGCATTATATGTCCCCTATGTAAAAAGATCCAGTCAGCTGTCCTGAAGATACTTTTCTGAAATCCCACATCACCGCTTCCCCATCTGCATCCTTGTTCTCCTACCAGATGGAGGAAAGAATGTGCTTGGTCCTCTGTGAGACATGCTCCGGAAGCCATCTTTCCCTACTACAAGGGTAGCTTGTTAGGGTATTAGCTTCTTTCCACTGAGATGGGCTAGGTTGACTTCCGTTGTGAATTCACCATGTAAAAGAATTGCTGAAACCCAAGTGAGCTCATACCTGCAGCCCTAGTGATAGACATGAGAGGTGATAGAGACCAGGTTTTAATTGCTTCTGAAGGTGTTGCTATCCTACTACCTGGAAGTAAATGAAGGCTTTTCATGGTACTACACTTCCCATGATCCTTTTATGATTTCCGCCCACTGAACAGAAACACACTGAGTGGAGACGCAAACATAAAATTCCGCCTTCACTACAGAAAAAAGTGATAGTAATTTCAACAACAGTAACAGATACAGAGGCATCACAAGGGAAATAGTGGACCCAGCCAGGGCTGTTTGCCCTAGGCCTCTCTCTTTTCAGGGTCCTACGCTGCCACTGATAAATTGATTTGGAACACACTCTGAATAATGAAGGTAGCCTTAGCCGCCACTCGGTGTCTGCATAAAACTAGAGAAGGGCTCTGCATCACATTGGTGACCAGGGCCCCACAAACGCTGCTGACATGGCAGAACTGTTAGTGACTCTTGGTGGAAACACCACACCTATTATAGAAAGAAAGAATGCTGCTAAGCAATCAAATGCCATTCTACTAGGTCAACCCCTGTGCTAAAATTGTTTGCCATGTACTACAGCCTCGTTAAGCATTGCTGACAGTACTCCTCATTGCAGAACAAACTACTGCCTGCAAATGATGACAATTCCTGACATAAATAGGAACACAGGATAAATAAGAATGAAACCCATATGTGGCTCATTGAACTTGCAACACAAGATATGTGTTTTCACTACAACAAAAATATTCTGGTAGATTTCTTTTACCACGGTGGAAAGATCTGTCCTGCAGCAGTATTTATTTAGCTGCTAAAAACACAGACAACTATATTTTTGTCTGACTAGATTTTTACTGTCCTTATGAAGCAGCAGTAAATGAAGGTGGACTTGGACTTTGTATATTTTGTCTGTCTCCAAATACCCCCAAGTTTGGAGTGAACTTTCACTGCACTGGGTCTGCCACCGTATACCCTGTTGTAAAAAGCTTTGTAAAAGGAAAGGCTCTGGAAAGCATTTTTTTTAATCTTTGCAGAAATTAGAAAATGTGCAAGTTGCTGTCTCTATCACATTGAAATATTACAGGAACCCCAGATCTCCTGCTGCCTCTACAATAGCAGGAAACACAGATCACTTGACCTCCTCTGCAGCGGGAGGAAATACAGGTCACCTGCCCTTTTCCACAACTAGGGAGACCAGATGTCAACAAATATATATTTATAAGAAGAACACAGACCTATTCCCTTCATGTCCCCAATGAACTCTGCTTTAATCTACCAAAAGGAACTACTTAATGTTGAGAAGAAAAGCATCATTCTCATTGGCTCTTTCCTTAACACACTCGCCTGTTACAGTAATAGATTTCAATAACTTTTTCACCAGAAAAATAGTTAAATCCAGGAGAAAGATTGCCTCTTTGCTGCCAGCAACAAATCCCTCTTCCCAAGGGGGCCCACCACACAGCGTCTTCTGCTCAGTGGAAAACAGTTCACTTATCCTTTTTTAGGTCTCGCCTACGCAGCGCGCATGCGCTGCATAGGAGGGCCTTTAGCCGTCGCTCTGCTCATTTCCAAGCACACACTCGTGCTTGTGGCGGCATCCACCTTGCGGGAGCGAGCAGAGGCGCGCCACAAGCACGAGTGCAGTGCTTGAAAATGAGCAGACTGCTCTCCCAAGCGTGCGCGCACCACTCGCGGGCTCACCTCGCACGCACGCATCACTCCCGGGCTTGTTTTTGATTGCATCGGCTCATGTTCTCAGAAAGCTGTTTGTTGGCTTTCCGAGGCAAAGGTGCGCAGCTGATGTTTGCAACCAGTGTTACTGGTTTCCTCCCACCCACCATTTCTGTGTGCTGTCCCATGTGCAACACCCTCTACCCCGTCCTTGTTCCCTCCCCACTACCGTACTTGTATCTCCCTTTGCCTCTTCTCTTTCTTTCCACTACCAACACACTTCCCACATTCGCGCCCCGTCCCTTCCTCTTTCTCTATCGCCCAGTGTCTCTGTACACCTCGTTTACTCTGCAGCTCTTCTCTCCGTTTCCAATCTCTCGGCACCTCATCTTCTTCCCTTCGTCAATCTCTAGTCGCTGCTGTCTTTCGCTCTTTTCTCCCCACCTTAACCGAGCTACTCTCTTCCCTCTCTATTTCCTCTCCATTCATCTGGTAGCCCCCTTTTTCGCTCTACACTCACCTCTGTGTGCACACTGTCTGTGGACACTCCTTGCCCTTGCGCCCCTCTCTTGCACGTCTCCTCCCTCCGCCCCTCTCTTGCAGGTCTCCTCCCTCCGCCCCTCTCTGCAGAAGCACTCCATTCTCCCCTGTAGTACTGGTATATCAATAACGCTCCACTGCTCTGACTCCCGCTTCCTTCTCTTCTGACTCGCTGTACCACATCCACAGACACTCCCTCCCAGTTTCCTAATTGGTAACCCGCTCTATGTTGCCTTTCCCCTCGCCTCACATCTAGCACTCGCCATTTCTTTCCGTTACATTATATCTATCCTCCTCCATATCACTTATTCCTTCCTGTCCCCTCACTTGGGCAACGCACTTTTCTCTGTGACTAAATTGTAGACTCTGGAGATCTTGGCTTCATCACTAGACCGCTCAGGTGATCCTGGACAAATCGCTTTCCCACCTGAATGAACCCTGATCTCTTTTGCCTACCTGAACTGTGAGCAGTTAAAAAGTCTTGCATGCCTCCTTGCACAGAGCTTTACCCACCTATGTTCTCTCCCATCATATTTTTCACCTCCAAGAATTTCCTCCTCTGCCCCCCCAAAATCAGATTCCACCGGAACCTGCTCTCGTGCCCTCTAACCCGTGTGCTCTCCCGACCACTGTACTTCACCTTCTCTCCCTTTATTATCCCCTCCCCTCGAGCCCAGGATCCAGTCTTCCCTCTCACCCCAAGAGTATGGGCATCCTCATCGCATTTCATCTCTTCAACCCTCCATGCTTTCTGTTTTTATTAATCTTTCTTCTTTTCCCTGTCCCACACACTTTCACTCACCTGCACGTTCCTCGCTCTACTCTTTCTCGCATCCTCCCTATGTACACCTTCCATGTCTCTCTTATGTTTATGTTTATTTTTCCTTTTCTCTGCTCTCTTTCGATCTTCCCTGTTATCTCAGTAGGTCCCCTCTCTCTTTTTAGGTCTCGCCTGAGCCAGCGCATGCGCTGCTCTGGCGAGACATTTAGTGAGTGGGCTTTAAAAGCCGACCACAGCTTTTTGCGTGGCATAGAGCGTGCGGTTACACGCACAGGCACGAGCAGAGGCGCCATCTGGCTTTCCTCTCTCGTCATGGCTCATTCACTTTCACTTCCGCAGCCGCGTCACTTTCACGGCCGCGCGGCCCGCCCCTTCACTTCTTATGATGCTCGCTTGTTTTTTTTTTGCTTTTCGCTTGTGCCTTCGCAGATGCTGAGTGCGTGCCGTGAAACAGTCCTGCTGACTTCCGCCTACCCCGCCTGTGCAGTCCATTTGCTGCCCGCCGTCGCCTCTGCTGGTCAGTGCTTGTTTGTTTGTTATCCTCTCTCCATCGCTTTGTTTTCCCTTCCCCAGCCTCCTTCTCTTTCCGGACTTGCAAACTCTCTTCAGTTTTTTTCGTGCTCTCTTCATCTCTTTTATTCCTTCCCTCCTCTTTCCTTCCTACTCCCCAACACCATCTGCACTTTCTTCTAGAATGATCCACAACACAAAACGGCTGGAACTCGCCATCCTCGGAACACCGCCTAGAAGCCGAGTCACTTGCCAAGACTGCGCTGTGCAAAAACAGTGTCCCGCTCCCCTGGGTCGTGTTGATCACCTTCTGACTCCTGGGTAGCGTGACAACAGAGGCAACATCACGGTGCATACTCCCTGCTGCTTTACAATAAAGCGCGTCCATGCCTCAGACAAGCTGAACAATGGAGGCGCCCGTCACGGCCGTCATGCTGTCGGTCTAACCCTGCTAATACCTTTTCGTCCTCCTGTTGTAATGTCATGGCCCCGCCCCTCTCGAGGGTGGACGCAGCTTTCCCATCTTCCCTGCTGGGCGGCACTATTGGAGGGCACTCGCGGCTGCACATATCCCGTGCTTCTCTCATAGCTGCCAAGGTTTCAGATTGCTTAAGTGTGACATGTTCCAACTTCCAGTGTACATGTGCGTGACATTCAACGACAATGTGTGACACTTGGAGACCAGCTAACAAGTGGTCACTGCAGAGCGCAGCCGGCCCGTTGTGACACCGTCCATGATGTCCCCAGGCTAGCACGGCAGCCTGCAGTCAGTTCAGAGCCCTATGTGCTGTAACAAGGGCTCTGGGTATGTCGTGAATGGTGAGGAGTGTCGCAGCGCTCTAAAAAAATTACATATAAGGGATTTATAAATACCTCAGACATCAGTTGTCCGAGAGCTTAGTAAGCCAGTTACTCTCGCCAGCAGGCTCGGTCCGGAGTCGCGCAGTATTATCATGAGGAGACAGGCACAAGCCTCTCACTGGCAGCAGCACGTCGGACTCGAGAGGCGGGCGGCTGGGCTGCATGGCTTAATCTCTCTTGACGAGAGGGGCTACAGGGGGCACCAAATAGCAGCACAAGTTAGCTGCGTGCACGAGCAGCAGCGGACGGGCTCCAACCAAACTAAACTTAGAGTGCCGCCTGCTCCCACCGCCTATAGTCAGCAGTCTCTGGCTCAACGGCCCTGGTATTTGGCAAAATCATTGGAGTGTCCGACTCCGACCGTGACGATTATGTCACGTGCTGCCGCCCACGGTGATTAAATCCGGCGAGCACAGCTCAGCCAGCCCCGAGCCTGCAATGCAGCAGCCAATCAGTGGCCAGTCACAGCAGCGAGCACTAAGCTTTGTTTTGCTGGGTTGAAAGTGCATTGAAAATCAAAGTATGCGATTTGGTCATCTTTTATTTTAGATAGTGGAATTTCATATATTTCTAAGGCAAGGTGCATATAATCTAAAAATGATTTACCATGGCTACAGGTTTAGTAATTTATTCATCCTACCTCAATCATTGTCTGTGCTGGCCCAGTCCCTCCCAATAGCAACACAGCCCACCTCCTCATTAGTGCACCACCACCAGTGCAGCACCAAATCCGCACCAGCGCAGCCCCACCACAGCATCAGCGCAAGCCATGTCTGTAGCATCACCTTTGCAGTAGCGCTTCACCAACTCAGCATCACTCGGCACCACTCAACACTACCTGAGCACCAGCACAATATCACTCTGCATCACCTCTGCACCAGCACACCACCATCTCAGCATCACTCAGCACCACCTCAGCCTGCCCTCGGAATCTGGCATATGTTGATTCTCCCCTAGTGTCCATCCGCTGCTCTAGTTGTAATTCAGGTACTATTTCCCAACCTCCACCCTCCCTTTGTTTATATTTCCCCCCCACATAACAAAAATAAGTTATAACAAACATTAGAACAGGCAGTTTCTTGCCAGCATTGGAAAGAAAAAAAACTAGATGACATTTTTCATGTTCATTTTTTTTTAATAGGGTCATTCAGTTGTATGTAATGTCTTTTGTGTTACATATACAGTAACAAAAATACTTCACACTTTTTTATTATAACTTTTCAACATGCTGCACAGCAGCCACCCTGCTCTACAACAAATCTTAAAAACATTGGCAGAGCCAATAGCTCTGGCTACACACTTATAAGGTCCCAAACGCGAGACCTATTGGCTATGCCAATGCTTGTTTCGCATAATGATGGATTTGCCGAATTTGACACACAATCCATCATCTGCTGCATAATTTGCAGATTTTAATAACAAATGTGTTCTTAACTAAAATGGATTAAAAGTTACTAAAAATGTGGCAAAGTGTTCGCACGCAGTGAAAGGCCTTTCGCAAAGGTTAACTTGTCATCTTTCAGTTGCTTATTTCTTTATTTGGCTCTTAAACTGGTGCTAATGAGATGAGGTCTTTGCTGAAACAGTATTACCATGTGTAAAAATAACAAAATAATTTAGTAATACTATCAAAAATGGGCCACATTATGCATCATAATTTGCCTGTTCTTGCCACATAAGTTAGTCATCCCTGCTGCATAACTTGGTGCTGCCCTGTTGCGTAATTCCAGTGGCCCTGGCTATATTTTGAAATAAATAAATGAAAAATTAGAGTTGGGAATGGCATGAGAAATGCAAATTATAAGTTGTTGGGAAGATGAGGGAATGTGAGGGTGAAAGCAGCACTCATGAGAGAGATCAAGACAACATGCCAAGCCCATCGAGTGCGTAAAATAACAGGAACAAGTAGTTCCCTCAATGTAAGCAACACCACCAGTGGAAGGATACAAATCAATCATTTAGAACAATTTAGAACGAAATGCTCCTTGTCGGTACAAACATTAGAGTTGGATGAAAAACCAACTAATTCATTGCAGAGCTGAAAGACAATCAAGAAAGCTCTACAATCATGAGCAAGGGGCTAACCCAAAGCCACTGAATGTACAATGGAAACAATGGGGCCGATTCCGATTTCGGTCGGAGGCGCACCCAATACCATTCGGTCGGGAAAAAAGCCTTGCGAAAGCCTGTTTCCCGACCGATCCGTACAGCACACCGAACGAGTAAGTACGATGCGCACAACAGCACAGAATCCGGCCGAGCCGTACTCACCCAAACCAGGTCCTGTTCCCCGACCGAGGCGAATCCGGAAACGCTGAATCGAGTCGCACGGAAGGGAAAATGCAACTCCGTCCGGCCGAACAAGTACGATGCGCTTTCCGTACGCGCCGAACCCGTCGCTACGCACGGCACGTCAAAGCATCCGGGAGAGGCGCACATAAGCTCCGATTCGCGCCACAACACGATCCACGGCTACGAGACGAACACGCCAGCGACGAGGACGACGCGAAGCGACGACGACGACGCGAAGCAACGAGAAGGACAAACGACACGAACCAACCATGAATCCCTTCGTCCCGATCATACCAATATTCTACATTTACTACCGGAACAGGCACGGACGCGTACGGCGCAGAAGGTAAGTCAGACACCAACCACAAAACACATACAACACGTACACGACACATCACACACACACAGAAGGATGCAGAATATACTTACACCAGCAACAGCAGCACCATAGGGGCGGGATGCCCATCACCAATGCCACATATGCACACAGGGGCCTGAATGCGCACCACCACCCCTACCCAGGGGGGGCAGGATGCCTACCACTACTACCACCCTGAGCCAGGGGGGGCTGGATGCCTACCACTACTACCACCCACACCCAGGGGGGGCTGGATGCCTACCACTACTATCACCCACACCCAGGGGGGCTGGATGCCTACCACCACCCTTAGCCAGGGGGCTGGATGCCTACCACTACTACCACCCTCACCCAGGGGGCTGGATGCCTACCACTACTACCACCCTGAGCCAGGGGGCCTGGATGCCTACCACTACTACCACCCTTAGCCAGGGGGGCTGGATGCCTACCACTACTACCACCCTCACCCAGGGGGCTGGATGCCTACCACCACCCTCACCCAGGGGGAGCTGGATGCCTACCACTACTACCACCCTCACCCAGGGGGGGCTGGATGCCTACCACTACTACCACCCTGAGCCAGGGGGGGCTGGATGCCTACCACTACTACCACCCACACCCAGGGGGGCTGGATGCCTACCACTACTACCACCCACACCCAGGGGGGCTGGATGCCTACCACTACTACCACCCTCACCCAGGGGGACTGGATGCCTACCACTACTAACACCCTCAGCCAGGGGGCTGGATGCCTACCACTACTACCACCCACACCCAGGGGGGCTGGATGCCTACCACCACCCTTAGCCAGGGGGCTGGATGCCTACCACTACTACCACCCTCACCCAGGGGGGCTGGATGCCTACCACTACTACCACCCTGAGCCAGGGGGGGCTGGATGCCTACCACTACTACCACCCTCACCCAGAGGGGGCTGGATGCCTACCACTACTACCACCCTGAGCCAGGGGGCTGGATGCCTACCACCACCCTTAGCCAGGGGGCTGGATGCCTACCACTACTACCACCCTCACCCAGGGGGGCTGGATGCCTACCACTACTACCACCCTGAGCCAGGGGGGCTGGATGCCTACCACTACTACCACCCACACCCAGGGGGGCTGGATGCCTACCACTACTACCACCCTCACCCAGGGGGGCTGGATGCCTACCACTACTACCACCCTCACCCAGGGGGGCTGGATGCCTACCACTACTACCACCCTGAGCCAGGGGGGCTGGATGCCTACCACTACTACCACCCACACCCAGGTCGGGCTGGATGCCTACCACCACCCTTAGCCAGGGGGGGCTGGATGACTACCACTACTACCACCCTCACCCAGGGGGGGCTGGATGCCTACCACTACTACCACCCTGAGCCAGGGGGGGCTGGATGCCTACCACTACTACCACCCACACCCAGGGGGGGCTGGATGCCTACCACCACCCTTAGCCAGGGGGCTGGATGCCTACCACTACTACCACCCTCACCCAGGGGGCTGGATGCCTACCACTACTACCACCCTGAGCCAGGGGGGGCTGGATGCCTACCACCACCCTTAGCCAGGGGGGGCTGGATGCCTACCACTACTACCACCCTCACCCAGGGGGGGCTGGATGCCTACCACTACTACCTCCCTGAGCCAGGGGGGGCTGGATGCTTACCACTACTACCACCCACACCCAGGGAGGGCTGGATGCCTACCACTACTACCATCCTCACCCAGGGGGACTGGATGCCTACCACTACTACCACCCTCAGCCAGGGGGCTGGATGCCTACCACTACTACCACCCACACCCAGGGGGCTGGATGCCTACCACCACCCTTAGCCAGGGGGGCTGGATGCCTACCACTACTACCACCCTCACCCAGGGGGCTGGATGCCTACCACTACTACCACCCTGAGCCGGGGGCTGGATGCCTACCACTACTACCACCCTTAGCCAGGGGGGCTGGATGCCTACCACTACTACCACCCTCACCCAGGGGGGTTGGATGCCTACCACCACCCTCACCCAGGGGGAGCTGGATACCTACCACTACTACCACCCTCACCCAGGGGGGGCTGGATGCCTACCACTACTACCACCCTCACCCAGGGGGGGCTGGATGCCTACCACTACTACCACCCTGAGCCAGGGGGGGCTGGATGCCTACCACTACTACCACCCACACCCAGGGGGGGCTGGATGCCTACCACTACTACCACTCTCACCCATGGGGGACTGGATGCCTACCACTACTACCACCCTCAGCCAGGGGGGGCTGGATGCCTACCACTACTACCACCCACACCCGGGGGGGGGTGGATGCCTACCACCACCCTTAGCCAGGGGGGGCTGGATGCCTACCACTACTACCACCCTCACCCAGGGGGGGCTGGATGCCTACCACTACTACCACCCTGAGCCAGGGGGGGCTGGATGCCTACCACTACTACCACCCTCACCCGGGGGGGCTGGATGCCTACCACTACTACCACCCTGAGCCAGGGGGGCTGGATGCCTACCACCACCCTTAGCCAGGGGGGCTGGATGCCTACCACTACTACCACCCACACCCAGGGGGCTGGATGCCTACCACTACTACCACCCTCACCCAGGGGGACTGGATGCCTACCACTACTACCACCCTCAGCCAGGGGGGCTGGATGCCTACCACCACCCTTAGCCAGGGGGACTGGATGCCTACCACTACTACCACCCACACCCAGGGGGGCAGGATGCCTACCACCACCCTTAGCCAGGGGGGGCTGGATGCCTACCACTACTACCACCCTCACCCAGGGGGGGCTGGATGCCTACCACTACTACCACCCTGAGCCAGGGGGGGCTGGATGCCTACCACTACTACCACCCTTAGCCAGTTGGGGCTGGATGCCTACCACTACTACCACCCTCACCCAGGGGGGGCTGGATGCCTACCACCACCCTCATCCAGGGGGAGCTGGATGCCTACCACTACTACCAACCTCACCCAGGGGGCTGGATGCCTACCACTACTACCACCCTCACCCAGGGGGCTGGATGCCTACCACTACTACCACCCTGAGCCAGGGGGGCTGGATGCCTACCACTACTAACACCCACACCCAGGGGGGCTGGATGCCTACCACTACTACCACCCTCACCCAGGGGGACTGGATGCCTACCACTACTACCACCCTCAGCCGGGGGGCTGGATGCCTACCACTACTACCACCCACACCCGGGGGGCTGGATGCCTACCACCACCCTTAGCCAGGGGGCTGGATGCCTACCACTACTACCACCCTCATCCAGGGGGGCTGGATGCCTACCACTACTACCACCCTCACCCAGGGGGACTGGATGCCTACCACTACTACCACCCTCAGCCAGGGGGGCTGGATGCCTACCACTACTACCACCCACACCCAGGGGGGCTGGATGCCTACCACCACCCTTAGCCAGGGGGGGCTGGATGCCTACCACTACTACCACCCTCACCCAGGGGGGGCTGGATGCCTACCACTACTACCACCCTGAGCCAGGGGGGCTGGATGCCTACCACTACTACCACCCTTAGCCAGGGGGGCTGGATGCCTACCACTACTACCACCCTCACCCAGGGGGCTGGATGCCTACCACCACCCTCACCCAGGGGAGCTGGATGCCTACCACTACTACCACCCGTAGCCAGGGGGGGCTGGAGGCCTACCA
Organism: Calotriton arnoldi; assembly: GCA_963921515.1. Taxonomy (NCBI): domain Eukaryota; kingdom Metazoa; phylum Chordata; class Amphibia; order Caudata; family Salamandridae; genus Calotriton; species Calotriton arnoldi. The sequence goes on from CAWUFW010001916.1 coordinate 674,336, forward strand.
CTACTACCACCCTGAGCCAGGGGGGGCTGGATGCCAACCACTACTACCACCCCCACTCATAGGATGGACAATGCATGACACAACCAGCACACCACAACCTAGGGAATGCAAGAAGAAGACATCCCCCCAACACCATGACAAGCGTGTGTAGACTGTGTCAAATGCCTACAACACCGAACATGACTTTGAACATACAATGTGACCCCCTAGCACATGTGCCAGTGTGGCACCCACAATGCAAGCAGGCCATGACCATTGTGGCAATGGGGTCCAAACCCCCATCATCACAGTGACCAAAATGTAAGTGTGGGGTCCATAGCTGAAGCACATTTTGAACATTGTGGCAATGGGGTCCAAACCCCCATCATCACAGTGACCAAAATGTAAGTGTGGGGTCCATAGCTGAAGCACATTTTGAACATTGTGGCAATGGGGTCTAAACCCCCATCACCACAGTGACCAAAAGGTAAGTGTGGGGTGCATAGCTGAAGCACATTTTGAACATTGTGGCAATGGGGTCCAAACCCCCATCATCACAGTGACAAAAATGTAAGTGTGGGGTCCATAGCTGAAGCACATTTTGAACATTGTGGCAATGGGGTCTAAACCCCCATCACCACAGTGACCAAAAGGTAAGTGTGGGGTCCATAGCTGAAGCACATTTTGAACATTGTGGCAATGGGGTCCAAACCTCCATCATCACAGTGACCAAAAGGTAAGTGTTGACAAAGAAAGAGGTGCAACTGCCAAACTGCATGGATGATTCCTGGTCACGGAACAAAAAACACATCAGTGGCAAAGTAGTGTATGTGTCCCATTGCAACATAAATTGGGTGAGCTAAATACTGCAGTGCAAATAAGACATACCTTTGGCCATGTGCAGACAAACAACACCCATGGGGGCTGACACCGTCAACATTCATCAATGACACAATGACAGAAGTGACCATCAGAATGCAGACCCACATATTTGCACCAATGGGCACACAAATGCAGATACCCTGTGGAGACTGCAGATGTGAGGTGAACAGATACCATACCATGGCAGCAATGGGACACACAAACCATGATCTTGTGCTGACCGATGACCTAGGAGTCCCAGGGACAGCAGGGGAAACCCACCAAACTACATACAGCCAATGGCACACCCAAGATATGCCAATGCAGTGGTGCAGATGCACAAACACAAACAGGCAGACCCACACTGCACATCATACACAACAGGTGAGGGGGGTGCCAGTGTCCCCAGGCAACCACACAACACATGAGGAGACCTGAATACCAATCATACAGATGTGCATACAGTGCCACACAAAGGTAACTCATGGATCCAAATCCCCTATGTGGGCAAGCAGGCATTGTCAGATGAGAGGGAGCACAAATCACACATGTCACACAGGCACATAGGGACAGCAACTGACACAGCAAGACACAGACACACCACAGCACTACCCCCAGGGCCCCCACAATGTGGTGACCCTGGGCTGCATTACAATCCCACTGTGATGACAAAGCTAAATGTGGTTCACACTGTGAACCACAGTCATGTGTCCTGAGCAACTAACTACCATCACACCTACACAAGCACAAATCAATCAGCATGGCCAGTAAGCCAAGGCCAACATGGAGGCAGGGGCCTAGCCGGGCAACAACTCTCATCTGCACACACTCAACACCACACCCTCGACCTCCAACAATGTGCAGCCGTGAAGTACACATGCACTGGTGACATTGCACATGCACCCATGACTATTCCAGGGTGGTGGGTGGGAACCAAGGTGCAGAAACACATCACACATGGCCACTCAACAAGACTCCTGAATGTCTGACACACTGCACACTACGCTGTACATGGACATGACGGCAATACCACACCAACCAATGGGATCCCAGCCACAGTCACACACCAATGAAGAAGCCAAGGTCACCCACAAAGAACACACATAGACAACAACCAACATTGCAGCCCGGACCCTGAGGAGTGCCAGCAGTCACACACACAACGTGTCACAATCACTGAAAGATAACACAAACTGGAAATCACATGACAGGGGCAAACAACAAGTGCCAAGGGGAAACCTGACTGTGACCCATCTGCGTCTGCACACAAACTCAGCCCTGACAGCAAACACACCTATGGGTGACACCCTGATGACCAGTAATGTGCCATGCACCCACATCACAGAGAACCCAGGGAGAAGACTTTGGGGGAACATAGGTCAACTCAGCTAGCATCACAAACAGGTACAATACTAGGGATCACAGCATGCACAGCTAAACAGAAGTGAACACACAGACATGCACATACAACACACACCTTGGGCGCAGGCAATGTCACAGGAGTACACACTGCCATGAGGGGACTCCACTCCTGTGTGAGGAAAGCTGTGCCATATGTTGCCTCAGTAGGGCCCCATCATGTCAGCTGAGCACTTGGTCACACAATCAACAATTAGCACCAAATGAGGGCTCCCGTCACATCAGCCTGGTCATGGAAGTGCCAACGGAATCATCAGCACAGATCCAACACACTTGTATAGCAATGTTGCACTGACAACACAGATGAGTCCTTCCCCATTGAGGCCCAAACCTGCATGTCCAGTGGAGATGGCCACACGGTCAGGGAAGTAGACGAATTGAACAATGGCAGGCACAACAGATGTGCAGGGGTGGAAGCCACAGATGTGAATAGCTAATCTAAGTAGGAAATCCCATTGCCAAATACTGAACACATGACACCCTCAGATGCTGCTATGGATGACATGGATACACCACAGGATAGGACACATTCCCCCTGGACCACATGGGTTCCTGCACAGTAACACTTCATTATCATGAGACCAAATATCACCATCACTGCAGCAAGGGCATGGTTAGCATCATCAACAACATGTACATCAGAAGCATAAGCACTAGAGAACAGAAAGTTGCTTTATTCAGCATATGTGTGGAATGAAAACAAAGTCCAGAAAAACACAAAGGCCAATGGCCAGTCCATTGTAAAAGTCGAAACAGGGTGACAGTGGCAGATGTCACCCTACGCATGCCTGCACAAAACCAGGGACAATCCACTAGGAGGGGCAACCGGGGGGTAGGCCAGGCACCACAGGGACAGGATCAGGGCTCACCAGGAGGAAGCAGGGAAGGGGTGATGGGTGCTGGAGAGCCACTGACAACTGCAGTGGAGGTGTCTGACATGGTGTGTGCCGGCACAACTGGGGGCATGACTCAGATGTTGTGGGTGCCGGCACGACTGCAGTGGACCCTGCAGATGGAGTGGACAGGTCCGCCACTGCAGTGCCCAAGTCAGACAGGGTGGTAGTGGACTCCACTGCAGTGCCTACCACCAGGGGAGGAGAATGGGGAACAGGCAAGGTGGGCTGGACAGAGGGGGAGGACACCCTCACCACATCAGTGGCACAGACAAGCGCAGCGGGGGGTGTGGTGCCGGGAGAGCAAGTGCCAGGGGGAGAAGGCCGGATCCTCTTGGGGATGGTATATCTGTGGGTGGGGGAACCTGGGGCAGGGTGTGGTGGGGCACCTGTGGAGTGGGGGCCTGAGGGATGGAGGAAGGAGACCTGGTGCTTGAGCTGCAGGGTGGCGGTGGGGTCTTGCTCTTACCACTCCGGGGGGACTTGCGGGTGGGGGCCTCAGTCTGTCTGCGCCTGGGGGAGGGTGTCCGGGGGCGAGGGGCACTCTGCTCCGTGTGGGGGCTTCCTCTTCCCCCTGGATGCTGGAGCAGCTGGATCGGAGGGGAAGAGGCCGAGGTCACTGAGGAAAAGGCGCTGGGTCTTTGGGGTTGCAGGTGAGGCAAGGGAGGGTGTTTTGGAGGGAGAGGCAACTGAGGACTGCGCAGTGCCCGTGGATGCGTGTGTGTGTACCAGGGCCCCATCCCCTGTGAGTCTGGTTTCAGTCCCCTGACTGTGCGTGCGTGTGCGTTTTGTTTGTGGCGTGTGTGTCTGTGTGCTGGACGTGTGTGTGCTGGTGTGTGCCTGTGCCGGTGTGTGTGTGCTTGGGACGGGTAAGGTGCTGGGGAGTGTGGATGGAGCAGAGGCAGGAGGGGTGAGGTACTGTCTGAGGAGGGACACTGCTGCCGTCAGGGAGGAGTCCATGGACCTATTGCCCCTCTGTAGGTCAGACATGCCCGATGAGATGCCCTCCATGAACGACACCAGCTGAGTCAACAGAGCGGTGTGCGCATGGAGGACACTCAGCATGGCTGTCTGCCCTACATGGAGCTGGCGAAGGAGGTACACAGACTCCTCACTCAGGGCAGCAGGGGACACAGGGGCAGGGGGTGCGGTGCCTGGCCCAAAGGAGACACGCTCCCGAACATGGGAGCCTCCACGGACCTGGGGAATGGGAGCCGATGGGAGGGCGGTGGTGGTGCTGGTGGTGGCGGGGACAGCAACACTAGCTGGGGTGTGGTGGCTGCTGACACCCGCCTCCATAAGGGAGTCATCCTCCGAGTTGCTCTGGTCCTCAGCTGAGGTGGATGGTGCTGAGGACTCCTCGGTGTGGCTCCCCTCGCCCTCCGTGCCACTGGGTCCCTCCGACCACTCCTCGGCTGCTGACCCAGTCTGGCTCTCTGGCTCCTCCTGGTCCGTGGAGCTGTCCCCTTCCGTGGCCGTGGATGTATCTGCAAACAATGGGGAAACAGACAGACATCAGTCACCTGCACCAAACGCACACACCACTGTGAGCACAGCACATTACAGAGCAAGCCCTGGCATCATTAGTTGTACATTGCTAAAAGTGCCCTAACTGAACAGGAGAAGCCAATTGTCAGTCTGATGCCAACCATGGCACTCACATCCCACATGGCCTTGCACCCATCTGTCTGGTGTCTGTTGGATTGCAACACCCCAGTGTGGACACATGCACCAAGTACACAGTAGTTGGACAGTGCAGAGGACACGGTGTGGCATGTGGACATGCACACATCACAGCTCTTGCCACTGAGTCAGTACAGGTTTCCGGATGAAAGGGATGCCCAGAGTCAAATAGGAAATGCATGTGATGCATACCAGCGACAGACACCATGATGCACCCATGTCCTGATAGCCATCGCCACAATGGTGGGCATGTAGCACATGTCACTCCCCTGCAGGATAACCAATAAGTAGACACATGCCATGGCAGAGGCATGACTGCTAAGTCATACATCACTGTCTCAGTGATGTATGACTTGGCAGCCAGACAACAACACTATGCACTGTGTCACAATAGTAGGTCATGGGGAATGCAAGTCCTGGAGCTGCACAAGTGCACATGTACATCCCCCACACAACACATCATCTTAACCCTCATCTGTCCAGGTCATACCTATTGGACATATGGGAGACCTGTGACACTACCCTCTGAACCTGAGCCCCTCACAATCTGCTGTGAATGGGGAACAGCTGCCTGAACTTCACATTCGCATACCCCAGTCTGCACGGGCAGCTGATCAAACACCTATGTGACACACAAGTATCGTCTCCTATGGTCACATCTCCAGGGGCATGTTGAGCCCCTACCAAGAAACACCCCAGCAGTCCTGGCAACTAATCCACAGCACACTGACACAGAGGCAGACACCTGAGGGGTCAAATCACTGCGCACAATGTGTCAGCTGATACACGGGAGTGGGAGTACAGAGTGCATTGCATGGCCTGGAGTAGGCATGACTGTCCTGCTCCACATGAATGAGGGATGAGCCCTGGACAGTGGATAGCTGGCTATGTATGTGTGACACACGTAATCTGCACACTCCTGGGGCCCAAACATTGTTCCCACCCGCTGCATGGGCGTGTGCCACATACCCCAGGCACATGTGGTGGCTCAGCTCAGCAAGTGGACCGCATATCAAAGCAACACGCAGATTACATGTCCGAACACAGGCGTAGTGTGAACAATGGACCCACCCATGATGCCCACAACAGAGTTAGGGAAACAGATGCTGTCCCCCACCTTTAGTGAAGCAAACTGCAAGGACACAGTCCCAAGTGACACAATTCCCTGAATGTAAGGGCCACACCTGGGTATCAGATGAGCAGTGGGCAGTGCACAATAGAGGGACATGGCTCCTGGACAACATGACTGCTGCACTGTGGCAGTTGAACCAGGCCAGAGGAGGGCACAAAGCATGTAATACAGAGTTCACAGTGCAGTCTTTGACTCACCCCCTCCTTGCTGCTGTCTGGCCTTCAGCTGCCCATCCAGGTCTGGAAACACCACCGCCAGGATCTGGAGCATGTGGGGGTCAGGGTCCGTGTTCCACCCCTCCTGCGAGGAGGCGACAGCTTCAGCTGGACCCGTGCAATCCTCTGGGTCCAGCCCCGAAGGTCCTGCCACCTCTTCTGGCAGTTGCGGATCCGGCGCTTGTAGACCCCCACGGACCGGACAGCCCGGACGATGTCCTTCCAGATCTCCTGCTTCCGATGGGCATTAACCTGTGAGGATGACAAAGTGAAAAGGCCATTACTACACATGCAACATATCCGTGCATGACACAGTTGTATATACATGTCTCAATCACAGGGGCACATGATGTACACAGGCAGTGCAAAGCTGCCCATGGACAGTTTGCCAGACGTCACTACATGGTATCATTGCATGGGAAGTAAAACCTTGTTCAAATGCACTGTCACTGCACCATACCTGTCCAGTGCATGTCACTACACACTATGGGGGGTGACAACTACTCAGTGAGCCTGCTAGCCAGTGGCGTGCAGACTTTCAGCCTTGCTAGTCAGACAATATGCACATTCAGAAAGGCAGTGCACAGAACACTCACCTGCTCCCCTGGTGTCCCATACAGCTTGCTGTACTGTGGAAGTAGGCTGTCCAGCAGGGCCTGGTTCTCCTCAAGGCTGAAGGCTGGGGCTCTCTCCACAGTACGTGCCATTGCAGGGTCCAGAGGGGCAGAGACAGCAGCAGTGCAGTGGCAGATGTCGTCCTGGAGCATGTAGTGCAGGCAAGTGAGCTCTCAGGGGAACAGCCAGCAATATATATGTGCTGGAGAGGCAGATACTGTCCCTTGTGTCCAAAGTGATAGGTCCAAGTCGTTTGCATCTTCTGAATCTGGCCAATCCATGGAATAGCAGCACCAAAACACGCCCACAGCATCCTTCAAATCTTCAACTTCATGACATACATGATTTTGCAACATTGTTGTGGGTGACCAACTGAATTTCCAGCAACCGACTCGTTCGAAATTCGAAAACGCGTCCGTTGCCAGGCAAGGCCATTGTCAATGGGTGCGCACCGATCGGTCCATTGCGGTACAACGCGTACAGGGGTACAACGTGTACAGGGGTACAACGCGTGCACCGCACACATTGAATGCAATGGGCCGGCCGGGGCACCGATCGGTCCATTGCAGTTCAACGCGTACAGGGGTACAACGCGCACCCGCACACATTGAATGCAATGGGCCGGCCGGGGCACCGATCGGTCCATTGCAGTACAACGCGTACAGGGGTACAACGCGTACAGGGGTACAACGCGTACCCGCACACATTGAATGCAATGGGCCGGCCGGGGCACCGATCGGTCCATTGCAGTACAACGCGTACAGGGGTACAACGCGCACCCGCACACATTGAATGCAATGGGCCGGCCGGGGCACCGATCGGTCCATTGCAGTTCAACGCGCGTACAGGGGTACAACGCGTACTCGCACACATTGAATGCAATGGGCCGGCCGGGGCACCGATCGGTCCATTGCAGTACAACGCTGCATACAGGGGTACAACGCGTACCCGCACACATTGAATGCAATGGGCCGGCCGGGGCACCGATCGGTCCATTGCAGTACAACGCGTACAGGGGTACAACGCGTACCCGCACACATTGAATGCAATGGGCCGGCCGGGGCACCGATCGGTCCATTGCAGTTCAACGCGTGCATAGGGTACAACGCGTACCCGCACACATTGAATGCAATGGGCCGGCTGGGGGCACCGATCGGTCCATTGCAGTTCAACGCGTGCATAGGGTACAACGCGTACCCGCACACATTAAATGCAATGGGCCGGCCGGGGGCACCGATCGGTCCATTGCAGTACAACGCCGTACAGGGGTACAACGCGTACCCGCACACATTGAATGCAATGGGCCGGCCGGGGCACCGATCGGTCCATTGCAGTACAACGCGTACAGGGGTACAACGCTGTACCCGCACACATTGAATGCAATGGGCCGGCCGGGGGCACCGATCGGTCCATTGCTGTTCAACGCATCACTGTACATGTGACTGGCATATGTCAGCATGCCTGTCTCAGATGGACATATGCCAGCCACAGATAGCTCCCAGGGAGTGAGGGGCACACCTACATCACGACAGCCTGTCCAAACTTTATCATAAGGCATGTAAGGCTGCATTTCCTATTGTGTGTATGTTGGTGTACATGTTGTCCTGTGGGTGTCACCTGTGGTAAGCCACCCCCAGGCTGTGCACGTGTTCATGGGGACAGGATCCTGGGTGTTACGTGTACATGACCACTGTGATGTGCAACTGTTCATATCTGTGCATGTGCCATGGTCACATTTCACGGTGGTGTATGTGTATGTCATGTCACATACCCCGTGAGTCCCATGTGGGATGGTATGTTTGAGCCAGGGTGTCCCAGTGGCACAATAGTGATGGTCCTCCACAGTCTTTGTGCATGTAGTGTTTACAATGTCTCTGATTTCATGTGCACAATGGGAGACAGTCTCCACATCCACGTTGTGTGTGCATGGACTTTGATGTTGTGCGTGTGTGTGTCACAGACGTCCATGTCTGTCCTGCCGTGGCAAGTGGGACCACTACCTGTGGGGGTCATGGTTGTTTTGCTGTGGTGTATACATGATACTCCATGTAATGCCAGTGTCCATGTGGCAATACAGGGTCCCTGGGAATGTACCTGTCGTTGAGCTGTGGTGCCTGGGGCACATCTGTCCTCACATGTCACTGTGGGGGTGATTGTGACACGGCAGCAGGAGATGGGAACTGTGACACGGCCTCATGATATCCAATGGGCCAACCTGGGACTAATTGATGCCACCTGTTGGACCGTGTTGACAGATGTTGGCCATGTATGTACCATACATGTCCTTACGGAACTGCACACTTCATGTAGTTGTGCCTCATAATGATGTATGTTGGGATATTGAGTGTGTTCAATGCCGCATATGTGGGGTGACTGACAATCTTGCTTACTTCTCCTCTGTACTGCAGGGCTCCTGCTGTCCATCGACCATTCCCAGACCTGGCAACGATGGTGGAACGGGACAGCATCCGACGGTACCGCTTCACCAGGCAGCTGATTGAGGATTTGGCAGTGCAGTTGGCCCCACATTTGCAGCCTGGCCGGCCGTATCCTACAGCGCTGACCCCCAAGGTGAAGGTGATGGCAGCCCTACACTTCTTTGCCACCGGTACCTTCCAACATACTGTGGCGACTGCTGGTGGGATGTCACAGACCATGTTGAGCTGTGTGCTCCGCGATGTTTTGGCAGCAATGTTGCTATTCCTGAACCGGTACATCTATTTCCCTAGACTGCGACGACTCACTGACGTGAAGAGTGACTTTTATGCCCTGGGGAGGATGCCGCATGTCATTGGCTCCATTGATGGGACACATGTGGCTTTGGTACCACCACAGGCCCAGGAGCAGGCCTACAGGAACCACAAGCACTACCACTCGGTCAATGCACTGGTGGTGTGTCTTGCAGACATGACCATCACACATGTGTGTGCCCGTTTCCCTGGTTCAGCACACGATGCCTTTGTGATGAGGAGTAGTCGCATCCCCAGGATGATGGCACAGATGCAGAACCAGCGGGCCTGGCTTGTCGGTGTGTACTGACTTTGTGCCATTGTGTGTGATCTGATCTGTAGTATTCCGCCCACTTTTCCAAGTCAGCTAATGTGCACTTGTCTGTCCGTAGGTGACTCGGGATACCCCAACATGCCGTGGTTGCTGACACCCCTCAGGAACCCTGTGACACCAGCCCAGATGCGCTACAATGTGGCACATGGTCGGACCAGGAGAGTTATTGAGCGGACATTTGGTCTCCTGAAGAGCCGCTTCCGCTGCCTGGACAAGACCGGAGGGTCCCTCCCATATGCCCCTGCGAAAGTGTGCAAGATTATCATCGTCTGCTGCATGCTCCACAACCTGGCATTGCGGAAGGAGTTGCCTCTCATCCAGGATGACAATGACCAACATCCGCCACCTGTGGAGGATCCTGGCCTGGACCACGATGCCAGTGACGATGATGATGATGATGAGGGTGATGTCCGCACACAGCTCATCACCAACTTCTTTAGCTGAATGTGAGTATCCTGAGGTGTCATGTCAATGATGTGAGTTGGCATGATATGTGTAGGTGGTGCTCTGGTGCTGTTGGAGTGTGTCCATGGGCTACTTGACTGGATGTGTGTTGCGATGTGTGCTTACAGGTGGGCTGTACTCCCCAACAGTGTTGACATGCTAACTTGGTTCTGGGTGGGTATCTTGTAACATGTGTTGTGCATGAGTTTTGCTGTTCTGTCCTGTACTCCATTGCTTTTGACTGTGTGTCATTTCTGTCCTTCACAGGGTACTTTCAGATTCGTTTGGTCAACTGTGTCCACCGACGATGTGATTGCACTTCCAGGCTGGTAGCTGTTGTGTCCCTACAGGTGATGTGCGCCACACCCATGGACTTCCTTCCGTCTACAGTTGTTGACTGTGTGCTCGCTGCCAGGTGGGATTACCTTGCATCTGTAGTGGTTACGACATGTTACAACTGTGTAATAAACCTGTGCTTCACTTTGTGATGTGCGTTGTCTGTGGTCACACATTTGACTGCCATTTGCTTACTGCACCTGTGGGCTACTTGACTACAACTGGGAATGGGTGTGGTGTCTGTGCATTGCACCGTCTTCCCTGGCAACATCAGTGTAGGCAATGAGTCAGATGGCCTAGGTGTGTATGTGTTGTGTAGCCCTGGTGGTGTGTCTCCCTCATATGTGTCACGTTGCCTTTACTCAAATGCCTGTGTTGTACTTGCTGTTGCAGTTCGCATACACAGTGTAATTTTGCAGTTCATCATCCCCATAACAGCACCCACGTTGGAATCACAACAGAGGCAAGTATGGTGTATTAGTGTGTTTATTGTGATACATTTGTGTGAATAGTGCATAGGATGGGTAGTGCTGTACATAAATCTTGCAATCAGAAGTTCCTAGGTGAATTGAAAGTCCTGGTAGACAGAATCCCCAGTATCGGGGCCACAGTTGTCTGACACATTGGTCCAACTTGTACTCCCCATGCAATGTGTGGGAATAGTGTTGCCGTCAACAGGGTGAACAGTCTGTGCACAAAGGTGAACATACAGAACAGGTTCAGGCTTCCTGGGAGTTGCGTTTGGCCCTCGGCCTCTCATTTGCCCCTCTTCGGACGACCCCTCTTCTTGGGGGGGGCCCCTCAAGTACAGGCTGCTGCGGTGCAGGGGACTCTGCGCCAGAGTCATCCTCCCTCCCTGTGGCAGTTGCAGTTTGGGCAGCACCAGATGTTGTGGACTGGTTGCTGTTCATCTGGCGGAGGCATTGTAAAATGTCCCTGTGCACCGCCGTCATCTCATGCAGTGCATCCCACTTGGACTCCACGCGGGACATGTGTGAGTCCACGCGGGACATGTGTGACTCCACTTGGGACATGTGAGAGTCCAAGCGGGCATGATGGGCAGCCTGCTGCTGTTTCATGTCTCTGAGGAGCCCCACTACCTGGCTGAGGTCTCCGGTGCTGGACGTACCAGTTGTGGGTCATCATGTACACCAGCAACCTCTGCAAGCAGCGACCTCTGTCTCCCACCCCTCCCACCACCCCTGCTGACATGTGCAGTGCGTGCAGTGGCACGCACAGATGACCCTGGTCCACCTTGGGGGTTGGTGGTGGTGGTGTCCATGGCCCCAGGTTGGTCCAGGGTCCCTGTGCTGGTGTTGCTCCTTGTTCTGTCCATGTCGGCAGGGATGGTATTTGTGGTGACAGTCGTTGGAGGGGTGGGTGCAGGGGGTGCAGCTGGTGGTCCTGCTGGTGCTGCAGCTGGTGGTCCTGCTGGTGCTGCATGTAGACTTGCACCGGATGTGCCAGGTTGGTCTTCTTCGTCCGAGGAGGGCAGAGGCTGTACGACGCCAGTGAGCTCCGCATCCTCTTGAGCCTGGGACTGGGACTCCTCAGCGTCTGCTGCTGTGTCCCCATCATCACCTGTTTTTGGGAGACACACACAATGTATGTTATGTTTCTGCAGGCATCAATGGTTGACACACATGACAGTTGTGACTGTGCCTCTGGGTGCGGGCCTGTACATTGCATTGTCCTAAGTCGTCACAGTCAGGGGTTGATATTGGTGTGGCACATTGTCCTGCATTATTTGGGCATTTCTATGTATTTATTGGGGTGTGAACATGGTCTGCATTGGTTGTGTTTGGTTGACAGCCGGCCCTCCTTCCCACCCACCCAGCCAGTCAGTTATCCCACCATGGACTGTGCTTGCATTGCAGGGAGTGGAAGTTGTCTCTCAGGATGTCAGTCAGTGGTGTCCTGCTGTTTGTTGGTGCACAGTTGCCAGCAGGGCCTTTTGCTCCCCACAGCAGTAGCCAGTGTCAGCCATCTTGTGTGTCCTTATCCACTCCCTGTGATGTGAGCCTGGTTCAGGGTGGTGTTGATGGGCCAGTTGTGAGGCTGAGCAATGTCTGTGACTACCACTCCCATCATGCTATTGCCTCCACCCCCTTCCCAGCATGCCCATGCTTCCTTCCTTTTGACTCTGCTTCCCTGTGGAGTGGGCTGGCTGTGCTGACAGGATGGCTGGGAGTGTTGTCCTGGCAGTTGTTTGGCTAAAAGTCACAAGAGTGTCCCTGTGCTTCACACAACATAACCCAGGGTGGTGGTTCTTTGTGGGATCTTGTGTTAGGATGGGGGCATTGCATTCTACCAGGTGGGTTCTGTGGAGTTTGTGTTGAGGGGGGTGTGAGGGGAGGTGCTTGTGACTATGGTCAGTGCTGCAAGTCCTCCTTCCCACCCACCCAGCCAGTCAGTTATCCCACCATGGACTGTGCTTGCATTGCAGGGAGTGGAAGTTGTCTCTCAGGATGTCAGTCAGTGGTGTCCTGCTGTTTGTTGGTGCACAGTTGCCAGCAGGGCCTTGTGCTCCCCACAGCAGTAGCCAGTGTCAGCCATCTTGTGAGTCCTTCTCCACTCCCTGTGATGTGAGCATGGTTCAGGGTGGTGTTGATGGGACAGTTGTGGGGGTGACCAATATCAGTGACTGCCACTCCCATCATGCTATTGCCTCCACCCCACTTGCCAGCATTCCCAAACTTACTTGCTTTTGTGGGGAGTTCAGTATGTGTGGGTGTGTGAGCAATGGCAAGATGGCTGACAGTGGTGTCCTGCTGTTGGTTGGTGTGCAGTTCCCAGCATGCCCTTGTGCTCCCCACGACACAGCAACAGTGTCAGACATCTTTGATGGGCCTTTCCACTCTCTGTGGGATGTGCATGCGTGAGTGTGAACTTGCTGGGCCATGTGGTGGGGGATGTAGAGCTGTGACTACGACTCCCATCATGCTATTGCCTCCACCCCCTTCCCAGCATGCCCATGCTTCCTTCCTTTTGACTCTGCTTCCCTGTGGGGTGGGCTGGCTGTGCTGACAGGATGGCTGGGAGTGTTGTCCTGGCAGTTGTTTGGCTAACAGTCCCAAGAGTGTCCCTGTGCTTCACACAACATAACCCAGGGTGGTGGTTCTTTGTGGGATCTTGAGTTAGGATGGGAGGCATTGCATTCTACCAGGTGGGTTCTGTGGAGTTTGTGTTGAGGGGGGTGTGAGGGGAGGTGCTTGTGACTATGGTCAGTGCTGCAAGTCCTCCTTCCCACCCAGCCAGCCAGATATCCCACCATGGAACGTGCTTGCATTGCAGGGAGTGGAAGTTGTCTCTCAGGATGTCAGTCAGTGGTATCCTGCTGTTTGTTGGTGCACAGTTGCCAGCAGGGCCTTGTGCTCCCCACAGCAGTAGCCAGTGTCAGCCATCTTGTGTGTCCTTATCCACTCCCTGTGATGTGAGCCTGGTTCAGGGTGGTGTTGATGGGCCAGTTGTGAGGCTGAGCAATGTCTGTGACTACCACTCCCATCATGCTATTTCCTCCACCCCCCTTCCCAGCATGCCCATGCTTCCTTCCTTTTGACTCTGCTTCCCTGTGGGGTGGGCTGCCTGTGCTGACAGGATGGCTGGGAGTGTTGTCCTGGCAGTTGTTTGGCTAAAAGTCCCAAGAGTGTCCCTGTGCTTCACACAACATAACCCAGGGTGGTGGTTCTTTGTGGGATCTTGTGTTAGGATGGGGGGCATTGCATTCTACCAGGTGGGTTCTGTGGAGTTTGTGTTGAGGGGGGGTGTGAGGGGAGGTGCTTGTGACTATGGTCAGTGCTGCAAGTCCTCCTTCCCACCCACCCAGCCAGTCAGTTATCCCACCATGGACTGTGCTTGCATTGCAGGGAGTGGAAGTTGTCTCTCAGGATGTCAGTCAGTGGTGTCCTGCTGTTTGTTGGTGCACAGTTGCCAGCAGGGCCTTGTGCTCCCCACAGCAGTAGCCAGTGTCAGCCATCTTGTGTGTCCTTATCCACTCCCTGTGATGTGAGCCTGGTTCAGGGTGGTGTTGATGGGCCAGTTGTGAGGCTGAGCAATGTCTGTGACTACCACTCCCATCATGCTATTGCCTCCACCCCCTTCCCAGCATGCCCATGCTTCCTTCCTTTTGACTCTGCTTCCCTGTGGGGTGGGCTGGCTGTGCTGACAGGATGGCTGGGAGTGTTGTCCTGGCAGTTGTTTGGCTAAAAGTCCCAAGAGTGTCCCTGTGCTTCACACAACATAACCCAGGGTGGTGGTTCTTTGTGGGATCTTGTGTTAGGATGGGGGCATTGCATTCTACCAGGTGGGTTCTGTGGAGTTTGTGTTGAGGGGGGTGTGAGGGGAGGTGCTTGTGACTATGGTCAGTGCTGCAAGTCCTCCTTCCCACCCACCCAGCCAGTCAGTTATCCCACCATGGACTGTGCTTGCATTGCAGGGAGTGGAAGTTGTCTCTCAGGATGTCAGTCAGTGGTGTCCTGCTGTTTGTTGGTGCACAGTTGCCAGCAGGGCCTTGTGCTCCCCACAGCAGTAGCCAGTGTCAGCCATCTTGTGAGTCCTTCTCCACTCCCTGGGATGTGAGCATGGTTCAGGGTGGTGTTGATGGGACAGTTGTGGGGGTGACCAATATCAGTGACTGCCACTCCCATCATGCTATTGCCTCCACCCCACTTGCCAGCATTCCCAAACTTACTTGCTTTTGTGGGGAGTTCAGTATGTGTGGGTGTGTGAGCAATGGCAAGATGGCTGACAGTGGTGTCCTGTTGTTGGTTGGTGTGCAGTTCCCAGCATGCCCTTGTGCTCCCCACGACACAGCAACAGTGTCAGACATCTTTGATGGGCCTTTCCACTCTCTGTGGGATGTGCATGCGTGAGTGTGAGCTTGCTGGGCCATGTGGTGGGGGATGTAGAGCTGTGACTACGACTCCCATCATGCTATTGCCTCCACCCCCCTTCCCAGCATGCCCATGCTTCCTTCCTTTGACTCTGCTTCCCTGTGGGGTGGGCTGGCTGTGCTGACAGGATGGCTGGGAGTGTTGTCCTGGCAGTTGTTTGGCTAACAGTCCCAAGAGTGTCCCTGTGCTTCACACAACATAACCCAGGGTGGTGATTCTTTGTGGGATCTTGAGTTAGGATGGGAGGCATTGCATTCTACCAGGTGGGTTCTGTGGAGTTTGTGTTGAGGGGGGGTGTGAGGGGAGGTGCTTGTGACTATGGTCAGTGCTGCAAGTCCTCCTTCCCACCCAGCCAGCCAGATATCCCACCATGGAACGTGCTTGCATTCCAGGGAGTGGAAGTTGTCTCTCAGGATGTCAGTCAGTGGTGTCCTGCTGTTTGTTGGTGCACAGTTGCCAGCAGGGCCTTGTGCTCCCCACAGCAGTAGCCAGTGTCAGCCATCTTGTGTGTCCTTATCCACTCCCTGTGATGTGAGCCTGGTTCAGGGTGGTGTTGATGGGCCAGTTGTGAGGCTGAGCAATGTCTGTGACTACCACTCCCATCATGCTATTGCCTCCACCCCCCTTCCCAGCATGCCCATGCTGCCTTCCTTTTGACTCTGCTTCCCTGTGGTGTGGGCTGCCTGTGCTGACAGGATGGCTGGGAGTGTTGTCCTGGCAGTTGTTTGGCTAAAAGTCCCAAGAGTGTCCCTGTGCTTCACACAACATAACCCAGGGTGGTGGTTCTTTGTGGGATCTTGTGTTAGGATGGGGGCATTGCATTCTACCAGGTGGGTTCTGTGGAGTTTGTGTTGAGGGGGGTGAGGGGAGGTGCTTGTGACTATGGTCAGTGCTGCAAGTCCTCCTTCCCACCCACCCAGCCAGTCAGTTATCCCACCATGGACTGTGCTTGCATTGCAGGGAGTGGAAGTTGTCTCTCAGGATGTCAGTCAGTGGTGTCCTTCTGTTTGTTGGTGCACAGTTGCCAGCAGGGCCTTGTGCTCCCCACAGCAGTAGCCAGTGTCAGCCATCTTGTGTGTCCTTATCCACTCCCTGTGATGTGAGCCTGGTTCAGGGTGGTGTTGATGGGCCAGTTGTGAGGCTGAGCAATGTCTGTGACTACCACTCCCATCATGCTATTGCCTCCACCCCCCTTCCCAGCATGCCCATGCTTCCTTCCTTTTGACTCTGCTTCCCTGTGGGGTGGGCTGGCTGTGCTGACAGGATGGCTGGGAGTGTTGTCCTGGCAGTTGTTTGGCTAAAAGTCCCAAGAGTGTCCCTGTGCTTCACACAACATAACCCAGGGTGGTGGTTCTTTGTGGGATCTTGTGTTAGGATGGGGGGCATTGCATTCTACCAGGTGGGTTCTGTGGAGTTTGTGTTGAGAGGGGGTGTGAGGGGAGGTGCTTGTGACTATGGTCAGTGCTGCAAGTCCTCCTTCCCACCCACCCAGCCAGTCAGTTATCCCACCATGGACTGTGCTTGCATTGCAGGGAGTGGAAGTTGTCTCTCAGGATGTCAGTCAGTGGTGTCCTGCTGTTTGTTGGTGCACAGTTGCCAGCAGGGCCTTGTGCTCCCCACAGCAGTAGCCAGTGTCAGCCATCTTGTGAGTCCTTCTCCACTCCCTGGGATGTGAGCATGGTTCAGGGTGTTGATGGGTCAGTTGTGGGGGTGACCAATATCAGTGACTGCCACTCCCATCATGCTATTGCCTCCACCCCACTTGCCAGCATTCCCAAACTTACTTGCTTTTGTGGGGAGTTCAGTATGTGTGGGTGTGTGAGCAATGGCAAGATGGCTGACAGTGGTGTCCTGCTGTTGGTTGGTGTGCAGTTCCCAGCATGCCCTTGTGCTCCCCACGACACAGCAACAGTGTCAGACATCTTTGATGGGCCTTTCCACTCTCTGTGGGATGTGCATGCGTGAGTGTGAGCTTGCTGGGCCATGTGGTGGGGGATGTAGAGCTGTGACTACGACTCCCATCATGCTATTGCCTCCACCCCCCTTCCCAGCATGCCCATGCTTCCTTCCTTTTGACTCTGCTTCCCTGTGGGGTGGGCTGGCTGTGCTGACAGGATGGCTGGGAGTGTTGTCCTGGCAGTTGTTTGGCTAACAGTCCCAAGAGTGTCCCTGTGCTTCACACAACATAACCCAGGGTGGTGGTTCTTTGTGGGATCTTCAGTTAGGATGGGAGGCATTGCATTGTACCAGGTGGGTTCTGTGGAGTTTGTGTTGAGGGGGGTGTGAGGGGAGGTGCTTGTGACTATGGTCAGTGCTGCAAGTCCTCCTTCCCACCCAGCCAGCCAGATATCCCACCATGGAACGTGCTTGCATTGCAGGGAGTGGAAGTTGTCTCTCAGGATGTCAGTCAGTGGTGTCCTGCTGTTTGTTGGTGCACAGTTGCCAGCAGGGCCTTGTGCTCCCCACAGCAGTTGCCAGTGTCAGCCATCTTGTGAGTCCTTCTCCACTCCCTGTGATGTGCGCATGGTTCATGGTGGTGTTGATGGGACAGTTGTGGGGGGCAATATGTGTGACTGCGACTCCCATGAAGCTATTGGCTACACTGACTTGGCCAGCATACACAGAATTCCTTCCTTTGAGTGGTCTTCACTGTGTGTTGGTGTTGTTGTGGTGGCAACATGTCTGGATGTGTTTGTTAGTTCTATTTGTGCCACTGCCTAGCTGTAGTTGTAGTTGTGTTTGTACATGTGATGGCACAGTTGGATGTGACTTTTTTGATGGCATGTGTTGTGTTTATCTGACTGACATACACATTTTGGGATGATTCTGTTCTGGTTGCTGTGTAATTGCTATGAGTGCATGGTTTGACTCTCCCCTTGACAGTGATGTGTGTGTGTTTTGTGGCAGAATATTGTGTACATTTGTTGTGTACTCACCAGGCTCTGGGATGTTCTCTAGTCCATATACGCTCACTGGCGGAAGGATGGCCCGCACCTTCTCCTCCCAGGGCCTGAGGTATATTGGCTTGGCAGGAGGGCCACTGCCGGTGTATTGGCTCAGGAGATAGTCTTTCTTGAGCAGGTCCCGGACCCTCCTGCGCACGTCATACCACCTGTTCTGGATGTCGCTCTTTGTGCGCAGACATGGTGATTGTGTGTTCACCCTGTTGATGATCCTCTCCCACATCTTGGTTTTCTGGGAGATGGGGGTCTGTTGGACCAGTGTGCCAAACAGCTGTGGCTCTACCCTGAGGATCTCGTCTACCATGACTTCCAATTCACAATCTAGGAACTTGTGATTCTTCTTGGGGGGCATGGTGATGGGTGGTGATGGTGAGTGATGTGTGTGTTGGTGTGCAGGTGAGGGTGTGTGAGTGTGTGTTTTGCTGGGTGTATGTGAGGTAGGTATTTGTTGGTGTGCTGATGGTGTGTGGCTTGTGTGAGGGATGAGTTGTGGGTGTGTGGTTGCTGTCTCTTGGGTGCTGGCAGTGGAATGGCATTTGCAAAGGATCATGGTTGTGATTTGTGTCCTTTATATGGGTGGAATTGTGGGTGTGTCTTTGTTCTCTGTCCCCACCCCCCCCAGTATTTATTGGCGTTGTAATTGCTTGTTTGGCCTTTTTTTGTGTGATTTTTCCTTTGTACTGTCTGTGCATGTTGGAAACGTTCTTGTGACCGAGTCGGACCCTGCATTTATCTCGTACGGTATTCTCCGTTTCGTTCACGCTGTGTTTGTGCAGTTTTCTATGCTGCGTAAGCGTCGGTCGCGGTGTTTTGTGTTGCTTCGGCTCGGTTTTGTATGCGTGTCGGTCGTACGGCTTGTCCTCCGTCCGACTCGCTCGTGGTTTTCGCGCCTTGCATCGTACTTTGCGGTTTGGAGTTCGCGTGTACGTTTTGGTCGGATTTGTTCCGGGTGCGTGTCGGTCGGTTCGATTCGCGTGTTTTTCCAACCGGATTGCTGTTTTCCGTGCGGCTCGGTCGTTCGACTTGGGTTCGGTACGTGTCGGTCGGATTTTGCACGCATTGCATCGTACTTGGCGTGTCGGGCGCCACAGGTACGTGTCAGTCGGTATAATTTCCGGCTCCGAGTCGGTCGGTGCTTTTTCCGGCCCGAATCGGAATCGACCCCAATATGTCTAGCCAAAAAAGATGTCTGCAACAGAGACCCAAAAATATCAAAATGCTTTTCAACAGATGTCAAAGAAATTTCCTCTTGAATTAATGTGAACCATGGCTGCTCATACCAGTGGTAAGTTTGGTTAAAGAGAATAGCAGGTAGGATGATTAAAAGAGAAGTTTAGAGATGAAATTGTATGTCTCCACAAAGAGAGGAGACAAAGACATTTTATTTAATTATTTATTCGATTTGTACAAAGTGCACTTAGCCATATGGGCAACAGAGCACATTACAAGCAAGAAAATGAATATCAGTTGATTGATTGAGACAATTTTATAAATCAGAAAAAGGGGGGGAGTAATGTGAGATATTCACCGCTGTAGAGCTTTTCCAGTACGTTTTGGTGACCATTGTAAATTTCTGTTAGCCAACCAGATGTCTATTCCGTCAGGCTTTTCCATGAAGGCTTCATTAAATTTGGTGCTTTGAGTAGTATAAGAGAATTACTCTGGGCATGTGATTCCCTTGCTATGTGAAATTTGCTATTGATATATGGGGAGTCTTCATATGGATAGTTTTGTATGGGACGCAGACGGTGATTCCGACTTCTATGGGAAGCTTTAGGATCTGTATCGAATGGTAGGGATGTGGTCTTATATATTTGTACCTGTTGCGTAATGCATAGTATTCACAAGAGCTGAATTTGGCAGGTCAGCCAGGATGAGTTACGAACAATAACATGGAAAAGAACCAAAGAATCAACTGGCCTGCTTATGGCATTGATGGTTGCAGTTTTTTAGGAGAAGGAACTAGGGTGAAAGAGTTTTGGTGAGTCTCAAAAGATGAAGAAGTAGTGTCAGATTTTGTCACTGTTGAAACCCGAAGACTTTTTAAGGATGTGCAAGAATGTATGAAGTACAGGAGTAGTAGTTCAAATGATGGTGTTGGAAATGTGTCACAAACGTATAAAAGAAATCTGGCAAAAGAATAGGTTGTTAAAAGCCTCTTTGCTAAGTTCTCAGGGAATAAATGGTATTCAGACAGAATATCGAGTTGGAAATGCCGACTTACACAAATATCGAGTTGGAAATATCATGGCACAGAAATATCGACAGCAAGAATATGGTGGTCAAGAATATCAAATTTAAGGTAAGAAATATCGTTTTCAAAAATATAGAAGTCATTAATCTAGTTTGCAAAAATATAGTTGTTTAAAATATCGATTTTTTAATTAGTGTTATGTATTTTAGTTTATATTTTAAATGTATGTGATGTATGTTTATTTGTATAAGAATTGTTTATGTTTTTTAATATATGTGTTAATTTTTTAGTAGTTATCAATGTTATTTTAGTAAAATTTTGCATTTTTGAGTTCCGTAGCGGGTTGTGGGTTTATAGGGAAATAGGGTGGGAAATAATTTAAATATAATAAATTAATAATTATTTTTTATTTATTAATTTTTATTTAATTGAGATGGTGGGGAGTAATTTATTTTTGATTAATTAATAATTAGTTGTTAATTTAAATTAATTAATTGATTGAAAATTAATTATGGTACTTGTGTAATTGTTTTTAGGTGCGGGTCATGGAGTTTATAGGGGTAAAGTGTGGGATGTAATTTATGTTTAATTAATTATAATTAGTTGTTAATTATTGTTGATTAATTAATGAAAATTATATATGGAAATTGTGTAATTAATTTTAGGTGTGGGTTGTGAGGTTTATAGGGGTAAGGGGGAAGTAATTTATGTTTAATTAATTAATAATTAGTTGATCATTAATATTGATTAATTAATTGATATTTAATTAGGGTAATTGTTTATATTTTCTTGCACGTGGTTTTTACTTTTATAGGAGTAAAGGGTGGCGAGTAAATTAATTTTACTCACTTTATAATTAGTTGTTATATACTATTAGCTTTTTAATTGAAAATACGTTTTAATTGTGTAATTAATTGTTTTACAGTTTAATGTTAGCTGTGGGTTGTGGGGATTATGGTGGTAAAGTGTGAGAAGTTAATTAATTTTTATGAGTTTTAATTTGTTTTTTAATTAATAATATTTTTTAATTGGTGATTAATTATGTCAATTATGGAAGTAATTTTTTTTAAAGTTAGATGTGGGTTGTGAATTGTGTGGTGTTATAGGGTAGGAAATAAAAAAAGTAAATTTATGTAATAATTATCGTTTTTGTTTCTAAATAATTTCTAATTAAAAATATTTATTTGTGTGATTTTTTTTAATTTAATATAATATTTGTAGGTATTTGTCATATGTACTGAACATTATATGTTTTTTTTAAATTTTCAATATTAAATATATTTGTATTTTAATTCTTAATATATTTATGTTTTTTTTATTTTATTTTGTTTTTTAAATACTTCTGTTGTTGTTAATATTTTGTTTCTTTTTAATTTTGAACTGACTGGAGTGAGAATATTCATTGTTACCCCTTCGCAATCCATCACTTTCCCTACTGTTGCACTGATTGGAGTGGGAATAGTACATTTTATCCTGCCACTATCCAACACTTTCCCTACTGTTGCACTCACTGGAGTGGGAATAGCAATGTTTTCCCCTCCGCTATCCAACACTTTCTCTACTGTTGCACTCATTGAAGTGGGAATAGTAATTCTTACCCCTCCGCTATCCAACACTTTCCCTACTGTTACAATAATTGGAGTGGGAATAGTAATCTTTACCCCTCCGCAATCCAACAATTTCCCTACTGTTGCACTAACTAGAGTGGGAATAGTAATTTTTACCACTCGGCAATCCAACACTTTCCCTACTGTTGCACTCATTGGAGTGGTAATAGTAATTTTTACCCCTCCGCTATCCAACACTTTCCCTACAGTTACACTTATTGGAGTGGGAACAGTGATTTTTACCCCTCTGCTATCCAACAGTTTCCCTATTGTTGCACTCACTGGAGTGGGAATAGTAATTTTTACCCCTCCGCTATCCAACACTTTCCCTACTGTTGCACTGACTGGAGTGGGAAATGTAAGTTTAAAGATTTTTCAATAGTTTACTGTTTTAACTTATAATAGAATGTTTTTTAATTAGATTTAATGTTATTGGTATACATATATATATATATATATAGTCACTGAAAAAACCATAGGTTTCAGGGGCGTTATAGTTAGTTGGACATTTCACTCGTACAAAACCATAGAAATTCCCCCGTTATAGTTAGTTCAGCTAACTATAACTCGCGCGCCCGCAATGCACTGCTGATGACGTCACATATTACATCACTCATGACATGGTCAGTGACATCACTCATGACATCACTGATGACATCTCAAATGACATCACTGATGACATCACTGATGACATCACTGATGACATCATCCAGTGAATGTGTGTTTTTCTTAAAATTAAATATGTTTTATATATGTATATCTCAAGGTCGATGGAAGAATAAATGGGTATATAAGTGTCTAAATGGATGATTTTATTTTTGTAAAATTGATTGTATAACTGATTGATTAAGTGTATCTTAGTGAATACATGGGTTAGTGAGTAATGTTTAAATATGAAAATATCTGTATCAGTCTCTCACTTTGTGTATAAGTGGCTGCATGGGTTGGTGAGTAGCTACATGAGTGTCTATATGGGTTATTAGTTGGTTTTTTGAGTATCAGTATGAGTGTCTGAGTGTCTGTATGGTTCGGTGGGGGTATTACTTAGTGCATAGATGTATGAATGAGTGACTCACTGTTTGTATGTGTTGAAGACAGCATGTGTGCAGGACTGTATAGGTGGATGAGTGTGTGTATGGGTGTGTTAGTGAGTGAATGACTGTCTCAATAGTGTCTTTATGAGTAACTACATATGTTTTAAACTAGTATATGTGAGTATTGGTGTATATAAGTGAGTATATGTGAGAGTGAGAGATTGGAAGAGTTCCTGTACAAATAAGTAGGTGTTTCTATAAGTGATTGTTTAAGAGAGTAAGTATGTGTAAGTTTCTGTAGAAGTAAGTGTGGTAGTGTGTGTATAACTGTATATGCAAGTAAATGGATGTTTGATACTTTGTTTGCATGTGTGACTATGTGTGTGAGTAACTCTAAGGATGAGTGGCGGTGTGTAACAGGATGTATAGGTGTATGAGTACATATGATGAGTGAGTACATGTATGAGTGACTGTATAGGGACTGTTGGTGAATGAGTGGATGTGTGTGTAGATCTTGGAATTACTGAATAGGTGTGTTGTAACTGGTATTGGTATGTCCATTGTTTTGAAAATGTCAGTTTGTATTTTTGAGTGTGTGTATCAAAGGTTATATTAGGGTGAGAGGAGGTCTGCCACTCTATCACAAGGATGATGTCATCAGTGATGTCATCAGTGATGTCATTTGAGATGTCATCAGTGATGTCATGAGTGATGTCACTGACCATGTCATGAGTGATGTAATATGTGACGTCATCAGCAGTGCATTGCGGATGCGCGAGTTATAGTTAGCTGAACTAACTATAACGGGGGAATTTCTATGGTTTTGTACGAGTGAAATGTCCAACTAACTATAACGCCCCTGAAACCTATGGTTTTTTCAGTGAATTTGTAAGGTTTTTTAAATGCTAATTTCTAACTATAACGTGCCTGAAACCTATGGTTTTTTCAGTGAATTTCTAAGGTTTTTTAAATGTTAATTTCTAACTATAACGTGCCTGAAACCTATGGTTTTTTCAGTGAATATATATATATTTATTATACTATGTATACATGTGAAAATGTCTCGGTCCGCCTGTTTGCCTCGGTGGCACGGAAAAAATGGGTGGAACTGACGTCAGCACGCCGACGAGGTCCTCTTATGGCTCCAATGACGTCATACAGTGTCGCGAGCGGAGCCGTGCTATTATGACGTCCTCGTTGATGTGGGAGAGCTAGGAAAGAATTTCCGTGGAATGCTGGTGCAGGGGATATTCACCTAAGTGTTCAGGCTAGTCCTTTGGGAGCAACTGTTTATGTTGCCACTCCAGAAACCAAAACCAGTGATCAGACGGCTGAGGCCCTGCAGATGGCACACGAGGTGGGGTGCCCAGTCGTGTGCACCGGCGGGGCAGCGAAGTGACAAGCACCACAACCCACAAAAAAGGTAACGAGGGCACTGAATAACACAGGATCTTCTCTTTGTATCTGGCAGGAACAACGAAGTTAAAATGCCCTCGTACCAAAATTTAGAATTAGTGCTACAACGGTCTTCAAGAGGACCTGCGATACCGCTTCTGCCTCCTGTACCCTGGAGGCGGCACATGGGTCACGCGGTACGGTCATACTGCGGTGGGACGCACACTCGTTGACCTCTCATGGCACTGCTCCACACTTCAGGGAGGACGCTTTCCATTAGCTATGTTTTCTGATGACGTTTCGCGCCGGCCCCGTCCAACAACAGAAGTCCTTTAGATCCAAACAGACTCTTTCACTCTCTCACCGGAAGTGAAACCAGGCCACGCGGACACTTTCACAATACAACAGCCGGGAATGCACTTTTCGGTAAAAAAACCACATTCCTTCCTCCTAATTAATCAAATAAACGTCTCACTGAAGAACAGGGGCCAGCTTTGATCGGTAAGCAGCCGTTACAACGACTTTTTAACTTTGCGATACCATTACAACGCATGCATTACCACGCATGCGTTGTACATCGCAAAGTCATTACTACGCATTTTTTTAGAACGCATGGTCATTTACCACGCATGCCTTTACAACAAATTTTGTTGTAAAGGTATGTATGGTAAATGACCATGCATTCTAAAAAACATGTAGATGATCCACGTCGTTGTAAGGAAACAGAGGCTGTTCCGTTTCCTCACAATGACGTGCACCGCCCCTCAGAGACGACATGAAGCAGGAACCACGAGGAGAGAGGAACCACGAGGAGTGAGAGGTAAGGGTGATTGGGCATGGGGTGGGGGTTTCTTTTCTAGGGTTTAGGGTAGTGCAGTGGTGTTTGGGTGGTGTAGGGGGTCATGCTGGGGGTAGTGTTTTAGGGTTTAGGGTAGTGCAGTGGTGTTTGGGTAGAGTAGGGGTCGTGCTGGGGGTAGTGTTTTAGGGTTTAGGGTAGTGCAGTAGTGTAGGGGGTCATGCTGGGGGTAGTGTTTTAGGGTTTAGGGTAGTGCAGTGGTGTAGGGGTCATGCTGGTTGTAGTGTTTTAGGGTAGTGCAGTGGTGTTTGTGTAGTGTAGGGGGTCATGCTGGGGGTAGTGTTTTATGGTTTAGGGTAGTGCAGTGGTGTTTGGGTAGTGTAGGGGGTCATGCTGGGGGTAGTGTTTTAGGGTTTAGGGTAGTGCAGTGGTGTTTGTGTAGTGTAGGGGGTAGTGTTTTAGGGTTTAGGGTAGTGCAGTGGTGTTGGTGTACTGTAGGGGGTCGTGCTGGGTTCTAGTGTTTTAGGGTTTAGGGTAGTGCAGTGGTGTTTGTGTAGTGTAGGGGGTCGTGTTTTAGGGTTTAGGGTCGTGCAGTGGTGTTTGGGTAGTGTAGGGGGTCGTGCTGGGGGTAGTGTTTTTGGATTTAGGGTAGTGCAGTGGTGTTTGGGTTGTGTAGGGGGTCGTGCTGGGGTAGTGTTTTAGGGTTTAGGGTAGTGCAGTGGTGTTTGGGTAGTGTAGGGGGTCATGCTGGTGGTAGTGTTTTAGGGTTTAGGGTAGTGCAGTGGTGTTTGTGTAGTGTAGGGGGTCATGCTGGGGGTAGTGTTTTATTGTTTAGGGTAGTGCAGTGGTGTTTGGTAGTGTAGGGGGTCATGCTGGGGGTAGATTTAGGGTTTAGGGTAATGCAGTGGTGTTTGGGTAGTGTAGGGAGTCGTGCTGGGGGTAGTGTTTTAGGGTTTAGGGTAGTGCAGTGGTGTTTGTGCAGTGTAGGGGGTTGTGCTGGGGTAGTGTTTTAGGGTTTATGTTAGTGCAGTGGTGTTTGGGTAGTGTAGGGGGTAGTGCTGGGGTAGTGTTTTAGGGTTTAGGGTAGTGCAGTGGTGTTTGTGTACTGTAGGGTGTAGTGCTGGGGGTAGTGTTTTAGGGTTTAGGGTGGTGCAGTGGTGTTTGGGTAGTGTAGGGGTTCATGCTGGGGGTAGTGTTTTAGGGTATGGCAGTGGTGTTTGGGTAGTGTAGGGGGTCGTGCTGGGGGTAGTGTTTTAGAGTTTATGTTAGTGCAGTGGTGTTTGTGTAGTGTAGGGGGTCGTGCTGGAGGTAGTGTTTTAGGGTTTAGGGTAGTGCAGTGGTGCTTGTGTAGTGTAGGGGGTCGTGCTGGGAATGTTGTTCATTTCTATGGCAAAATGAACCCCCTCATTTTGTTCCTTTTTAAATTAAATGTTTTAAGTGTTACCAGTTTATTCCAATCAAGATGGCTTCAGGTGTGCCATAATTTTGTCATAAGTAAGACTGTTAGCTCTCTAGTTGTTCTTTAGAACACTCTGGGAAGCTGCAGTAGAATACAAAGGCATCAACTGACAGGCTGCTCCTGTTGAAATATAACAGGAAGATATTTGAGATCACACTTGAAACATGTCCTAATTTTTCTTTCTACAGCACTAACCATAATTTCTATGACAAAATGAACCCCATCATTTTGTTCCTTTTTAAATTAAATGTTTTAAGCGTTACCAGTTTATTCCAATCAAGATGGCTTCAGGTGTGCCATACTTTTGTCATAAGTAAGGCTGTTAGGGCTCTAGTTGTTCTTTGGAACACTCTGGGAAGCTGCAGTAGAACACAAAGGAATCAACTGGCAGGCTGCTCCTGTTGAAATATAACAGGAAGATAGTTTAGATCTCACTTAAAACATGTCCTAATTTTTCTTTCTACAGCACTAACCATAATTTCTATGACAAAATGAACCCCCTCATTTTGTTCCTTTTTAAATTAAATGTTTTAAGAGTTACCAGTTTATTCCAATCAAGATGGCTTCAGGTGTGCCATAATTTTGTCATAAGTAAGGCTGTTAGCACTCTAGTTGTTCTTTAGAACACTCTGGGAAGCTGCAGTAGAACACAAAGGAATCAACTGACAGTCTCTGCCCTTGTTGGATGTACATGTTTTACTGAGAATGTCAGACTTCATTCTCACATGACTGAGAAAGATAATGTGAATTTACAGAAAATATGCTCTCATTTTAGCTTCTGGAGCACCTTCCAAAACTCTATGGGACAAGCATGTGAAAATAGTTTTCTCTCAAACATGATTCATGATATCCCAGCAGAAGGTTTTTCACAGGGTAAAATCACCTTAGAACACACCACAATTCCTGAAATTAGTATGGTACCATCAACAAATGAATTCTAATGTAACTAAAGTCTGTTATCACCCTTTATAGTTCTCCTTTTGGTAACCCTCAAAATCTTTGATTCACTACAATGCATTTCAATGGGGTACTATCATGTATATTGGTCCCAAGATGACTGCCAGCAATTCCAGGATGAAGTGCTGACAGCCAATCAGATATCACAATGACATGTGTGGTTAGGCTCCGCCCAGATATATATGTGATTTTACTTTTGATTTTCTCAGGAACTACTGAACGGATTTACACCATTTAACCAAAAGGCACGACTCTGTACCAAGGGCTACCTTTTTGCCAAATTTGGTGTAATTCCGTTCAGCAGTTCGGGCTGTAGCTGCGACTAAAGGTTCCTATGGAAAATTGCATGGGGAAAACACGTTTTGGGACCCCCCTTTTTTCTCGGCCCCCACTTGACGAATCACCCCGAGACTTTCAGGATAGGAGCGGATCAGAGCGGGCCATAAGTTTTGAAAATTTCGTGAAGATTCGTCGACCGGTGCCAAAGTTATTGGAAATAGAATGTTGTGAATTTCCTATGGAAAATAGGTCCTAACTATAACTATCTACTGGCGACCGCCAGTAGATATATATATATATATATATATATATATATATATATATATATATATATATATATATATATATTTGTAAATTTTTACATAATTTTAAAATTATAAAATAAATTAAAATTCGTAGTTTATTAATTGTTTTAAAGTAAATATATATTAATTATTATGTATGTGTTTTACTTTTTTTAATTAAGTTTATTTGTTATATTTTTTAAAATGTATAATAAATTAAATTCACTTTATTTTTTAAATTAATTTTATTATTTAATATATTTAATATTTATTATTTTACTACATATATATATATATATATATATATATATATATACATCAATATTTTGTACAACTATATTTTTGACATCGATATTTTTTACATCGATATTATGTCAGTGAACCGGAATAAATAATGGGCAAGGCCAGCAATTATGGCGCTTTGACTGGAGGAAGGAGGTTTTTGTGAGTTTTAGTCCATATACAAAATATTGAGCCCTGCTTGCAAATGGAGCATATGAATACATTCTAAGGTATCGTGAAAGGTTGTATGATGGTACAACGCATGCCTGAACAACGCATGCTTGTACCACCCGGTCTCTACCACGACCGTGTCTTTACCACGCATGCCTTTACCACGCATGTCTTTCCCACGCAGTTTTGTGGTATAGACATGATGAGTAAAGGAACATGCATGCTAAAGATCATACCCCTGCTCTGTAAACTGTCCCTTTTCCCTCTGCCCTGAGCCCTAAAAATTAAACTCAGGCCCCAAAAACTACCCTGACCCCAGGCCCCCTGCCCTGAGCCCTAAAGACAGTCCCCTACATCCCTAAACTACTCCGACCCTGCCCTCCCCCCGCCCTGAGGTCCAAAACTGCCCCCTGCCCTCTAAACTGCCCTGTTTCCCCCTGGCCAAAGCCCTAAAAAGTATCCCCACGCCCCAAAAACTACCCCGACCCCAGCACCTCCGCACTGAACCCTAAAATCTTCCAATACATCCCTGAACTATCCTGACCAGCCCCTCCAACCCTGAGGCCTAAAATTGCCCCCTGCCATATCAACTGATCCTTTTCCCCCACCCTGCCCTTGGCCTAAAAACTGCCCCCACCCTAAAAACTACCCCCGCACCCTAAAAATTATCCCGACCCCAGCCCCCCACCCTGAGCCCTAAAAACTGTCCCCTACAGCTGCTAACTACCCTGACCCCAGCCCCCCCTGCCCTGAGCCCTAAAACTGCTCCCTGCCCTACCAACAACCCTTACCCCCTCCTGAGTCCTAAAACCTACCCCTACCCCAGGGAAACTACCCCCACAAAACCCGTCCCCAGCCCAAGTTACCTCACCACCTCCTCTCCTGATTCCGGATCGTCCATCCTCTTCGCCCACCTGCTCGGCAACTAGACCACGCATTGCCTTAACCACGCATATGCATTGTTAAGACATATGCGTGGTTAAAGCAAGCGTGGATACACTTGTGTTGGTCAGACATGCGTGGCTGAGCCCACGTTGATCCGACCATTTCCCATCACAGAAGCCTAGCGTAACACAGGGAAAGATACTAGAGCATTTAAGTAAGACACATGTATACCTGCTTTGCAAATCTTAGAGCTGAAATATGTTTCAGACAACAAACTCTTCAAGTTACTTTAAAGCTTTGAAGCTTTCGATTTAAAGCTCTACCTTCCACAGCTCTTGTTCATTCTTGAACAGAAATGCTGCTGTTGCAGTACCAAACATACATTGAAACTCTCTGGAGAGCTCCTTCTTTCTATATACTTTGGCGAAATCACTCTTTTCTTTCATGCAGAGCACCTCTGTTCAGTGCATCTCCTTGTTGTTTGTTTTCGGCAACTCTGCCCCATGAGTACCTTCTGTGTTGGGTAAAGATAAAGCATTTTGTTTACAGCTATGGGCACGATAAAGAGGAGATGGTAAACTAGAAGCCGATATGCTGTTAAAAGTTATCAAATACCTCCGCCTGAATCAAATGCTCTCATTTTGGGCAGTTAAGGAGTGGCGAACTACTGTAATGCAATATGCTGGTGTGAGGTCAGCTGTAGTATATCACCCTAAATTAAAAATTAACTTTATGGGGCACTCATGTAGTCATTTAAGCAGTGCTACTGCTCTATTAATACGAACAGCCTTCCCTCGGTTGCTTTCAGTTTGTAGCCTTTGTTATGCAAGCCTTTGAGAGTAGTTCCTGTATTTGTTGTCCTTGTGCTAAAGAGCTATTTCCAGGCTATATGAAACCGCTTTGCGAATGGAACCATAGTTAATCTCTTTACAGGGATTTTAAAAGACCTCGTTTGAGTAGGCTTACATATATGCAACAAAACGCACATTTTTTAGACTTTTGCTAAACCAATGTGAAGGGGGCGACTGGTGAGTGTAACAGGAGGGGTGGTTTACCCGTTTCTAGTATCTATCACAATTTCCAATATAGCACAATCTTCACAAGAAAATAATGTTTCTCTATTTTGCATCTTCAAACTGCAGGCCGTCTCAAAAATATTCACTATATTCCTTAAATCTGGCATAAAAAAACTGTCTTTCAATTAAAACTTTGGTTTATCATCTCTCCTTTTTTTCTTTCTCTTTCAAATGTCCCTCTCCTTACCTTCCATTCTCTGCATGCCTCCTCTGTCTGAGCACAACCTACTCTGACACATGCACCATTGACTTTTCTTTATTTCAGCAAATTTCCCACACTCATTTACAAGATCACAATCTCTCCTCCCTCTGCTGAAAGTTATACCTATGCAACCTAACAATATCTAATCTCCACTAACTCCTATATTATTCCCACCAACCATGTGTTTGAGTTCACCCCTCCGACTAATGATTGCAACCAACCACTAATGCTTTAGTCCACCATAAAAAAACTGAAATGACTGCATGGAATGGTTTGCTTTGAGTGCGCAAGACTAATCCCAATAAATAACAAACAGTAACCAATAACACTGAACTAACCATCAACTTTGGGTCCTGGAGCAGCATGCTGCCCGGTGTAAAGTGCTTTGAAGCCTCGTCAGGGGTAGTAAGTGCTATATTAATGCCATTACAATACAATACACTCTTCAATGGGAAAATGGAGGAAAGCTCCTCATAAGAATTTAAACGGACCCGAGCTGAAAGGTCTGAGTGTAGGCAGTACAAACAATTCACCAGAGGAGGGTCCATGCCTTGAACTAGTGTTGTGTAGTTCCTATAGTACCCATGCAGGACCTGCGCGTTTGGATAACATAAACTGTGGGCTTGGTGGCAGACTGATTCTGTACACCCCCACCGAGAAATGTTAGCCTGTTTACATAAGCTAGCTCACAGTGCCACTAGTGTCTCCTCTTATCGGGGAGAGATTAGTTTCTGGCAACCTCAGAACATGACAACCCTGATCCCTCAAGATCGTGGAAACAATGTACTACTTTTCGCTCAGTCACTCGTGCTCATTTAGTTTATCTCAGAGGTACACAGAATAAACAGTTTGGGTGTTTCAAAAAGGATTTATTGAACAGTTGTTATTCTTGTGTAAAGTATATGAGCTAAAACAACCATTAGACAGTAGCAGAGATATATGATTAGCAGTACTATGAATATAAAAGGATAGTACAGTTCTATCATCTTGCAATAAGCATGAATAAATACATGAATATAAAATGCATTGATAAAAGCGAGTGCATACTCCTACGATGCCTATCTAGATGTACCTACGTGTACCTAGCATGTGAGTAGGTGTGCAGCCAAGAATCCCTCTAGGATTTGGTCGAACCCCATTACCTGAAGTGAGAATGTAGGAGCCTCTCCTGGTCTCGGGCAGGACACCCGCAAGGGATGTTCAGACCACTGTCAGCTGGAGCGTCTGCATGCAGGAGCCTCAGCGTCTCTGGTCAGTGTGTCAGCCTGGAAGTCTCGGTACCTCTAACTACTGCTAGCAAGAGGTGCTGTATTTATACAGAAAAGTATATAGAGTCCCTTGTCCCTTGTTCTTGTGTTAGCCATTGTTGGGTATGAGGATGACATATGGGATGAACCTTGTGCGTAGATATTAGGAAGGTGGTGTATAGCCCCTGCCTGGTTTCCAAGTAGCCTCATGAATATTTTATTCATGCAGTGTCAGTCTAAAGATGAAGTCATAGAACACTATTGTTCGGGAAAAACCCTCCTTCTGCACCCAGGCCTAGAACTAGGTAAAAGGTTCAGTCCATAAAAGGCGTTCAATCCTTAAAAGGCTTGTTAGTGTGTAATGTAGGGGAGGTGATGTAGGTGAAAGGGTATGATGTTACCCGGGCCTATATTAGGGTACCTATATGAAACATAACACTAGCAACATTAACCAAAGTCTGGTTCTGTTCACTGAATCAAAGGCGGTGGATACGTCCATGAAAGCTAAGTAAATGGGGGCGTGCTTGGCCTTAGTATATTTAGAAATGATCAGAGCCAGGTTCAAACATTCTTCGTTGGTTCCTAGTTTTGGCCAGAAACCAAATTGAAAGGGGGAGAGTATATCCTTATCAGCTGCCCATTCAACCAAACGGTCACAGATGACTCTTCCAATGATCTTAATAGTGCTATCGATGAGTGAAATAGGTCGACAGCACTTGGGCGGCATACAATCCCCCTTTTTTAATATGGGCACAATTGTTGCAGTAGTCCATGAGGGAGGAATGGTAGTTGATAGACTTGTATTAAATGTATTTGTAATAAGGGGTCCCCATATTTCAGGCATGGTTTTCAACAGGTCCATAGGTACCCCATCTGGCCCTTTCCCACCGTTACTGTGACGGATAGCCGACTGCACTTCCTGCAGTGTTAGTGAGAGTGGAGGGGAGTTCTGTAATCTGTTAAGGAGGATAACTGACATAATTGGTGCATCCTCAATATGGTAAATAGAAGCGAAGGGAGTGATCCAGTCAACGCCCAAAATGTTATTTTGTAGAAGGGGGTTAATGGGGGAATTCATAGTTCTAATTAGCTTTACTAGGCCCCAAAAGGACTTGGGGCCGATTACAATGGCGTACGGAAAAGGCTTCCGTCCGCCATGCTCGCGGCACAAAAACGCCCGCATGAACCGCGGCATTTCCACCGGCCAAATTACGATGCAATGCACGTAAAATGCGACCACGGCGGACGGAATTTCACAAAAGACCATCCGCCACGGTCGGGAAAGCTGCAACTCCAACTGCGGTGGTTGGGGAAAGCTGTTCAATGGACCAAAAAGGACGCTTCTGCCGTGGTAGGACCGCACAGCTAATTACAATGACATTGCGGAGCAGGCGTAACGAGCATGGCATTCCGACCACCGCCGTCGCGCTTAGGCCAAATGAATCGCGGTCCGAACAAACTTCACAACAATGCTCAAAGTGGTCCTGTACTCTCCGCTGCCCTCAATCATATCAGACACGCAACCAATGATACACCCCAACTGTCTTTTGGTAATGAAAGCCATGCTCAGCATGGAAGATACACCTGGTGATAATCACTCATGTGGACACACCCACATACCACAGCATAAAACCAATCCCTTCCTGGACCAGCATCCTTTGCAAAGCAGGCGCAGAGAGACAGAGAGAGACAGGACACCATTTTACAGACATAACACATCACACAGCACACCATCACACACACCTATCTCCACACACCACCACTTCTCATCCACACACCTGACACACCTCACAAATCTTCACCACCACCTTTCTCCCTGCACTTTTCACTCACTTGCAACATGCCCCCCAAGAAAATGGCCAAATTCACAGACACAGAGTTGAAAGTGATGGTAGACGAGATAATTAGGGTAGAACCACATTAGTTTGGGAACCTGGTCCAACAGACCCCACTAGCGAGGAAAAATCACATGTGGGGAAGGATCTACAACAAAGTCAATGCAGTAGGGACCACCCTGTGCACACTGCGTGACATCAAAAAGCAGTGGGCCGACCTCAAGAGCAGGGTCAAGGCTCGGGCCCAGAGGAACCATGAGGCGGCTCAAAGAACTGGTGGCACCCCTCCCATTCCACCACTAACATTCACCGAATGGGAGAAGAAGGTGGTTGCCATACTGCATCCGGAGAGTCTCACAGGAATAGCTGGGGGAGTACAGACTGGTAAGTACAAGCAAAATTATCACATCACACTGCAATGTACTGTTGTGCACAACAATTGAGCCTCAATTTCCATCGTAAATCAAACTTATGTAGAATGCACGTGATGGAGCAGGGTAAATATAACATTTTTAACCTCCTAATATTTTCGTATAGTAATAATAAACATGTTCGTTCAAGTAAATAACCAACAATGTATGTTTGGGGAAAGGATAACACGCAGTTTAATGTGCAAAGTAATGAACTAATAATTGTTTACGTTTCCAACATAACATAATATTTTGCGTACTAAAATAATAATAAAATGCATGATTTGTGCTTTGAATAAAACGTGTGGTTGCAAAATAAAGCGATGGTAAGTAAGGGACAGCTTTATATGTTGCTTCTGCTAGGTAATACCTAATTGGGGTACGTAGAAAGACGGGAGGGAAACGAAAGGGTTTATATTTCATTGTTTTAATAACATTTAGTTTTCTTTAGAAATAGTGCGCTTAGGCCTGCCGAGCAGTAATATAAAATGGCAGCGAGTTACTAGAGTGCGCAGGAGCGGATGCGACCATGTGATAGAGGAGAGAGGCTGTTGCAAAGGGATGATCACGTGCTGATGCCGAGAGGCTAAGATGAAAGTATGGTCAAGGCTGCTGTGACCCTTCTGAGCAGATGTGTGCCAAGATGATCAGCAAGAAGCGTGAGAAGCCTGGTTGAATCAATAGAAAGAACTCTATTATACAATTTGTTGCAGAAAAAAAAACAATTTGGACTGATCGAAACGGATGAGCAAGTGCATGAACTGTGGGAAACGATGCTTGCATGGACATTCCTCACGGAACTAGTTAAGACCAGGAAGTTTGATTAGAATGTATAGGGACCTGAGTTTTGGACCAATGAGAATGAATCGCGCCATGTAAGAAGAAACATTTTATGCTGTAAGCTAGAATTAGGGTATAAGAAGACCTACTCTTGGTGGGAGGGGGTTAGAATGCTGCGGGATGCTGCGGGAGATGCTGAAGAAGTTAGATGCTGTAGATGGGAGAGTTTGCGGTTGCTGATGCTGACGAGCTGATGCTGCTGCTGTTATTTTCCTTTTCCAGTTGAGTATGAAATGCCGCTTTAGGAGAACTAGCATTTTACAAGATTTATATTAGAATTATTAGGATTTCCCCGAGAGATAGATAGGTTGATCTATAGAGTCCTTAGTATGATAACTTCATTTTGGTCTAATAAAAGTGTCATGCAATTTACAATTATTCTTATAATGATGATAAACGCAATGATCTGAATAATAAATTAATCTCAAATTCTTGCATTCAAAACTTTATATAAACTTTATTATTGTTTAAACAAATGACTCAGTGATTTTCTTTAGCATAATGATTAATAATGATTTGGTAAAAGAGTTCATTGTGATTGAGCTGGTCTTAATCATCATCAACTGATTCCTACTAGTTGGTCCATCGACCAATGAGCGGAATACCTTAAAAGCAAATGAGAATTATTGTGTCTTTATAAAAGAGGTATCCCGTCTCCTTCCAGCAAATCGTTTTCTCCTAGGTTTCATGTCGGAGGAAAATCCAGGGAAATAAATGAGTAAGTGAATGTGTATGCGGTGTTATGGGCCCCACCGTCATATGGATATAGTGTGTGTGTGTTAGAGAAATAATTGCACCTGGATAACCCAAAAACATAGTAGGAGAAATTATTTTTATTGTAAGCGCTGGATCAGATTTCTTGGTAGCAGAATTATGGTTACTATAGAACAGTTTGGTGATTATTGATTTTTGATTATAGATTATTGATAAGTTTATGTCTAACACTTTTTGTTGAGTCGCGTTAAGTTATATGTAAGTTTTCACGCTTCCGGGAAGTAGGAAGTGGAACACGTGTGGCAAGAGAAGTCGCATGGAATTTTACACTGTCTGAGTTCAATTTGGTAATAACACAGGTTGTGTTATTTAGGGACATTTTGCGTATAAAAGGTGTGTAAGTGAAATAGTGATCGGTTTTCTTGTGAAACTCTGGCCTTAATTCTCAGGAGCAGTATAGTCTCCACATGTGTTTTATCCCCAGAGAAACGGGTTTATCGTTTGCTTGAAAGAAGGGTAAGGTAGAGGGAAGTGCTACTTTATCGACGTAACTGAAAGTTCTGTGGTAGGGTAGAGGTAAGCGCTGCCTACTGGAAAATACAGAATTCTTGTGTGAATGGTTGAAGCTATCTTTTCGGTTTAGTGAATCAGACAATGGAAATGTGGATAAAATGTTGTAACTAACAAGAATTGTTGAAAAAGAAATTGCCGATAAATTTTGTAAAGGAGGGGTCAA
This sequence comes from Calotriton arnoldi, assembly GCA_963921515.1. Lineage (NCBI taxonomy): Eukaryota > Metazoa > Chordata > Amphibia > Caudata > Salamandridae > Calotriton > Calotriton arnoldi. The sequence goes on from CAWUFW010001916.1 coordinate 711,234, forward strand.
GAGCAGAAGTGACGTAGACAACAGCCGCGCTGGGATTGGACAGTGCGCTAGTCACATGAGAACAGGAGCGAAGTGACGTAGACAAAAGCCGCGCTGGGATTGGACAGTGCGCCGTAGAAAGAAATCGTTGTGATTGGAGCGTTGGTGTGAGTCGCGCTAGCATTGGTTGAAATAAACGCATAGGGAACAGAGTTGATTTGCCGATTGTTGTAGGAGAGAGAGGTTGTGAATCATGTCGTACTATGAGTATGGAAAAGAGAAAACGTCTTGGATGTCGAAAGTTAAGAACTTCTTTAAGAAGGATAAAAAGGTAGTGACTAGGGAGGGACAAATAATTCCTCCGCCGAAATCACCAGCTTCACACATGATGCTGAAATATGGATATCATACATGCATTTGGTTAGAAAATTGGACAAAATACACAAAGAACGATGGAGCATTGGCTTTCCCTGAAAATGGTTCATTTAATGTAGCTGTATTACGGAACTTGAGAGAAAAGATGGTAATGTTAGAACCTAGACCTAGACCAACACAGTTTGAAGCTTTAGCGGAATGGGAAGATGAGATGTATGAACGAGAGAGATCCAGAGGATTGAAGAATCATGAGTTTATACCAGGAAGGTTGTGGGGAATAAATCATGAGGACAGAGTAAAGCGTTGGAGATACGCTAACATGGCAGGAGGTTTGTTTCCAGCTTTTGCGGTTGAGGAAGAAGCAAAGAGAAAGTGTACTGAGAAAAAGAAACATGTAGTGGTAGAAAAGTATGTATATGGTGGTAGTGAAACAGATGACGAATTGCTGGAAGATATTTTAAACAGAAATCCACCTCCATACCAACAGACTTCTGTAGTGGTGACACCTAATGCACCGCAAATGGAAACTGGGAGGAATAAAAAACCCGAACGAAGAAATGAAATAAATAGGTCACAAGAAACATTTAAAATTTCACAAAATGATGAGACAGAAAGTGACAATGCAACTGAACTAGCAAAAATGACAAAAGAATTGACTGAGAAAATAAGAGAATTGACAAAGAATATGGAAGCTGTAACTGTACCAGTAACGATAGGTCCAGTAATGCCAATTTTTGAAAATCGAAAAAATAAATGAACATTCTTTGGTGATTCCCATGAATTCACATGTGCAAAGAAAAAAAGAAGGGATGGAACTGAACAATGAAGGTGCACACAATTCGGCGAGTACGTGTAGACCAAGTCCACCTACAAATTTGACGATAAATGAGAGTGAGGTTAGAAGAATGCCTATGGTGACAGAGTCCGCATCAGGAACACCAGAAAGAACCAGTGATTGGATTGAATTAAATAGTACACCTGTAGGTCCGACTCCAGAAGAGTTAAATGAATGGATGAAAGCATTAAAAGCAAAAGAATCAGAAGAAAAACCATTAGATGTAATTAGGTTAAAAATAGACATGGAAGAGTTGATTTTGGGAACAATTGGAACGGAAAAACTAAAGAATTATCAGGATGATGAGATTATGTTTTTGTGTAAGAGTCTTACATGGAGAGCTAGAAATTTACATGACAAATTGGAAGAGATTGCAGGTGAACTAGGAGTGGAATTTGTGAAAGTGAGGACATTGCAGAAACCGTACAGAGTAGATTTTTGTGAGAAAGACATAGAAAATTTGAACACATCAGGAAGACTGACCCGGATAAAAGAACTGATTGTTTTATTAAGAAAGTGGGGTGATGTGGATAGATGGAGAAACAGATGGACAAAGAGGAATGAGAAAACAACAGATAAAGCATCTTTGGCTTTTGCAATGACAGATAAGGAACCAGTTACCAGAGAGTACCCAATGAGAGAAACACCAGGTGGTAGTTATGTGCATGTTCCGTGGACCAGACAGGATATACTGTCATTTACAAATGACTTCCCAAAATTGAGAGAGAAACCAGTAGAATGGTACAGACAAGTGGAGAGATTTGTTGAGGTGTCAAAAGTGCTGTGGATAGATCTAGATGGATTGTTTGACATAGTAGTGCCTGCTGATTTATGGATGGAATGTAAGATTACAATTGATTGGCCAACTGTAGAATATCCAAGGGATGCCAAAACAGGAGCGCCAGGTCCAGAAGTGATGCGGAAATATGATCAGGTAGTTACCTTTTTGAAGAATAAAATTCCACCAAAAGAAACAGATTGGGTGAAAATAGACAGAACAACACAGGAAAGCAAAGAATCAGTGCATGCATACTATGAGAGATTGTTGTTGGTTTTCAAACAGTATAGTGGTTATGAGACGCTAAGTGAGAAGGACATGAGTCATTTTGTATATAGGTTTGTGTATGAATTAACACCGGAGATAAGTGAAAGGATTAAGCAGCATTTGATAGGGTGGCAGAATAGTACAGTGGATGATGTTTTGAGATATGCTAAGTATTGCAGTGATGAAATTGAGAGTAAACAGCGTAAATTGAAAGAAAAAGCCATGTGGGCACAGGTGAAAGTTGCAGAGAAGCAAGAAGCTGAATTGAATAATACTAGCAGTGAAACAGGACAGTTTAAATCCCGACCTAATATAGGTAAAGGAAAAGGACAAATGAGCATAGATGAGGCGAAGAAAAAGTGGCCATGCCACAATTGCGGAAAGCTAGGGCATTGGAGAAACGAGTGTAAATTTCCTCCTAAACCTAATGTAGAAAATCAAACATTAAATTCACAGGTGCAGAGTGAGGTAGTTACTCAACAAGGTCAGGTGCCACAACCACCACTTCCCAAGAGTGCTAATCAACAGAAGTACAGTGCAGAAACAGGATTCTACGGAGGAGAACAGGTAAAACAGTTGTCACGTGCAGCTGAAATCTCACAATATTGGTTACGACAGAGTGAGGATGAGTCGTATGAAAGCTCATGACGGTGTCTGAAAGAGAGGGAAGAGTGCGTGCTTGGCGCAACTCTAGAGGTAGACCAGTCAGGTCCATTTGTGGATGGAGAAGTGATTGGTGCAAATATAACATTCCTTGTTGACACTGAAGCTACCCGTTCTACTGGTAGGTCAGTGGAAATTCCAAATCTTCCTCTCTCAGGTGAACATATACAAGTGGTTGGAGTTTCCAATCAGCAAATTGAAACGCCTCTTACTAGATTAGTAAAGGTAAGAATTGGTCCATTTAGTGAAATGCACCGATTTGTGGTGTGTGATTGTAGTCCCGTTAACCTTTTAGGACGCGATTTATTGTGTAAGATGAACTGCACAATTTATTGTACTCCAGACGGAATTGCATTTCAAACTCCAGATGAGGATGTACTGTACAAAATGACAATGGTAAATTTGGAACCAGAAGTAAATCATTTGTTTCCTGTATTTTATGCAGAGAAAATCCCAAATGAGTTGAAAGGGACAGTAAAAGAAGAAGTGTGGGACTTGACAGGAGAAGATGTAGGATTAATGAAAGGAGTAGATCCCGTAAAAATTTCAGTAAAAGAAGGAACGAGTTACCCAAATACGCCCCAGTATAAATTGACTCCAGAAATAATTGAAGGAATAACGCCAGTAATAAATAAAATGATTGAACAAGGGATTCTAAAAGAAATCATGAGCAGTCCATGTAATTCGCCAATAATGGGACTGAAAAAGCCAAATGGAACATATAGAATTGTACAGGATTTAAGAAAGGTAAACAAAATTGTTGTACCTTGTTGCCCAATAGTACCAAACCCTGCCGTGATTCTATACCAGATTCCACGCGAAGCAGAGTGGTACACTGTGATTGATTTATGTCATGCATTTTTCTCTATTCCATTACATCCAGATAGCCAGCCAATATTTGCGTTTAGGTTTGGAGAGCGTATTTTGGCATGGTGCCGAATTCCTCAAGGGTATACAGAGAGTCCCTCAATCTTTAATCAGATCCTAAAGAAATCATTGGCAGATTTAAGAATGCCAGAAAAGTCAGTAATGGTTCAGTATATTGATGACCTACTGGTGACATCAAAAACAAAGGAAGCATGTGTTAATGACACGATTGCTTTGCTGAATCATTTAGCAAAAAGAGGACATCAAGTGTCCCCTTCAAAATTGCAGTTTTGTAAACAAGAAGTCCAGTATTTAGGGCATAAAATTGAGAAAGGAGTACGAAAGGTAACGACAGAGAGAATAAAAATGATTCAAGGAATGAGAGCTCCAATGACACAAAGAGAGGTAAGAATGTTTTTGGGAATGGTTGGATATTGTCGACAATGGATAAGCGGTTTTTCACTAATTGCTAAACCATTGCAGAAACTGACAAAGAAGGATGTTAAAGATCCTTTTGAAATGAATGATGAAGAAATGAAAGCATTCAAAGAGCTGAAAAAGAAATTGTGTGAGGCTCCAGCATTAGGAATGCCTGACTATGAGAAAGATTTTGAGCTGTTTTGCAGTGAAAGAGATGGATGTGCATTTTCAGTTTTGGTGCAGAGACATGGAACTATGAAAAGACCAATTGCATATTTTTCAGCTGTTTTAGACCCTGTAGCAAAAGCGTTGCCTGGATGTTTAAAAGCTGTTGCTGCTACTTTTGTGAGTCTGGAACAGAGTGAAGGCATAGTGATGGGGTATCCATTGAGAGTGTATGTTCCCCATTCTGTGGAAATTCTTTTGACAAGAACGAAAACACAATACATGACACATAGTCGGCTGACTAGGTATGAAAAGGTAATCTTAAGTGCAGATAATGTGACCATTGACAGATGTATGAATGTGAATCCTTCAACATCATTGCCAGATGAAGAGAATGTGATTGAAATGGATGAAGTAGATCACGATTGTCTGAATGTGCTCGAATACTGTACTAAACCAAGAGCTGATATACGAGATGAGCCTTTGAAAGAATCAGATTATATTCTGTTTGTGGATGGCTCATGTTTGAGAACGAGTGATGGAGTTCTAAGTGCAGCATATGCAGTTTGCACAGTAGCAACTGTTTTGGAAGCATCTTGTTTGAAAGGTGTACGGTCTGCCCAAGTTGCAGAATTAGTAGCTCTGATTCAAGCATGTAAGTTGGGAAGAAATGTACGGGTTACGATTATGACTGACAGCCAGTACGGCTTTGGAGTCGTGCATGATTTTGGTCAGATTTGGTCACAAAGGGGTTTCTTGACGTCTGCAGGGACACCCATAAGGAATGGACATTTTGTGAAAAAGTTGCTTGAGGCGATACAGCTGCCTAAAGAGATCGCTGTAGTGAAGTGCAATGCACATAAAAATGGGGAAGACTACATTACTGTTGGCAACAAATATGCTGACGAAATGGCACAGTACTGTGCAAAGAATGTGGTTTCTTTAAATAAATGCCGCGAGAGAGAGCATATTTCTTGTCCATTGCTTTTTACTAACTCAATTGAAACATGGGATGAGGTAAGACAGTTACAAGAGGCTGCAGAAGATGAAGAAAAAGATACTTGGCTAAAAGCAGGATGTAGGAAACATGAAGAAACTGATGTATGGGTTTACAGGGATGAGAGACCAGTTATGCCTGATAGCATGATTTCTGACATGGCACGGATGTACCATGGGCAAGCCCATATTGGGAGAGATTCAATGATCAGACTTTTTAGACAAACATGGTACAATCCAAAATTCAGAGCCATAGCTGAGAGTCTTTGTCAAAGATGTCTGATTTGTCAACAGTTAAATCCAGGAAGGAAGACAGTAGTGAGTCTAGGGAGAATAGGACGAGAAGGGGTCCTTTCACCAGAATGCAGATGGATTTCATAGAAATGCCACCGTGCAGCAGATTGAGGTATGTTTTAGTGGTCGTCTGTTTGTTTTCCCGTTGGGTGGAGGCATATCCAACAAGAAGGAATGACAGTATCACAGTAGCAAAACTTTTGCTGCGAGAATTCATTCCGAGGTATGGTTTTCCAGTCACGATTGAAACAGATAGAGGAACACATTTCCAAAACGAATTAGTTAAACTGATTTGTGAAGCCCTTAGTATTAAACAGAAACTGCATTGTGCATACAGACCAGAGGCTTCTGGAATAGTAGAGCAAGTGAATGGAACAATCAAGAACAGGTTAGGAAAAATGTGTCAAGCTACAGGACTGAAATGGCCAGATGCTTTGCCATTGGTTCTGATGACAATCAGAAGTATTCCGGAAAGGAAGACTGGACTCAGTCCACATGAAATAATCATGGGACGAGCAATGAGACAAGCACAAGTACCTGTCAACAAGCTACTGACTATAACTGATGATCTAGTACTGGATTATTGCAAAGGATTGGCTGATGTGGTGCGTTCTGTGTTTCATCAGGTTGGACCGGATGCGACCACTCTTGAAAGAAAACCAGCTCACGACTTGAATCCAGGAGATTGGGTTCGAATAAAAGTCCACCGGAGAAGAAATTGTTTGGTTCCTCGCTGGGACGAACCACGACAAGTGATCCTAGTGACGACCACCGCAGTTAAGTGTGCAGGAGTGAAACACTGGGTACATGCCAGCCACACCATCAGAGTTCCAGAACCTAAAGATCGACCTGTGAGTCGACATCTGGAAATATTAGAGAACAGTTCAGCATCAGAAAGAGAAGAGGAGACAAACAGGGTGCCAGAACTTGAAGATCGACCTGTAAGTCGACATCTGGAAGACCCAACTACAAGTGAAACGATAGAAGAAGAAGAAGAAATAGAGGAAATAGCTGGAGTTCCAGAATTTGAAGATCGACCTGTAAGTCGACATCTGGAAATATCTGATACTAGTTCAGAATCTGATACAGAACATTCAGAAGGAGAAGAAATTTCAAAAACAAAGTGGAATTTTGAAAGCATAAGAGAAGAAGCTGAGCCAGAAAACAGTGACAGTGAACAACCAAGTACAAGTTGTGGTAAAATTCCTTCGAAGATAATATTAATAGATGAAGAAGGGAGAGTTTCAGAACAAAAGTTAGAAAAATCGGAAAAACCCCGAGGAGCAGTAGGGACAGATAGTCAAACACAAGAACAGGGAAATTTAGAAGCAGATAGAGAAACTAACACAAAACCGGAAGAACCTCGAGGAGGGACAGAAGTAGGTGAACGAAGGAAGATAAGAAAAGAACCACAAGTAGCTGAAAGCGAAATAATTAGTTTCAAAATAAGAGGAAATAACGAAAAGATTGAAACAGAATCAGAAGAAAGTGGAGAAGAAAGAAATGAAAAACTAGAGACAAGAAAAAGAAATTGGAAAACAGAAAGAGAGGAAAAAGGGAGTGAAGCAAAAAGGCCAAGAAAAGGAGACAATTGGCCCAACGAAGTAAGAAAATTAAGATACAGAATAGTAAAATTGGATGGAAAAAGTGCTGAACAAGTGAATGAAATAACAAGTCAAAAGGAACAAGGAAATCAAGGTGGTAAACACTTGCAGAAAACAAAAAGAATAAAGAAAGTGAATCAGAAGTAAAGATCACCTGAATGGTTGTATCGTGCTCTGACTAGTTACAAAGAAGAATTGAACACTCACGAAAACCCAGAACAAAGAAACCTGATGGGAGAAAGTGAAGTGCAACAAACCTGAAGCAACAAACCTGAAGTGGTTTCTGTAGATAGTTTACCGGATTTGACAAAACACTGAACTGACAACATTACCGGATGTGACAAGGAAAGAATTCTGAAAAAGAATTAAAAGAAAGAACCAAGCAAAGACAAAATTCTGAAAGTACAGAGTGGCAAGCAAGTAATTTCTGAGGTGTAGTGACACAATTTTCTAAAAAAAAAAAAACAAGAACAAAATGGAGAATATTAAAGATAGAAAATGTAGATGTGAGTTTTTAAAAAGATGGTGCAAAATGTGCTGTTTTTGTACAGGATTATTAATAACAGTATGGGTAGTTTTAGCAATAACTATTCCAATTAGTTTAGCTGTAGTGGAAAAGTCTAATAACACTGAGGAAGAAAAAGGAGCTAACACTCAAGAGCCAGTTATTTTAAGGAGTAGTGCAGAATTATATAAGGACAAATCAATAACAGATTTTTCAAAGAATGTGTTTACTAAATTACTGTATGAGTACGTAGAAACAATGCATGTAAGGGATTGTTATGTTTGTATGCAGTTGCCTGCATCTGTAGCAGAGGGTGTGACTTATCATCACCTCCCTTTGACATATGGAATAACATGTAGTGTATTAGCAAGCTTATTTTATAAAACAGGCAGATTAGAATATTATTACACTGATGTAGATAGGATTTTTGCAAAGGTTTCTGTAGTTCCCGAGCTTAATAAAATAAAAGAGGGTAAGATATTTGGTGAATATTTCTTAGAAAATAAGATTTTAACATTAGATAATATATTTAGGTGCAACCTTACCTGTGAGTTAAAGAAAGAAGAAAAAGTATTTCTAGAAATGGTCGAGGAGAGAAGAGTGAAATTTGAAAGAAAAGTAATAGAAGAGACAAAAACACCTCTTTGGGCGTTTGAGGAAGACCATCATGACAAGAAAAAGATAAATGCAGCTATGACTCTGGATTGGCCCCAACAGGGAAGGTTGTGCATTAGAAGAAATAAGACAAGATATGACAATTATTTTGTGGGTTCCAGTAATTGCCATGACAATTACCAAATTATAGGTGGATGGGGATTCAAAGGGGGAAAAGATCCAATATTTCCAGGGATTTATTACGTTTGTGGGAATAGGGCTTATTATAGGTTGCCGGACCATTGGTATGGATCATGTTATTTAGGCCTGGTCTTTCCAAAGATTTTTCATGTGGATAGAAAAGAAAAAGGAACACACAGAATGATAAATACCTTTACATGTAGAAAAAGGGAAAGTTTTTCAGAAATAGTAGGTGACATTTTTGGTGCATTGATACCAGCAGTGGGAATATCTTTGAATGCATTCAGAATTCGGAAATTATCCACAGTAGTAGATCGTTTATCTACAAATACTGCTGGAGGGTTCTTAATGGTAAATACCGAGATGGTTGCCATGAGAGCTATGGTGATGCAAAATCGTCTTGCCCTTGACATTCTTTTGGCAAAAGAGGGCGGAGTCTGTGGAATGCTGAAAGTCCAACATTGTTGCACTTACATTCCTGATAAAAGCGAAAATATACAGAAGTATATAACAAATATTACAAATTTGCACAAAGAACTAGTAGCACTGGAGGTTGAAAGTGTTTGGGGAAAACTTGGTAAAGGGTTTTCTTCTGTAACGAATTGGTTAACAAGAATGAGTGGATTAATAATAGGGAAAGTTATAATAATAGCAACCATGATAATAATAATAATATTAGTATTGAAGCTTGCAGTAACATGTATAAAGAGACGAAGAAAGCAGAATAAGTTAGAAAAAGAAAATATGATAAACAAAGAAAGAGAGAGAGAAATAGGTGAAATAGAGTTAGAAGAAATAAAAGAGAACATGTACAAGAAAACAAAGAGACAAGTTGAAAGCAATACAGAAGTATAAAACTAACAAAAGCAAATGGATAAAAGATATATGCTGTCTGAGAAAATTGTATAACTTGGGTTTGTGTGGTGATGTTAAAAATCACCAAAGGGGGAGTTGATGGAGCAGGGTAAATATAAAAAATGTTAACCTCCTAATATTTTCGTATAGTAATAATAAACATGTTCGTTCAAGTAAATAACCAACAATGTATGTTTGGGGAAAGGATAACACGCAGTTTAATGTGCAAAGTAATGAACTAATAATTGTTTACGTTTCCAACATAACATAATATTTTGCGTACTAAAATAATAATAAAATGCATGATTTGTGCTTTGAATAAAACGTGTGGTTGCAAAATAAAGCGATGGTAAGTAAGGGACAGCTTTATATGTTGCTTCTGCTAGGTAATACCTAATTGGGGTACGTAGAAAGATGGGAGGGAAACGAAAGGGTTTATATTTCATTGTTTTAATAACATTTTGTTTTCTTTAGAAATAGTGCGCTTAGGCCTGCCGAGCAGTAATATAAAATGGCCGCGAGTTACTAGAGTGCGCAGGAGCGGATGCGACCATGTGATAGAGGCTGTTGCAAAGGGATGATCACGTGCTGATGCCGAGAGGCTAAGATGAAAGTATGGTCAAGGCTGCTGTGACCCTTCTGAGCAGATGTGTGCCAAGATGATCAGCAAGAAGCGTGAGAAGCCTGGTTGAATCAATAGAAAGAACTCTATTATACAATTTGTTGCAGAAAAAGAAACAATTTGGACTGATCGAAACGGATGAGCAAGTGCATGAACTGTGGGAAACGATGCTTGCATGGACATTCCTCACGGAACTAGTTAAGACCAGGAAGTTTGATTAGAATGTATAGGGACCTGAGTTTTGGACCAATGAGAATGAATCGCGCCATGTAAGAAGAAACATTTTATGCTGTAAGCTAGAATTAGGGTATAAGAAGACCTACTCTTGGTGGGAGAGGGTTAGAATGCTGTGGGATGCTGCGGGAGATGCTGAAGAAGTTAGATGCTGTAGATGGGAGAGTTTGCGGTTGCTGATGCTGACGAGCTGATGCTGCTGCTGTTATTTTCCTTTTCCAGTTGAGTATGAAATGCCGCTTTAGGAGAACTAGCATTTTACAAGATTTATATTAGAATTATTAGGATTTCCCCAAGAGATAGATAGGTTGATCTATAGAGTCCTTAGTATGATAACTTCATTTTGGTCTAATAAAAGTGTCATGCAATTTACAATTATTCTTATAATGATGATAAACGCAATGATCTGAATAATAAATTAATCTCAAATTCTTGCATTCAAAACTTTATATAAACTTTATTATTGTTTAAACAAATGACTCAGTGATTTTCTTTAGCATAATGATTAATAATGATTTGGTAAAAGAGTTCATTGTGATTGAGCTGGTCTTAATCACCATCAACTAATTCCTACTAGTTGGTCCATCGACCAATGAGCGGAATACCTTAAAAGCAAATGAGAATTATTGTGTCTTTATAAAAGAGGTATCCCGTCTCCTTCCAGCAAATCGTTTTCTCCTAGGTTTCATGTCGGAGGAAAATCCAGGGAAATAAATGAGTAAGTGAATGTGTATGCGGTGTTATGGGCCCCACCGTCATATGGATATAGTGTGTGTGTGTTAGAGAAATAATTGCACCTGGATAACCCAAAAACATAGTAGGAGAAATTATTTTTATTGTAAGCGCTGGATCACATGCTTTCAATATGAATGTCTCACAAGGCTACCATTTCCTTCCTCTGCTTCACATCACAGGTAGGTAGTCAGATCATGCACCCTGGCCTCCCTCCCAAACTGCATGGAGCACCCTCCCCACCCCACAGCCATGTGGCAGCCATCTCCCTACTCTGCTACACCTCACAGGTAGGTAGCCATCTTACTAGGGAGTGGGTGTTTTGGGACCAGAGAACAACACCACAACTCCCACCAGGCCCTATGGCCTCCCTCCCAAACAGCATGGAGCACCCTCCCCACCCCACAGCCATGTGGCAGCCATCTCCCTACTCTGCTTCACCTCACAGGTAGGTAGCCATCTTACTAGGGAATGGGTGTTTTGGGACCAGAGAACTACACCACAACTCCCACCAGGCCCTCTGGCCTCACTCCCAAACAGCATGGAGCACCTTCCCCACCCCACAGCCATGTGGCAGCCATCTCCCTACTCTGCTACACCTCACAGGTAGGTAGCCATCTTACTAGGGAGTGGGTGTTTTGGGACCAGAGAACAACACCACAACTCCCACCAGTCCCTCTGACCTCCCTCCCAAACAGCATGGAGGCCCCTTCCCACCCCACAGCCATGTGGCAGCCATCTCCCTGCTCTGCTACACCTCACAGGTAGGTAGCCATCTTACTAGGGAATGGGTTTTTGGGACCAGGGAACAACACCACAACTCCCACCAGGCCCCCTGGCCTCCCTCCCAAACAGCATGGAACACCCTCCCCAACCCTCAGGCATGTGGCAGCCATCTCCCTACTCTGCTTCACCTCACAGGTATGTAGTCAGCTCATGCACCCTGGCCTCCCTCCCAAACAGCATGGAGCTATCTGACCACCACATCCCGCACTTGGTAGCCAACTCTGTAAAGCTCCATAAGTTGTAGCCAGAGCACACACAGCTAATCCCATTTAGAGGTCACATGAATCACAGTGTCAATGATGAAGTCACATGGAACTGCAAAGCAAAACCCAAGAACGCAATAGGGAAAATACAATGTGCAAGTCCCATTGTCTCAAAGCATAAAGGCTCACATCAACACAACACATGCATGTAGACTCAGTCAAAGCTCACAAACCACATGATGTCAGTACAAAAATCCCAACAGAAATCATTAAGTTGCTGCATAGCTGACAGAGACTTACTGAAAAGACTCCAATATCCTAGCATAAACTGAAGTGGATGAGCAACAAGTTGGTACATGAGGACATGTCCTTGGAAATACAATATCTGTACATATGAAAGTGTTGGCATCGCCATGTCACATCACTAACAAGCAATGTATGTACCTCTACATCATGTTCGACTGCTGACAAACTGTTACGAATGCCAAGTAATGCCAATGTCAAATGTTTGGTTATCTTTAATGAAATGTCCAAAACATGAACATCAAAGTTGTGTCATGAGCTGAACATGCTGACAATATAACTTCTGTTCAACAGGTGATTCGCTATCAACACCTGGTGACACTGAGATCAACGAGCCAAGTCAGTCTCCCCCCCAGGAAGGTGACCTCTCGGATGCTGATTCTCTCCGTTTCTTGGACGAGGAGGACCAACCTGGCCCCTCAGGCGTGTCCGGGCAAGCTGAGTCTCAGGGCCTCACTGTCCCCACCATCACCACAACTCCCACAACAGCAGCAACAACGCTGACCCCTGCAACAACGACCTGTGTGGCAGCCACCTCCACCATCACCACCTCTGCCTCCAACACTGTCCCTGTGGCAGTTGTCACCAATACCACCAGGCAGCCTGGGGATGTTGGGGACAGTGTGCGGGGGCGTCGACAGACAATACCACAGGTCCGTGTCTGCAGGGCAGGTTGGAGGTCAACTGGGGACAGTCACAGAGGACACTGAGACTGAGGCCCTGGCCGCCGTGGACACAGTCCTTGGTGCATACCAACACAACCAGGGACAGATGGGCCAGGTTGTGGAAGAACTGCGTGAACTCCGCCTGCTGCAAAGGTCCATGGACACACGTTTGGGACAACTTGTGGAGTACATGGGCCAGCTTGTGGGTGTTCTGAGGGACATCCATGCAGCTCAAATAGCGGCATCCCCACCCATTGGCCAGCCTGATGATACTCACACCTCAGCAGCGGCCACAGGGAGGGGTGAGGCAGAAGCCACAGACTCCTCAGACACCTCTGAGCATGCAGAAGGTTCCCCCCCTGCCAAGCGGCAATGGGGACGTCCGAGAAAGACCAGGGGAGGATCACATGGCAAAGCACCTTGCAAAACCAGTTCTAGGAGCCACCGTTGATGTCACCAGTGTTGCACAGAGCATTGACTTTGTTGTACATCCGATCCCACATTGCCAAATTGATGGGACTTTTCTGTTGGACTGTGGAATTCCACCATTGTGTGTTACACCCTAATTATCTATGTACCATCGCTTTCAACTTGAATACTCACCTCTCACTCACGTATAAATAAACACAATTCACCCTCCTATGCCTTTGTGTCAGTACCATGTTTATCACAGTAAGTAGTATGTTAACTCACATTGCAATGTACCACATGCTTTGAATGCGACAATCCATTGAGAGGGCAGAGGAACCTAGGACGACACAGGAAAATAACAGTGAGTTGTCATATGATGGCATGACAGCTAAAACACAACACAAGTCAACACTGTACAAGATGCAATTTTAAACAAAAGCAAAGGTGCACCACCAATACAGAAACAAGGAAAAATCAGATCCATGTTTGAAGATGTATTCTTTTAAAATTCTTCTTTTATTCTCATCAGATTAAAAACGATCAGGATGAACTAAACAGCCGACGCGTTTCGTCCATACACAAGGACTTCTTCAGGGCTGTTAAATTAACAAATATATACACATCAATATAATACGAAAGAAAGGACATTAACAGGAACTTAAGACATATATATACAATATTACTGACACATTAAAAGACATATATAACAAAAACTATTATATACATAGATTAACACATTTTGACATGACATAAATGATCAAAAACACATAAAGTGTCGTACGTGACCATACTACTATTTACATTTCAAAAAATTACACAAAAGTTTAAATTTTGTCCCATATTTGGAACATCAATACAGCAAGGAAGAAGAGAATAACATAAGGTAAGAAAAAGAGAGAGATAGCAAAATTTCACAAAACCATAGATTACCCACAAACCTATCTGATTAACACTGGTGATTTAAAATTAAAATTAAAATTAAACCTGGCAAGAGGGGAGAGGAGGAAAGAACATAGAGAGAGAGAAACAGAGTCAAAAACCTGTGTAATTAGTACTTCAAGTAGAGGAGACCGGGGTGGAAAGCCACAGAACAGACATGCGCCAATAATGTATACTAAAGTAATATACAGTTATAAGACCACACAGGATTACCCATGGTGATTAGAATTGGTATGAAAAGCTCAACCCACCAAAGAAAGAATCGCATGGGGATTGAAGTCAACCCATCCACACCATATCTGAGCAGCTGAGGATATCGTAAGCCCATCCAGTTCACTGTCTAAAGAGTGGAAAAAGACGATTTTTTAATGACCTCCTAAGGTTTGTAACATTTTGAAGAGAAAAAAGGTAAGTCCATAGGGGGACATGAAGATAAATATCTAAGCCTGAATACTCACTCCATTGAGAAATGCAGTGCCATTTGCATACACAAGGGGCACAAATATGGAGCTGTAAGCCCGGTCCAACCAAGATAAGGTGGGCCCAATATTAGAGGCAAAGTGCCATATACAACCTGGATCAGAATAAGGAAAAATAAAGGAATTTTAATGAAAAATAAACCACGTCCATGGTCAATATCCATTTCGATTAACCCAGTCACACACTCGCACTATCAAAGAGGACCATCCGTCAAAACATATGCCTAATCCACCGCCAAGGTGTGGGTGGGTAGTGCATGTGGGTAGTGCATGTCGGATAAGAATGAAAGCATAAGGAAAAAGGCAAAAGAAATGCCCACCTGTCAAGTAATTAACTGAAAGATTACATGACATGATTCAATATCTCCGAGTTGAAAAGGGTCGAAGAGCTGAGCTAAAGTCTTAAACATGCATCAAGCGCTTATATCATCATCGCATCACGATAAAAAACGGTCGAAAAATCCCACACCCCCAAAGGGTCTTACTCAACGAACTAAGCTAAAGTCTAGAACATGCATCTAAGGCTAATAACACCAACACATCACGAATAATCCTCTTACCTTAATAAGTCAAGAGCCGCGGTCGGAGCATCACCCGTCAGGGGTCGTCAAGGCGAACTGACAGGGCAGTTCCCCTCCGGTTTAAATAGCCCGCATTAATCCTGTGAATACGAACAGCTGAGAGCAGGAACGCACTGGGTTCAGGGGTCACGTAAGGTAGAGTGGCGGCAAACGTGAATGGCCGCCATTTTGTAGTGAAAAAGGCTGTGAAGAATGGCAGACTGAATTCAGTCATGTGAAATAAAAATGCGGCAATCGTATATAGCCGCCATCTTATAATGATATTCGCAAGGTACGTATATGCCAGGACGTAACTGGCCACCATCATGTAAAGGTGTAAGCCTAAGAGTATATTATGTTATATTATGAGTGTTATAACACCCATACCCTCGTATCTGATTACAATGCTATGCCCGTGATCTTCATAGATCGTGACTCCTCGTCGTAAATTCAGGCGCGATCCGAACGTCAGGGAGTGCCGGAATACCTTAGCATGGTGGCCGCCATCTTTGCACAATTTTGAACAAACGGCAAAGATAGTGAATCAAAATCTAATATGCAGATAAAGTCCCTGTAGAGGCAGGATAAATCGCGGAAAATGCAGCAATTATAATAAAGGCGTAATGTAAAGGACGAATGTACGCTAACATACATACGTCACTATGCTATGCCAGCAATCGTCAAGGATCGTGACTCCTCGTCGTTAATTCGAGCATGATCCGGATGCCAAAGAGTGCTGAAATATCTTGACATAGCGGCCGCCATCTTTGCACAATGTTGGACGAACGGCCAAGGTAATGATTCAGAATCTAATATGCAGATAAAGTTACCCGGAGGCAGAATGAATCGGAATATACGCTAACATGTAAACGTCACTATCCCTGAACAAGCGTACTTTCCAAACGCTGTACGAGTGGAGGGAACTTCCAAAAGTGATAGAAATAAAAACTTAAGATAACAATTTAATCTATGGCAATTAGACTTTGTACAAGATGCATTCCAGATAACACTGACAAACACCATCAACATGGACATGAGGTAATTAGAAAAAGTAACACACCGCTGCACAGAGTAACCCTCAGCAGTGTGCCAACAACAACCAGCATCCAGACACATCCTAAAAGTTCGGGCCAGAACAGCAAAGCGCACAGACACCGTCATAGTTGCTCAATGCTAACTTACACTCAATGGAAGTAGTTGGCGATGAGCTGTTGAAGCAGGTCAAGACCTTCTTCCTCACCACTATCATCGTCACTGGGCATTTGTGGGTTTGCAGCTGGGGGCTCCTGCTGCTCATCATCGTCCTGAATCAGGGGGATCTCTTTGCGCAAGGCCAGGTTGTGTAGCATGCTGCAGGCTACTATTATCTGACACACCTTCTGGGGAGAGTAGAGTAGTGCACCTCCCGTCTTGTCCAGACACCGAAATCTAGACTTCAGAAGTCCAAAAGTGTGCTCCACCACACGACGTGTCCTGCCATGGGCATCATTGAAGTGGACTTCCCCGGGCGTACTTGGATTCCTCAGTGGGGTCAGCAACCATGGACGGTTGGGATACCCTGAGTCACCTAGTTGTGAGAAACATAGACCAACAATGTAAGAGAAATATGTGAGGAGAGCAGCATGTCACACATACACCACACTCATTGACACAGCCCACTCACCAACAAGCCAGGCCCGCTCTGGATGAAGATTTGCCTTCAATTGTGGGATGATGCTGTTCCGCAGTATGAATGAGTCATGTGCCGAACCAGGAAATTTTGCACACACGTGGGATATGATCTGATCAGCTTGGCATGCCACTTGCACATTTATGGAGTGATGATGCTTCCGGTTACAGTAGATGTGCTCACGTGCCTGTGGTGGAACAAGGCCAATGTGTGTACCGTCAATGGCTCCTACAACATTTGGGATGTGTCCAAGATCATAATAACCCCCCCTTCACATCTGCCAATTCATGTCTTCTTGGAAAGTGAATGTAGCTGTCCTTGTAGGTCATCAATGCAGACAGGACATCCCGCAACACCATGCTGAACATAGGCTGAGACATCCCACCGGCGGTGGCCACCGTGTACTGGAAAGACCCAGTGGCAAAGAAATGCAGTGCAGCCATCACCTTCACTGTTGCTGTCAATGCTGCTGGATATGTGCGGTTAGGCTTCAAATGGGGCTCCAACTGAGCACATAGCACTCGCAGGGTAAGGCGATTCAGGCGGAATTTCTTGATGATGTCGCTATCCTCCATCATTGCCAGGTCTGGGATAGGGCGACAGACAGGTGGTCTCCCCCTACGTACTCTGGCAGGGGACACATGTTAAAATGAGTCAAAGATGAGATGTGGGAACCAGCTTAACAAATGACTCACACAACCACTGCATTGACAGGACTCTTGAACACGTGTAATGCACAAGTAACATGCATACACACCTTGATCTTCTGTAGTCATTCTGGTAGCCAGGGTGTACATACTAACTACTACAAGATCAAAAGAAGTCGATGTCTATGGCATATGGTACACTGCTACATCATGTGTACCCAGCCCTGTGGGTAGATGACACAGCAGATTTGGCTAACAGCAACAATGCCGACTTGTATGTCACTGCTGTCACAGTACGACCTCAACCTACAGTCCCACACTACACAAGATCATCATCAAATGAGGCCAGTTAGGGTAAGCTGGACAACAATACATGAATAGACAGCACAGTGGACAGACAGATATGCACATTACGGTGTCAGTCCATCGTGACTGTGGGAGAAGATTGCGTTACAGACATTGCCATGTTCACCTAAATGAAACACAAATACACATGAAATGTGAATACATGCACACATGGCTTAAACTTACAGGTGATGTCGGACAGATCGATGTTTCTTCACACATGTGCACTCCAATGACGTGTGTTAAAAATGTACAGGCACTGGCAGATAGGGTCACTGTATGCCACACCACTACATGTGTTTTAAGTGCTAGAGGTTACAAGTATGTCTGATCTCCGTACAATGGACACCCCTAAATGGCAGACAACATCACTGGCCCTTCATAAAATATAACCCATGGACAAGTAAGTGACAAGCAAATAGCAAGTGATAATCAAACAGTGTTCCCCGGTGGAATGTTTCAATCGACAACATGAATACAACGCGAGAGTCCTTTGTCCTCTTTTGACTTCTTAACTTATTTAATTCATTTCTGGCCACAAGACATGACAAAGAATGTTCTTTGACTCTCCTTTTCTTGTACATTACATGTGTGCGAAGACTTAACTCAAAGGTCACGCTCTATAATCCCTTTACAGGGTGCACACATCACTCTAGGCAAATGTGTTGGGATGAGTGATGCAATTAGCAAAGCAAGAATGAAAATGCAAAATGTGTTCACAGGCGCGGTAGCTGGCATCCACTGTGGTAACATGCATTGACCCCAATTGAATGATGCAGGATAGCGGTCGCTGCTTCCTGACCACCGCGGTGCATCACCGCCTATGAGAATTAGCCATCAGTCAATGGGAACTGCCAGCGCGCTAGTGGCTAACATATTTGAACGTTGCGGTAGGCGTGCTCCGCCACTGCGGGGCCCGGCATTGGCCCCAATTGAATGATGCAGGATAGCGGTCGCTGCTTCCTGACCACCGCGGTGCATCACTGCCTATGAGAATTAGCCATCAGCCAATGGGAACCGCCAGCGCGCTAGTGGCTAACATATTTGAATGTCGTGGTAGTCATGCTCTGCCACTACGGGGCCCGGCATTGGCCCCAATTGAATGATGTAGGATAACGGTCACTGCTTCATGACCGCCGCGGTGCATCACCGCCTATGAGAAATAGTCATCAGCCAATGGGAACCGCCAGCGCGCTAGTGGCTAACATATTTGAACGTCGCGGTAGGCGTGCTCTGCCACTTCGGGGCCCGGCATTGGCCCCAATTGAATAATGCGAACGAGGCTGGCCAATGGTATCAG
This sequence comes from Calotriton arnoldi, assembly GCA_963921515.1. Classification (NCBI taxonomy): domain Eukaryota; kingdom Metazoa; phylum Chordata; class Amphibia; order Caudata; family Salamandridae; genus Calotriton; species Calotriton arnoldi. The sequence continues at coordinate 730,527 of CAWUFW010001916.1, forward strand.
CAGAGCAAAACTGGAATGAGCCTAGATGCCTATATATATGTCTGTGAGATGTCCACACCTGCCATTTGCCTAGAGACACTGCTGCCTGCCATTCCTCATCACAAACTGCTGCTGTACCTCATCTCTGAAACCAGTCATGGCTCGTACTGAGAACCTGAGGGCCCGTCCCTTCACCACAGAGGAGCTGGAGGTCCTGGTGGACGAGGTCCTTGGACAGTACGGCAGGCTCTATGGTGCTCCAGAGGTACTGGTAAGTGTATGTTAAACTCACTTTCAATGCTCAGAAGGCTCACAATATGTTACTGTACAGTGCTTTGTGCCTCAGACAGCAAGCAAATATTGGTGCTTTCTGATTTATACGTCTGCATGTCCCATACATGACGTACTAGTTGATGCACTTGAGTATGTGGGGAGGGTGGCACACTCGTCAATGTTGCAGCTCCATTGATGCCAAACATCACACAAGGAATATAGCATATCACAACGCATGCTATTACATCGCGTCCTTTACAACGCGGTCGCTACAACGACCGCGTTGTTAGAACGCGATACCTTTACAGCGCAAGTCATTAGATCGACTTGCTCTAGATGGCGCTCCAACCTTAGGAATAGTATAATTTACTATTTCAACTCCAGCCTGCGCAACAGTAGGGAAGGTGTTGGAATAGTAAATTATACTATTCCTTAGGTTGGAGCGCCATCTAGAGCAAGTCGATCTAATGACTTGCGATGTAAAGGCATCGCGTTGTAACAACGCGGTCGTTGTAATGACCGCGTTGTAAAGGTAACGCGATGTAACGACCGCGTTGTGAAGGCTGTTTCCCTCACACAAGTGAATCTCTGAAAGGAAAATGTATTTGTGTGCGAGTCTGTCTAGCAGAATGATTACAAGTTCATGGTGTAGAGCCTTGTTCACCTCTGATCCCTGAGTGCTTTCAATGAAGATTTTGCCATTATGTGGTTTCTCAGGAGTACAGTTACACTGATGACCTCATGAAATCTCATTTTGGATACACATTCCCTGTGCCATGTCCTCTATTAGTTCATTACATGTACATATGTACATTAGTGAGATGGTACATGTTGGTTGGGCAGAGGGTACTGATTATGGGGTGTACTGATTCTACAGGGGTACTATGGAGATGAGCCCAGTATGCACAACAGTACAGGGCCTGTAACTGTCTAGATTAGTGTGAAATTACTTCTCACATCTGGTAAATGTACAGTGGACATGTCATCCTTCTTTTGGTGTCATTATGTGTAGACTTGCTCATGTGTATGCACTGTATACTGACACACAATGCACCACTACAAAGTGTTAAAAAGCTCTCCTCTTGTCTCATATACCTACAGCTCCAGGTCCATCAGTGGAAGGCTATTTGGAGGGCCATAGCCCGGAAGGTGCGGGCACTAGGGGTCTCCAACTGGTGACATAACCACTGCCACAAGAGGTGGGATGACATCTGCCGCCTTAGCAAAAACGTCGCAGAAATGACGCTGGGTCTGGTTCCTCGGAGTGGTCGTTTGGCACGCCGGAGCATGACCCCACTATTGGCCCGCATCTTGGCAGTGACACAGCCAGAGCTGGATGGACGCTTGAGGGTCCAGCAGCAGCAAGTTGGGGGTGAGTACAGTACAAAGTGTGATGTTGCGCATGAAAGACTGCACAAATCCCAGCCCTGAGCAAGGCATGAACCTCTGAGTTGTCTCTAGTGTGGTGTAATAGCTTCTAAGTTGACTCAGTGGTGAGTGCAGATATTTGGCGCCTGTACAACGTCTGCATTGTCATGTGGCCAGGTAACATCAGCATAAGTGTCAGTCTCTGATGCATCAACTGGAAGTGAACATCAGTGAGCATCATGTCAGGGTGCATTTCGAGATTGATGTTGGGCATTTCCATGTAATTGATACATCTACAGATTGCCAACCAGTGTTCAACAGTAGTTGTGTTGCAGTACCTAAATTAGTGGATGTAAGGATGTCATGTCACTTAACAATAGTTTCCTTTAACTTTCTATTTGTGAGGTTCTGACACCTCATACTTCAAGTGTGACACACACAGTAAATGCTGGTGTGTAGCTCTCTTAGCTGAAGGCATGTAGGTGTGACTACAGACAATAGGATGTGATTTTGAGATGTCGACACATGCACAGCAATTTGGCAGTGTGAACGCAGCATGGAGCATGACAGTCCAATAAGCATGTTTCCATGCATCAGCTGATCATAGAAATAATTGGACTTATGCAGACAGTACATGGAGAGTCAAATGTGTGACTCAAGTTCAAGCATTTCTGTTTGTATTGCCTAACATGTTTGTGATCCGGCCACTTTACTGAACAGTGTCTCTGTCTCTTACAGAATCTACCTCGGTCAGAGAAGGAGAGGGGCCCAACACCATTGGGGAAGCTACTGGCATCACTGCTCCCCGGGAGTACAGCGACACTGAGGGGACCAGCGCATCGGAGGGTGACAGGAGTGCCCTGGAGGAGTCCGCTCCAGAAACACCTACATCCACATCTTCACAGTCCAACGGTGACTCCTCGGTGTTGTCAGGAAGAGAAAGTTCGACCTCTGCTTCGTCGTCCGCCACACCCCGTCCTGTGTCCACCCTTCCTGATGCTCCCCCAACTGGTATCCGGGCCCGCTGCCCTAAGAAGGGTAGAGTCTCTTTCCCCCAGGCACTGCTGCCCCAGCCCCTGTGTCCCCTGCTGCCCTCAGTGTGGAGGCCATAGACATCTTGCGGCAGGTGTCTGTGGGGCAGACTTTGCTCCTGAATGCCCTCCAGGATCATGGCAACAAGTTGTCACAGGTTGTTGCGTTCATGGAAGGCATTCATTCGGATGTCGGTGGCCTGCACAGAACTGTCCAGTCTTTGGCCTCCACACTGATGGCAGCCATTCTGCAGTCACAAGCTCCCAGTCCGGCTCCTGTCCCTCCTGCAAACACCCTGCCAGTGACCCCACCTGACCGGAGCACACACACACCAGAGCACTCAGACACTAAGTCATCCCCACGCAGTACACAAAAACAGCAGTCTAAGCGACACAGACACAAGACATCATCCCCAAGGCACACAAGGAGCACACATGCCAGCCCCACTACAAGCACATCACAGGACACTGAGAAGCAGAAACACAAAAAACATGCATCCACATTGCATACCTCACATTACTCGCCCTCCAAGAGCCCTCCCATCCCCAAACCTGATCCGAAATCCACACAGGAACTTGCCCTGGCTACCATGGACCTGGTGCCTGCCACAACTGGCCCCACCCCAATTCAGAGGGCTGTTGTGCCCACGACTTCCACTCCCACCACCACCACCCCTAGGAAACATGGACAGAAAAGCAGTGAGGTAGTAGTAGCTCCAAAACAGGGGAGGCAGAGTAATAGGCCAACCACCCCCAAGCGTACCGCCAGATCCAAAGGTTTTTCCCGGAAGGATCCATGAGCACAGGAAGCTGTTGTGACCACCTCACCTATCCCTTGGCCCAAGATACTTGGGGGCTATCGAATCTCCAAGCAACTGAGGCCCAGCCCTCCACATGCAACCACAGCCACTGAGCATCCCCACTGCATTTCACCACCTCCACGTGCGACGACTCTACCAGGTCCAGCAAGCCCTCAGGCTCACACATCCAGGGATCCCTCTACCTCAACCAGTTCTCTCCCTCCCAGGTCCAGTCCTCCGACTACCCCAGACAGTTATCCCCACCCAGTTCCAGTTCTCCCCAATTATGAAGCAGACTCCCCCTTCCCACCCCATTCCTCTCTGAGCAGTGCCTGACCTGCCCATTTGCTGGCCCTATCCTGGTGAGATGCACATGGCAGTGGACTGTGTTTCAATCATCTATGTGAAATTTCAAAGCACACATGTGCAGACTTGAGTTTGTTCTGGCCTTTGCCCTTAATGTTTTGCACTTTAAATGCTGATACAGAGTTTATGTAATAAAAAATTATATTTATGTTGTGAGCGTTGTCGCTGGCCTTGCTCATGATGCAGTACAATGTATGTGTATGTGTTCATGGGTTCCATGCTCTGAAGTCAACATTACCATTGGCATGCACTTAATTTGATATTGCAGGTGTTCCCAGAGGTTCTGGCAACTAATGTTCACTTTTGACTCTGAGGATTGATGGGGGCAAGCTGCTTGTCTGTGATGGTCTACTCTGGTCTTGTTCATTACATTGGCTGGGCTCTACTTTTTCACACATGTCAGATTTCTTTGATCTCCATCAAGAGCAGCTATTCCAATTTCCATGATGCCTTGAGGGGTGGACAGGGTACAACAGATCTGTGTGATATATCTTGATGTGTACACACCAGTGGAGGTGTGTTGTTATATTGGATAGGTATGGCTTCGTAGTCACATGGATGGATGTATATGTGCACACTGGAGTCATCAGACATTGTGAGTGTCCTGTCATTGGCAGAAGTGTTCATGTGTATGTGCCCTTGAGCATTCCACTTTCACACATGTATGATCCAGTTGATGAGTGCCTGTTTGTTTCCATGATCAGACACCTTCTGGAGTGTTTGTGCACATGTTGGCGTTGTTGCCGGAGCAGTGTGCAGTGTGTCATTGTAACCGCACAGTCCTAGGGTACACCTACATCTTGTCCACATCATTTGTGAGTATGCAGAGTGTGTCACTGCAATGTCTGTGTTGTGAGTCTTGGGATCTGGCCTAGCTCTTGCTTACCTTTGTTCTCACTGTGCTGAATGACTCTGGGAAACAAACATGATATGTGACATTTCACATGCATTGCTGTCACTTTCCACTTTATGTGCTCCACTATGTGTTAGTCTGATTCATAACAGTCACAGTCATACCATTGAGGCCTACACAATGTGAGTTACTCCACTAAGGCTTTTTGCTCTGTACACTCCTCACCTGTACAATAATCCTGTATACACCTCTTCAGTCAAAACATGTGCCACTACATGCCATGCAAATGTTTGACCCTCCCCACCACTCCATGGTGTGACACTGCACTGTGTGAGAATGATTTGTATCCAGAAGCATTGTGGCCCTCAGCACTGTTTCAGTATGTGATCTGTGCAATTTGACCCTACTCGATTTCAGTCATGGTTGCTGATGTACAGTACAGATGGGTTTCCAGCACAGTCCTCTTGTCCACCATAGATGTTTGCCTGAGTTGTGTAGCAGTAGGTGATAGCAAAAGTGTGTAGCTGTTTGCTGTGGCACTGCTACCCATCCCGAGTGTGAAGTGATGTCAGTGCTATGAAGATTTGTGCTGTTCCAGTTCATGGTGGTGAATTCAGTTCTGTCTGTTACTGGAGAAGTGACTCTTGCCTCATCCGTCACTCTTGTTGCTATACATTTGTTTCTGATCCTATTGACATGTAATTATGGTCACTGTGCCTGCACTTGACTTCTTGCTGCAGGTATGTTTGGATGACTAGAGGCTCTTTTAGATATGTGGTGGGGTGTGGCATGGTATGTGGATTTTGGTAGCCTAGGAGAGTGTGATGTACATGTACAACAATGGGGACAACCTTGTTCCGCAGATTCAACGCTGCGGTGACAGGACCGCCACGGCCGGGCTTGTTGCCATCATTTTCAATTGAGATGGGGGCCAACGTTGCTGAGGTGACATTAACTGGGCGGGCTGTGTGATTTGTGTGGCCATGGGCAGGAAGTGAATGTGTTTGGCCCCTCTGAAGTGCACACATGTAACACATTCAGGGCTGTTTGCATCTGAATAGATGTCCCTGCTCCTACTTAATACCAATAATATCGCCTCTCTGTTAGTTAGGAGTTTTGTGTCACCACTCATACGCTGTCCTAATGGACTTTATATCCGTCCCTAGGAGGTTACTTATCAACCTACATTGGACGTGAGCTAGCAACGGCATACGGATCCACACACTTAACAGAACGTGGAGCTATTCCATTATTGAATTCACCTGCGATTCATCTGCTCGCTTTTTAGTAAGTGTCACCAATGTTTTATAGGTGGAACCCCCTTACCCATCCCAGTAATGCATGTAGGGACCCCAGCCTAATAATGATTTTCCTTCTTTCTCTTCTTATCGTCTCTGACACAGGAGCCTCCGGGCCCATCCTCTCTCACTTTGCAGCCAGATTTATCGTGCTGCATGCTAATTGGTAAACACCCAGTTTTTTCTCATTTATTGATACACTGACATCCCACATCACCAGACTAATGCTCAACGTTTGATTGCTTCTAGGTGCTCCCCCCTCACTTCCCTTTGGTCCTGATGAAGACCCCGGGATAAGGCTGAATTAACCTTTATGTATATAGGGGTCGAAACGTCAACGGTTTTTGTTATTACTTGTAAAACATAGGCGATAGAGAGTTTATATCTGCGCTTATATTCTGTTATGTTCTGTCATATATTTATTTGCAATCACTAGGCTGGACAGGTTCAACTATATTGGATGTATATATTGCACTTTGCCTTTCCTTCTCTATTACCCTCACCATCACACATTCTTTCCTGAGCACTCTATCCCCTCTCTGAGCACCATTTTTATGGAAGGTACAGCCATAAATGTCATGTTCTTTTGATATAATGATGTGATATATAAGATAATCATGTGATGTAAATAAAATCACATTCATATGAGTTTATCATGGTGATGTTTGAACGATTCAGCTTTATTGTGTGTCAAATTCAACTTTATTGTGTGTAAAATTGATCTCCAGTGTGACCACACTCTTTTGCACTGTATGCTACCCGGGTCCAGTGGATTTTCGGGTCACCCTATTGATATATAACTCATTCATATAAGTGGCTTGTGTCCTGAGGGCCCCGCTAATCTTTGCGTTAAAGTCACAGCAGAGGAAAAAGTGAGCTTGCAAGGCATGGTTATCGGCCTTAGTTTATAATTGAGATATAAAATTAAACAAGCTATTGTAATGTATGCATCTAGCATTGATAAAATCGTTATTGTAAAAATGTATCAGGTAAAAAAACCATATTAGTGTTCGGTACGCGAATTACTAGCGCTAAAAAAGAAGAAGAACTAGATTCAACTTGTGATACCTCTAACTGGAGGCTTAGGCTGACCCAGGTAGTTAATCTACCAGCCGCTCGACCACGAGTAGAGGGAATAGCAGAACTTGAATAACAAGCATAGCCCTCAACAGTGAGCTAGGTCTCCTGCAAAACAACTAAATCAAACTTAGAAACAAATGCCCTCCAGTCTTCATTATTAATCTTCCCTTTAGGGCCTGCCACGTTCCAACTAAGAACAGATTAAGATCTGTATTGCATAGGCAAAGTGTGGGATGTATCTGGACGGAAAGTGCGTCAAATGGTAGTTATATCTGTATATCATACTCAGATCATTATTTACATAAATGTTGAACAATTTAGAATGCAAAATATACTGGGCACTGGGTGGCAACCTACTTAGCATAAATAATACAATGACACAGAATACAGGTGGAAATAAGGAACCTCACATTATTAACAGTAGTCACGGTGCAGCTGGATAAGTGGAAGAGGGACTTAGCAAGTACTTTATGATAGCCAAATCCAGGCAATAGATGCAGTTCATGGAAAGGTTTTAAGAAGGTAAGACTGGAGGTCCCTCTTAAAGGCAAAGGATGATGGGGCATTTCTAATGTGAAAGACCACTCCACATCATTAGTACATTGCCAAAGAAAGAATGAAAAGGTTTTTCTTCACCTGGGGGAGTAAGTCAGGGTCTCAAGACAGATGTGACATTACTTTCTCATCATCCTGGTCACAGAATCTTCTATGAGTGGAGCACTAGGAAACAAATGGGGTATAGAGAAAGAAGCAGCCACAAGGTGATATAGGAACTTTGTACAACACAGAGCATCAACTGAAGTTGCTGCACTGCGTTGGGCAAGGGGGAGAAAGTAGCACAGAGACATATTTATTAAAAATGGTCTGCTGCTGCTGACATCCCCACCACTAGCACTTTTAATGACTGCCTTGCGTGACGCAGAACCTTTGCACTGTGGTGCAAAGGTGTGGGCATGTTGTCTAGAATATGATTTGCACTAGTCGCATACCCTTCCAATACAGAATCCTGTACCTAGATCAATTCTGAAAGATTCCACACATTGTGCATGTGTTCTACATGGACCACATATGAAATATATGGAATGTTTGGAAAATTTGAACATTTGTTCTTGTTAGCCCTTGCTGCTTCGAGAAGGCTTTTTTTGATGCAAAGTGTGGTCTGACGAAGTAGATATGGCTTTGCGTCAAAACCTATGGGAGCTTGTGTTGATCCACACGTGACAAGAGAAACTTACTAATGGGCCAGTATTCCCACGTCCCGAAAGCAGTGACCCTGCAAATTTGGCACTTCCAGGTGCTGGATTACTGTGAAGTCCTGTGAAGGTCAGAATAAGGGCTATTGTTGGAAGTGGTATTTAGTGGCTGCAAAATGACCACACTACACACTTCAAATTGATTTCACCACGTTTTCCACCTTTCAAAGGTGCACAAACTCAGGATGTGCCTTTTTTTACCTGCCCAAATTCTGTGTATTTGATTTTGTGAAAACTGTGCAGGCAAAAGCAAGCATGGTGCAATATTACTACAGCAGTTATAACCTCGAGTCAGGCATAAACTTCAATCGTGTTTGCACCCAAGTAAATTACAGTGTTACCCTAGACTTTGCCCTTGTTCGATTTCATTATGCACTCGCATTAGCACTTCAGTAAACACCAAGAACTTGAATGTAAAACTGAATTAAATGTATCTGTTTTTGATCCTGGAACTAGCCAATCCTACACCTCTTTGCTCTATCCTGCAGCACCCTGTGACGTCTCCACTATGCCATCATCGACTTTCCCCAGCGCACTGCCACCACCCGAGGGCTGGACTGCAAAACCAAAAGCAGCCCTGGTAAAAATGCTTAAACCAGCCCTTCCTCTCCTTGCTCTATCTCTCTCCATCCTCTGTCTCCTTCTTTATTCTCACTCTCTGATCTCTCGCTCTCTCCATCTCTCTCACACCTCTCTTTCTCTCTCTCTCGAAGTCCCCTGTGCCTGCTACAATTAGTCTGGGGATCTGGGTAAAGTGACAGACGTACACGGAGCAGCCCAGGGCTTTCAAAACCGGCCTCCAATGGCTCTAGCGCACTGGGGAAATCCCTGGTGGAAAAAAAGGCCACATGGGTCATGAACCCACCAGTCTGCCACCACATGTGTATTCCTCAGGCAGTCTGCTGTTGCCAGGAAGCGTTCCTCCGTTTCACTCAGAGTGGATTCTGTGAAATTGCATTAGCTCATTCTGCCGTGCAGAAGTTGCCTACATATTTCTTTCCATCTAAAGTCTTTAATAGCTCATCAGACACATTTTTTATTATTAAATCGAGATTCATTTAGAGGCATTATGGAGACCCGTGGGCTGCTTGCTAAATCTTTTTAATTTTCATTTGTTTAACTCGGCAAAATGGGGATTATAAATCAAATTTCATGTAGTGCCAGACTCAGAAAATACAGCAGAGGTCCTCTTGTTTTGACAGGAATAAACGCTACATATTTATTTAAGAAATAAATCACTTTAATCTGTAACAAGTGAAAGAAACATTTTCCCCTGTCACTGTTGAAATGTGAGTATGAAAAATATAGAGGTCAGGACTGCTGAAGGGGGTAGGGTAATTGTTAGGTAAATAAATACTTTTGCACCCTCCCAGAAGCAATAATAGAAACACACAAGACAGCAGTTTCCTCAGGAACAAATTAAATGTATTTGTGTGTATCCATGCATGCCTACTGGCTAGCAAGGAAGAAGTCAGTACACAGATTTGTTCATCAATCTCTGGTACCTCCATCTGAGGCATTGGTGTTACAGCCCTGCATCTTGTCCCCTTAATCCATTTGTGGTGTCCTTTTACTGTCTGCAGTCCAGTCCACATAGAAGTAAAATATATATATATTTTTTTCTCACCATGACCATGTCTCCAGAGTTGTTTTAGATGCTTCGCCCTTATGGGGTGCAGTACAAAAGGCAGCACATCAGGCCATTTCAGGCCTGTTGCATCAGTTGTCTTTACTAATCTATTTTCTTTTGGGGAGTTCATCCTCTCCCTTGGCCTGAACTTTGGGGGGTGGTATGGTAGATGCAGTTTCCACTCTTTTCCCAAACAGGCCATAAAGTCCCCCCTTTGTTGCTATTTATGCCCGGGAAACCCCTAACCTGTGTACGCTATCTTTCATCAAGCATCGAGCAAGCATTGCTGGATAAGTCTTGCTTGTTGGAAACACCCCCATCCATTTTGAAAACTTATCCACACACACCAGCAATATTTCTAATCATTCACTGAGAAGCAAAATGTATTTGCACCTTCATCCCCCTTGTGCAATTTCAGAGCGTCCATGTTCAAGCCTTGTAAGGGAGAGGAACATATTGCATGGAGCCACAGGCCTCTCATCCTGATAGACCCATAATCCCTCATCATTCAGCTCACATCCAGCATCAATACACACTCTCTCTTTTTCTGGTGTTGCAGACCATTGTGCTTCCTTCACATCAGCTAGCAACAATTGTCTCTGAATGAGCTGAATTTCTGCAATAATTTATTCATTAAAGGCACCATTTGTACTATCTGTAACATGCTCTCTCTTGCTGCTGTGTCAGCCATGCTATTACCTCTGGCTATCTTATCTTAGAATTAGTTCCTATATAGGCTTCACATTTTAATACCGCTATGCTGTTGGGTAACAGTATTACTTTTAACAAGATCTTTACTAATGGGACATTTTGAATGGGGCACCCTGCGGCTGTTATGAAACCACAATACTGCCACAGCATGCCAAAAATATGGACAACTCCAAAGGCATAACATGAGTCAGTGTAAATGTTAACAGTTTTCCCCTCAGCTAGGATGCATGCTCTTATTACAGCATAGAGCTCAGCTTGCTTGGCAGATGTGCCAAGTGGTAGAGCTGCACTTTCAACTAGGGTGCCAACTGTTGAAATAGCATACCCTGCTCTGTAATTAGTGTCTAGCAGACTGCTGGAGGAACCATCAGTGTACAACTCATAGACTGCCTTTTCTGATAGAGTCTGCTGTAAATCTGGTCTTGGTGTGGTGCAATTTTCTACAGTGTCAACACAGTCCTGCTTCAGGGACTCATTGGAATAACCTATTGCAGGTAATACTGTTGCCAAATTAACAGGTGAGCATCTTTTTTATTATGATATTGTGATATTACAGTTAGACAACAAGGTGACCTCATAACCTGTGTACCTGCCAGCAGATGACAACAACAACTGTACCAAATGTGGCACCTAGACAATACAAGTATAAACAGAATGGGAGCCGTACTCTCCACCATCACAACTGCCGACACCCAGTCACTGCTGAAGACAAAGTCACATAATAGTATCCCATAGGTCTTTTTTTCAGCTGTGTCAGCACATCATTTGCAACACCACATCATTTGCAATGCCATTTTGCTCTGATACATAGAGAAAGAAGGGCAGTTTGTAGTCAGGCGGTCTCCATGCAGACTCATTACACAATATCTCTTTCAATTTCTTGAAACAGTTTGCAAGTTCATTAGTCCATAAAATGTTGTTTGGCATATCTTTTAGTGTAAAGTGTCTCAAGATGGAATTATAGCATCTGCATTCAGGTAACCACTTGCGGCAATAGTTCATCATCCCCATGAAGGACATCAATCTTTTTTTTGGTGGACAGGGGCAGCATTCCCTGAATATTCTGTCAGGGGACATGCAGCGTGTACCCTGGTATATCACAATACCTAGGCAAGTCACCTCTTTTTGGCAGTGCTGGAATTTTGACAATGAGGCTTTGTGTCCTCTCTCCTGGATGTAGTTCAGTAGCGCTACAGTGTCTTTTTCACAGGCCTCAAGTGATGGAGATGCCACAAGGAGGTCATCAGCGTACTGCAAGATGATGCTACCACCTTCCAGGTATAGGTGGTCCAAGTCTCTCATTGACCTTTGGACTCTCAGTGAAGAATGTGTACTGGGTATCTTGTATGGCAACTGCAAAGATGCCCTCACTCTATGGATGGACTTTAATGCTAAAAACGCTGAAGAGAGAAAAATAATCTGCCTCTACAGGTATAGATGATAATATAGTTTTGGTGTCAGGCACAACAGGCTCTAAGGGAACCCCAAGTTCATTGGGTAATCACTTTATGGAGACAGCATGTTTTCACCAATCCTCTCTTTTTTCAAATATCACTTTATGGGGATGGCATTTTTTGTTCACTGGTTCACTGGTTCTAGAACCTTGTTTTTAGTTATCTCTAAAGCCATATTCCCTTCAGGTTTATCAAACTACAGTCTATCACCATCATTCATCATCTCTCAACACATGCACAAGTCCCAATGGAAATGTAACATCCTTAGTTCTTTGTTAGTCCTGTAGGTGAGGAGGTATATCCTCAGCAAATTGGTGGGGAGCATCCATATTGAAATTTAAGAAACCAATCACTTTCTCTCCTACCTTAGGTGGAAACATCACATTCCCCCGGGCGCGTCTGATACCTTCATCTTGAAACACTGGGATGAGTGTTTCGCTATGCTCATCCCTTGTTTTCCCTATTAAGAGTTCCTCATGTAGTGCTGGTTCTCCTGTAAGTCTGTTGGCATCGACAACAATAACATTGATCCCTACTCTTGCCTCCTCTCTGGTATCTATGCTGCACCCCTTGGTAATGTTGTTCAGTAGTGTAAGCCCCACCTTGCATATCTTCCCCAAAGGTACTATTCCTCAAGAAAACAATGATGTCCACTCTGCCCCTTGCTGAATCTGCAATGCTTCCTTTAGCCAGTCTTGTTAGTGGCATTGTGGTGTCCTTGAAGCAAGTTACTATTCAGATGAAGTATTGCCTCCTTTTTTTAGTTATCTGTTTATTGACACTGACCTAAAACAGAACTGTGGTGTCCAATCTAGTTCCAGGAGTGCTGAATCAAGGCCATAATTTCATTGCAACCACTATGTAAATTCTTCCATTTATTAAATGTATTTAAATTACTAATGACGATATCCTGAATGTTTTTAACATGTATTTAGCATCTATTTGACCCTATTATTCCTAGGCACGTGAAAGCCTCAGACATCATTAGAGCCAAGCTCAATTCAGAATTTTTATAAATTAGCTCTTTTGAACTGCTATTTTCTTGTCTGTACTTTCACCGTAGTGTGTTATCCCATCATGGAATCCATAGGAAACTTATTACAAAGAAATTAAGTTATTGTTAAACTACTCTTCAAAATTACACACATTTATTATATACATTTTTCTTCTGGTTCAGAGTGCCTCTTTAGAACAAGTTGCACTCCAGTGTGCTTTAGCTTAACATGTAGGAAACTGCCCTATATTCATTGCAGTGATAGCTAACACAACACAAGATTGTTTGCACGTGTGTTGCTGCAAGCTTTTTTACACGAAGCAGTTGCTGCAGACCAAAATAGAAGCAAAACTGCTAAAAAGAAATATCTTACCCTCAAGCCAATTCACCCTGTTTATTTCTTTATTATTACTGCAAGGGCTATAGACTAAATGTACAAATAGCATTTACACAATTAAAAATGTACTTGTATACATGATGACCTGTTGTCATGCTTTCACAGTCTAATGTAGGCCCATCAGCACAAAGTTACTAATATTTGAAGTCATTCCAACAGCCACCACTACACACTGGGACCGTACAATAAAAGTTGAAATTACACACATTTCTTTTTAGAAGAGGCTCTGAAAAGTTCTGACCAATTTGTATCCTACAATTACTGATTTTAGCTTGCATTAGTGAGCTCAATCTATCAGTCAATCAATCAGGGTTGGTAAAGCACAACTACTCACCCTTGAGGGTCTCAAGGCGCTGGGGTGGAATGGGGTGTTGAGTGCTGGGGTCATCCGAAGAGCCAGGTCTTGCGGTCCTGAACTGGGGCAATGTGGGAACTTGCCGGAATGGACAAGGAGGCTGTAGAAGAAGGACTTTCCTCCTGTTCTGGTCTTGTAGTTGCGTGGGATGGTGGCCAGAAAGAGATTGACTGTTCGGAGGTGTTTTTTGAGTGCATGGAAGGCGAGGCGGTTGTTCACGTATGTGGGTCTGGTGCTGTCAAGGGCCTTGAATGCATGGGTGAGGAGTTTGAAGGCTATTCTTCTTTCGAGTGGGAGCCAGTGGAGATCGGAGAGGTGTTGGGCGATGTGACTGCGACGGGGGATGTTGAGGATCAATCTGGCAGTGGCTTTCTGCACGGTCTGGAGTTTGCGAAGGAGTTTCTTGTTGATTCCAGTGTAGAGAGAGTTGCCATAGTCCAGTCTTCTGGTCGGATGGGATCCATCTGAATGTCTTTCGAAGCATGCGGAGGGTGTTGAAGCAGGTCGAGGATACAGCGTTGATCTGGCAGTTCATTGTGAGTGATGAGTCTAGTATGATGCCGAGGATTCGTGTGTGGTCTGTCGGGGTGGGGAGATTTCCGGGACCACCAAGAGCCATCCCATGCAGAGAGGGTGGAGCCAACGATGAGGACTTCTGTTTTCTCAGAGTTGAATTTCGGGCAGCTGTTCTTCATCCAGGTGGCAACGGCTTTCATCCCTTCTCGGAAGTTGTGTTCAGTGATGTTGGGCTCATGGTGAGGGAGAGGATAAGCTGGGTGTCGTTGGCATAGGAGACGTGTTGAGCCTGACAATGGTTGCGAGGGGGGCCATGTAGATGCTGAAGTGGGTGGGGCTGAGGGAGGAGCCCTGGGGCACTCCACAGTTGGTCTCTGTCAGTTCTGAGAGGTAGGGAGGGAGTCTCACCCGCTGAGTTCTGCCGGTGAGGAAGGAGCATATCCAGTCAAGGGTCTTGCCGCGGATGCCGACGTCATGGAATCTGGTGGCTAGGGTACAGTGGGAGACGGTGTTGAAGGCAGCGAGAGGTCCAGGAGGATGAGGGCTGCTGTTTTGCTCTGGTCAAGGAGGGAGCAGATGTCGTCCGTGGTGGCTAGTAAGGAGATGTACAGGATGTTGTTAGCTTCGATAGTTTGCTAGCTGGGTGCTGACGGCCTTTCAATGACCTTGGCTGCGAATGGAAGCAGGGAGATGGGCCTGAAGATGTTGAGGTCCGTCGGGTCCGCAGAGGGTTTTTTTATTAGGGGGTTGACTTCGGTGTGTTTCCAGTCATCGGGGAAGGTGGCGGTCTCAAAGGAGCAGTGGATCGTCTGATGTAGTTTGGGTGCGATGGCCAAGGCGGCTCTGTGGAAGATGTGGACAGGGGTCTGAGGGTGCTCCGGAGTCAATGCTTTTCTTGGTCTTCAGGGTGTCTTCTGTCATGAGTGGGGTCCATTTGAGCAGGGTCTGTTGGGTGGCGTCGCGTGGAGGGGGAGCTGGAGCAGAGAGGAGGTCTTGGTTGTGAGCTTGTGCGTGTGACTCAAATCATTTAGATAAAATCAATTTCATCAGTGAACTGCTTACAACTGGTGTAAAATAAGGACTGTCACAGTGGCTAACTTCATATAAAAAATGCTCAAAACCCGCTGTGATGCCAGTTTTACTTCCAGCAGTGCTTGTGAGTGCTAAATAGAGAACTCTGCATCTAACACATGAACCTGTTGTCCAGCCCCCTGTCTCAGCTCAGTCACCTTTTAGTGTTTGACCTATTTCAAAGTCCCAGCAGAGCTCTGCACATCCACACTGACTGAATAGGCCTTTGAGCCGATATTTTGAGTTTTCGGAAAGGTAAGATCTAAACTTTGCTGTTTTTTTTTTATTTCTATGCAGTGCAATCTGTAGCACCCATTAACACCATTAGTTTAGAATGCCAGTATGTGGCCAGACATTTTGTGCATAACAGCAGGAAATGTAGTCCACATGTCTCCAGACCTACTCTCTTGTTTGCATAACTTTAAATAGCCAGTGTATTTGAGACATACTGTAGTTATTAGGCCACACTAAAAATCACGGGGCATATTATCAAGGGCTTTATCGCCGATTTAGCGGCACTTTTTGCCGCTAAATCGGCGATATTTTTAACGCCCTATTAGCAAGCTGTCGCTAACAGGCGTTAGCGACAGCTTTCAGGCGTTAGAGGCCGGGAATTACATCGCCTTGCATGTCAGCGATATTTATCGCTAATGACATGCAAGGTAGGCGTTCCTCACTAAAAGCGACTGTAAACAGTCGCTAACACCACTAACCCCTATTATCAAGGCAGGCGAAGCGATAAAATAAATCGCGCTAAGCGCGCTTATCGCTATATTTTATCACCTGCTACTGACTATGACTTACCTGTTTGTAGTATAGGAGGTGGATTCTAATGCTGAATCCACCTTGGCGTTAATGCGAGAATATCGCTGGTTTTCCAGCGATATTCTCGCATTATATCGCTTATCGCTGGAATAATCATCGCCATAGCGCTAATTGTTGCTAATACAGCGTTAGCGTGGCGATATATTCCAGCGATAGCTGGCGATAAATATTTCGCGCTAAGCGCGCTCTGCGATATTTATCGCATTTTGTTGCTAATATGGCCCCACGTTTTAATTTTGTCACTAAGATGTAAGGATATTGGCATCGTTAAAGCTCAAAATTGTCTTATTTTGTACATGACATATTTACCCATTTAGACACAGAAATCTGAATGTACAGTTTGGTTTGTACACGTGGAGAAAAATAACACAGGAAAAGCAAAAACACCTTAAAAGTTATTGCCTTTCATTGTAGTGCATCATGAAAAGAAAGTGGTGCAAAATGTTGTGGGAAACAGTTACTTTGCTGATATTTACAGTAGTGATATTAGACAATATATAGATCCCAATAATGCAAAAACGATTTTACTCAAATGAATTTTAAAAATATTTTGCATGTATGTATGTTGAGAAAAATGTGTGGTGTTGTGGCATATTTAGCCTTGGTCATTTTTTAATAATAACCACTGACAATTTTGTTGTTGTTTCTTTATATGAAATGTTTAATTTCTTTCATTAAGTTTGATTCTAATGTAGAGTTTATTTCATGCAAAGCTACCAATTGCCTTTAAATGTGTTTATTCATAACACTTACAAAACATATTTTCCCTGCCAAGTAAGGCGGATCATTAACTTTTTTTCTCTAAGCCAAATATTATATCTACATAGGCTTTTTGTTTAGGGTCTTTAAGCTGTAGCTTTATGCTGTAATATGTCTTTTATTCAGAGTTGACATTTTATATTGACATCTTTATTACTGCGAACATTATCCTTTACTGAAACATAGAAATGTTTTTTTACCCTTTTGAAATAAGGAATTATATACCATCAAAACCAAAACTGTGCTTCTGAAGGGAAGAAATAGTAAAATAATATATGTTTTTATCCAAAATAATAAAACAATGTTTCTAAACTTTCAAGACTTGTCGCTTTAATACAAGTGTGTACATTCTGCTGGTCTGTACCATTTTGTTTTAACTGATAATTGTGTTGACACAGCTTTGCAAGAAGCAATGCAGCCATACATCTGTTCCTGGGCTTTAGTCTATTTACAGCCCCCCTCTACATGGACTCATAAATCTTATTGAGACACCACGATTGAACCAAAAACTGCCATAGCATGTCCCACATCATGGGTATTTTTAAAGAGGAGGAAAGTGAACGAAATTGTGGTAGTTTCTATGGCGTTCCGTGTTTGCTGGATGGTACACTGAAAAGGCCGCAAGGACAGACCTTGTTCAATTATGGGGCAGTGCTCAGCAGCTGTTAAAGCTGTCTTGCTGGTGGTAAATGAAATGCTACTAGTAGGCCTGCTTCTTCCACCCACAGACGTAGCCTTTCAAACCTGTCTCAATCTGCATGTGCAATTTACTGCCACTTTGACTTGCCATTTAAAACTACTTGCCAAGACTTACATTCCCATTTTACTACATAGAAGTCACTCCTAATGTAGGTGCTAGGTAGCTAATAAGGCAGGGTCATGTACTCTTAAGTTGTACATGTCCTGGTGGTGTCAAACACACAAAATAGTTTTTCCTTCTGAGGCCTAGTCCTCTCCTATTGAGTGCCTTTTTACTGGTAAAGTAAGTTTTAACATTTCTATGTTATAAATGTCACTTCTAGAATGCATGTAACAAAAAACAATATCTCAACAGGTGTTATTTCATAGGCTAGTAAATAAAAATGCAAAAGACACAAGTAGGGAGACTCAAAGTTTCAAAGAAGTGACAGAAACACATTATATTTGAACAAGTAGAGTGGAAACAGTAGTATCAGCACTGTTCACAGTAAATGTGGGAGTAACCTGACAAAACTTTGTGTACATAAGTGCTTGTGACACACAGGGTGGACGGCGCAAGTGACAAGTGGAACAGCGATGAACGGCGCAAAGTGAACAAAGGTGACAGTATTTACAAGGTACCTAAGGTTCACAGGTAGGTATTTACAGAGGTTTATACAGGGTTTAGCATTTTGGTGAACCAGAGTTTAGCTCCAAAAATTGCGCTGAAAAGTCAACAGCGTTTCCACCCGTCACAAGTTAGGGTCATCATCAGGACCAGGTTACCTTTTGGATAGTGCTGATATTGGAAAGAAGGGATGGTAAATTCACCCGTTGAGGGCGGGAGATCCGGGGCGTCCAATGGCTCAGAGGTACCATCAGAAGGAAAATGAAATCAGGCGCAGCAGGCTGCCCAGAAAGGCAAGCGAGCGCTGGATCACCGTCCAAGGGATCTAGGATCGGTGTCCACATGCGTTTGTTGTCTGTCAAGTAGATTAGCCCAGCACTGGGGGTGGGGGTAGGCGACCTGTGGCGTCAGTTAACTTCGCCAGGGTAGTCCGAGGTCGGCGCGGGTGGCACAAGTCCAGGAGCTGGGGAGTTGAATTGAAGAGGGACAATGAATGTGCGCAGAGATCTAAGCAATGATGCTCTGGGGGCTGTCCGAGGAGATCGGCTGAAAACCGGGTAGAATGTAGGCATTTATCTGCCCTTACAGCTCTGTGTGTATACAGCCTGACCTCAAAACACATCTAGGCTTTGTTACAGCTACACTTGTGACTTCCCTCTCCTCGTGCATCCTAGCACACAAACTACTTAACATATTTCAGACAAGTTCATATTCTTTCTTTTATCTGCCAGTCTATCTGGTGATGATTTTTAAACTTTTCTCCCCTGCCAGCTTTTTGAACAATTTTCTAGTGGGCTTACTGTCATTTTCCTCAGAAATTCACTCCTGTGAAATTTGCTTTTTACTCACAATGTGCACTTACTCCCTGAAGGATAACAGAAGGCATTTAAAAACATACCAATTTATTTACAAATAAAAAATACAAAAATGTAAATTTAATAAAAATGAGCACATAACTAATTAAAAATATTTAATTTTAATTACACAAAATCCGGTCGGAAAGCCTCCGATCTGCGGTCGGAGGCTTTGCGACCACTATCCAAATGAGGCCATTAGTGTTTAGCAGAATTCTTGGCTCATCTTTCAGTCCTTGACTAGCAGTTGTTTATCATTCTCCAAACCCACTCATGCTAAGCTCATTTTGAGGAAGTAGAGGCTGGTTGTGGTCACAGAGTCGGGATGCTACATGGTGCAAGACTTTACAGCTTTGAGGAACTCACTATGCAATTGTATCCAACATCAAGACTGCATTTACCATGCATCTTTGACCTTTAATTGTATTGAAATGATGGTGCCCATTTTGAAGCTCTGAGTATAAGATTTATCATGTTTCAAAACATTCTTACTAGGTAATCTAGATTTCATAGGCCTGATTTTATAAAGTGTGTATTTTGTAGTATATAATCAGTGCTTAATTTGAGCTGGTCGTTGCCGGTGGAAAGCACCAGCACTAATTTTTGGGGACTGACACTTATTTTTCTGCATCAGACATTTAACAGAAGCAAGAGACGGAGAAGCAGACAAACGGAAAAAACAGCACAAAGGAAAAAAGCAGGAACCTGCAAGAGAGAGCTGAAGGGGCATGGAGTGTCTGCTAGTGCATTAAAGAGGCATGCGATGGATATAGGACTACACAGCCTTTGTATTCCCTGCACACACATTTAATTGCACCAGCCGCATGTTTCAGAGCAGAGCTTTGGGCAGTCACACTATTTCAATTAAAAATTAAGCACTGGTAGCAGTACAGTAGTACTAATCATGTACTACGAAATGAAATCACAAATCTATTGGTGGAAATGTTTGCCTCCACTTCTATGCTTTCTGTGTTTAGCTCTCTGCCTTTCTAGTGATTATTTCTCCACACCTAGTTATGCTAATTAGTAGCAAATAGGGCAGGGGCAGGGAGAATGGTGGGAAAATTGCAATTAATTACTCCTAAATGGCAATGATTAGATACATCTAAAGAGGGTTTTAGGAGGGGTATGCTAATACAAAACACATCCACAAATGTGTGAGGGGCAGTGGGAGTGGTGTGAAAATGGAAATAATTACTACTAAATGGGAAGGGTTAGCTAAATTTAAAGAGGGCTTTGGGAGGGGCATGCTAACAAACACATACATCCACAAAAGATTAAGACCATTGCAATTAGCAAGAACTTATTCTAAAGTTACTACAGTCCTAAAGGTGTCCAAACAGGCAAAAATGTGTTTCCACTCAACCTTGGACTAAGTCAAACACCACATGAGGCCAATCACTAATACTGTAACACACTCCCATAGAAAACAATGGAGGCAGGGAATTAAAACAATGCCCCATCGAACACTAATGTTAAATTAGTTAAATTAGTTTGACATTTAAACTTGCATATCAATATACAAAGGTGATGGAATTACCTTAGGATGCTGGCATTTTTCTCTCATGGTGACAAGAAAACTGTTGTCTGGATATTTAACGGGGCCTCACACCCACTGTCGACACTGGTGCAGCAAGGTGGTTGAGTCATTGTTGTTGGACTGCACAAAGACATATATATATGTTGGTTAGGCCGAAACCTGTATTTGAGGCATAGCCTTTTGTGCTGTATGTTATTAATACTTTTTCAACAACGTTTAGGGGCCGATTCCGATCTCGTTTGGAAAGCAAACCGAACGACTTGTGTCCGGAATGCTTTCCGTACAACTCGTGTCAGGGGAGTCCGACCGAACAAGTACTTTGCATTTGAATGCATCCGGATACGATTCAGTCGGACTCCCATTGACTTCAATGGGAGACTGTATGCCGAATGCGTACACAGGCTTCCATTGACAAAAGGGTTGGTTGGGGATAATCGTGCACCCTGTGGCGGGCACCCCTTGGTGCCTGCCACACTGTGCATGGTCTAAAAGGGGGGACCCATGGGTACCCCGACGGGCGCAATTTGGAGGGCCCCGGGTGAAGGGGGGCCTGGTACGGGCCCCCAAAGACTGATTCCGGCAGCCTTTTCGATGCGGGTAAAACGAATCATAAAGGCTGTCCGAATCGTTCATCGTACTGCTCGCTTGGAAAACCTACTCCATAGAGCTGTATGATTCGGCTCCGGAGGGCTCTATCTCTCTGTATGCCTTCCGGAACCGATTCGGTCAGCGCTAAGGCTTTCCAGGCATCGTACTTGCTAGTTCGGAACTGGGAACAAATCGGTCATGAACAAGGGCTCCAGGTCGGTTTAGGCAATTACAAATATGATCCGGAGTCCTTCCAAATGAGGTCGGAATCGGCCCCTAAGTCTTTACATGGCTTGCAAACCCCTGCCGTGCTCGGCAAAACATATCCTGGAACAGGATGGAGCCTGGGGATTAAGAGAGGGATAAGGAAACCTTCTTAGCTAGGACTTGATGGAGCCAGGGGATTAGCAGAGGAGCACAGAACTATGAACAAGAGTACTGTATAGACTAGGAGAATAACAAAGGGACATTTAAGACTGAATCGACTCAGAATGAACACAATGATAAGGAACTTTTTGTCCTTTGACCAGAGCTCCCTACTTCTCTAGATGCAGGACTGCTTTGGTCATGAATGTTTCTGTAACAATGCTGATATTATATTTCTGCCCCTCCAAGACAAACTAAAGATCTTACAACACAAATTCTAAACTCTGAAAACAGACCCCTTGGAACGTAAAAGAAAAACAATTTGTGCACAGCCAGCAGTAACTTCTCGACTCAAGCAATTACCACATTCCATGCTGCACCCAAAGCGTCTGCCACCAGTAACCAACTAAAAACCAGCCTGTAAATGGACCCAAACCAGACAGCACTGCACAATATACGAATGGTATTTGAATTCTACTCAAACCTAACCTAAGCTAACCTAACCTAGCCTAACCTAACTTAGCACAACACAACACAGCACAGCACAACACAGCACAACAATTCAAGCCTTATCCCTTTCTGACACCCTTGTGTGCCTATGATAGGTCCCTACATGAGGTTTGTCACAGAAGGCAGAATGCATTCGGGAAAATCAGACAGAAAGCTTGTCACTGTTGTTCTATTACTTCTACATGCCCTCACCCATTACCCTCTCACAAAGTAGAGGGCCGTCCATCATAAGTACCCAACATGTTGGAACTAGCATTCTCTCTTTAGAGCAAATAATCTTAACTAAACCTCCAGCTAACTCATCTCTAACTGCATACATTATAAACAAAACTATCCTGTCAGGGACTTTTCTCAATCTCAGATTAACCATGAAAGATTTTGCCTAAATCTATGATCTGACTACTAACAACTCAATAAGCCTCCTATCCACTAGTGAGGCATGATTTTACACCTGCACTGCCAGTACTTCTGCACAATAAATGCAAAGTTCTGTGCAAAAACCTAGAATATGACAGAGGCATCTGAGTGGCAATAATCCTTGCAAATTGCATATCATGCGTGGCCTTCTAAGCACCTCACAAAGAGTTTCTTCCACATCTTCTGATTAATATTTCTCCAGTCTATCAAAAAAGTGAGCGGGGGGGCTAGGTGCTAAGAAAGGTCCAGTGCCCATGCTCTTTGAGTTGAGATAAATGCAAAAATTGGGGTCTCTGTTCCTAAAAAGGAGAAGGAGAATTTCCTATCCCACACTTGTGTCGAAAGAAGTACCCTAACAGTGGTACCTACTTTTCTTGGTGTTTGATTTCCAACCTAAGACTGCGAATTAAGTCGCCCCATGGGATGAGTCAGAGGTGCTGCACACTTGTGTGCTAAAGGCTCCCGAGTGCGAGCAACTCACTGCACCTATCATGGTCCTCCGCTTCTCCCAAAATTCACCCATATTTATTGTCCCGAAGAAGCGTCATGGATCCTTTTTGACCGCTAGGGGCATGAAACATGTTGACCAGAGTTTGACCCTATTAAGGGTGCACAAACCAGACTACTAGGGTACATTACTTCCCCATTAGTAGCACTAACCTATGAGGATTTTTAATCTGACAGGGGAATCCAGGTATTAAAGGTTTAGGTGATATCCCCAATCAGTTTTAACTCACATCACAGCACACTCAACACCACCCCACTTAGATACTACTTGCACTCATCAAACGACAAAAAGACAAAATATCTCTGCTAAAGTGACTCTTCAGGGGACCCGTAGGGCATTGCAGCGCCAGTCCGACAAGGAGCAATTGCCCTATGATGAAGCATGACATCCCTCAGGATGTGTGAGGGAAACATGAAACAGGTTCGTTTACTGTTCCTTACGAGGTGTCCAACTTTCAGATATTTCTCCAGACCTGCCACATATTTAATCTGTGCTTTCTTGAACAAATCCCCAATAAAGGGTGCTTTTCATTTTCAAAAGATGTCGTTGACCCATCGATAATCTATTATACTTGATGGTAAGAGTCTTCCTGTTGGTGAACCAGTATATGTGGATTGATGTGTCTACAAAGTCATATGCTCATGGGATAGGAAATCATATCTACAGTTTATGATTTGAACTGTTGGTCATGAAATCTGCATACAATAGGGGCTACACTCTAAAACCTATGGTCTATTTCATGCCCTACTTCCACATCTCCATCTACCTCCCATTCTCACGGACTAAACACATTATAATCCATTTCCTTTGTAAGAAAGAGTTTGATTGAGGCCTCAAAGTGATCTCTGATTCATGGGTCTCACTGCCAAATAGAAATGTTATGCATACTCCCTTTTGTCTTTTTTGAAGATACCTGTTGACATCCTTGCACTTATCAGCACTATCCTAAACCAGTTGGCAGCACTCAAGTCCCATGAAATAAAATAAGCCCAGGTGATCTCAGACCCATCATTTAATTCTGATTTTAACCTATTGAGAAAATATGTCTGGCTGAAGTTGATACTCCCTATTGGCAGATTGGCAGGCAGGGGTTAACATCAAGGTTATAGGAATACCAAAAACACATACCGCTAGGCTCAACGATTCATCTACATAGCTATTCAACAAATGCAGATAGATGACATTTACATACACAGCGTATCTTCTTTGCACCACTTTCCAACCCAACAATGAAAGCATGATTAATCCATAGAGAAAATCAATATCCTAATAACCAATGCACCATTAGTGGGTCCAGTACATTTGAGGAAAAACCTGAGGTGCCCCAAAGCACAGCTTCTCTCTGTGAGATTGGACTAGCCATAAAACAAGACATGGCTACAGATCTATCTGTTCTACAACTGGCATAACCAGGCACTGACCTTTGCAATGTGAAGGTTACCAACCTGAACTTCTCAGCCTTGGTCCTACTTGTCTCTGTGCTCCTAAACACATCACTTCCCACTGAAATAGAACACCAGAAGCTCAAATATGCCACCCTCACACATCTACAGAGGAAATATAGAATAGACTTAGATGTACTAGCCAACATTTAACCCATTTGCATCATACATTATATTACTAAATCATGAAAAAAGATTATGAGCAGACAAACCTTGTCTTACCTGGAATCCCCCAGCCTAGTCAGTAACTTCTACTGTGGGTTCCACCCATGCAGAGGGATGGAATCCATTTCAACTAACATAAGAGGGGAATTGGTCTTGTTCCTGGACCAAGCACACACAGGTGCATATGTGTTCTTAATCTCCCCCTAACTTTCAACATCTTCGAACGCACAGTGCTCCAGGACCACCTTACCATGTAGGCTGAGATCTGAGGCATAGAGCTTGATGTAGAGAGCTTTGTACCCGTGCTCAGTATTTACAGTTGTCTGCCAGCTTAGCGAACAACTCAAGTCAGGAACTGTCATTAAGGGAGTATGCATAACATGTCTAGTTGGCCATTAAGGCAGTTCCCGTCAATTAGTTAAAAGTTTGATGGATGGTCCTATCAAACATGGCTGCCGTCCATCAAACTTTTTCTGATTTTTGATTCTTCAAAAATAAAATCTCAAAGTGGAATTTTGCTTTTGAAAAAGCAAAAACTAATGACCCTACACCATGGGAGTTTTCTCCTATGGTGTGGGGGTCACTTAAATGTTTTTTACAGGTAGTAAAACTGGCCATTCAACCACCCACTGTATATTTGGCAGGAGGTCATATAGCCAAACCTCTGGTGGCTCTTACTCCATCTGGCCATCGGAGGAGCTTCCCAGTGATGAAGCTGGACTAGCCTCCATCATTGACATACTTAAGGTCTGCCTGACTGTAAACCAGGCAGGCGGACATTAAGTTTGATGGAGAGAGTACACCATTGCCATTGTGATGGATTACTCTCTCCACCAAACTCTAAATCAGCTCTATAGCCGTTAACTGCTTTGTGTCCTTCCTGGTGAAGCATACCCAGCAGGTCAGGCACAGCACTTTTCTCTCTAAAGTTGACACCTTCCCCTGTTGGCTCCCATAAAGGTACACAAATCATCAAATCCCCCAATATCAGATGACGTGTATATAGACGAAACACAGCTATACCTATATCTGGAACTGGAATCTATCATTAGGAAGGAGGTGATCACTGGTTGCAGTGGAAACTGGAATGTGTGCTCTGCTCCTTGGTCTAGCAGATCCAAATTGCTATCTCTTTCAGTTGCCCCATATCTTCTGGACCCCATTCACAGCTCCCCCATAAGGCATTCTGAACTTGGATTTCAAGCTTCTATTGTCCTCCAAGAACATGTAATTATTAAGCTTGCCTTCTATCATCTCCACTCCCTCCGTGGTATTAATCCTAGCTGCACGTCCACACAATGTAACTCTGTTCCTAATTACAGAGACCTCAAATCTCTACTGACCATCTACAACTGACTACGAAAGAATACCATTTGCACCAACCCACATGGGCAGTAAAAAATCTTTACGAGAGGATGCTTCCATATCAAAGGATCCACAGTCTATAACTTCTTTTTACACCATTTAAGAGTCAAATATTCCTGCCTGTGGGTTCTTGAAAACACATTTTCCCTGTGATCAGAAGTGAGGGTTAATCTGTAGGCTCATCATTCGGCTCTAGTACTGTAAGAACTCATTGGATTTGCACAGAGAGTAAACTTCACTGTTCAGGTCTAGCTAACATTATAACTTTTTTCATGTTTCATGTTTTCATATATGGTCTAAGGCACCTATTGAGGCCTAGGTTGACAGCCCCCCAAACCCAATCCACACTGTCACACAAATTAATTGGTGAGAGCATTCCAATGCTAACAATTTTACCACAATTGGCAAAGCCAATAGGTCGGGTCTTGGAACACTGTGCAGTGGTTATGTATTTTATTGTTTAATGAAAGCATATGCCACAGAAATAAAATAAGGAAAAAAGGAGAGCATGCCTCTACATAACTGTTGATGCAGTCTGCTTACAGTAAAAATTGTCAGTTAAAAAATTACCATTTCATATAATTTTAATATACCAGTGTATGTGCTTTCTAGCAGGAAGGTGTAATTTGAAAAGGAATAGAAAACCGTTTTAAGTTTTAATGGACACCATAGGACAATATGATTCTTATTGGCTTAAAGAATAGCTACTATAGGCTTTGAATTATTGTAATTTGAAGACATACTTTAAGCACATAGGGGGATATATTTGCAAGTCCCTATCACCACAGGAACGTCACTTTTTATGATTTTCCTGTGGCGGTAAACCCTTCGCCTTAACATGGCTTAACGCCGCCTTGTAAATAAGGACCCCTTTCACGCTACACTTAACATGAAAGGGTCGTGCAATGGGTGCTGCGGTGGGCATTCTGCCGCAACACTCATTCATTGATTTTGACGATCAGTCGTGGCCGGCATGACTCGCGGGTGGAGGGGCGGGGAGTCGCGCGGGGGGTAGCGTGGGGAGGGAGTCAAGAGGGGAGGGTTTTTTATTTAATAATACAAAAAAAATGTAACTTACCTTCCCGCCGGCCGGGGCCCCATGTCGTCTCTGCTCCTCTCCTGCTCTCCTGCCTCTGGCAAGAACAGGAAGCAGGCAGCCAGGATCCCACCCCTAAGCCAATCACAACGCTGCTGCCCAGCCAGGGGCTAATGGCCCGGCCATGTTCTCCATGTAGGCTGCATTGCAGCCTGCATGGAGAAGGGCAGAGTGCGCATGACTGGTTTGGTCGGCCCCAGAGGGCCGACCAAACCAGTCATGCTCACTCAGGGGTGGGCACACCACTCCTCCCCTGCCCAGCCCTGCTCACAGAGCAGCCCCGTCCACCCGCCCGCCACCAAACCCTTCTGCTTTCTCGCAGTGCGTAAAGCAGATACATAAAATGGTAGTTATTACCATTTTATGTTTCTGCTTCTCGCACTGCGAGAAAGCAGTGGGGCGACGCTCCTCCGCCCTAGTGGTGGAACCGCCCCTGTTGACGATGCTCTCTATTTACAAGGGTGGTATAAATAGGAGGCAGCGTCAAAATTAAGACCAGGGAAAACCTGGTCTTAACATGGCGAAAAGAGGAGAAATGCTTAATGTTTCCTCGTTTTTGCTGTTTCTATGTGTGCTGCATTGTGCAGCACACATAGAAACAGCAAATTACCATGAATGACTGTTCATGTGCAGGAAGGTGTCCCTTCCTCCACATAAACAATAATTTTAAAAAAATGACAATTTGCAACTTTTATATGTGCTGCACAATGCTGCACACATACGGTGCATCCCTGCGTTTTCAGTATGGCGGAGCGTGACGTTACCAATGTTTGCTTAATGCCACGCTTTGCCATTCCCTTGTGAATATGCTCCATAAGGGCCACTAAAAAAATAAAGAATGGAAAGAAAATGGCTTCCAAGTACACATTTTTTAGGTGAATTAGTACATGTAATCCATGCAAATGCAGTCACTCATAATGCAATAGAGTCAGTAGCTGAGGTTGACTGGCCCATTGTCCCATGGTGTGCTATGCAGCAAAATAGTCTTATGTAATCGTTTGGGAAAGAATAACCAAAATGAGCATAAAAGCTGATGTTGTATTTATCACAGTTTATTTTTTAAGTACTGCTAAAGAATCAGCCTTTAAATATACATTTTCTTTTGATGCACACATTGTAATAGGATAGCAACATAGGGCCTGATTACAATGCCGGTCGGACACTCGTCTGACCAGCACCATAGAGGAAGCAGGGCCGTCCGACTAGAAGTCAGCGGTCCCGCTGCCCTGATTACGATGCAACCGCCTTCACTGCGGTCGCAATGTGTATATTTTCTATTGCAGCGTGTGCTGCGGGCAGCAGCACACACCCCAATAGAAAATAAACACATTAAAAACATCCCTGCACTATGTGGCAGGCACCTGTGCCTACCACATTGTGCAGGGATGTTCAGTGGGGCACCATAGGTGCCCCCCAGGCCCCATAGTGGGGGGACAGGGGGCAAGGGTGCCCTGCTAGGGTCCTCCAAAGTCACTTTCCACCTGCCTTTAAGGACAGGGGAAAGGGACATTGTAATCCCTACGGCGGAGCCTGAGCAGGCACCACCCTCATTGTAGGGATTACTGACCCTCTGATACACCTCTGACTAGAAGTCACTGGTCCTGATGCCCTGATTACAATGCAACCGCCTTCACGGCGGTCGTAATGTGTATATTTTCTATTGCGGCGTGTGCTGCAGCCTGCAGCACACGCCCCAATAGAAAATAAACACATTAAAAACATCCCTGCACTATGTGGGAGGCACCATGCGGTGCCTGCCACATTGTGTAGGGATGTTTAGGGGGGCCCATAGGCGCCCCCCAGGCCCCATAGAGGGGGGCCAGGTGGGAATGGGGCCCTAGTAGGGGCCCCCAAAGTCACTTTCCACCTGCCTTTTCATGGTGGGTGAACCACCATGAAAGGGCAGGCGGAAAGGGACATTGTAATCCCTACGGCGGTGCTTGAGCAGGCACCGCCTTCATTGTAGGGATTACTGTCCCTCTGACGCAGCAACGGGCTCCTTGAGCCCATCGGAAGCGTAGAGGAAGGACCCTCCCCCAGATGCCTCCGCCCGCTGCATCATAATGTGGCGTGTGGACTGCAGAGGCAGATGTAGGTGGGTCCGACACCGACAAGCCGTCGGTGTAGGACCCACCCACATCGTAATCAGGCACAAAGTTCGGGATAATAGTTGCTTATTGCCCAGGTGAACTTTTATAATTCTAAGATTTTTTTTGTTTACATTGCAGTTTATGGAACTACTACCTTGTATGCATTTTTGAATCAGGGAGCATGTTCTCATGAGACAGAACATGGTTACTTATAGTGAGATACCTTTGATAACTCTAATACTATATACATCTATTTCATGAATTATATTTGTATTTTATTTTTTGGCAAACTCAGAATTTTACCACAATTTGGAGAGTTGTAGACACAGAGGGGGATATTTTCAACAACGTGCGATAATCATCGCCAAAATAGGTTAACGCAATTTTTCATATCGCCGTCTTTCACAGGAAAATAACTCTGTGTTAACGTTGTATTCTCTACACGGCGGTAACATGCAATAGTTTCCCGATAACGCGTCAAATGTCTGCGATAAAATTACCCGGACGGCGATAAAAATCTAAACCTGAACGTGAAAAAAGTTGCGATGGGCCCAACTGCGATAAAAAATTCAGCGATAGGCAGCGCCAGGCCTGCAAGTCCCACAAGTCAGGCGGGAAAACCCACTATAAAAGCGGCAACAAAAAACACAAACAAAACACAAACAACTGCGAAGCACCATAGAGGTAGCCAGAGCAAGTACAGAGGACAACCAGAACCCCACAAGCCCCACGGAGGACCAGCCTGGGACCTCGGGGTCAGGGAAGGGCAAGAAGAAGAAGAAGAGGAACCCGCGTTTCAGTACGCAGAAAAACCAGATCCTCATTACGGAGGTGATAGAACACCACCACCAACTGTTCATCACCTCCACTGTGTCATTGGCAACTAAAAATACAATATGGCAGTCCATCTTGGCCAAGGTGAATGCAGTCGGAGTGAAGAGAAGGGAAGTGGACGACTGCAAGAAGCGCTGGACTGATGTGAAGCGCAAAACCAAGCTGAAACTCGCAGCCAACCTGAAAGCAGCAATGCAGACTGGAGGTGGGAGTCCAGCGACACACCAGGAGCTGGATGAGATGGAGGAAATGGTGACCCGAGTCATCATTAGGGAGACGGTGGCAGGAGTTGGGGGACCGGACACTGCACAACATGACCTGAGCCAACAGCAACAGGGTGAGTAACGACCAGGGACTGGGGGGACTGGGGGAGATGGAAACAATGGCACACATGCACAATTAAGTATAGCACATCTGCGGACAAACCATGCCCAAGAGTCACAACTCCGACCAAGAGCCCAATTTACCCAAGTCTGCAATATCTCAGCACTGTATAAGCACAGAAGTGAAAGGCACACTGCCTGAAAGGGATAAGGGCCAGCCAAATCAGAGCTGAAGGGGCAACACACCCACAATGCAGCACACACACATAAGAATCAGAGCACCTCAACATTGACAACAATGTGGTACAAACTGCAACACCTTCACAACAGAACAGAGGACACAACTGCTGCCGCTTGTGTGTAGAAAATGGCCATTCGCATTTGGCATAGCAGGAAACTGTGAGATGATAATGTACAAGTACAACCTCACATCCCTGATGGTGTAGAAATGTCAACTGTCACGCATCAAATAGGCATCTCCTCACAAACAGTCACAATGTACATTGTCATGCAGTCTGTTAGTAAACTTGTACAATGCGTGAACTTACATGTGAACACAATGTCAATCTGCATATCCCCTTCACATTGCAGAGGGAGAATCAACACCTCCTGCAGAGCAGACCCAACAACTCAGCACTGATGATGAAGAGGACCTCCCCAACATCGACACCGACGCCCTACAACAGCTCATGGACCGCTTTGGCACCCCACCTCCAGGAGCAGGGCACCCCAGCTGCATCGAGGAGACCCCACCCCCTGCACAGACCACACAGCAGGAAGCACCCACCACCACGGCTGTCTCCCAGGACCCCCACGACCAACACATGGCATTCCAACGCCGTGTGTTAGGGTGCCAGGAGAAGATGGCTGATCAGCTGCGGGTGGGGTTCGACCTCATGGCAGCCAAACTAGATGCCATAGGTGGGTGTCTAAGTCCCATCAGGGATGACTTACAGTCCCTAATGGACACCCACTGTCCGCTCCATGCCCTCCAACAATCCATGGCTGACATCGCTGGAGTCATGACTCTGAGCCAAGAACAACTGTCTAGTCAGAGTGGCTCCAGCGATGTCAGCCAGGAGTTGGGACACATAAGGAGAATGATGGAGAGCTTGGAGCGGATGCAGGCGGAAAGAATGTTTGCCACGGCTGCTCACCAGCAAGATGTAGCTGTGATCTTCCATGCCCTGCAGATCCTCGTCATGGCATTGCCGCCACAAGGCCTGGCGCGGATGAATGCTGCTGCTACTACTCCATCCACATCTCCGCCCCCTGAAGTGTCAGTGCCACACAGTGCGGCAGACATTCCACCTCCGGCCCCTGATGTGTCAGTGCCACACAGTGATGCAGACTAAACACCACCACCCACATGTGAGGCACCTGACACATCAGAGGACGAAGATGATGATGAATCTGGATTTCTGGTAAGAATGAAGTGGTAGCATTCATCTCCGCCATATGGCCTGTTTCAGCTTGGTTCTGCCCTTTGCATCATGCCCTAATAACACCTTCCACTGTCCCCCGATACACTCAGCGACACTCACCTTGGACCTCGACATGGACTGCCATATTTTGTTTGGTTACCAATGACACAGCAATCACACTGCGGACTGAAGTCTTCCTCTTCCGATGAACTTTTCAATCCCTAAAGGACTCTGGCTGGCCCTCCACGGGGCAACAATGTAAAGTGGGGTTTGCATGGCCCTGTACTGGTCCAGCTTCAACACTCCACTGAATGCGAATAAAACATTCTAATTCACACAGATGTGTCATGGCTATGATCAATCAAGTATGAAAGTATGGATGAATGTAGGGACAGTGATTCCACAAAAAGGTACTCCCTGGGTAATGCTATCAATGCGCATGTATGGCCGTGACCCAGATAGGCAGTGAGACACACATTGTCATTCAAATCAACACTCATCACAGTTGAATACAAGTGAAGGTGCGTAGACTTTATTAGCATATGCGTGTCAGTACGGGCAAGATAAGTTCCATAACATGCAGACCAATGCAGCAGTATGTCAGAATGAGGAACGCTGCCAAGCGCCGCTGTCCACTCCGGGGGAGTGACTCACCTTTCACAGGTGTGTGTTAACCCGCATTGTTGTCCGCTCATGTATTCGGAGTCCAGGCGAATGCAGCCATGTCCACTGTTGTCGTGGGATATGTGACCAGATCTCCAAGATGCAACAAGGTGTTGGGACATGTGCAATGTGTTCCAATCTGTTGTGGCTGCAGGTACATAGTTACTCGTCCATGAAAGCGATTGTAGCTTCGTAGGCTATCATTTCCAACATGAGGTCGTTGTCAACTTCATCAAACAGGACAGCGAGGCAATCCATTAGCAGGTCTGGACAGATGTGCTGCGTCCACCCCCTTTCACCAATTAGCACTACAGCCCAATAGGGGAGCGGTTCAATGTGGTCACTGCACACGAGGAGTTGTGCAATCTCCCAGGTCCAGCTGCCATCATGTATGCCAAGTATCAAGGCATCCCATAAACGGGTATCACAGTGACACTCCTGGTCGTGGGCCAACAGGGGGCGCACACACATGTCAAAATCCAGTTCAGCTACCGTCCTGTTGGATAGGCAGACATCCATGGACCACTCGAATATGCACGATCGACAATGCAACACATGCTGAACGCAGGTGACGTTGGCAAGGTGGAAGCTTAGCCGGTAACTGATCCGCAGCACTGCCAATGGCAGTGCCCCCAGTAAATGCAGCATACGTGCATGGTACAGTTCCATGTGGCAGGGGTTGTGCATGTGTCCGGGATGTTCTGCCATTGCGTTAGTGGCTCTGGTTGAAGCGGCACTGTTCTGACCTGCACCAGTTCTGTGGATGAAATGCCACAGCTCGGCTCAATGAGTTGTTTTAGTGTGCAACGGTTGTACGCCTGGGATGGTGTGGGAGTAAGTGTGAAGGCCATTCCATGCAAGATAACTTCGAGCAAGGACTTCTGTGTGTGGGGTGTGTATACGTTGGTCTTTCGTCGGGCTGTGCGCAGTGTGGAAGTCGTCATCAGCTGCTATAGTATCTGTCAGGGGGTGCCGGGCACATGCAATTCCGAGGTCGGAGGTGCAGATGTGCTTCCACCTGACAGTTCAGACAAAGGAGCTTTCATCCCTAATGTTAGTTTGTCATCTGCATGCATTCAGGAAATGTGATGTGGCTTGTTGGGGGTGGGGTGGGATGTGTGCGACTTTGGGATTCATGTTTGACATGTCTTGCATGTGGCAAATGAGCAGCATCACTGTGTGTTACGTTGCCTCACAGCTGCTCCTCCCTCCCCCGAGCCTATTTACTTGTGTGCGCTGCGCGGTTGCATCACTTGCACTCCTATGGCACACCATTGTCATGCCTGTCTGCGCATGTCCACAAGCCTGACAACGACACTGTGATGTTGGCCATTGAAGGTGGGCGGCCACGTGAGCGTAGGCCTATGGTAAGGATAGGTCGGACACAGATGTAGAGTTCATGCCTGGCTGAACTCGCGCTGCGATTAAGGCTAGGCATTTGGCTCATGCTGCGGCAATACAGATACACACAACACTTGGCATGTATGAGCCAAGACCCCGAGCGGTCTTGCTCTCCTTCATTTCTCCGTTCGTGCGAGCCCGCCCTCCGGGTGCATGCTACATTGCAACATTGTCGATTGCGGGCCGGGTGGCGCTGACACTACAACAGAGACACATGCATTAGTTACTTCCTTGTCCAAGCCAGAACTGAACCACGCCCAGAGCCCCGGGCAAATTCTTCACACCCCTATTCTGGACTGGCGTACGCCGGCCCAGCCCACTCCGCTTACGCTTACAGGGGGGGATGACAAAGCTACATGTCCAAGGTCTTACCCACTGCCTGAGGTGACATGGTTGCCTCCGCTGTCCACAGCACAATGTAATGTGGTTGGGCCCGGGGCCATCATGCATACATAATGACCACACAGACACACTTAGATAGATAGTGGAACTGGCTACGGGCACGTGCGCCCGGCCCCTTTTTATTACCAGGGTCACATGTCCAGTGACGCCTGTGCTGGATGGGTGTGGGGTGAGTGTAAGCCAGCCCTCAGGGAGTGGTTGGTGCTGGCAACAACTAGAACAGTGATCATCGGATCACACACACAGATTCAATCATAAAGGGTCCATGACTTGCAGTGCACTGAGGTAGGGGCACCAGATCTGACATCACACACACACAAGATTCAATCATAAAGGGTCCATGACTTGTGGTGCACTGAGTTAGTGGCACCTGAAGAGCTGAGCAGGGTATCAAGCTGATGATGGCATCCAAGACAGGTGTGAGCAACTTTGATAGGCTGGCTGTAAGACTCCTCCGACTCTGGCAGTTGTTGGTTGGAGGTGGTCCTGGCGGTGGTGGTGGGTGTGCAGCCAGCGATGATGGCGTGTCCTTGCAGGTCAGAATTGGATTTGATATGTGTGAGCCCTGCTGACCGCAGTGTAGGCTGGAGGCAGCGGTCAGCAAGGGCCCACAGCCATGTGGCGTTGACTTGAGCTGCACAGAGTTAGTGGCACCTGAAGCGCTCAGCGGGTGCGCAGCATGCGATGATGCGTCGTCCGGGCAGGCCGCACTGGAAGCAATGTCTGTTGCCTACTGGACTGCGCCATCAATAAATCAAGACTCGATTTGAATTGGGGGACCTGCTGACCGCAGTGTAGGCCGGAGGCAGCGGTCAGCAAGGGCCCACATCCAGGTGGCGTTGACTTGAGCTGCACAGAGTTAGTGGCACCTGAAGCGCTCAGCGGGTGCGCAGCCTGCGATGATGCGTCGTCCAGGCGGGCCGCACTGGAAGCAATGTCTGTTGCCTACTGGACTGCGCCCTCAATAAATCAAGACTCGATTTGAATTGGGGGACCTGCTGACCGCAGTGTAGGCCGAAGGCAGTAGTCAGCACACACATAACTCCGCGGTGCTGTGCCGCTGGGTGCGCTGGGGGCCTGTGTCGCGGAAGCAGCGATCGGCTGAGGAGGCTGGCAGTCACGGCGGCGGACTCGTGGCAGGGTGAGGGGCGCCACCCTGGCAGACGCGTTGGCCATCCCGGAAGTGAACCATGCCCAGAGCCCCAGCCTATTTATTCACACTCCTACGCTGGACTGGCGTACGCCGGACAAGCCCACTCCGCTTACGCTTACAGGGGGGACGACATAGCTACATGACCGAGGTCTTCCCCACTGCCTGAGGTAACATGGTTGCGTCCACTGTCCATAACACTACAAACACCAGCAGTATATGTCCACATGGACATGTCTGTGCTCTGCATACTGAAGTCTGTCCAGCACATCACCGCCACACTTGGCATTGTGTACATTCTTATTCATGGGTGACTTGCCTCCTTCACACATACTTGGTTCCCACCTCTCCCCACATTCTGCAATTGTGTGGCTGAGGGGCCATGCCGTTTTCGGAAGGTCAGCTGTCTTGTTCTGCGCTGCCTCAGTGGTAGTCCGGGGGGGCCTGGGGGTGGTGGCGGTGGGTGTTGTGGACCTCTTGGGTCTCCGAGCTGCATGATCAGTAGCTCCATGACATGTGTTGGTCTTCAGATGTGGCTCTGGGCTGGGCTCCCTTTCATACTGCAGGTTGTCGTCCTGCTTAACACCAGTAAAAGGCAGGTGTTAAATCCCTGCTGCTAACGCGCCTTATCGCCTGTTTTTGGATCGCATCGCAGATCTGGCTGGTCGTTGAGAATTTCGCGAAGTGGTGTTTTCGTGTGTTTTTGCACGGGAATGCCTACTCTGCATATCATTAGCGTTAGTTGTCGCTCTCATCCGTGGCGATGTTTTTTGCGGCAGCTATCGCTGGAAAACTGGCGATATCGGCAGTTTGCACCAGCTTGAGAATAGGGCGATAAATCTATCGCCACTTTTGCGGCGCTAAAGTGCCGATAAATGGGCGATAAGTCTTTGAGAATATGCCCCAGAGATTTTCTAAAGGTACATGTGATGAAATAGAATATATTAAAAACCATAGCAAGAGTGGTAAGACATTAAAGATATTTTTTATTTTTTTTTATTTTTTTAAAGATGTCACTGCTTCTCTAGTTTAAGGCAGTGCCCAGATGAATGTTAAATTAGTGCCATTTTCCAGTGTCTTCTGCCTCTCACATATCCTGTTCTCCATTCCCGGGTCTATAGCTTACCAAAATATTATCTTGTAAATGGTTGGCTTTGGATTCAGAAAGATGTGAAAATAATTCATTGTTCCTGCTGGATCTGGACTACAAGGCAAGTACTTTCTGACACATTATTTCAAACATTTTACAGATCACAAGAATTTAACTGTGTTAGGTTCGCTGTTACAAGGGGCTGAAATGACAGATTTGAAATAAACAAAAGATGGACAACCATATGGTACAGAAATACTTAATAAGCAGCACCCAACAACATAGAAAACATTCTACAATGAGACACTATATGGAAATTAAATGCAGCTTAGAGACACTATGATCTGTGCTATTTAATTTGCTGATTGTTAGACCTGGCATCCTTCCTGTGGTTTCCCCTGATTTTTGCCTCTACCCCCTGTATTTTTGACTATGGGCTGGATTTCGTTTTTGCTGATTTAGATGCTTTGGGCACTTTGCTAATCAGTTCCAAAGTGCAAGTGCTCCCTGTGTAAATTGTGCTTATGATTGGTTATCCATGATTGGCATATTTGACTTACTGGTAAGTCCCTAGTAAAGTGCACTGTGTGGGCCCAGGGCCTGTAAATCAGAATCTGCTAGTGGGCCTGCAGCACTGATGGTGCCACCCACACAAGTAGCCTTTCAAATGTGTCTCAGACCTGCCACTGCAGTGTCTGTGCATGCAGTATGGAACTGCCATGTCGACCTGGCAAGTGCACCCACTTGCAAGGCCCTAACCTTCCCTTTTCTTACATGTATGTCACCTCCATGGTGAGGGTGCATTGTGTGTGAAAGGTAGGACATGTACTGGTTTGTTTTACATGTCCTGATAGAGAAATACTGTGTATTTCATTTTTCACTATTGAAAGGACTAGCTTTTCCATTGGAGCTGCCTTGTAACATTTTACAAGTGTAACTTTCAATTGGGAATATATAGAGATTTGGAGTTTGGGCTCTCTGGACTCAAAATGTAATAATACACCTTTTAGTGAAAGTGGTTTTTAAATTGTGTGTTTTAAAATGCCACTTTTAGAAAGTGGACATTTTCGTGTTTAACCATCCTGTGTGCCTCTGCCTGCTTGTGGATTCACCATCTGGTTTTAGACTGACAGGGGCTGTTTGTGCATTCACTCCAGACATTCAGACAAAGCGAGCTGAGGTGTGCCCTGCACATGCTGATGAGCCATCCTGGGCTAGTGTGGTGTAGGAGTTATCATCCGCACCTGAATAGGCTGTGGCTGCCTGCACAATGCTGTCTCCCCTCCACCCCCTGTGTGTGGCTGGACCAGGGAGGACAGAACTGGTTTTACTAAGCAAGAGAGACTTTCTGAACAAGGACTTCAAAGGAAAAAAGGGGTATAAGTATTAGACCTAAAACCCCAGAACTTTAGAACACTTCTGTATCAAGAGGACCCTCTGCCAAGGAGAAGAGCTGAAGAGCTGTGAGGAGGAATACTGTCCCTTTGCTGTGTGTTGCTTTGATAGGTTGGCCTGTAGTTGCTGTTTCTGCCTTAAAGAGGACAGAGACTAGACTTTGCTGTGAAAACTGCTTTAGAAAATTCTCCAAGGGCTTGATGTAGAGCTTGCTTTCTGTTAAGACGTTTTTGGGACACAAAGACTTCACCTACATCAACTTTTAACTCTACTGTTGGGAGTTTTGACCTGCCTTGTGGTGCTGAATCCATTTTCTGGGCCCTTGGAGGTTGTTTTGCTGACTTTCCTGGTGAAAATCCACGCATCTCCATTCCAGTGCTGTTTTTCCCATCGCAAAGTGCCGTGCAGCCAAAAAACACATGCATCGCCAAGGTGTGTCCGAAAAAATCGCCACAGTCTGAGTCCCGAGCACTGAATTTCCAAAGTCGAAACTTCTGCTCCAACTCCTACGTAAGCCTGCCGTGCACCTCGAAGAATCGACGCAGCGCCTGGATCACCACCGCATCGACCCGCAGTACCTGGATTTTCCCACACATTGCACCTGTGTGCCCTGGGGGCAGCGCATACATCCTAATAGGGTGCATTGTCATTGTTTACGCCCGGCACCGGGCGCAAACAATGACAATGCGTAATACGGCCCCTGGCCTGGTCTTCTGCTGGGCTTAAGCTGCTCATAGGATTCCTCTTGCTGCCCTACCCAGCCTGCTCTGCTGTGCTTGGCCTGGGTTAGCGCTAGGTCTGATTTTCTGCACACCCTGCCCTGCATTGCTTTGCTGAGTAACTAGACTAGTGTGGACAATTTTGCCCAGGCAATTAGAATAGTGACCTCTAGTTACTCACCAGCCTTTCTTCAAAATGGGACCTTGGAAGTGGCCTATCTAAAAACAGAAGTCTAGAAAGAG
Organism: Calotriton arnoldi; assembly: GCA_963921515.1. Taxonomy (NCBI): domain Eukaryota; kingdom Metazoa; phylum Chordata; class Amphibia; order Caudata; family Salamandridae; genus Calotriton; species Calotriton arnoldi. Next base: position 769,431 of record CAWUFW010001916.1, read on the forward strand.
TAGACCCCGCTATCCTGCCTGTGATGACTTCTATGACTGATATAAGTTAAGAATGAACGTCCAGCTGTCCTGACGTCTGAACCAGGAGGGTGTGGTCAGTTGGGCAGGCATAGGTACCATTTTTACTTGCATTTAAGTTTGGCCCAGTGCACATCTAGATCCCATAAATGCACTTTACAGTTGTTTGGCCTGCGACTGCTCATTGGGCATTTTTAATCCAGTACCTGCTTAAAAGTTAAGAAAAGCACAATTAATTTACCTCAGCCAAGCACACAACATAGTGCTGAACTGGTAGAGTGTCATGCTTCTTGCATACGTACTACTGTATATCATGCAAATATGGCAACACTCTGTTTTACTTTGTATACGTGGCAGTCTGTCATATATCTAGTGAGCAGCATTGTCAAATATTTCATTATTATACAACTGGGCTGTAGGCTTGCTTTTGGATTGGGGTGCAAAGGTTTTTTCTGTCAACTTGTGGCTCTATGATATTTTCTATATATATCCGATATGCTATCAAGATTGTTCCTTACTTTTCCAAATACGATCAAACTGCTACATCTAACCTCACCCACCACAAACCCTGTCTTTGACCCCTCCATTCTCCCTCCATCCAGCCCATTCCTTTTACGTTTTTAGTTGGGTACACAGCTTTGCTTGTTAGGAAACCCCAGAGGCACAGCTCCCTTATCTTCTCCACTAAAATATTCTGCTGCCAGTGAGTTGGGGGGTTCTTTGGCTTGTCAGTTCTTTTCAGATATGTGGAGCATGTGTTTACCACCTTGTTCGCCTTCAATACAATGCAGAATGCAACTTGCATAGTGATGTGCAGGGAGCAAACAAAGAAACCAGGGGCAGATTTGTCATTTTTTCACGCAACACAATAGAGCCAAACACCTTGCTGCGCTATGTGTAAGGGAGAGGGCAGGAATGCACCATATCTTTTAAGATATGGTGAATACCTGTCCTCTCCTTGCGCTGGCTCACTCAATGCCACCTGGCACCAACGTAGGCATGCATGCGATGTGGTGCAAGGGTACCTGCGTTAGAGGCAGGGTTGTTTTTGTGCAGGTTGGGACACCTCCCGGCACAACACCAATCCTTAGAGGCAATTTCCTCTTTCTAAGTGTGCTACAAAATGCAGCCCACTTAGAAAGAGGAAACAATGAGGAGAAATAAAGATGCTCCCCACACTCCACCAATATAATGCCTCCACCACGCAGTGTAACACAAGGCAGTGACTTGCGCTGCCTTAATTTACACCAGATTTACAGTCTAGGTTTTGCGTAGCCCTACGTTGCCTTGCATGGCGCAAGGGCGATACAAAACATTGTTAGCTAATAGTGTATATCATAACATTTCCAGTTACAATGCATGCACACAGATCATTTCATGCATGGTTAATACCAAGGGGCCGATTCCGATCTCGGCCGGTAGGGCTCCGAATCGGATTCGGCTTAACCGGATCCGATTCGGAGCCCTATTTCCCGACGGTTCGTACGCGCGTCCGGGCGAGCAAGTACGATGCGAAATCGCCGACCGACTCGTCCGGGCGTCCCGACCGCTCCGACCGACTCGTTCCCGGGTCGAACCGCACCGACCGACTCGCTCGGACTCGGCTCGCACCGCGCAATGGAGACGTTCCCCGGCCGGGTAAGTACGATGCGCGCCGCGAGCAGTCCGACCGAGCCGCGCACTCCGGCTCCAAAGAGCAGTCGGAGCCGTACTTTGGGGGTCCGTGTCGGACCCCCCTGTACGCGTAGCCGCGCGAGTCGCACACAGGGGGGACCCATGGGTCCCCCCTACACGTGCATGTACGGCGCGACCCGCATCGACGCGTACTCGCTGTAGGGGGCGCCCTTGTTCGCGTCGTGCCCATTGAGTTAATGGGAGCCCGTGTACGCGTCGTACGACTGGCTCCCATTGACTTCAATGGGAGTCCGACCGAATCGAGTCCGATGGCATACGTGCGCATCGTACTCGTTCGGTCGGGCTGCTAGGGTCCGATTCGGTCGGAAATCTCTCCGAGTCCGGCTCGGTCGGAGAGATTTCCGGCCCAAATCGGAATCAGCCCCCAAGTTTCCAGTCTCAGACGTTTACTTCGATAGTGAAGGCATTTTGGGGATTGTAGTCTTAACTTCATTTGACCAAACTGGACTAGCACACTTGAAAACAATGACTTGTAAAAGGAAAGCCCAGGACTGGACACATGTTTTCATTGCCCATGGAGGAGCGATGTAGCAACTACAAATAGAAAATATCTTGTCACTGTGAGATTTGTGTCCTGAATTGCAATGCTATCCAATTATGATTATGTTATAGAGTCCAAGGATGGACTAGGCCCTTCTGAGAGCACAGTACTGGTACATATAAGTGACCATTTCATGAAAGGGGTCGGACTGGTGTGATGAGAGTGGTCTTCCATTACTTAGTAATAATGGCTTTGCCATGGAAAAGACACTAATTTAATAAGTGTTTTTCTACCCCAAATGCGATTTCCTCTGCAGAGGGGCCAAATATACACTGACATAAAACCTGAATCCACCCACAAATTAAGTATCCATTCTTCTGTCACTGTCTTTTTGTCCAATACCTGTCTTTCTATGTGTGCCTGTTTGTTAAATCATGATGTGTGTGTTTTGTGGACTGTGTGTAACGTAGGTAGGTTGCTTGCTTGTATGTGTTCATGCACTTGTGTTTCATGTCAGTGTGTGTCATGTGTTCCTCTGTGTGCATGCATTATACAAAAGTCAAACTTACTGGCTTTGCCATCGCTTGTTCTCTACATTCCGGAGCTGCGATAATATCCTCACGCTCGGAGGCAGCCGCTGGGACCAACATTATTAATGAGCATAATGTGAAAGTTTCGGGTTCATTAGGCGCAGAACTCGGGCAGGCTGTTAATCAAATACACTGTGGCAAATCATTAGCCGCTGAACACAATTTGTACAAACACTGCAGCGATATGAACGCGGAGGCCTCAAGAAAAATCAAGGTTTTAGCCGGAGCTTAAACCATGTAGAGCCGCCGGTGAGGGTTTGTCTCGCGACCTGGGGTGTGGGGCCCTCCTGAGACCATTAATGGCCGGTGTGAAGAAGGGTGTTCGGCTCAACCCGCAGCGCTAATGGGGATGTTTAGGAATCTCGCGCGTGCATTCATCAGCTGCTGTCCGGGCCAGACCATTAATGGCAACAGGCCAGGGGGAGCGCAGGCCTTTCTCTGCGAACTGTGATGATCAATCTCCTGGGGACACACTGCAATTACGGCTCCACCTCTTGAATCTTCTCCTGATAACAGGAGCTCGGTTGGAAAACTTTCCCACTGTATCATTTTTGTTACCTGTATAAAATAAGATAATCACTGAAATACCCTCTCCTTCCCTCCACTGTCCCCTTGCAAACCCTCTGTTCAGTGCAAATTTGAGACATTCTGATCATAGCCGCATCCAGTGACCCACTGACTGCCATTTCACATCTGCTCATGTCCCATGGCGTCAGCCCACAGCTAGAGTCAAGTCTATAGAAGGGCGAGGCAGAATCCAGGGGAGCGTTTGGTTTAACTTCGATGGTAGCCTTTTCAACACGCATCCACCGGGTCCTGAACTTCTCAGACCCCAGGAGGGCCATGATTAAAACAGGTCTGTGAAGTGTAAATGAGACAGTAAATCTAACCAATAATTGAGTCTGACAAATGAAGCATAAAACTGTCATCTATTCTTATAGGCAATTAACGCCGAACTACGCTTAGAAAAAAGCTTCAAATTATATATATATATATATATATATATATATATATATATATAAGCACTGAACTCACCGCCACCGCACCACTCATCCCGGGTGCCGTCCTCGCGGTGGTGAGCCGCTATATATTCCTCCACAATAGCACAATTCAGGCTACAGACGGACGCACTCACGGATGGGTTCTCTACAATCACTTTATTGTGCGGACCCCCCCCCCGTACCGACATATATATATATACACACACATATATATGTGATCATACCGTGGAAACGCGGTCGAAACGCGTCAGGCTGGGCACTTGCTGCTCTATTTCTGGGATGCATATATTTCTGCAATAAAAGCACTGCACTAAACTCTACGTAGTGGTCCGTACCTGTTTGTTGCTGTGGAGTTGGCAATTAAGGACTGTGGCTATTTTATATATATATATATGTATATGTAAATTGAAAAAGTACTTTGCGAATAGAACAAAGAAAACACGAAAACCTGCAAAGGAAAAAGAAACGGAATTGTCCATTCTAACAGCAAGAGATCTCCCACACCTCACAACTCTCATGAGCTTGGATGAACAACCAGGTGTTGAAAGAGAAAGAGAATTGAGTGATAGGGAACTGTGTATGACGTTTAACATCGATCCTGACAAGTCTGTCCGCAGTGGGAGTAAAAACAGCTCCAAGTTTTGTCCCCAATTGCCACCTGGGAACAAGGTGGATCTATTTCAGGAATTGGTATCAGATGGTTTGAGGAAATTGGCAGTCAAGGCTGGAAAGGGCCATTCCAGGAGAAGTAGTGACAACATGACATTGGTTGATTGGGTAGCTCTGAGTGAATTACAAGACAATAAGGACATCGTTATAAAGCCCTCTGACAAAGGGGGGAACATCATGATTATGGACAGGAGTAAGTACTTATTGGAAGCAAGAAGACAATTAAACAATTGGAGTCACTATGAGAAATTGCCAGTAGACCCATCAAAAGAAGTAATGTGGAGATTTCATACCAAACTGGAGGAATGGCATGATCTGGACCTACTAGAGGACAATGAATATGCGTATCTCAAAAAGGACTGCCCAATTCTACCAACTATTTACTTTTTACCAAAGGTTCACAAGAGGCTTCTGGGAAACAGAAACAGTAGGAGCAGGAGAACACACAGAGAGCCTGAAAAAAGTCATTTTATGGCTACGTTTTATCGATGACCTCTTTCTCTTGTGGGTAGAGGAGGAAGCCGAATTTATCACCTTTTTGGAGTCACTGAACATTAACCCCCAAGGTTTTAAATTCACATATACAATTAGCAGGACGGAACTCACTTTCCTTGACGTTCAACTTTATGTATCTGATGATAAAATCTGCACAAAAGTTTTTAGAAAACCTACAAGTGGAAATAACTTACTGTTTGCAAACAGTGCACACCCCAAAGCTTTGAAATGGAGCATCCCGTATGGCCAGTTCCTCAGAGTCAAAAGGAACTGCTCAGAGAAAAGAATCTTTGAGGAACAAGCATCGGAAATGACACAGAGATTTTTAGAACGTGGGCATCCAGTGTCGGTCGTGAAAGATGCTTTACGGAGAGCAAAACAAAAGAACAGGAATGATCTTCTATTACCCAAGAGGAAGAATCTGGAGGAGGCTGATGGTGAGTGCAAAACAAGGTACATCATGGACTTCAATAAATCAGAAAAGGAAGTGAAGAAACTCATAAAGGATAACTGATAGGTCCCGGAGCAAGATGATGAACTAAAGGAGAATATACAAAGTCACCCGAGTATAACTTATCGTAGAATGCACTCCCTTGGTGACCTATTGCTTCGGAGCTTTATGCCACAACAGCAAATAATCAGTAGTTGGACACTCCCCAAAACAACTGGATTCTATAAATGCATGAAATGCAAAGCCTGCTAATGGGGAGACAACAGGACAGAAGTGAAACTGATTAATGGTAAAGTGAGGACGATCAAAGAACACATACACTGTGAGAGCACCCATGTTATGTATGCATTAGAATGTGAATGTGGGATGTGATACGTAGGGAGTACTATCAATAAATTAAAACTACGAATCCTGCAGCACATTCGAGCTATTACCAAGAAAGATTACACATATGTCATCGCGAAACACATCTGGGAGCATCACAATGGTGATGTGGGAAAAATTTGTGTATTATGGAATCCAACAGATCTTTGTCAATCCAAGGGGAGGTGACAGGGAGATGAAATTACGAAGAGCAGAATCAAGATTTATACTTTCTTTGGGTACTGAAAGCACAGGGGGTCTGAACGCAGACGCTGAACTACATGTGCATTTGGATTGAGCTTGTGGGTGTTCCTTTTTTGAACATTATGAAAGTCTGTATTGAGGGTACATGCTCCACCCGTTCTGTTCATGTCATCTCCCGGAACAACCAGCTATACTTTCTAGAAACAGGGGTGACTTGCATAAATAGGTTTAATGATGTCTTGCTTTCTATGGGTTTAGATCAAATAGTGCCCCCTCTTCCCCATAAGAAAAAGTTTGGTAAGAATATGAGTCATCAATGTGAATGAATTGTTTATTTCTATACAGTGCATTTTTCTGCTGTGTAACTTGCTTCACGTTTTTATCCTGCATGACCCCAATGGTGTATCCATTTATTGCACTTTGCACTTTGCACTTTAATTAACCTCAGAAGCTACTATTGTCTTGAAAATACCTCATGCGCAACATTTGCTGCTTATTCATCATTGCACTTTACATTTGGCACTTTAACCAACGTTAAAAGTTGCTGTGTTGATAATTAACTTTTGTACTTTACATTTCTGCTACCTTATTTTTACACATCGTACTTTTATTAACCCTATATGCTTCTATGTATTTATATTATAGGTACTTCATACTGTTGTCTTCGTGCCTTTTAAGTGATCTATCTTATTTTTGCACTTTGCACTTTGATATAAGTTATGATGCTGCTATGCATATTTGTGAAATCTTGATTGCTCATTTCAATGAGTAGGAATTAAGCACGAAGCACTTTATGGTAATTCAGTGTCAACTTTGGCATGTATCTTTGGCATGGTTAACATCTTTCCTGACTAGTAAGAAAATGCAATATAAGGTGTCCTGGAGATGGACCCCAGGGATACCCAAGCAGGCTAAAAGTGCACAAGCAATTTGTGTAATTTCTGTATTTTTTGAGCAGCTTGTTGGTGCTAAATTAAGTATCTCGATTTGGGCAATAGTGCAATACTTATTTGGGCGAGCTATTACTGACTGTTCGAACAGAAGATGTAAGCACGTTGCACTCTAGTAACTATCTAGTTTATGAACTGTATATACCATAATGACAGTTGAATGTTGAAAGGTTGTAAATGTTAAAAAATGGACCAAAAAAAAGAAAGAAAGGAAAGGAAAAATTCCTTATCTCATACATTTATGTGGTGGTTTGTAATATGAATGGCTTGTGTCCCTTTGTTTGTTAATAAAGTTTTTGTTGTTGAGGTGTGGGTGGGGCATCTGCCCCTTTAAATAGATACACTTTAGATAACATCTCTATGGCCCTGTCGAAGGCTACGGCTGAAACGCGTAGGCCATTTTCACCTTGGTGCGATGTAATGATTCAATAAATTCACGACTTGAAGAATTACCTCTTTGGTGGTGCCGTGTCCTTCTGTGGCAAAGTGGAGGCTGTGTGAGGGCGCTCCATTCGCTGCAGGAAGGATTAATTCTACATATGTATATATATATCCAACAGTCCTCGGCTTAGAGATTCACCTGGGCCCATGAGAGCTGGAGCGTTATGCCGGACGAGCCCACCGGCAAATATATGAAGCGAAGATGGAACCAAACACCGAAGGAACAACGCTCACTCAGATACGTGTTGATGCAAAAAAGATTTAATTCCGAACAAGACACGTTTCGGCCACAGGCGTGGCCTTGATTACATGTACACAATTGGCAACTCATGATGCCTAAATACAAAATAATGGAAAACAGACTCTGCGTGACACTCGTTACATGTTCCAAATTCATGTCCACCCGACTGGTTAAAACAATGCAATAATTCGAAAATGTACAAAAAACTGCAAGATTGTACCCAGAGTGTAAATACAGCAGTATCTGAAAGGAAAGGATTAGGAAATCACTACTCGTCATTACAATGTACATGCAGACAGTGTTTCGATCTACTTGATTCCTATACACGGTCCAATACATCGTAAATAGAGTCCTAGCGACATAGGCATTTCTACGCAGTAGCATAATATAGCAATAGTTGCAAATGTGTAAAGTCGCCTGGACTGGCTAAGACAGCTAGAAAAACATAATGTTGCATGTTGAGTAACATAGTTCTACATCCCATCGAAATAGATCAAGTATCCGAATACAATCTAAATAGTGCGTACAGCATGATTTTTCATAAATGGCAGAAGGGTCAAGCATATTGGAAAAAGAAAAAACATACCACCCTAAACCAAATACAAATACCACGAAAGTGAGATTGGCTTCAGCGTAAATGTAATAAAATCATACAAGTGGCAAAGGAAATTTTATGGCAAAAAGGAGATGTATATATGCATCGGTGATTGCGCCCCAGTGGGCATAGATCAATGCATCCTATTGATGCCAGTTCGTGTATACTGTACAATATATTGAAAGCACTCTAATGGAGCCAAAGTGGTCAATTAACATGTACGCCTATCCAGAGCCAAGATTGAAAATCAACATAATTACTAATTGCACCTGGCCAGAGTGAAAAACAGAAAAGAAATATTAAAGGGAGGGAAAATCAACAATCATTGTACTGACAATATAACAAGACATATCTGAAATAACCACATGCACCGCGCAGATAGTTGAAGAAAAGGGTAGGGGTCTCGTGCTCAAAGGTGAAGTTGCTGTCTCTTGGAGTACCCCTTCCTTTCCTCCTGTAAAAACACACATAATGTCACACAATTAGTACAGAACTTCACACTGTGTCACAGAAAAAAACAATATCTATATGTTAAAAATGAGAAACAGATTACACTTTAAAACCAGGGAGAAAGAGAAAAATAATCATGTTATTACTCAGGATGGAGGTGAATATTCATTTCTTCATCCTGATTTAACCCATTAGGGTATAAGTGTTTAGTTTAATAATCAATTGTGATTCTCTCTTTCTCATTTTGAGCACACGGTCTCCACCTCTATGGGATACATGAATCTGTTCAATAACGTAGTATGATAAGAGGCTTTTGTCACCATAGTGTGTATTGAAGAAATGTCTTGCCACAGGGTATTTCGGATTTCTCTGTTCAATGGCTCTCAGATGTTCTAATACCCTTTTCTTAGCTGCAAAGATAGTGCTGCCGATGTTGCATCCCACCCGAGGGGCACCAAAAGAACACTGCATCAGCGCGCTCGAGCGCGAAATCCCGACAAAAAACTACAACTCCCTTGAGCCTCGGCGGTTCTGACGTCGGTGACGTCAGCACGCGCCCAAGGCGTTTCCTTCATAGAACTCCCGGGGCCTCGGAGAGACGCCGCTTACTCTTCCCGTAAGGAGCCATAGCCGTGAAGGAGAAGAAGGAGGCTGGTAAGGGTGCTTATTGCACCAAAAACGTTACCTGTTTCTAGGTCACAGGCTGCGAGCTCATTTTCCCTGTGGTGGCAATTGTGGGGGCATTAACGCTGCTTCGTTCAGTTGCTCCGTTGGCGGAACCGTCTACAAGTTCCTTGCGGAGCAACTTAGCAGACGAGCCTCTATGTACTGTTGGTGCATTACCGAAGAAACCCGTCTGTAACCTTTTAGGGTAGGGGCTTTCTCGGCAATCCACTAACCGACAAACTACAAAGGATTCTGGGCATGTGAGTCCAGATACGTTTTCCCGCGTTGGCGAACCAACATCGGTTCATGCGGGGAAAACATTCCGTTCTATGAATAGTCCTGATCAGGTGACTTTGCCAAGTATTATAAGGAATGCTCAGTTATCGTTATTGTTTACTGCCCGGAGCATTGGGCACCTTTTCTATATAGTTTGGTGTATTACAAGAATGGTGTTAGCTCTTCCGCAAAGAGGAGGGCGCCTACATAAGTGAGTGATACGATTCGAAGCACTCCCTGTGTCTGGTGAATATAACCTTTTGACTTCGGGCATCTGTTCCAAAACGGATTGAGGCAGAAGGCCAAAGTTTGATTCTAAAATTACGTGGTGTGCATACAACAGCGCTCAAAGTGAATCATGCATGTTTCTTTATGTGTCTACAAGCAGGGGTACAGAGAATGAGCAGGAGGACGGCTCTTCCACACCCCTGTCTCAGCAAAACGGATTAACTAATTGGTAGGTTAAACTAATCCTTTGCGGACCCGTAGATACTGCTGTTATGTGATGTTAATGAACTTGCTGATCATGATGTGTCACCTCCAGATCTAGCTGAAAACCACTTTCCGCCATAGATGATCCGCAGAGTAGAAGAGAAGATTTTCTTTCTTTACAGGTACAGCCCTTTAGTGTTCTATACACCATCCTAGAGGTTCTGGGTAGGAGAGGAAGAAGCTATAGGTTATTGTGTTGTTCTTACCTGTCCTGTTCCTTTTTTAGGTCTCCCTCCCTGCTGTCCCCTTCCTTCCCTTCCCCCGCTTGACCACTCCATTAAGTCTGTGTAATTGCATTCAGACTGTGGTGGTGTCGAGAGGTGGACCATTTGAGCAAGATACGATCCTGAGGAGTTTCGGCCACGACAGAGTAAGCGGCCCAAGGATTGTATTCCTCCCGGTCGTACGTTAGAGATGGCCACCTTAGAAGACGTGATTGAGGCGTTACAGGTAGTACAGATAGAGCTGGCAGCCTCCAGGGCAGAAACAGCCGCTCTACAAGCCACTGTTGACAGAATGCAGAGAAACCCTTTTAGCGCAGGCATGCCTCTAGCATCTCATTCTGCCCCTCTGGTGGTGGAGATACCAACCCCCGTTCCTTTAGCCACTCCCGAGAGGTTCCATGGGGAGAGCAGTAAGGTACAGGTCTTCCTTACTCAGGTGTTACTACACTTCTCGTGTAAACCCAAAGCATTTACCACCAACCATGCGAGGGTAGCCTTCTTGATCTCTTATCTAGCCGGGGACGCAGCTCAATGGGCGGTTCCTCTCGTGAAGAGGGACAATCCCTTGCTTTACGATTGGGATTCCTTCATCCAGGACTTTGAAAGAACTTTCAACCGTTGGATAGCCACACTCTCGGCAGACAAAGACCTGTTGGAGCTTCGACAGGGGAACAGGGATCTCAGAGCTTACCTCAACGACTTCCGCCGCCTAATTACCGAGACCGAATGGCCTGAGGCCAAACAGGCCGCTATCTTTCATAGGGGTCTTCGAGAAGAGATGAAGGACGTCTTGGCCCAAATTGACCCACAACCTGTGACCTGCGAAGACCTGATTAGCCTGGTTCTCCATTTGGACCATCGCCTCAGTGAGAGAAGGGGAGAAAATAAACGAAGGGAACAAACCTCCTGGCGATCGGACCAACCAAAGAACTCTGACAGTCCGTCAGCACCTAAATCAGAGCCTTTGGAAATAGGAGTGGTCCGTTCCACTCTCACCCATGAAGAAAGGGAATACAGGCGAAAGAAAGGCCTTTGTATCTACTGTGGAAAGAAGGGCCACTTCATCAGAGAGTGCTCCCTGAGAACGAGATATCCACGCACGGAAACCCATAAACAATTGGCAGCCACATCCGAGGGTACGGCGGGAAACGACCGAGCTTGAGGACAAGAGAAGGGACTCCTTCAAGCCAGACATACATCCCTTCATTGATTGGAGACACCCCGTGTACCAGACAACACTTCTTCATAGAACTTTCCCTGTTGGTGAAAGGGGAATGGTGTCCGGTATCAGCCATGTTGGACTCTGGCGCTACTGGGTGTTTTATGGATAAAGAACAGGCATCATCTTTAGGGTTGGTTCTGCACAAAAAAGACACACCAGAAACAGTGTTCACAGTAGATGGGAGATGCTGGAAGCTGGTCCCATCTGGTTCCGAACCGATGCCATGGAAGTACGCCAAGGCCAAGATCATGTGGAAAAACTCGCCTTCAACGTGATACAAGCTCCCCAATATGGGGTTATATTGGGGCTACCCTGGTTGAGAATGCATAACCCCCAGGTGGATTGGGTGGAGAAGACAGTACGATTCACCTCTGTGTTCTGCTCAACCCATTGCGTTCTCCCTAACCACAGTCCGTCTCAAGTGTTGGCAAAGTTGCACCACATAGCCACTGCGGCTGAACACCCGGTCACGCTACCCAGCGAGTATCAGGATTACGCCGACGTGTTCAACGATGCTAAAGCTGAGGTACTCCCGCCCCATAGGCAGTACGACTGCCAGATTGATCTGATACCAGGGGCGGTTGTTCCCACAGGACGGGTATACCCTTTGACTGAACCAGAGAACAACCACCTACGGGCATATCTGGACAAATATTTGGCACTGGGGTTTATCCGCAATTCCATGTCTCCCGCGGCTTCCCCATTATTTTTTATCCCCAAAGCTAACGGCGAGCTACGTGCCTGCGTAGATTTCAGGGCGTTGAACGCCATCACGGTGAAGAACCGGTATCCCTTACCACTGATCCCAGTCTTACTGGAGCAGGTTAAAAGGGCTGTCGTATACACGCGATTGGATTTAAAAGGGGCATACCATTTGGTGCGGATGCGCAAGGGAGACGAGTGGAAGACGGCCTTTAAGACGAGATACGGCTTGTATGAATACATCGTCATGCCCTTTGGGCTTTGCAACGCACCCGCCGCCTTCCAGTTTTTCCTGAACGACGTACTGCGCGAATACTTGGATCACTTCGTCGTGGTGTACATCGATGATATTCTTATTTATTCGCCCACCATCGATAGCCACACCACTCATGTACGTACCATTCTACGCACCCTGCAGGAACATCAGCTATACTGTAAAATCAGTAAGTGCGAGTTTGGAGTCACCACTGTGGAGTTTCTAGGTGTAATGCTGACCCCTAGGGGACAAGAAATGGCAGAAAGGAAGATAGCAGCAGTAAAAGAGTGGCCCACACCAACAAATGTCAGGGACATCCAATGCTTTTTAGGCTTCGCCAATTTTTACCGCCGATTCATCAGCCACTTCTCATCACTAGCGGCTCCTTTGACACGTTTGCTACGGAAGAAAGTTCCCTTTCACTGGACCAAGGAGACACAAAAGGGGTTTACGGAGTTGAAGGAGGCGTTTGTTTCTGCTCCAGTCTTGGTGCATGCTGATCCAGATCAACCCTACATCGTGGAGGCGGATGCGTCTGACCACGCGGTGGGAGCAGTGCTGTCACAACGCCATTCCGACACGGGCCAGTTACATCCGGTGGAATATCGCTCAAGAAAACTCAACGCTGCAGAGCGCAACTATACAATAGCCGAAAAGGAGCTTTTGGCAATTAAAGACGCTTTCCAAGAGTGGCGTCACTTCCTGAAAGGAGCTAAAAACGTTATCACGGTTTATACGGATCACCGTAATCTCCATTTTATGACGGCAGCGCGTCATCTCTCCCCACGACAGTTAAGATGGACCCTGTTCTTCGCTGAGTATAACTTTTTAGTTACCTATCGACCCGGAAGAGACAACAAAAAGGCCGACGCCTTAACCCGTCAAACACACACTCTACCTTTGGAGGAACAGGCAGAGAAAGCCATTATAGATCCTCAACACGTCCTTTGCACTACCGTAACAGAACCCTTCCTCAAAAGTATCGCGCAGACAATACGCACCCCGGAATGGAAGACGTGGTTGGCAAGACATCCAGAATGGAAGCTAAAAGAGGATCTGCCAATACGAGGGAAACAGCTGTTGATCCCGATCTCTTCACTACGAAAACGTGTTTTCACCTGGTGTCATACCCTCCCCAGTGCTGGGCATAACGGGATTGAGAAAACCACGGAAAGAGTGTTGTGCCAGTTTTGATGGCCCACCGTGAGAACTGACATCTGTACTTGGGTCATGGAGTGCATGACGTGTAACCAAATGAAAACCTCGCATGCCAGACAGACAGGACTTCTGCAACCCTTGCCAACTCCGGACCGTCCGTGGGAAAACATATCCCTGGACTTCATTGTGGGCATGCCATCAGACAAAGGCCACACAACGATCCTGGTGGTGGTGGACTACCTAACTAAAATGGCCCATTTTATCGCCTGCAAAACCTTGCCCACTGCAGGCCAGGTAGCCCAACTGCTGCTGGTGCATGTGGTGAGGTTGCATGGGCTCCCGCAAGTGGTGGTTTCGGATCGAGGGCCTCAGTTCACAGCCAGGTTTTGGAAGGCGTGGTGTGCCGCACTCAATATAACACCCAATCTGTCCACGAGTTTTCACCCACAAACGGACGGTCAAACTGAAAGGGTGAACCAATCCTTAAAGCAATACCTACGGTGCTATGTGGATAACGCCACCGAAGCCTGGGTAGACGGTTTATGGTTAGCTGAGATCGCCTACAACAGTGCTACACACAGCTCCACTAAACACTCACCGTTTTTCTGCACTTATGGTTTCCACCCTAGGTTTATCCCCTTTTGCATCCAGTGAAGACTGAGACCCTACCAGAGGTTAGGGAAAGAGTGCTACACATCCAGAGAACACTAAAAGAAACACAAGATAGGCTGAGAGAGGCAAAAGGACGTTACAAGGCATACGCAGACAAACATAGGCGTCCAGGTCCCGTCTATAAAGTGGGGGATTACGTATGGCTCTCCACTAGGAACATCAGGTTCAAGAGGCATAGCGTTTTCAACCCTAAGTACATCGGACCCTATAAGGTGGTGAAGCTCATCAATCCAGTAGCAGTTAGACTGGCCTTGCCCTCCTCTCTGAGGATTCATCAGTTTTTTCATATTTCACTTCTCAAACCCTCTCGTTCAACTGCCACCCGGGGTCCACCTCCGGTGCTGGTGAACGATGAGCTAGAACATGAGGTGAGGGATATCCTGGATTCCAAGATATACCGAACCAGGTTATGGTACTTAATAGCTTGGAAAGGATACGGAGACGAGGAGAACACCTGGGAGCCAGCATCAGGGGTTCATGCACCACATTATGTCACATTGTTCCACAAACGCTTCCCTGAGAAACCATGTCTCTGTCAGTGTTCTTCGGAAGAGGGATGTACTGTTGCATCCCACCCGAGGGGCACCAAAAGAACACTGCATCAGCGCGCTCGAGCGCGAAATCCCGACAAAAAACTACAACTCCCTTGAGCCTCGGCGGTTCTGACGTCGGTGACGTCAGCACGCGCCCAAGGCGTTTCCTTCATAGAACTCCCGGGGCCTCGGAGAGACGCCGCTTACTCTTCCCGTAAGGAGCCATAGCCGTGAAGGAGAAGAAGGAGGCTGGTAAGGGTGCTTATTGCACCAAAACCGTTACCTGTTTCTAGGTCACAGGCTGCGAGCTCATTTTCCCTGTGGTGGCAATTGTGGGGGCATTAACGCTGCTACGTTCAGTTGCTCCGTTGGCGGAACCGTCTACAAGTTCCTTGCGGAGCAACTCAGCAGACGAGCCTCTATGTACTGTCGGTGCATTACCGAAGAAACCCATCTGTAACCTTTTAGGGTAGGGGCTTTCTCGGCAATCCACTAACCGACAAACTACAAAGGATTCTGGGCAAGTGAGTCCAGATACGTTTTCCCGCGTTGGCGAACCGACATCGGTTCATGCGGGGAAAACATTCTGTTCTATGAATAGCCCTGATCAGGTGACTTTGCCAAGTATTATAAGGAATGCTCAGTTATCGTTATTGTTTACTGCCCGGAGCATTGGGCACCTTTTCTATATAGTTTGGTGTATTACAAGAATGGTGTTAGCTCTTCCGCAAAGAGGAGGGCCCCTACATAAGTGAGTGATACGATTCGAAGCACTCCCTGTGTATGGTGAATATAACCTTTTGACTTCGGACCTCTGTTCCAAAACGGATTGAGGCAGAAGGCCGAAGTTTGATTCTAAAATTACGTGGTGTGCATACAACAGAGCTCAAAGTGAATCATGCATGTTTCTTTATGTGTCTACAAGCAGGGGTACAGAGAATGAGCAGGAGGACGGCTCTTCCGCACCCCTGTCTCAGCAAAACGGATTAACTAATTGGTAGGTTAAACTAATCCTTTGCGAACCCGTAGATACTGCTGTTATGTGATGTTAATGAACTTGCTGATCATGATGTGTCACCTCCAGATCTAGCTGAAAACCACTTTCCGCCATAGATGATCCGCAGAGTAGAAGAGAAGATTTTCTTTCTTTACAGGTACAGCCCTTTAGTGTTCTATACACCATCCTAGAGGGTCTGGGTAGGAGAGGAAGAAGCTATAGGTTATTGTGTTGTTCTTACCTGTCCTGTTCCTTTTTTAGGTCTCCCTCCCTGCTGTCCCCTTCCTTCCCTTCCCCCGCTTGACCACTCCATTAAGTCTGTGTAATTGCATTCAGACTGTGGTGGTGTCGAGAGGTGGACCATTTGAGCAACGTACGATCCTGAGGAGTTTCGGCCACGACAGCCGATATATCTCAGGCCACAGGGGCATACTAGAGCATATATCACATGATTAGTGCTGCATGTAAGAAACTGGTATATAGGTTGTGTATTTCAGTTGTGGGTTATATACCTTTCAACTGCGTTACTACCCTTGCAGGCTTTGCAGCGACCACAAGGGAAGAAACCCTTGAGGTTATGTTCATGTACGCTGTTGGTGGAGGTAATGTCACTTTTCACCAAGATGTCCCTAAATGATTTGGCCCTGCGGTAGGTGACACAAGGGAAATTACCCACCTTTTTCCCTATGGTAGAATCATTGGTAAGAATCGGCCAGTGCTTCGATAGGATGCGTTTTAACTTTCCTAGAGCTGTTATTGAAGGTAAGTATGAGTCTTGTGGTGGATTCGTCACTGACTTTAGCGGTGTTATCAAACAGGAGCTGGTTTCTCTGTACCTTATTCACTCTACGAGCGGCCTTTCTCAGAACCCACTTAGGATAACCTCTTTCACGGAAACATTCCAACATGATCTTTTTCTCTTTGGAGAACGATTCATCGGTGCTACAGTTTCTTCTGGCATGGAGTAATTCCCCATAGGGGATACTCCATTTAAGGGTTTCTGGGTGGCCACTAAAAGCATGCAGCAGGCTGTTGCCAGCCGTCGCTTTTCTGAAGAGTTTAGTCTGTACCCTGTTGTTTGTAATTTCCACAGATACATCAAGGTACTCAATACTAGTGCAGCTCATAGACTGTGTGAAAGTTAAATTCAATGGGTTTGCATTGAGTGGCTACATCCATCGATTCACTCCAAATAATAAACAAATCATCAATGTATCTCAGCCACAGAACCACTTTATCCATATATGGTGCAAGAGAAATATTCTCACCTAGATGTTCTTCCCATGTGCCAAGGAACAGGTTTGCCAGACTTGGGGCAAAACAAGTTCCCATGGCAGAAATGGGTATTACCCATGATTCCGCATACAATAGTGGTTTTAGACCACCATTCACCTGCATGCCCACTATACCCCATGACAATGTGGATACCTTCCACGACATGGGACATGAGATACCTTGGATGTGATAATTGCGGCCGATCAAGGGGTCAGAGAGTATCACATTAATTTAAGCAAAACCGCTCATGAAATAATAGTAAGAACTTGAGATGCATTGTGGAACTTTCCCTCATTGTGAGAGACATTACCTACTGAAGGTGATTTTTTTCAATACATAGGCACTGTAATTGGAAGAATTAAAAGATCTGGCTATCAATGAGAGTGTGTTTTGTTAAATAAATGAAAGAACTGATAACATCAGACCTCCGGTGGAGACAAGCATTAAGGAAGGCAAATTCTTGCCGACACGCGTCTGCTTGGCACAATAAAAGGGCTGTGGAATCCGCTGTGTGCTCCTGAATGTTCCTATTGAAGCATTGTTGTTGGAAATATATATATATATATATATATATATATATATATATATACCATGAAATAATTGACAGTGAAACCCTGTAGCAGCTAGCACCTAACCTGCTATCCCCAAAATTATAAGACAGGGAAGTACCCCAAATCTGTGTGCACACAGTCTAAGCACCCACTGTCAAGGTGTGGTCCTCAACCGGCCTTAACAATGTTTAACATGAAAGAGAAATCGGTGCACCACCGCATAAACAGTATAACAAATTACAAAGTCTTTGTCCAAAGTTGTTCTTCAAAGCCTCTTTTTTAATTTATTTTTTATTTAATCACAGTTTGATTTGAACGTAACATGCAACATGTAGAGTAGACCAGCCAACGTGTTTCATCCAATACAATGGACTTCTTCAGGGCATATGCGAAGTCATCATACATATGGAGCCATTTTATCTGTGGCAAGTGCAAATGATCAGCGTATAATCATGTAACTGGAAACGGGACAGATGGATCACTCTGTATATAATATAAAACAATGGTAAGCAGGTTTTGTACGGTACATCAAGAGTCAGAGCGATAATCCGATTACATACCGAAGGAGAATCCCTCTTGCACTCTGTTTCAGCGCGTATTATGGTGCTGAGCTGATGGTTCTATCTGCTTTGGGCCACCTTAACTGTGTGTGTGACATGGCTTTTTACTGACTCTTGATGTACCGCACAATACACATAAGAGTAATGTGAATTTACTGAAATTATGCTAGATTATGATGGCACAACAACATTTTTGCCCAGGCCTAGTTAACAGTGGACTTAGAGTGTGTTTGGCATGAGGGCATTAGCCCTCAGGACAAATACTCTATAAACCCACTGTTGAGTACATCTCAGATGAGTAAGGGCTGGACCTTTCAACCACCGCTACAGCTGGAGAGTCAAGGAACCTATGGGGTGCTACTGTTCAAAATCTTAGAACTGCTAGGTTCTCCAACAGGATTGACAGGGAAAATGTGTGAGTCTCTCAGGCTCTGACAGGACTTGAAAGAGAACAGATAAAAGGTGCCTATGTAGCAGAACCAACTTGATCTGAAGGGGATCACACAACATTATTTTAAAACAAGTAGAGAGAAATAGAGAGGGATGGAGAGGGATGGAGAGATGGAGAGAGAAGATGGAATGTGTAGGAAAGTAGGATCTGATTCTTATGGATACCCCCACTTGTTGCTTGATGTGATGCTGTTTTTGACTAGTCTGACTGGGATCCTGCTAATCAGGACCCCAGTCTATCTGCTTTCTCCCTAAACTATTGTGTTCAGTACCTAGGTACATCCCAGATTGGATACTGGGGTACACTTGTCAGTCCCTAGTATATAGTACCCATGTACCCAGGGCATGGGTACCCCAGAGGTCTCCCATGGCTGAAGCATGCATTATGCCACCCATGAGAGACCATTCAAAATGGAACTGCAGGCCTGCCATTGCAGCCTGTGTAAGTTGGTGCATGCATCACTTACTAAAGATATAGGTTTACTATATCTAAGAGTCACTGCACTTAAAACCTATCAGTCACCCCTATAGCAGGGCTTTACAATCCTGAGGGCAGGGTGCTTGGTTCTAAGTAAGAGGGCGCCCCTGCATGAGAAGGACACCCCTGCAGCCTACGGAGTCCATTCTCCCGGGTTGTCAGTGAAGCAGCCATATACTATATAGAGGGGCACTGCATAATAACGCAATGACCATCTTGAAAACGGCTGCAACGAATCCTATCATGTTTGGTATCAAACATTTTGGAATCGTAAATAGTGTGGGAGGTATGATTCCAAGCACTGGAAGAGCCCTCCGTTAGACTCTCAGTGTTCCCGGTACCAGCCTTCTAGTCCCGGACAGCACAAAATGGGTGCTGCCGACAAGAGACACATTTCTGCCGTCCTGCTGCTGAGCCAAGTTAAGCAGGGGAAAGCAGAACAATAGGCATTCTGTCACAGGGAGGTGTGACCAACTCCCAGACAGGATTTATTGTATTAGGGCTGGGTGGATGCGCTTGCCAGCGCCTGAAAGTCTGCATGAGGGGCACATTTGGTGTCCCTGTGCATAGTAAAGTTCCAACCAGTCGTGTGAGCTGTTGGCTTCCGCTCTGGCACAAAACTGGACAAAGGACATGGAAGTAACCGCCCCCCTGTCCAGACCCTCCCCTAGGAGGGTCCCCTGAATCTTCCCAACCCTTTCCCTATGGTACTTAAGGGCTTACCTGGGTGAAGGTCCCTAGATTTATCGTAGGCAAAGATTAAGAACTGAAACCATGCACTTCTACCGTCTGGGCACTCTCGACTTCGCTGGACTCCGTTTGGGCCTGACTTCGTCTCCCTTCCAGTCTGCTGCATTGTCTGTGCCTATGTATCATACAGGAACCTTCCAAGGCCTGTGAAGCATCAAAGACAACCAAAGTAATCTCCCTTGGAGTGAAGGAGTCACTCCCCTGCATTCGCAGGCACGGCAACGAAGACGACCGGTCAGCAGATCCCGAGCTCCTACGGACTCCATGGGCTCTGCAACACAGGTGGTGGTTTTCCTCAGCTCCCGAAGCCTGCTCTACTGTTTTACCAAGTTTGAGGCCAGTAGTCCTTGTGGGGGATGCAATAACCAAACCCCTGGGTAACGCATCCCCTTTGCAGTTGCAAAGGCTTGTTGACATCTTTGCAAGAAGATCTCTGGGCTCCAAGTAGCCCCAACCTCGAGCACCTCCAGTGACTAGAATCTTTGGCCACACCGCATCGTGTGCATCGTGGCCTGCATCTTTTGGTGCGCTGCTTGAGGTCCTCTCGCGACTCCTGTGCCTTTGGCCTGTGGGTCCATTTGAGGGTCAATTTTGTTTTTCTTGGGCTCCCCTGCTTGTGGTGAGTCTCCTGGACCTTGCTTGTTCCAACCGTGCACCTTCTTGACTTCCTGCGTGGGTTGCATTTGCCAAGACTTGTTGGTGCTCCCGGCGGACACCGACCCCTCAGCACTCGACATCCTTTATGGGACAGCTTGTATCCGGGTCCTGGTCATCCTCAGCATCACCTTGTCCTCGTAGCTGCAGAGTCAAGGTCACCGTCATCTTTCCTGAAGCACCCGACATCGGAGGGCATCCATCTTTCAAGTCTCCTGGTCACTCCCGAGTGACATAGACTCTGTCCCCACTGCTTTGAGTCACTCCTCTTCAAGAATCCACATTTGGATTCTTCTGGACACTTTCTCCTCTTCTAGCAGTGGGACTTTCCTGAAGTCCTCCATTGGGTTCGACGGCGGTGTCCGACGCCACTTCAAACCTATGCACCCGGCTCCCGTGGGATAGGTAACTTGGGTACCACAGTATCCAGGGGTGGGGTGACTCTCCAACCTTCTGTCTTCTACGGGGTTTCTTCAGGGTCCACCGGGAAAGGTCCCTAATCTTTAAAAATCCAACGGCGACTTGCACATAGACTTGTACGGAGCACACGGTCGTGTTCACACACTGCACACACGCTCCGTGGAGTCCCTATCTACTTACCTTGGGTGGTTCTGTGGGTCCCCAGCAATTCTACATCCTCTCGACATTGTCCTGACTCGAGTCGTGGTTCTTATACCACTTTTTTAGTATATGGTTCGGTCTCCCCCTGGGGCCCGCTGTGTATTAGTGCTATTTACTGTGATTTCTTTGCTAGAGTATTCTGTGCTTTGTG
Source organism: Calotriton arnoldi (assembly GCA_963921515.1). Taxonomy (NCBI): domain Eukaryota; kingdom Metazoa; phylum Chordata; class Amphibia; order Caudata; family Salamandridae; genus Calotriton; species Calotriton arnoldi. The sequence continues at coordinate 790,763 of CAWUFW010001916.1, forward strand.
TCTATCTCCATGTAGGAGATACTTTAACGTAATAGATAGTGTTATATAATAAATACATATTTTCATAAATACCATACGTAGTTCTTTTTCATTTAATCTACACTATAAGTTTGCATTCTGGTAAAACAAGCTGCTTTACACTCCTTCAAGACTAAGCCTGAAAGCTGCTCTCCACAGCTACCACTTGGATAACTTTCTAAGGTTTTCTGAGACCTCTTAAATCACCATAAGGGTTGTCTGGACTGATGCAAGGTGCCCACTTACATTAGTGGACATCATATACCAGGCCAGCCTCTCACAGCATAGAAGGAAGATCCTGGGGGAAAAAAAAACACTTTTCCTCCAGGGAAAAAAGTTAAATGAAAGGTGAGGGGGAGCATGATGGGAGACGGAGCAGAATGATGGTGCAGTGTTTACCCTTAACCCGACACAACTTCTAAATGAAGAGAAAAGAGAGGGGGAGGAGAAGACTCAGGACAACAATAGGTTAATAGGTGGTAAGGAGGACTGCACTGGGGGTAAAACTACATAATGCTATTTTAAATAAAAAGAACTATCAATCATAAATATTTACTTTAAAGAGTCGACATTTATGTATTTCTCGCAGAAAAATTAGCTGTGTTACCAGCTCGCCCTCTGAAGTCTGATTGGTACTCCACATGCCAGCTTCAGAATAATGAACCTGTTGGGGTCAGTCATATGAGCAGGATAAAGTTGTCAGCAAGACAGTTAGGGTGTTCACTGCATTCTTGAAGTCAAGGAAGTGCTACACACGCCAAAAGAAGTGAATGTTCACTGTCATACCAGAGGCTGGAAGCTTTAATCACAAGCAGAAAATAGATCAAATGAGACGAGATGATGCACCAAGAAGTGCCCCAGAAGAGCTGGTCCACATATTGGAGGTTTAGGACAAGAAATCGGAATAGTGCTCACATGAATGGGAGTGAATGCTTATAAATCCCAAGCACAGTGAAAGGGGATGTCTTCTTGCTGTGCCAAAGCCATGCTGAAGCTCAACCCTTCTAGGTGGAATTGCTGTCCCTCCATTTTTATGATCTCCTGTTTGAATCCCAACTTGCAACTTTGCAGTAAAGTTATCTCCCACTTCCCATCTACTCCTGTCTTGTGAACCTCTAGAACGTGCACATGCCTAGGATGCCCCTTGCTGAAATTTGCAACTTCCCCATTTTTATCACTCTTATAGAATAAATTCTCTCACACCACTTGTATTTTTGTATATTTACATTTGATAGGCATGGATTTAATAGTAATTCATAAGAGGAGATATATCACAGAAGAGTCTTCTCAAGTAAAGTCTGCATGATCATCATAGGCGCAAAACCAAGCAATAGTGGAAGAGACCATTTTATATGTTGTTGATGTCCAGTGGCGTAGCTAGGCACTCTGCCGCCCATGGCGGTCCCTAACTTTTGCCGCCGCGCGGAGGGGGGGGGGTTGCTGGCGATGATTTTTGCGGCCGCCGCCGCCCCTAATATGCCACAGGGTAGGTGAAGTATAAGAAGTCTCCATTCACCAGTATGCGGATGAAACCATCCACTGTACAAAAAACTGCTCCTTAAATGACATTCTCATTCTTCCCCTTGTACTTCTCAAACCACTATTTTGGATGCACTAGAACGTCATGAAGCTCAAAGTCATGTTCATTGAGCCCCTTCTCCTGACTTCAAAACGTATGAATGAGTTTGGCTCAAGGCTACTAAACCATCCCGAAGTTTCAGACTCCCCTCCTTCTTGATTTGCCAAAGTGAAATTCTTGGGCTTCAAGCAAAACCCCTTCTTTTGATGGAGCCCCACATAAAAAATTGCTAAACCCAGTCTCACCACTATGTCTTCAAACAAAAATCAAATCTCTACTGCCTGCCTCCCAGTTAGCAAACACACTTTTGGTCTAGACTATGGCAATGCTATTCTTGCTGGTGCACCTCAAGTTTCTCCATTTCAACACACCAACATACTTGACAACCTCCTGAATATTTCTGTAGACAGGGAGGACTAAGAAAAAAAAACTTCTCTTTAAAGTTCAATAATTTAGAAAGGTTCATTAACAGCACCACATCTTTCAGGGAGTTTCAAGTTCCTTTTGGAAATTCATCTGGGCTGATTTGAGTGCCAAAATACCACTTGCAGAAAGAAATGTGCACTTTTATGTTATATGAGGGAGCCTTTCCATATGCATGTCTCTGTGCGCTCTTCCATTTCCAAATCAGTGCATAAATAAAAGCATAAACCATGGTCTCTGTATTGATAAAATGTATTCATGTGTGTCCCTCACAAGAAACCCATGGTCAGGAGTTTCCTGTCTTTGCAACTTTCAGGGTCCTTTTTCTCGAGTCTTTTCTGTGGACCATTCATTAGCTGAACTGTCTTTGTATTTCTGTATTACATAAATGTCATTTTTCTTCGTTTACTTATGCACTTCTCATTCATTAATATGCAGTAAAGTAGGTGTCTTAGATGTATCTTATTGAATGTAGCTTTTGTACTAGAACAGCGTTTCCCAAACTGTAGGTGGTGACCAACAGGTGGGTCATGAGCTGATTTTTGGTGGGCCGCGAGTTGATTTTTTGTGGGTCATGTAAGTCTGAGCTAATAAAAAAGATGCCTTTACATTTTGTATTTATCTTTTCACATTTGTTGTGCTTTAAAGACACAGGTCAAATGTCAGGCTATGTCTTCTGACAAACTGCTGCTTATTCTTTGAACATGGGATCAGTGGTTACTTTACTTTCTCTGACTACAAAGTGAAAGGAGTTCGTAAAGTGAAATATATGACAATCGTACTGGCATGGAGTGTGAAAAGAAAGGTTATAGGATGTTGTTTTTTTGTAATACACAACAAAATGTAAATACCTGTAAATACCTGTACAAAACTGTACACATATTTCAGAATATATCAGCCCTTTTTTTGTAATTCTGAAGTGTGATGGAAACAAACATTTTAATAAGATCAAAATACATCAAAACACTTTACTTGGTGATGTGCAAATGATAAATATTCACTGAAATCTAATTTTCACACATTTTTCATTTGTGTGCTATGTAGTTTTATCAGTACAACTGTATGACTGTGCAAATTTAGTGGCCGTTTCAATGGAAAATGTGCTGTCTTTAAATGACAGTGCACTACCACACAATGCTTACAGTGCTTTTCAAACTTTTTAGAACCCTTACCCAACTTTGGTAATTTACAGCATTCCAACGTTCTGAAAGCACATCTACTATTACATTAAATAAATTTCCCCCACCTAATGTCCTTTAAAGTTAGATGGGCTGTGAAAGTATGTCATTCTAAAAATTGGGTCGTGGTTCTAAAAAGTTTGGGAAGCACTGTACAAGAAAATCATTGGTCTGTGTATTGCTAGTCAAACCCTGTAAGACCATTACACATAACTAAATGTGTGTGACCTTACTGTCTAAAACCCTATAAAAGATAATGTTTTTGAGATACATGCCAGATTTTCTTGAGGTTTTACACTGTGCGGATTGCGCTAATCTCTTTGTTTTTATTTACACATATATTTGGTTACTTGCTTAGAGAGTAGGCACTATGCTAGTCTGCCTATTGATTTATACTTAGTCTTTCTCTGCTTTCTTTGGAGGCAGACTCTATGTCAATCCTCTTGCTGAACTAAACTTGGTTCTGGCTGATAACTTGCTTTGGAGGTTGACCTTATTATGTTAATCCTCTTGCACATTTTGATTATGACTTTCTATTGAGTTTTGAGTAGCTAATTTCCTAACAAACAACTTTTTGTATTCTCTAAGGATCATAATTGTGAATAAACCTTAATGTTTCTGACTCAAAATCTTGGCTTGTTTTCTTCTCTGGCTTGGGTCCAGTCTTACAAAAACTCACAAGGTTTTACAAAGCCTCAAGTAGTCCTAATCCTACCCTTTGACCCTCCTTATTATTATAATTAGAGCATTGACACTATCAGCAAAAAATTGTAAAGCCTGGTGGCTGTCAGGTTATGGTGGCCATCGTTGTTGTTTTCTCTATTCACAAAGGAAACCCCACCAGACCAGGCATTTGTTTCTGAAATTGAAAATAAAATTGCCCTGATGTGCTGGGAACTTTAATGTGTGAGAGCTATATATGAATGTTCCTATCCAAACAAAAAAAATATGCATAGGAGTGTCCATCTTCATTTGGTGCAGTGATTCATGTAGCCTTGTAAGTATACAAAATAGTGAAGGCTGGAATGCTTGAATTAATCTTAGCCACTGGTAATCACTCGGGCCGCATTCCAATCCATCGTTATTTTGTACACCATGCCCCCTCAATTTGGACCCAGCTATATGCAAATCAGTCTTGACCCTGCTCCAATCTGAACAGTTAAGCCTGAACTGCCAAGCCAGGCCCTCCCTGAACCGGAACACAAGCAACCCAGGGCCGGTTTCACCCTAGTTATGGGCTCATCAGCTGGGTACAACTTCAATCCAGTGACACAGTGTGCATGGGACCCACATCTTGGGTTGATTGTGTTGCAGTTCAGGGAGCACTTGGCTTGGCAGTACGAGTTGGGCTGTTCCTATTGCTACTTAAAACCTTTTCCTATAGAACTCAGAAGGAACATGAAGGGAACACAGTTGCACTACACAAAATCTTAAATAACAAAATACATCGCTCATTAAGAAACCTTTATTGTGAGTGTTCCTAAAGCAGTTGTTTCTTTTCTGAAATTGCTTTAATGACCAATTTGTACTTAGGCAATTGCAAGGGTGTCAGGGCGTGCCCCTGTGCACACACTTTGTTCCCAGAAGAGCATAGCTATGGCCTCAGCATGCTTATTCCACAGAGCTACATTTACATCAGAAGAGGCAACAGGTTCCCAATGCACAGTCACGATAGGAACTCATACAGCAGTAGGACATCACAAGGGAGAGGTTGTCAACACTTAGAAAGCAAACAATGACAGCCTCATCTACTACTCTTTTCAATATCTTCCAGTTTTCTTTTCACCCACAGTGACAGTGAGCTGGAGAGGCAGGGTGGTAAGGTTTTAAGCAGGTTTATGGCTGCCAATTCTGGTGGTGTCTAAAGATGATGTACAAAGGACTGGGATGGTATTGCTTACATTCCTTGAAGGCAAACTTTGTCAAGAACCCTACCATAGTATCAGTTCATTGTGAGGTAACGCATCATATCAGTCTATAGCGGGTCCCATTGCTAAGGATATTACATTGCTAATATTGGGAGGGTAAGGTGGGTCTTCAGTTATTACCAACTCTGACCAGTTCTTTAAATACTGATGCAGACAATTTTAATAATTGGTTAACCAATGCCTTGGATAGGATTCCCCCCTTGAAATTCAATCTCCAAAAAGGACCAAACCAACTGCTCCTGTGTTAACAACATCTTTAAAGGAAGAAAAAGGCTTTGTAAATATTTGGAGAGAAAAGGAGAAAAAAACTATAATGCTGAAGCGTTGGCGGTCTTAACGCTGCAAACGGAACACCAGTCGTTTGTGGCTCTCCCTGTTGACCGCTTGTTTTTGGAGGAGTACGGGAGTGCTAGAGGGTGAGCCCCCATTCTGGCAGCCAGGAAGAGGATTAAGGATGACAGCGGTGGGAGGCCAGGGTCCCGCAGCGGGGCGGTTTACGCGGCTGCCAGCATGGGGTCTACGCTTTCCTAAGCAAGAAATGCCTTACCCAGGAGACTGGCACCAGGTGGTGACTGGGCACTACGGACGCCTACGCCGAAGCGGTGAGGTCAGTCTTGGCGTACTGATTTTTATGCATCGGTCCCCTTCAACCTTGGTTCATGTGCCTGGTTAGAACTGAATTTTGCTGCTTGACATTTTAAAACATTGAGACTATAGCCCTGTTTATAATTATTTTCTCTTTCGGTGCTGACTCCTACATCAGAAAAAAATATTCTGTTCGTGTAAATCGGCTTTTATATGCCAGCCAAGGGGCCTTATGGGATTGGTAGTCCTGTTGGATTCTGTGCGCATGCTCGTTGGCTGACATTTAGTCGAAAAGTGCACACTGTGTGTACAACTGGGCCCCGAGGTGCGGAGGTCATCAATTTGTTTCCCGGCCCCCTTATGACTGGCTTACTATTGAGGTACTTATACATGGCATGAACTTTTCATTATTTACATAACGGAGTTCACAGAGACTCGAGAATGGTGAAATCGAACATGGCTCGGAAGAGCACTCTGGGCTGAGGCTGCTTTCATTTTGGACAATTCAGTGTAACAGCGGCACTGTTCTTTTTAATGAATTTAACAATTTGTTGTTTTAAGAAAGGCAGAACATGATGAGACTCTGGCGGCACAATTCTAAATTCATAATATTCCCACTATGGCGTGCAACATTTTCTTTAGTTAAATGAATTTACCCATGCATAAGTTAATATGGTGAAATATGTAAACTGGGGATTTGCATTGTGCAATCAATATATTTCATATGATTTACCTGTAACATTGCTCATAATTAATTGAAGAAAGCATGTGTTCACTGCATATGGTTGAAATTTCGTCAGCACAATGAAGAGTATGTTGCCTATGTCTATTTTTGGCTAAAGTGGGAAGGGCTATATATATTGTGAAAATAATGGCGCAAACCAGATTGACAAAGGCTTCGAGCAAGCCGAAATGCGTCTCTCTTATCTCAGGGGTTGAGGGAGGACCTGAGAGAATAAATATTTGCCGTATCTTGACTGGCTTGTGTCCGTGCCTTTTTCCATGGATGCTTCTGTGGAAGTTGGAGTTTGTGTTCATTTGAATTCAGCGTTGGTGGTCTTAATGCTGCAAAAGGAACACCAGTCGTTTGTGGCTCTCCCTGTTGACCGCTTGTTTTTGGAGGAGTACGGGAGTGCTAGAGGGTGAGCCCCCATTCTGGCAGCCAGGAAGAGGATTAAGGATGACAGCGGTGGGAGGCCAGGGTCCCGCAGCGGGGCGGTTTACGCGACTGCCAGCACGGGGTCTATGCTTTCCTAAGCAAGAAATGCCTTACCCAGGAGACTAGCACCAGGTGGTGACTGGGCAATGCGGACGCCTACGCCGAAGCGGTGAGGTCAGTCTTGGCGTACTGATTTTTATGCATTGGTCCCCTTCAACCTTGGTTCATGTGCCTGGTTAGAACTGAATTTTGCTGCTTGACATTTTAAAACATTGAGACTATAGCCTCTGCCCTGTTTATAATTATTTTCTCTTTCGGTGCTGACTCCTACATCAGAAGAAAATATTCTGTTCCTGTAAATCGGCTTTTATATGCCAGCCAAGGGCCCTTATGGGATTGGTAGTCCTGTTGGATTCTGTGCGCATGCTCGTTGGCTGACACTTAGTCGAAAAGTGCACACTGTGTGTACAACTGGGCCCTGAGGTGCGGAGGTCATCAATTTGTTTCCCGGCCCCCTTATGACTGGCTTACTATTGAGGTACTTATACACGGCATGAACCTTTCATTATTTACATAACGGAGTTCACAGAGACTCGAGAATGGTGAAATCGTACATGGCTCGGAGGAGCACTCTGGGCTGAGGCTGCTTTCATTTTGGACAATTCAGTGTAACAGCAGCACTGTTCTTTTTAATGAATTTAACAATTTGTTGTTTTAAGAAAGGCAGAACATGATGAGACTCTGGCGGCACAATTCTAAATTCATAATATTCCCACTATGGCGTGCGACATTTTCTTTAGTTAAATGAATTTACCCATGCATAAGTTAATATGGTGAAATATGTAAACCGGGGATTTGCATTGTGGAATCAATATATTTCATATGATTTACCTGTAACATTGCTGATACTTAATTGAAGAAAGCATGTGTTCACTCCAAAGGGTTGAAATTTTGTCAGCGCAATGAAGAGTATGTTGCCTATGTCTATTTTTGGCTAAAGTGGGAAGGGCTATATATATTGTGAAAATAATGGCGCCAACCAGATTGACAAAGGCTTCGAGCAAGCCGAAACGCGTCTCTCTTATCTCAGAGGTTGAGGGAGGACCTGAGAGAATAAATATTTGCCGTATCTTGACTGGCTTGTGTCCGTGCCTTTTTCCATGGATGCCTCTGTGGAAGTTGGAGTTTGTGTTCATATATATATATATATATATTCACTTAAAAAACCATAGGTTTCAGGGGCGTTATAGTTAGTTGGACATTTCACTCGTACAAAACCATAGAAATTCCCCCGTTATAGTTAGTTCAGCTAACTATAACTCGCGCGCCCGCAATGCACTGCTGATGATGTCACATATTACATCACTCATGACATGGTCAGTGACATCACTCATGACATCACTGATGACATCTCAAATGACATCACTGATGACATCACTGATGCCATCATCCTTGTGATAGAGTGGCAGACCTCCTCTCACCCTAATAAAACCTTTGATACACACACTCAAAAATACAAACTAACATTTTCAAAACAATGGACATACCAATACCAGTTTCAACACACCTATTCAGTAATTCCAAGATCTACACACACATCCACTCATTCACCAACAGTCCCTATTCAGTCACTCATACATGTACTCACTCATCATATGTACTCATACACCTATACATCCTGTTACACACCGCCACTCATCCATAGAGTTACTCACACACATAGTCACACATGCAAACAAAGTATCAAACATCCATTTACTTGCATATACAGTTATACACACACTACCACACTTACTTCTACAGAAACTTACACATACTTACTCTCTTAAACAATCACTTATAGAAACACCTACTTATTTGTACAGGAACTCTTCCAATCTCTCACTCTCACATATACTCACTTATATACACCAATACTCACATATACTAGTTTAAAACATATGTAGTTACTCATAAAGACACTAATGAGACAGTCATTCACTCACTAACACACCCATACACATACTCATCCACCTATACAGTCCTGCACACATGCTGTCTTCAACACATACAAACAGTGAGTCACTCATTCATGCATCTATGCACTAAGTAATACCCCCCACCGAACCATACAGACACTCAGACACTCATACTGATACTCAAAAAACCAACTAATAACCCATAAAGACACTCATGTAGCTACTCACCAACTCATGCAGCCACTTATACACAAAGTGAGAGACTGATACAGATATTTTCATATTTAAACATTACTCACTAAACCATGTATTCACTATGATACACTTAGTCAGTTATACAATCAATTTTACAAAAATAAATCATCCATTTAGACACTTATATACCCATGTATTCTTCCATCGACCTTGAGATATACATATATAAAACATATTTAATTTTCAGAAAAACACACATTCACTGGATGATGTCATCAGTGATGTCATCAGTGATGTCATTTGAGATGTCATCAGTGATGTCATGAGTGATGTCACTGACCATGTCATGAGTGATGTAATATGTGACATCATCAGCAGTGCATTGCGGGCGCTGCGAGTTATAGTTAGCTGAACTAACTATAACGGGGGAATTTCTATGGTTTTGTACGAGTGAAATGTCCAACTAACTATAACGCCCCTGAAACCTATGGTTTTTTCAGTGAATTTCTAAGGTTTTTAAATGCTAATTTCTAACTATAACGTGCCTGAAACCTATGGTTTTTTCAGTGAATTTCTAAGGTTTTTTAAATGCTAATTTCTAACTATAACGTGCCTGAAACCTATGTTTTTTTCAGTGAATATATATATATTTATTATACTATGTATACATGTGAAAATGTCTCGGTCCCCTGTTTGCCTCGGTGGCACGGAAAAAATGGGTGGAACTGACGTCAGCAGGCCGACGAGGTCCTCTTATGGCTCCGATGACATCATACGGTGTCGCGAGCGGAGCCGTGCTATTATGACGTCCTCGTTGACGTGGGAGAGCTAGGAAAGAATTTCCGTGGAATGCTGGTGCAGAGGATATTCACCTAAGTGTTCAGGCTAGTCCTTTGGGAGCAACTGTTTATGTTGCCACTCCAGAAACCGAAACCAGTGATCCGAGGGCAGAGGCCCTGCAGATGGCACACGAGGTGGGGTGCCCAGTCGTGTGCACCGGCGGGGCAGCAAAGTGACAAGCACCACAACCCACAAAAAAGGTAACGAGGGCACTGAATAACACAGGATCTTCTCTTTGTATCTGGCAGGAACAACAAAGTTAAAATGCCCTAGTACCAAAATGTAGAATTAGTGCTACAACGGTCTTCAAGAGGACCGGCGTTGCCGCTTCTGCCTCCCGTACCCTGGAGCCGGCACATGGGTCACGCGGTACGGTCATACTGCGGTGGGAAGCACACTCGTTGACCTCTCATGGCACTGCTCCACACTTCAGGGAGGACGCTTTCCATTAGCTATGTTTTCTGATGACATGTCGCGCCGGCCCCGTCCAACAACAGAACTCCTTTAGATCCAAACAGACTCTTCCACTCTCTCACCGGAAGTGAAACCAGGCCACGCGGACACTTTCACAATACAACAGCCGGGAATGCACTTTTCGGTAAAAAAACACATTCCTTCCTCCTAATTAATCAAATAAACGTCTCACTGAAGAACAGGGGCCAGCTTCGATCGGTAAACAGCCGTTACAACGACTTTTTTACTTTGCGATACCATTACAACGAATGCATTACCACTCATGCGTTGTACATCACGAAGTTATTACTACGCATTTTTTTAGAACGCATGGTCATTTACCACGCATGCCTTTACAACGAATTTTGTTGTAAAGGTATGTATGGTAAATGACCATGCATTCTAAAAAACATGTAGACGATCCATGTCGTTGTCAGGAAACAGAGGCTGTTCCGTTTCCTCACAACGATGTGCACCGCCCCTCAGAGACGACGTGAAGCAGGAACCACGAGGAGTGAGAGGTAAGGGGGATTGGGCATGGGGTGGGGGTTTCTTTTCTAGGGTTTAGGGTAGTGCAGTGGTGTTTGGGTGGTGTAGGGGTCGTGCTGGGGGTAGTGTTTTAGGGTTTAGGGTAGTGCAGTGGTGTATGGGTAGTGTAGGGGTCATGCTGGGGGTAGTGTTTTATGGTTTAGGGTAGTGCAGTGGTGTTTGGGTAGTGTAGGGGGTTGTGCTGGGGGTAGATTTAGGGTTTAGGGTAGTGCAGTGGTGTTTGGGTAGTGTAGGGAGTCGTGCTGGGGGTAGTGTTTTAGGGTTTAGGGTAGTGCAGTGGTGTTTGGGTAGTGTAGGGGGTTGTGCTGGGGGTAGTGTTTTAGGGTTTATGTTAGTGCAGTGGTGTTTGGGTAGTGTAGGGGGTCGTGCTGGGGTAGTGTTTTAGGGTTTAGGGTAGTGCAGTGGTGTTTGAGTAGTGTAGGGGGTCATGCTGGTGGTAGTGTTTTAGGGTTTAGGGTAGTGCAGTGGTGTTTGTGTAGTGTAGGGGGTCATGCTGGGGGTAGTGTTTTATGGTTTAGGGTAGTGCAGTGGTGTTTGGGTAGTGTAGGGGTTGTGCTGGGGGTAGATTTAGGGTTTAGGGTAGTGCAGTGGTGTTTGGGTAGTGTAGGGAGTCGTGCTGGGGGTAGTGTTTTAGGGTTTAGGGTAGTGCAGTGGTGTTTGGGTAGTGTAGGGGGTTGTGCTGGGGGTAGTGTTTTAGGGTTTATGTTAGTGCAGTGGTGTTTGGGTAGTGTAGGGGTAGTGCTGGGGTAGTGTTTTAGGGTTTAGGGTAGTGCAGTGGTGTTTGTGTAGTGTAGGGGTAGTGCTGGGGGTAGTGTTTTAGGGTTTAGGGTAGTGCAGTGGTGTTTGGGTAGTGTAGGGGTTCATGCTGGGGGTAGTGTTTTAGGGTTTAGGGTATGGCAGTGGTGTTTGGGTAGTGTAGGGGGTCGTGCTGGGGGTAGATTTAGGGTTTAGGGTAGTGCAGTGGTGTTTGTGTTGTGAGGGGGCCGTGCTGGGGGTAGTGTTTTAGGGTTTAGAGTAATGCAGTGGTGTTTGTATAGTGTACGGGGGTTTAGGGTAGTGCAGTGGTGTTTGTGTAGTGTAGGGGGTCATGCTGGGGGTTGTGTTTTAGGGTTTAGGGTAGTGCAGTGGTGTTTGTGTAGTGTAGGGGGTAGTGTTTTAGGGTTTAGGGTAGTGCAGTGGTGTTTGTGTAGTGTAGGGGGTCATGCTGTGGGTAGTGTTTTAGGGTTTAGGGTAGTGCAGTCGTGTTTGTGTAGTGTAGGGGGTCGTGTTTTAGGGTATAGGGTAGTGCAGTGGTGTTTGGGTAGTGTAGGGGGTCATGCTGGTGTTAGTGTTTTAGGGTTTAGGGTAATGCAGTGGTGTTTGGGTAGTGTAGGGGGTCGTGCTGGGGGTAGTGTTTTAGGGTTTAGGGTAGTGCAGTGGTGTTTGTGTACTTTGGGAGGTCATGCTGGGGGTAGATTTAGGGTTTAGTGTAGTGCAGTGGTGTTTGGGTAGTGTAGGGAGTCGTGCTGGGGGTAGTGTTTTAGGGTAGTCCAGTGGTGTTTGTGTAGTGTAGGGAGTTGTGCTGGGGGTAGTGTTTTAGGGTTTAGGGTAGTGCAGTGGTGTTTGGGTAGTGTAGGGGGTCGTGCTGGGGGTAGTGTTTTGGGGTTTATGGTAGTGCAGTGGTGTTTGTGTAGTGTAGGGGGTCATGCTGGGGGTAGTGTTTTAGGGTTTAGGGTAGTGCAGTGGTGTTTGGGTAGTGTAGGAGGTAGTGCTGGAGTAGTGTTTTGGGTTTACGGTAGTGCAGTGGTGTTTGTGTAGTGTAGGGGGTCGTGCTGGGGGTAGTGTTTTAGGGTTTAGGGTAGTGCAGTGGTGTTTGTGTATTGTAGGGGGTAGTGTTTTAGGGTTTAGGGTAGTGCAGTGGTGTTTGTGTACTGTAGGGGTTGTGCTGGGTTCTAGTGTTTTAGGGTTTAGGGTAGTGCAGTGGTGTTTGTGTAGTGTAGGGGTCGTGTTTTAGGGTTTAGGGTCGTGCAGTGGTGTTTTGGTAGTGTAGGGGGTCGTGCTGGGGGTTGTGTTTTTGGGTTTAGGGTAGTGCAGTTGTGTTTGGGTAGTGAAGGGGGTCGTGCTGGGGGTAGTGTTTTAGGGTTTAGGGTAGTGCAGTTGTGTTTAGGTAGTGAAGGGTGTCGTGCTGGGGGTAGTGTTTTAGGGTTTAGGGTAGTGCAGTGGTGTTTGTGTAGTGTAGGGGGTCATGCTGGGGTAGATTTAGGGTTTAGGGTAGTGCAGTGGTGTTTGTATCGTGTAGGGGGTCGTGCTGGGGGTAGTGTTTTAGGGTTTAAGGCAGTGCAGTGGTGTTTATGTAGTGAAGGGGTCGTGCTGGGGTTAGTGTTTTAGTGTTTAGGGTAGTGCAGTGGTGTTTGTGTAATGTAGGGGGTTGTGCTGTGGGTAGATTTAGGGTTTAGGGTAGTGCAGTGATGTTTGGGTAGTGTAGGGAGTCGTGTTGGTGGTAGTGTTTTAGGGTTTAGGGTAGTGCAGTTATGTTTGGGTAGTGTAGGGTGTCGTGCTGGGGGTAGTGTTTTAGGGTTTAGGGTAGTGCAGTGGTGTTTGGGTAGTGGAGGGGGTACTGTTTTAGGGTTTAGGGTAGTGCCCAACCAGCCACAATATCCGTGGACAAAGGGGATCCTGACTCTTTGGAACGCTCCGTCAATTGAATAATTTGGGTCAAGGGCCCTACCACGTCCAAGACCTATCAATTCCTTTCTTGGGATCCCTCATATACTTGGAGAAAAAGGTACATAGTTTCTCATCAATTTCAGGCGTGTGTGCCACCTTCCCCTTCAGTGAGGGCCTGGGGCATTCTCCCCTCATCCTATTCCTGACCTCCCTTTCAAGGGGTTGATGGATTTTCCCCACGACATACTCTGCCACTTTGGCGTCAGGTGTCCACTCCGCCGACCTAGGATGGTAAATATGGGTAGGCTCGAACATGTCCGAGTGGACCCCGTCCCCAACCGGGGACTGAGAGGAGTGGGACTCTGGACGCCAGGGATGCCCCGAGTCCTTATCATCCTCGGAGGAGAAATCGTCCTCCGATACACCCTCTCCCTCTAAGGGAAACCCGCCGTCGGGGTCTACAATAGTGGTGACAGTGTCGCAATTTTCTCCGGGCCCCTCCTCCTCCCGGCAGGGTGCATGTTTTAGCATTCGCGCACTCTTGAGGAAGGTCTCCGTAAGTTTATCAAATCCTTCCAAGTGCCCCGCGTTATGCTTAACGGCCCTTTTATTCCCCATCTGGGAGCTACTGGGACCCGCCACCACCAGATCTGTGTACTGAACACCCCAGGGATGCTTTTAGCCAGCTTATCAACCTGATCCCTAAGAGGAGCCAGCGCCCTAGAAATAGCCAGAGAGAGGGCTTGGTCCACTGCTGGAGGGAGAAGTTGGGGGCCATTCCTCCTCCACTTCCTGGTAGGAGGAGTAAAAATGGTCTTCTGGAGAAGACATGATAGCAGAGGGTGTGAGCACAGAACAAATGCCCTTAAACTCCTTAAGGCAGCCCCTCGCCGGTGCTCCAACAGCTGGGCTTTCCCGAAGCTGTTATAAGAATAGACTGAGGCGCAATACCAATTACCACCACCAGGTGGCGCTGGTCACTAACGTGGCCGTGTGGGGAAATCACCGCGTAGCGGTGTCAAAATTAGGCGAGGGTTGGTCGGGAATCAAACGGACACTAAAAGAGTGACCGGATTCCCAAACGCGCGTAAAGACCAGCGGGAGCGCTCGACGGAGCTGCCTCGCTCAGACCAGACGCGCCTGACAGGATCTCACCGCGCGCAGAGCACACAGCGGGAGAAACTGCGAGGGGGAGAACGCGCTCGGGCAAGAGCCTGCTGCGCAGTGAATATGAAACAATACCAAGGCAATAATGCTAATAACGTGCACAAAACCGCTACACAAACAGCAACAACGTCAGATTAAGCCAAGAATGTAAGGAATGCACTTAACTGACGAGCAGTGAAGAAAGAGGAAGCGGAAGGGACGTCACGATATTATATACGATGGACTGTGATATGATTGGACTATAGTTGCCTTGGAGACTACCCCCATAATGGTTCATGGGTTGTGTAGTCTTTTGTTTAATGATTGTTGTGTTACATTTTCTTTGAACTGCTATGCAAATAAAGTGAGGAAAGATATGCATAATCCTCGCCTCCGTCCTGCCATAGAATTCATTAAACTTTATTTGCTCTGATTTAGAAACATAGATCATAAAAGTGTACATAAAAACAGTAAATCCTCTTTCCTAATACAATACAATGAGAATTAATTAAAACCAGTAGGTAAAAACGGGTGTTACAAAGCCCGGTTCAGAGCAACTTCAGGTTAACAGAATCGTAAAGTTCAATGTTTCGCAAGATCAATCTCATGTACTTCGTGCAAAATACGCAATAAGGGGTCCAAGTAAGATGTAACGCTCCAATACCTGACCAGTTTGCACTATATAAAACTGCAGAAAAACTAAAAATAAAAAGTGTTTTGCACACTTCTGTCATTGGGCTATATGTGGGCTACATCTGGGTGATATTTGTGCTACATTTGGGCTCTTTTTTCTCTGGTGGCCATCTTGGGAGACTTATTTGTTATGAAGTTTCCTAATTTCGTCATTTACTGCAGTCTCCTCAGTAGGAAATGCTTTCAGTTTTTTACTTTGATTCCATCAAGAAGGCATTCAGATGTGTCACACATTTGCCATAAATTCAGAATGTTAGCACTCTAGTTGTTCATTAGATCACTGTAGTAAAGCTACTGCTCACCAGGGAGTTAACTGGAAGTCTACTGCTGGTATTGAAAGTGATTGTTTCAGTCTGCATGTCAGAATTTTCTAATGAAATAGAAGAGGATTTGAGATCTCACTTAAAACATGCCCTAAATTTTCTTTCTGCAGCACTAACCATAATTTCTATGGCAAAATGAACCCCCTCATTTTGTTCCTTTTTAAATTAAATGTTTTAAGTGTTACCAGTTTATTCCAATCAAGATGGCTTCAGGTGTGCCATACTTTTGTCATAAGTAAGACTGTTAGTGCTCTAGTTGTTCTTTAGAACACTCTGGGAAGCTGCAGTAGAACACAAAGGCATCAACTGACAGGCTGCTCCTGTTGAAATATAACAGGAAGATATTTGAGATCTCACTTAAAACATGTCCTAATTTTTCTTTCTACAGCACTAACCATAATTTCTATGACAAAATGAACCCCCTCATTTTGTTCCTTTTTGAATTAAATGTTTTAAGAGTTACCAGTTTATTCCAATCAAGATGGCTTCAGGTGTGCCATAATTTTGTCATAAGTAAGACTGTTAGCGCTCTAGTTGTTCTTTAGAACACTCTGGGAAGCTGCAGTAGAACACAAAGGCATCAACTGACAGGCTGCTCCTGTTGAAATATAACAGGAAAATATTTGAGATCACACTTGAAACATGTCCTAATTTTTCTTTCTACAGCACTAACCATAATTTCTATGACAAAATGAACCCCATCATTTTGTTCCTTTTAAATTAAATGTTTTAAGTGTTACCAGTTTATTCCAATCAAGATGGCTTCAGGTGTGCCATACTTTTGTCATAAGTAAGGCTGTTAGCACTCTAGTTGTTCTTTAGAACACTCTGGGAAGCTGCAGTAGAACACAAAGGCATCAACTGACAGGCTGCTCCTGTTGAAATATAACAGGAAGATATTTGAGATCACACTTGAAACATGTCCTAATTTTTCTTTCTACAGCACTAACCATAATTTCTATGACAAAATGAACCCCATCATTTTGTTCCTTTTTAAATTAAATGTTTTAAGTGTTACCAGTTTATTCCAATCAAGATGGCTTCAGGTGTGCCATACTTTTGTCATAAGTAAGGCTGTTAGCACTCTAGTTGTTCTTTAGAACACTCTGGGAAGCTGCAGTAGAACACAAAGGAATCAACTGACAGTCTCTGCCCTTGTTGGATGTACATGTTTTACTGAGAATGTCAGACTTCATTCTCACATGACTGAGAAAGATAATGTGAATTTACAGAAAATATGCTCTCATTTTAGCTTCTGGAGCACCTTCCAAAACTGTATGGGACAAGCATGTGAAAATAGTTTTCTCTCAAACATGATTCATGATATCCCAGCAGAAGGTTTTTCACAGGGTACAATCACCTTAGAACGCACCACAATTCCTGAAATTAGTATGGTACCATCAACAAATGAATTCTAATGTAACTAAAGTCTGTTATCACCCTTTATAGTTCTCCTTTTGGTAACCCTCAAAATCTTCGATTCACTACAATGCATTTCAATGGGGTACTATCATTTATATTGGTCCCAAGATGGCTGCCAGCAATTCCAGGATAAAGTGCTGACAGCCAATCAGATCTCACGATGACATGTGTGGTTAGGCTCCGCCCAGATATCGATATGTTTTCTCTTTCAAATTTCTCAGGAACTACTGAACGGATTTACACCATTTAACAAAAAGGGTTCTTTCTGAACCAAGAACTACCTCTTTGCCAAATTTGGTGTAATTCCGTTCAGCAGTTCGGGCTGTAGCCGTGTCTAAAGTTTCCTATGGAAAATTGCATGGGGAAAACATGTTTTGGGACCCCCTTTTTTTCTCGGCCCCCGCTTGCCGGATCACCCCGAAACTTTCAGGATAGGAGCAGACCGGAGCGCCCCACGAGTTTTGAAAATTTCGCAAAGATTCATCAACCGGCGCCAAAGTTATTGGAAATAGGTCCTAACTATAACTACCTACTGGCGACCGCCAGTAGGTAATATATATATATATATATATATATATATATATATATATATATATATCAGTATTGTGGAATTTTCGTAAAATCAATACGCAAGGCACAAAGTGAATATTTCTCTGCGTAGATCTCATCAGCTTTTAGTACCTCACATGAACTATCAAAATTAGTTCAATCCTTTATATTAACTAATGCCCTAGAAAGTAAAGTTAATCTTTTGTCTAACTATTTTCATGAAAACGTTCATATCTTTAATTCAAATTTTATTGAGAAAGCCTCTCCTTCTGATTCAATAGACTTGAAGAGAGACTTTGGCCCCATATTAGCGAATTTTAATGCTACATCCCTAGAACAATCAGCAAAGGAATTAAACAAATGTAAATCTGGATCCCCATTGTATCCTTGCCCCCACACATTCTGAGTCTAATATCTGCCACAATTAATAATATTTGAAATTATGTTTTTAATAACTCTCTAAAAACTGCCATTGTAGTAGCTAGTTGGAAGAAGGCACTATTACTTCATTGCTGAAGAAGCGTAAAGCAGATCCTACCAAACTGAGCAATATCAGCCCAATCTCACTATTGCCAGCAATTTCCAAGATTTTGGAAATGTTTGTTACCCAGCAATTGTCTGATTATCTTGAATCAAATAATCTTTTACATGATTCACAATCATGATTTCGTCCCAGCTTCAACAATGAGTCTGCCGTACTTGAAGTAACTGAATTAATTGAAGGCAATATAGATTACACTACTTCAGCTATGGTTGTTTTTTTGGACCTGTCTGCAGCATTTTATACAGTGTCACATCCAATTCTGCTAGGTAGATTGAGGGAGGTGGGGATCCAAAGACAGGTTTTGCCTGGATAGAATTTTATTTGAAGGACAGGACCACCTCCCTCCTTTTACTTCCACTGCTAAACCACTCTATTATGGGGTCCCACAGGATCTTCATTGAGCTCAACAATATTAAATAGCTATCTCGAACCACTGGCCAAACTGGTAGAGACTTGGGGTATAAAAGTGATTTCAATTGCTTCTGTCATTTCATGAAGACATTTGTGAAGCCTTGACAACCTTTAAACAGTGTAAACAAAAAGTAAGGGGGGGGGCTAAGAACCAATGAAGGTCCAGTAACCAGGCTCCAAAATCATTGATATAACAAACTAGGAGGTACTGCTCCTATCAGGAAAGGAAGGTAAGAATGGACTGAGAGGAAGGAATCCTAGGGATTACTTCTTGGTGCCCTCACACATCCCTGGGGATGTATTGCTTCATCATCAGGCGTGCTCCTCGTAGGTCCAGCGCTGCAATGCCCTAAGGGCCTCATGGACAATATCTATCTCAAACCACTGGCCAAACTGGTAAAGTCTTGGGGTATAAAAGTGATTTCCTATGCGGACGATACCCAATTGCTTCTGTCATTTCATGAAGACATTTGTGAAGTCTTGACATCTTTTATACAGTGCCTGAGTGGTGTATCTGAATGGATGGACAAAAGCTGTTTTAAATTAAATTCAGATAAGACTGAAATTCTTTTTTTTGGAACAAAAATGCCCCCCAGAAGATACTTAAATGGCGGCCTAAAGAATTTGGGCTTGCACCTACGCCTTCTCCTCTAGTAAGAAATCTTAGCATCAAATTTTAATGCAAATTATCATCTGCACCTCAAATTAAAAATATTTCATCTACTTGTTTATGAAACTCAGATCTATTAAAACAATGCTTCATCCCGTTCCGGACAACACCCAGAAGACCATTGTCCATACAGTAGTTACATCGAGACTGGACTATGCTAACATTCTGTACCTGGGACTTCTGGCGTACTTGATTCACATTCTCTTGATTGTCCAGAATGCAGCAGCTAGACTAATTTTAAGAATTCCTTTTCGTCAATCAGTCACTCCACATTTGAAACATTTACATTGGCTTTCAGTCTCTAAATGCATTTAATTTAAAGCTTTAGTCTTCACCTACAGAGATTTTTTTCAGAAAGGTCCTGTTTATATTAGGAAAAGACTTGAGTCTTACCAACAATATAGATCGCTCAGATCCAACAACCTTCTGTTGTTACAGGTTCCCAAAATATGCAAGGCCAGAACTGGTGGTAGATCCTTTGCCTACCTCGCTGCCAAAGTCTGGAATTATCCTCCCATAGCCTTGCGGAAGGCTCCTCGGTATCCATTAGCTTCCCAATTGATGTCTTACACTTAGGTGACAAGGATACTTATTATACAGAGCGCGGTGACGCCTCTGAGAAGTTGTTGCATGCTATATAAGTGGTTCATTATTATTATTAATGTTGAACAAAGTCTCACCTTCAACCCCTGGTTCTCATGTAAAATCAATTGACCAAGGTTTTGCGCATGAAGGGACGTTTACATGTTGGAATTCAGTGAGTGCATGATCCCTACGGTACACCACAGTTGATCATTTAGCTTTCTTTACTCACTTCAAGGTTAAGATTGTTTAGTAAGATCACTCCATTGGCATGTTGGTTCTAGCAATATTCCAGTTTTCAAGAGATCATAGAGTTTACATGGGGTTTCCTTCTGTTAGCTGTGTCATAGTGGAAGCTGGAGTCTCCTTGTTACACTGTAATGATGTGTTGAAGTTGCGACTGTTCAAAATCCTGTTATAGCTGGTATCTTCTGTACATTTCCTTGAGTTACTTCACTCCCACAGCATTTCAGTTTCACCCCAACTGACAAGCTTCAAATAGGACTAATCACATTTGTGGTTTGAGAAGAACTTTGTGAGATCTGACTTTCAAACACCTGCTGCTGTCTGTAATTAGTGACATCATCCTCATTTCAGGTAGTGATGTTGTCCTATGTCTTGTTATTAGCAGTTGTATAGCACACTTGTACCATTTGTAAGGCACCATGGTTTAGCTTTAAGATTTGAATCTTTCAGTGGTTTATGATGAGCACAGATCTGTTCGTTAAATGTCTTATTTGGTAATGATTCTTTCTCGTTAGAGCTAGAGGAAAATGAGCTTGATCCAGCTAGGGGTCTTTTTATAGTATTGTGTACGTAGATGAATGTGAGGAGGAACTTTGACTGTCCAATACAAATGTGTTCCGCAAAGACAACTCTAGCCAACTATATAGGTATGACAACATGTTGTGTCCATGAGGATATGTTTTTGTAGTTTTAGTACTACTTGGCCTGTCCGCTGTGTTTGAGACTGTCAACCATGACATCCTGATTGCCAGATTGGATGAGTTAGGGGTTAAGGGAAGAGCTTCACAATGTCTGGCCTCATTTCTAGAAGGAAGGTCGCAAGTGATTCATCTAGATCCTTTTCGCTCCTCTTTTAGAAAAGTTAAGCAGGGAGTTTCTCATGGCTCCTCTCTCAGTCCAACATTATTTAATGTATATCTAAGATCACTGGCCAAGCTAATTAGATCTCATGGCATGAAACTGGTGAATTATGCGGATGATACACAATTAATTCTCACACTCCCCAATGGGTTCTTTTCATGACTGCATGCAAGACATCTTACAGTGGTTTCGAGCCAACTCCCTTAAATTCAACGGAGATAAGACCGAGGTAATGAGCTGCTCTTAGGGTCCCATTTTACAGCCTCTGGCGGCAGAGTTTTGGCCGTCGGAGGATAATTCAGCTCTGATAATTGTGACATCTGTTAGAAATCTGGGAGTCTACCTTGGTAACGATCTATCAGTTTTTTTCACTCATGTTAATAAACTATTCTCTACTTATTTTGGACTAATTAGGGCACTTCGTAAAATACTACCACTATTACCAACTCATCTTCACCCTCTTGTAGTACAAAGCATTATCCTGAGCAGACTGAATTACAGTGACGTTTTGTTTCTAGGTTTACCAGGATATCTTGTTCGGGGCCTGCATCTTATACAGGCTGCGGCAGCAAAACATGCAGTTTCATTGCCTCATAACTCTTCTACCTCAGTGTCCTTGGACTCCCACCACTGACTTCCAGTAGCCAAGCGAATTCAGTTGAAGCCAATGTGCATAGTGGACACAGCCTTCCATCATACTTGATCTCACCAGCTCCATCATAAATTACAACACTACATACCCCCTAGATCGCTGCACTCAGTCAATGCTAATTTGCAAAAGGTTCCCAAGTTCAAGAATGCCCAAGCTGGAGGTATAGTGTTTTCTGTGCAGGCAGCTGCCGAATGTCTTCTACTTTCTCAGTAGGAACTGTGCATTTGTTGGACAACATAAACGTTGGGATGGTGCCAGACTGATTCTATGCACCCCCTCAGGATATGTTGGCATATGGTCCTGCTAGCTCACAATGCAACCATAAGTACCCCTGATTCTAGGAAGGTAATAAATGGATTGTGCAACCTCAGAACATGACATTGCTGACTCCCCAAGGAATCATGGTAACAGATCTAGAACCCTTTCGCTCAGTCACTCATGCATACCAAAAGAGATATACAAGAAATACACAAGTAAGTGTTTCATATTTATTGAAGCATTGCGATTCTTATATAAACGATGAGTGCTGCAACGATTAATAGACAGAAACAAATGAGAGTTATTAGCATCACGAGAACAGTGAAAAGGATATACAATTCTCCCATTGTGCTAAAGCAGTGTGTATATATGCTGTCATATAAGTACTGTGTATAGTGTACTCCGACCCATGCGCTCCCTAATCTAGTTGCCTATGGCGGGTGATCTGCCAAAATCCCCTAATTGATGATTTGACTCCCCATCACCTGAGGGTAAGTGTCTTCAGGGGCCCATCTTGGGCAGAAGTTGGACATCCCTCCTCGCAGAGGGAAACAGGAACAGCTGGGCTGGAATTTCGACAAGCAGCGACCTTGCATTGATAGCAGAGTGCTCCTCTGATTTCAACATGGTAATGCTCATATTTATATATTAAAACAGATCCATGCTACAGTAGTGAGACCTCAGCCAGGCGGTCGTCGTTTATCCTCTTATGACAGCTATGTCACCTACAGGACGATCAGCAAACAACAACATTTGCGCAGTGAATTTTATCCCTTGTACTAAATGTTCAAGGTGTCGTGATAATGTGTCTACATAGTTGAAATGTAAGCAAATGTGGTTTCTAAGAACCATATCCTGCACAGTCACGCAAGCAAATGTGTGTCAAAAGTCAACATGTAGAAAATAAGTCAACTTAAGAAACGTGTGCATGTAAAATGGCAATGTTTCTCCCCTGGCCTAAACAAGCCACGTGACACAGGCAATCTCTGGAACTGTTTGCCAAGTTCACTTCACTCCATCAGTAACCTCCATGCTTTTAGGAAAGCCTTGAATACCTAGCTTTATAACCTCTAGGTCTTTGAACATGTTCATATAGGTCTTTGATAGCTAGCCCCAGGATGCCTGTATAGGTAACAGGTTGCATATTACAAGTAAATTAATTATAATAATATGTGTAATCTATCTCCATCTAAATAGTTCCAAGATGGACGTTGCTGTAGTATGGGGGTGATGCTTAGAGTTGACAGCATATTGCCAACTGTATTGCTTTGCTGCTGGGCTTTGCACCCGAGGATATCTAGCTAGTATGTGCTGTTTGAGAAATGTAACGTGTGTTTGGAACGGTGTTGTATGGAAAGTATTGTTGGCTGGAAAGTGTGGGTGGGAGGCAGTCGGTTGGGATATATTGGGACTTAGTTTGGCGTCTACGATTTTATGTGGATACATGGCTATTCCTTTTCCCTAATGTGAATACAGGCAGTTCTGCTCATGCCTCCACTCTTGGGTGTAATTGCCTGTTAAGGTTCTCCTTTAGAGGTGGGTGCTGTCTAGATAATCAAGCGGGATGTATTCAGTACTGTAGGTCAGGGTGTGTTTCACCAATAGTTTTATTAACTATGAAGTTAAAGTTTTTATGGTGCATAGTGAGATAGAAAGAGCATGTATACCAATGTCATATGCCTAACACTGACCTTGAGACAAAAGTACATCAGTATTCATTATTATGCAGACCGAGAATCACCATTTTGTGGTCAGGATGGCCCCACTATTCGCATTGGCAACTATGAAAAATAATCAGCAAATGTAACAAATAGAGTGGCTGCTTTAAATTGTTACTTTATATAAAACATATCTGCCGTACTCAAAAATGGCAAGTTTAGATGATGAAATGCTAGAATGTGGGCATCCAATGCACTTATTATATAGTGCGATTGCGAGCTAAAAGGCTAAACAGCAGATCCAGCTGGCTCGGGGACGTAGCCGGTCAGTAATATAAAAAATATCAATTTACTGAAGACACTTTAAAAGGTTTCCAGCAACTTCAGGGGCCATTTCTTCATGCATAAGACCACATTTTTGAATAAGCTCAGCTGAATCATCTTTAAACTTCTAGGAAAACCGTTGCAGAAAGTTTATGCGAAAACGCCCCTCAGGAACATCTTTAGTTTCACAGAGGGTGTTGAATTACATGTTGGAAAGGGGCGAAGGCATACATTAATTTATTTATTTCGTAATTGTCTATCGTAGAGAAGTTGGCATGCAGCTACTTCAGCGCATTTTGATCCAAATGCACCTTTCAGAAAAAACAGCAAACACTATGGGGCAGATTTACAAGCCCCTTGCGCCACTTTTGCGTCACTTTTAACATGGGAAAAGTGACGCAAAAGAGGTGCAAGGGCCTTGTAAATCTGCCCCTATGCATTTTGGCCTAAACAGCACCTGTCCGGGCAAGGATTACGGAACACAGGGCACCTCACACCTCCACAGGGGCGGCTCCCCTGTTGGAGCAGAGAAGCGTCGCCCCACTTAAATGCCCCCGAGATTAATTTCTTTTTATTTTTCATCCTCCATCCCGAACAGAGCGTCAGGATGGGGGCAGGCCGCTACTGAATGACAGTTGTAGGGAGGAGGGTAGGCTGTGTATGCAATTGTTTAAAGTGCGCATGTCTTTTTGGCCAGCCGTCTTGTGACGGTCAGCCACACATGCGCACTTTAAATATCTCTAACCCAGCTGTTTTATGACAGCTGGGTTAGAGCAAGTGCAGGCCTCCAGAGCACTGTGGAGCGCTGAGTGAGACCGATCTCTCCAATCAGGGTGCTTCTCTCATGTTGTTAAGAGCAGAGCCCTGATTGGTTAAGGGAGTTTCCTGGAGGCAATGCTGCAGAAGCAACGAGGACATCTGGAGTGAGGAGGTCCTGTCGACTAAGGTAAGGGCTTCCACCTCCCTGTAAATGCCAGCCATCACTGCGCCTCCAATGTAGAGCACCTCCCTCAAACTCCACCCTCTCTGCTCATACACCAGTGCCCCTTCCAACCTCCTATCATGGCAGGAGTGGAAACAAAAGTCAGCCCTGGCAAAAATGTTTTACAGCCTCACACTGCAGGAGGTAATCAGGGCTGAACTGGGAGCCCAAAGCAGTCCTGGCAAATTTTGTCAGACCAACCCCTTCCATGCATAGTTGATTGGAACGGGGTTGCTGCACTACTTCTCTTGGACCTCTCAGCTGCCTTTGACACGGTTGACCATGACACTCTAATACAAAGACTCTATGAAGCCCGCATAGAGGGGACTGCTCTGAAATGGATCACATCCTACCTTCAAAACAGAACTAATGTCATCCATACCCCCCCTTTCTCATCCAAACCATACTTCACAAAAGCAGGGGTCCCTCAAGGCTCGATCATCTCACCCATGCTTTTCAACATCTACATGAGGTCGTTACTGGCACTGATGAATTTCACCTCACATGCTATAACTATGCAGATGACACACAAATACTCCTTAAATTGGAAAGCCCCAAACACATTGGAAACTCACAAATTTTCAGTTGCCTCAGAGTCATTGATCAGTGGATGACATGGAGCCATCTCAAATTGAATGCTTCCAAAACAGAAAAACTCACATGTGGTGACTGGAATAATTATGACTCACTCGCCGCCTGGTCTGACGATCTGGGAACACCCCCTAAAGTGTCCAAGGAAGTAAGAAACCTCGGAATTACCATGGACTCCAAGATACCAATGGATGCCCAAGTAACCAAATTAGCAAGATCAAGCTTCATTACTATAAAAACTCTGCAACGCATCTTTCCTCACCTGGGATTCCCACACAAGGTCCTGGCTACTATGTCTCTTGTTCTGTCTAAACTCGATTCCCCCAATGGCCTCTACCATGGATCATCTTTAACAACTATGAAAAGACTTCAACAGATTCACAAATCGGCTGCCAGACTACTCTTAGATATAAAGTCACAAGGCTGCATCTCCTCTGCCTTCAAGGCCCTACAATGGTTACCGGTTGCCAGAAGATCCACATTCAAGTTGCTTTGTATCACCCACAAAGCGATACCTGGAACAGGGTCACTCTTCGTCAGGAATAAAATCAACAAATACATTCAACAAAGAAACCTACACTCTAGATTGGCATCTCATCTTAAAATCCCACCATACAAGAAAAAAAACATAGGTGGCACGTCCTTCTCTGTTCAAGCAGCCAAAGTCAATCAATCAATCAATCGGAATTTGTAGAGATCAGCTGCTTCACCCATGAGGGTCTGGAGGCGCTGTTGGAAAGTTCTGCCTGTTATCCTATCGGTTGAACATCCATGTCTTGAGGTCCTTCCTGAATTGCTTGAGCGATGGTGAGGGTCTGAGGTGCAGGGGGAGATCGTTCCAGGTCTTGGTCACCAGATGGGAGAAGGAACGGCCTCCATTGTTTGTCTGGCAGATGCGCTGGGTGGCAGCTAGGGACTGGTCTGAGTTTTCTGGTGGGCTGGTGAAAGGTCATGCATTGGTTGAGGCACATAAGTCCTTCATTGTACAATGCCTAGTTTTGATGGGTGAGAAGCTTGTATTGGCATCTCTTCTTGAGTGGTAGCCAGTAGAGTGTCATGAGGTAAGGGGTTATGTGCGTCAGTCTGGGGAGGTCGAGGTTCAGCCTGGCTCAGTGTTCTGCATTGTCTGGAGCTTCTTCATGAGTTGGGCTGTTATTCCTACCTAGAGGGAGTTTCCGTAGTCAAGTCTGCTGGTGTCGAGAGCCTGCGGTGACAGTTTGCCTGGTGTTGGTCAGGAGCCTTCTGAAAACTTTCCTGATCATACAGGAGGAAGCAGGCAGTGAAGACGGTGCTGACTCGCTTCTTCATGGATAGCTGGCTGTTGAGGATGTGTCCTTGCCTTTCCTAAAGATGAGTACTTCTGTTGTGTCGGTTTTTAGTTTGAGTCAGTTGTTCATAAAGTTGGCAACATCTTTCATGCAACTTTGGAACTTGTCTTTGATAGTCTTGGATTGCTAGTGTGAGAGAGAGAATGAGTTGGGTGGCATCGGCGTAGGAGATGATGTTGAGTTCGTGGGTTTTGACGATGTTGGCCAGGGGGTCATGTATGGGTTGAAAAGAGTTGCGCTGAGGGATGAGCCTTGAGGTACCCTACAGGTGATGTTCTTAGGGAGCGAGGAGTAGGGAGGGAGGATGATTTTCTGCGTTCTTCCTGTGAGGTAAGATGCGATCCACTTGAGGCCTGCTCCTTGGATTTCGATCTGGTGGAGTCTGTTGATCAGTGTGTGGTGGGATACAGTGTTGAAAGCTGCTGAGAGGTCAAGGAGGAAGACAGACACTATTTTTCCCTGGGATAGCAGCATTCGGATGTCATCTGTGGCTGCAACTAGAGCTGTCTTGGTGCTGTGGTTTGCTTTGAAGCCGGCTTGGGAAGTGTCCAGGAGGTCTTGGTTATCCGAATGTCTGGGGAGCTGGATGTTGATTGCCTTCTTGATGACCTTGGCTGGGAAGGGGATCAAAGAGATGGGACAGTAGTTTTTCAGTTCTCCTAGGTCCGCAGGTGGCTTCCTCAGCAAAGCTTCACGTCGGCATGTTTCTAGTTCTGAGGGAAGTGGGCTGTAGTGATCGAGGGGTTGAGGACCTTGGTGAGTTCTTTGCTGATGAGTTGATTGCTGAGGTTGAAAGCGTGGTGGGAGCAGTGGTCTGCAGGGGCTCTGGATTGAATGGATCACATGATGGTTGCTGTTTCCTTCTCGGTGAGGGGGATCCACGAGGTGAGCTGGTGTGGGTGGGTGTCAGTCAGCATGAGGTAGTTGATGCTGTCTGCAGCAGGGGGTTGGGGTGCTTAAGTCTTGGTAGATGGTGTTAATTTTGTTGTGGAAAAAGTCAGCCAGGGCGTCGAAGAGATCTTGTGTGGGTGTGATGTTGTTTTCTGTTGCTGATGGGTTTGTGAATTCCTTGGCAATGCTGAAGATTTCCTTGTATTTGCTAGCGCTATCATTTATGCAGGTGACTAGGGCGGTCTTTTTGGTGTTTTTGAGGAGTTGGTGGTAGCGGTTGAGGGCAGCTTTGACGCATATTTTGTCCTCGAGGGTCTTACTGGGGTGCCATCTTTCAGTCTGTCTGCAGTTGCATTTCTGGAATTTTCCTTCTTCTGTGAACCAGTTGGGGTGTCATGTTTGTTTCTTGGGTTTGGTAGGGTTCCTTGTGGTGACTTTGTCTGCGCTTGCTGTGATCCAGGTTGTGAAGTTGTCCACTGCTTGTTCTGTGCCCTCGGTGGTGGTGGGTAGGTGGGAGTTGAGGGCGTTGGTCCAGTGCTGTTCTGATACCTTGGACCAGCTGCGCCATGTGTCACTGGCAGTGGAAGTTGGGGGTGTTGAGGGGTTCCGAGATGATGAAGTGTATACAGTGGTGGTCATTCCAGGTGAGCTCTTCAGTGTGGGTGTATTCTACTCTGTTGCTGGCTGCGAAGCTAGGGTCGAGTGTGTATCCTGTGATATGGGTGGGGTCGGTAACCAGTTGCTAGAGTCTGACATTGGCATACTTTCTAGGAGTTCATCTGTGTTGGTGTCATTGGTGTTCTCAAGGTGAAAGTTAAGGTCTCCTAGGAAGATGTACAGATTTGAGTCGATGGCGATAGGAGCAATGAAGTCGGGGATGGAGTTGCAGAAGGGAGGCCGGGGCCCCGGCGGTCTGTAGGTGAGGGAGCCTCTGATTGTGGTTTTGCTGTTTGTTAGGAGTTGGAAGTTAAGGAGCTCCATTAATGGTTTGTCGTCATCTGCGTTGATTGCTCATTTGAGGGTCTCCTTGTAGATTATGGCTATGACACCGCTGTTTCTATTGGTGCCATCTCAGTGCGTGATCTTATATTCGGCCGGGGTGGCTATGGCGATGTTGGGTTCTGATGCGGGGTTCAGCCAGGTCTCTGTGATAAAGACAGAGTCTGGGGTGTGGGTGGTGATGGTGTACCAGATTTCCGTGGCAAGTTTACTACTATGGAACACTTTACCCCCAAAGATAAGACTCCACGGATAACTACCTTATCTTCAGAAGACCACTCAAGGGTTGTTTCTTCCCCACATAACCACCATACTCAAACATAAAAATACAGCATATCCCTGTGTATGTAAGCACTTATTTGAGCTATATATGTGTACCTAGATATTGGTTCCCTTTGTATAAACGTGTATAATAATTATCTTTATAAATATATACATATTCGTTAGTTCTGGTTAACAAATGTACACATTACTTATGTTTATATTATTCTATGTTTAACATGTATATAGGTCACTGCACAAATAACTAAATTTTTATCATAACTATTTATTTACAATTGCTTCACTATTGAATTGCAAAAAATATATATAAATTATAAAAACAAATAAATTAGCTTAAAGTACAGCAGCACTTGAAAGTCTGAGTTTATAAAATACAACTTAAATCTACATATATTACCTTCCTTATACATATATGCCTTTCATGTACTTATGTATCTTTATTTTTATTACTTTACTTCTAATTCAGCAATTCCAATTCACTACCCCATATCTCACCCAATACCTCTCTCAATATATCCTCTCCTTCCACTCTCTGACTGATCCCAAACCTCATTCTACTACTATGATCCCCAAAATAACCCTTTCTAGACTCTTCCCTCTCTTACCCCTGCTTGCATCATCTCAAACCATTTTTACTATTCAGATCTCCCAAACAAGCCTTTCTAAAACCTTCCCTCTGACTCTACCCCCTCCACCTCCCATTTATTCATCCCAACCCTCCTCCTACTGCTATGATTGCAAAAAAAAACACTTTCTTGACCCTTCCCTCTTCTATCTGTCCACTATTCTTTTCAATTCAACTAATAGACTCACATGTCCACCGCTCAATTTAATTTCATATTTCCCTATACTAATTCCTCACTAATCCTGTTTGGGTTCCAGAGTAGTGTGCTACCCACCAAAAAGCGCTTCAACACCTCATCAGGGGTATCAAGTGCTACATAAATGCCAACCCTTACCTCTTCTATCCCTCAACTATCCTTTATCAATCTAAATAAGAAACTCCCATGTCCACCACTCAAATTAATTTCATATCTTCTGATACTAATTCACCACTAATCTTTTTGGGTTCCCGTGTAGTGTGTTACTTGCCAAAAAGCACTTTGGTGCTTCGTCAAGGGAAGTAAGTGCTATATAAAAGTGAATACAATTACAATGTAAGCTCTTAACGAAGGGGACTGGATTGTCATTGGTGAGGACATCTCTTCCACAGAAAGGTCTTTGACAATGCATTTTAGATGTTTGATTCTTGTGTTCATGAATTTGTCAGCAAGGTGTTACCATTGGCAAAGAGTTTTGTTTTCAAAACGTTTAGTGCTTCATTAACAAAGATCTGTGCATCAACGAAGATGACTGGGTTACATTGATAAGAAGGCATGCAGTGATCACTCTCTGGATGGTGATGTCATGAAACAAGGAAACATAGCCATGAACGAGTAAGACCCCATTGATAACGATGTTAATGAGTGGTGGCTTGCTTGTCAAAGGGGAAGGGGCCATTTATAACAGCAATAGGATTTTTGCCTTTGGAGTTTCATTAGAGGAAGTGCAGTTCAGATGCACAGCCATCATACTTTAATGTCAAGCACAAGTGCTCTCCTGCTTGTTCCCTTTCTGCCTATTTTTTAGGCTTTAGGTCGAGCATTTCTGGTGAATTTTGCTCCAAAAGAATCAGCTTTTTCTGTGCAAAAGCAGTCTTTTTTGCCGATACAGAGAAGCTAAAGAGCATTACTTGTATATATGAATAAGTGAATGAATAAATGTATGAATGACATTTATAAAGCAAACACTAATCCCTAAAAATAGGGCACTCTGGTGCTGAGGCATGGAGTTAAGGCAGAAACAAGGATAAGGCGAAGGGTATTATAAAGATTTAAACAGGTTTTCAATTGTTTACTAAAGATAACAAGGGAGGGAATTGACTTAAGAAAAGAAGACAAAGAATTCCAGATTTTAGCACTCATAATATAGAAAGAAATGGCCACCATCACGGATCCATCTGATATGGAGAACCAGCAGAATATTGGAGGGTGCAGATCAGAGAGTAAGGGCTGGTTGTAAGAGAATACTTTCTTTCTGAGGTAAGTGAGCCTGACCTTGTGTAGATCTTTGTTCACAATGCACAGAGCCTTAAAGGTACATATTTGTTAAACTGGTAGCCAGTGTGGAAGAGGAAGATGAAGCAGAACTGATTCATAATCAGCAGGGCTGCCACGTTTTGAGCCAAGTAAAGCCTGTTGTTAAGACCACTCGAAAGGCCCAGACAGAGGGAGTTTCCATAATCAAGACTTGAAGTAATAAGGCCTTGAATGATAGTTTAGCATAAAGATATGTGGAGTAAGGGCAAGGACCTTGCAAATGGTCCTCGGGATCACAAAGCAGGTAGATGCCACTTGTGAGATCCCAGTAGCAAAAGAAAGGTGGTCGTGAAATAAAATGTAAAAATTCCTTGCTCTAGGTGTGGGTGCCATAATAGGCTATAAATCAGAGTGCAACCAGGCCAATGACCGTGCTGATGGTTTGGGCCCAACAAAACCCATTGCTTGCAAACATAAATTGGGTGCAAGCAATACACTCTTGATCTGTGTAAATTATCTCCAGGTCATATGATTGGTATGCTTTAAAGAGAGATTTGTTTAGTTTCAGACAGATTATCAGCCATGATATCAGGGAATTGTGCTTTTAAATTTTCCATGGACCACTTACTAGGAAATCAACACCAATTCAGAAGTCCAATGGCTTTAGTTGGAGGTTAGAAGTGCTGGAGAAATATACAGTTAAAATGCCTTACCTGTCTCTTAGTGGTTACATACATGCCCAGAAACAACACCATCCCTAACTTGCTTTAGTTTGGAGTAGGAATAGTAAATGTCACACCTTTAGTGTCCAACACCTTTCCCAAATTGGTTTAAATTGAAGTGGAATGGTAAGCGTCACTCCTTTAGTGTCCAACACCTTCCCCAAATTGTTTAGATTGGAGTGGGAATAGTAAATGTCACCCCTTTACTGTCCAACACCTTCCCCAAATTACTTTACATTGGAGTGGGGTTGTAAATGTCACCCATTTAATGTTCAACATCCTCACATTGGTTTAGATTGGAGTGGGATTAATAAATGTCAAATCTTTAGTGTCTAGCACCTCACCAAAACTGGTTTAGTTTGGAGTGGTAATATTAAATGTCACTCCTTTAGTGTTCAATACCTTCTCTGAATTGGTTTAGATTGGAGTGGAAATAGTTAATGTTACCCTTTGTGTCCATCTACTTCCCCAAATTGGTTTAGATTAGAGGGGGAATAGTAGTTGCCACCCCTTTAATGTCCAACACCTTCCTAAAATGTGTTTAGATTGGAGTAGGAATACCTTTAGGGCCAAATTATGAGTCTGGCGCTGCGAGGACAGCCAGACCCTTGGTGATGTGGCTGTGGCAGTCCATCCACCGATGCACCGGCGGTCCAACTGCCCAATTATGACTTGGGCAGTCAGACCATAATTGGACCACCGGCTCCGCCAGGGAACCGCCGTCCAGTGGCACGGCGGTCAGGGGCTATGTAATATACAGGTGGTGTCGCTGCGGCACCGCAATGCATATTACAAGTTTCAGGACAGCCAGCAGTTTCATGGCTCCTTGTGGCCCCTCAGCCTGGGGATGCATGCAGGGGGGCGCAACATATGCCCCTCTGTGTGAATGCACCCAGGTTCCTGCATGGCATGGACTTTTGAGTCCATGCTGTGCAGGAACCCCGTGTGGCATTCCATTGCGGTGCCTCTTTCAAAGGCACCACCGCCTGTGAAAGATGCACTGCAGCGGGAACGCCACGCCACCTGCCCGCCAGACCACAAAAGTGGTTGTAATCTGGTGGGCGGGCAGCTGCGACCTTCGGCAGAGTGGTGGCATGGCGATTGGCACATTCACGCCACCGCTCCGCCAAAAGTCGTCATTAGGCCCTTAGTGTCCAACACCTTGCCCAAATTCGTTTAGATTGGAGTGGGAATAGTAAAGTGTCTAACACTTCCCCTAATTGGTTTAGATTGGAGTGGGAATTGCAAACATCACCCCTTTAGTGTACAACACTTTCCTCAAAATGGGTTACATTGGAGTGTGATTATTTAATTTAAACATTTTAGAGTGAAATACCTTGGTTAAATAGTATTTCTTTGTAGAAGGAGTAGCTTATGTCATTGGTGTTTAAAAAAATAGTTTAAAAAGTAGTTAGTTGTATATTTCTAAAAAAATAATTATTATTTACATATGTTCATAGAATAAAGAGATGTAAAACATTTATAAATTTATATTTCTGTTTTCTAAAGTTTATTCAATCTATATTTGTACATATTTAAACCTATATTAAAAGTGAAAAAATATCTGTAGTGCATTTTTATTATTAAATAAACAATGTAAATCATATATATATAGTTTTGTATGTTGCACATTTCTCAGATTTTTTTCTATTGCTTAACTTTTTTAAACATATCTTTAAAAGTTTCTTACACATATTTTTTACATAATTTTAACATGTTTTTTTCAGTATATATGAAATAATTGTATATTTTTTATACTGCTATTTAATTTATACTTTACAATTTTTCAATATGTTTTACAACATTTCATGACATGTTTTACATTCAATAACTTTTTACATTTTTCAATAAATGTATTCAAATTTTTTTACTTATATTTACTTTTTTTGTTTCTTTTAGCTGTCATTTTTCTTACCTCTACCTTCTGTTTTGTAGTTTAATTGTGTCATTTTTAGTCTATTTTTTGGGATCCAGGTCGTAGTAAGGTGCTGCTTTTCATCTGAACACATAAGTCCTTTTTAAAGGTTGCTTTTAGGGTTTTGAGGGTCGGGGGATGTAGGTGGATGTAGGTAGTTAGTGTTGTTTGTGTTTTTTTGTACCTTTAGCTGTATTAATTTTAGTGGTTTTCACTAGTGTGTTGGTTAGGGTTTTCGTGTACTGTTTTAGTATTGTATCAATATGTTATATTGTTTTTTGTTATATTGTATTATGCTACTTTCTCTATGATGAGTAAGCTTAATGTCTATGCCCTTTTGGGAATATAATGTTTTTTGCGGGAGGGTGTTCTGTTTTATTTTGCACCTTTTTCTCTATGAACGTGCCCTATGGGCATTTGAATTTACCATTTTTTAAAAAGATATCTGTTTTGGTTTATGATAAACCAATATTTTTTTAC
Source organism: Calotriton arnoldi (assembly GCA_963921515.1). Classification (NCBI taxonomy): domain Eukaryota; kingdom Metazoa; phylum Chordata; class Amphibia; order Caudata; family Salamandridae; genus Calotriton; species Calotriton arnoldi. The sequence continues at coordinate 824,881 of CAWUFW010001916.1, forward strand.
TTTGATTTCTTTTTAAGCACTTTTTGGGTTTTTAATGGTTCCTAGATACTTTGAATTTTTTCGAGGGTTCCCTTTTGGACAGATTTTAATTTTGAATTTTTTTGGGTCTTTTAGAAAATATTTTTCAGTTTTTGGTAAATTATACTTTTTGACTACAATGATACAGAGGATGATCTGCAGCTACAGAAAAGTAAGTCATATTAAATTTGTTGGTTTTGGGTGGGAAATGTTATTGTGTAAGTATTATGTGACATTTATTTGGAAATGCGTATTTTATACATTGTAATTATTTTACATAATGGATTGAGTTTGTTCTTTGAGCTTTTTTGTTGGTGAGGTTTAGATTTTTTATATTATTAATTTGTATATTATTTTAATATATGTCTTATTTAAGATTGAAGTTTTATTTATATGTTTTGATTGATGTAATAAAATATTATGTTTACTATTTATATAAAAATGATTTGTCATGTTGGTTAAGCTTATGATAAACTGCTTTAACCCCCTGCACAGACTGACTGGCCCCGGATGTCAACAGCACTTCATAAAAAGTCAAGTCAGTGAAACAATTGAGCACACAGCGGGGCCACCAGGATGGTGCAAGCTGCCTCCTGATGAGTGCCCCGGCACGTACCTTCTTTTTAACAAATTAACCACTGTCCTGTACTATGAGGGACCTGGCTGATTGGCAGTACAATTAGATAAATTGTTGTCTGGAACTTGTTTACCCTGATGATGATAATAATAATTAATGCCTACATTCATCTTGACTCAAACACAAAATGTGAGCTCATGGAAGCTCCTTAATCATAGACCTAAAAAAGCTTCCTACATTGAGATTTTGTTGTTGGATGATTTTAATATGAATTATTTTCCTACATCCCAAAATGATGATTTGATCCTAACTTAGAACTTCAACTTTAATATTCTCCTTCAAGGAGTCTGGGCTCCACTTATGGGCGAGGGCACGTTCTTCTCCAAAGGGACCGACGGGGGGATGTTTTATCCCAGCTGACCAAGTCTTTCGACCTAGTCAACGCAAACAAAATTTTTGACCCCAACTATGGAGGTAATCCAACCTTTGAGAAAGGTGAGTATTCCTCTGTCTCATTGATTACATCTTTGTTACCCAAGAATTGTTGGACAGGGTAGCTGAGATGTCAATTATCCATAGTGTCTACAGTGACCATAATCCCCTGAGTATAGACCTTCATTTACCCAGCAGGGTGAGGGGGCAAAAGAGTGTATGATATGCATGTCCTTATTGTTAGGCTGTGCTCGAAACATCTGACCCTGGTGTTTCAATGCCTTGCCACTTCGACAGAATATAGGGAGAGGGCTTACTCATTCATTCGGCTGAATCAGGAGGATAGAAATGTGTTATTGAAGCCATGTAGGTCCAGTCGCCCAGAGGCCAAGTGGTTTGACCAGCCCTGCAGGAAAAGATCCTCAGTGCTTCATGAGGGATCTCCACAAAATACGCAGATGTAGGATGGAATATAAGGCAGCTGTGTGAAATAGGAACAAGGAACTGCAAAATGAAGCCTGGAGAAATGTGATTAGGGCCTGTAGGCTAAAGGATACTAGTGCTTTTTGGACTGAGGCAAACAAGATTAGATCTGTGTGTCCCAAGCCTAATTCTGTTGTCTCATCCATCAGCCCGGAAGCCAGGGTAGGTCGTTTCACATTGGTTTATAATTTGAGTGCCAACCATGAATATGAAGAGGAGAAGGTAACATTTACACTAGGCCTGGAATTCACTTGTATTGAAATTTTGGAGGAAATTAATTTGAGTCCCCCCAATAAAGCCCCAGGCCTGGATGGTGTCCCTATGGATCTTTATAAATCAGCTCCAGACCTTTGGGCTCCTCTCCTCTGTAATGCTTTTAATGCAATGTCTAAGGTGGCCCCCGCAGACTTATCACTCTGCTGTAATTGTGCCAATTTTCAAGAAGGGCAATACGCAGTCCCCTGGGTGCTATCAACCCATCTACCTGCTGGACTCAGCTGTTAATTTGGTGCTTCCTCACCTGGATTAAGGAGTCTGACACACTGTCAGAGGTGCAGTATGGGTTCCGTGAAGGCCTTGGCTCGATGTAGCGATGCCTAAATCTTCATCTGCTGGTCAGTAAATATACTGTCGCAATACAGGGCACCGTCTGCCTGGCCTTCAAGGACTTCTCTTGCAACTTCGACGGCATTATCAGGACAAAACTATGGGAGATTTTAACTGACCTTGGAGTGGAGGCCGACCTGGTGAAGTTTTTGAGGGCTCTTCATTATGTATTGTCAGCGTCTGTGAGGTTTGGCCTGTCTGGAGAATGGACGGGGAGCTTCAAGCTTGGGAGGGGGTGGCAGGGCTGTGTTCTGGCCCTTATTTTGTTCTTTCTGTACATTGATGGCCTTAGTGCAGCTCTTCTTGGAACAGTTTCAGAGTCTCCACTCATTGGCAGGGAAAAGGTCCCTGTATTTTTATACGCAGATGATGCAGTTCTATCATCCACAATCTTGAACGACCTTAATGTGCTGTTCCAAGAATTTATATCTTTTATGGGGTCCCTGGGGCTGGACACAAATTAATCTAAGACCTTTATTATGGTATGTAAGCCCAGATATTTTAAGATGCAAAGAATTTGTTTGCATGGTCATATGGTTGCCCAGACTGAGGATCTTTCATATCTGGGCATTGTTATATAAGCCAGGGGTAACTGGGGCCGCTGTTAAGCCAAAGCAAGGCAGAAACCTTTAAGTGCGGTGGGTTTTATTTTTAATTTGGCTAAGCGTATTGGGAAAAAAACGGTTGCCCCACTTCTGGAAATATATAAGAGGAAGAGCCTTCCAGCTCTTATTTATGGTGCAGGGATCTGGAGCTATTCCAACACAAGCTCAGTTCAGGTGGAACAAAATAGGGTGTCTAGGTGACTTCATGCTCCACTTATATTTTACACCTGGAGCTCGGGATAGATTTCCCTGAAGATATTGTTAAACTTGCACCCTTGACCTTGCGGTTCTCCATCTGGGCGAACCCTCATGCCTCCCTAAATAGGGATTATCATCGATTTCCTAAATTGTGGGAAAGGCATGAACATCCCGTGGCTTGATTACATTAATACTGAATTCACGGAATTAGATAGGCTGCCCCTTTTTACCAATCCTTCATCAATATGTAAAGCGGATATACTTTGGGTAAAATCTGCATTTATGGAAAGGCTGAACGCTCTTAGGTAGGATATAGAACTAAAAAAAGGTCCAACAAAGAGTTTGTGGAGATTCAGACTTCCCCATCTTGGAAACCATATTTAGAGTGGATTGATGTCTCCTGGGACAGGTTACTACACACCAGGTTCAGGTTGGGCTTTGTAAGGTGGCATCTGGATTTTCCCTGTGGCCAATTTTAACCTTTCAAAGTCCTGATGTGCCCCTGTGATGAATATTCTCTGCAATGTTTGTTGCATTTGAATCTTTTTTCTACATTTTATAATGATTTTACTAAGAGGTTCTTAATCCTGATTTTATGTAAGTGAGGGCTTAGATCTTCCAGATTAGGCCTAGTGTATCTGCAACAACTTGAATCCCCATCCAACTCTGCCAGTATATGTTCCTTCATCAAATGCGCAATTGCCAAAAGAAATTCTCTAATGTTTTAATTGATAGATTAACCTCTTGACCGATAGTCACTTTGTTTGTATTGAATTTTAAATTGCGCTTCTGTTAAAATATTTTGCACTTTATATGGTTTAACCTGTCATATAATGTAATAGTGTGTATCATACTCTTTGTGATTTGTAACTTTATGCATGTTATTGTAACTATGGAGACCGTTTTGCTGCTTATTTCAGCTGTTTCTAATGTGTGCCTTTATGGTCACAATTGTGTCTGAAACAAAGCTTTTTGATTGACTGATTTGATTGATTGACTTGAGCCTATAGCATGTTGTACATTCTTTTAGTTTGTTTGGTAAGTTTATGTGCAATTTGGGTTACAGATTGTGCCATTCGTAGTTCTTGGTAGCTTTGCTCTTTTTGTAACACTTAATTAAAGTGTAGGCTGGGTTCTGGCTAGTGTAGAGTGGAAGGCATTATGCCATCCTTCCACTTTGTTGTTTGTTTTGGCTTCCTGTCCCAAGGTGCTGTCATAGACATTCCACCATGTTTATTGGAATTTGGTTTGGCGTCTGTGTCCGGAGCGATGTAGTCTGCCAACCCAAGTATCTTCAAAATAGTCCATTAGGGGGCTTAGTTTGTGTGTGTTTTGTTGGTGAAAGGGCTTTCCATTAGGACATTGTAATGGTTAGCTACCTCTATGACAGGGACATAGGCTAGTGCAATCATTTTTCTTTTTTTATTTAAAAAGCAAATTGACTCTTTGTAGCATATTCTACACTAAAGGCCTGATTACGAGTCTAGCAGTCAGAGGCCTGCCAGACTCACGGGGGCATGGCGGTGGCGGCCCTGCCACCGCAGCACCGGTCATCCAACCGCCCCATTATGAGTTGGCTGGTCAAACTGCCCTCGGACCGCCAACGCCGTCAGGGAGCCGCTGTTCCTTGCAGGTGGCACGGCGGTCAGAGGCCGCAATATGGGACCACTGTAGTCCCGCCAAGCATATTACGAGTTTGCTCTCCACCGACGGTGTTATGAAGGCTCCTCCTTCATGTACACTGTGGTGGAGAGGAAACAAAGAGGGGCCTACAGGGCCCCCTGCGCCTCTTCCACATGTGGATGCACACAAGAGGGCATAACATGTGCCCCCATGTGTGCATGCACACCGGTTCTTGGACGGCATGGATTCTTATTTAAATCATGGACTAATTATTTTAATTATATTTTAGTTCCGGGATACTAGATTTGTGGGAGTCTAGGCTTAAAAGGTAATTAAGTAATAATTAATGATATATTAATTATATATTTATTATTTAATTGATTTTAAATATGTAAATTATGATCACAGCATTGTCCCTTTTGATTCAAAGCAATATCCCAGTGAAATTGGTCTCCCAGCTCTAAGCTCACACACAGGAAGCTAGGCGCCCAGCAATGATTAGGGCATGGGTTGACTGGCAGAGAGAACTCGAGGTGACATTAGATGATAAAACATGGCAATAATGCTGCACGAGAACAGGGGAGATCTCCCTTAATGTTAGGCATCGACTCATACACTTTAAATACATAAATCACATTTACTATACACCCGAAACATTGCATCGCTATGGCCTACGTGATTCATCAGAGTGTGTCCGCTGTCCCTCACCTGACACTGGCTTCCTACATACGTCATGGCTCTGCCCTGGCGTCATGGCATTCTGGGTAAAGTTTTTCCACAAACTGTCGCTCATCACTAGTTACACGTTACAACTTGACCCTCTACTAGCTGTGCTGGGCCTGGATAGAGAGGTTAACAAGGGGGTGTGAAAATTGGTGGCTCTTGGCCTCCTCTTAGCCAAATGCAAGGTGGCTATGCATTGGGCTTGAGGCCCACCTCCCACTCTTGAAACCTGGCATGAAGATATGACATACTGCAACACACAGTCAGATGTTTTTAATGATCTTCTTCCCCCGCATAGTTGTCCTAGGGATATTTTGGCTCTGTATCAAACTTATCTGGTGGGAAAGGAAATGGGAGAGGCAGAGGGAGACCGGGAGGATACGCCAGAAGCCTGAGGCACTTTGTAATGCACTATACTACAGAGTACAATGAATGTCATAATTTTGTCCTTCCTAGTTTCCACCATTATTGGGTCCACTCGGGAGTCAGCATTTTGTATCTGTAAGGCTGATGCTGTCTCGCAGGGGGGACTATGTATCAAGACACGTAATTTATATTACCTGTATCGATTCCTGATCTCTGTATCTGTAAAATGCTTAACTGCGGCATCGCTCCCAGCCAATTGCCAAATGTACTTTGTAACCCACTGCAAGTATGTAAAGTTAATAACAAAAATATACATAAATAAAAAAACAGAACAGAGTAAAAATAAAAAATAAAATATATATATGTAAATTATGGACTATTTATTTTTAAAGTTATATTTTTGATGCGGGCTGCTTGTAGGGGTATGGGATGGGAAGATAATTAATTAATGATTGACTGACAATTATTTATTGATTGATAACTAATTGTTTTAATGAATAGTATTATGTGAAATGAGTAATGATTTTTTTGTTTTTTATTACATATATATGCTTTTGTTAATTATCAATTTTTTTAATAAGTGTGTAATATTTTTTATTCATTATGGTGTTACTTATATGTGTACTGTGTTTGAGGTGAAGTACTTTCCCTACTCTTACTGCAGTAGGAATAGTCAAATTAACCTCTTTGCAATTTGGCACTTTCCCTACTAATGCGCTGTTTGGAGTGGGAATAGTAAATCTGCCCCCTCCCAACACTTTCCCAACTGTTGTGCTTTTTCGACAAAGAATAGTAAATTTCACCCCTCCGAAATTCAACGCTTCCCTTACTATTCCACAGACTGGAGTGGGAATTGTAAATTTTACCCCTCCAAAGCCCACCACTCTCCCTAATGTTGCACAGACTGGAGTAGGAATAGTAAATCTCACCCCTCCGAAATACAACGCTTTCCATGCTGTTCCACAGACTGGAGAAGGAATAGTAAATTTCACCCCTCCAAAATCCAACTCTTTTCCTACTGTTGCACAGACTGGAGTGGGAATAGTACATTTTACCTCTCCAAAGTCAACACTTTCCCTACTGTTGCGATGTTTGGAGTGGGAAGAGTAAATTTTACCCATACGAAATCCAATGCATTCCTTACCATTGCACAGACTGCAGTGGGAGTAATACATTTTTTTCCCTCCAAAGTCCAGCGCTTTAACTACCCTTGCATAAACTAGAGTGGAATTAGTATATTTAATATTCTTAAACTCCAATAGAGTTAATAATATTGGTCAAATAGAGTTAAAAGCTTTAATTGTTTTATTTTTTGCATTTAACATTATTTGTTCATATTTTTAAATGTATTTTAATGATTATAGTATTGTTTGTAAATGTGTTTATTTGGATTTTTTAATGTTTAATATTTTATTTATTGTCTATATTAATTCATATATTTTTATCATACTACATTGTTTATATTTTTATGATTTGATTGTGTAGATATGCTATATATATATATATATATATATATATATATATATTTATCTATATCTATATATATATATATATATAGCTTTAGCTATATATATACATGTATATATATATATATATAGTTCAACATAATTAAGAAAAATATTTATTTTAGATTACATTAAATTAATGTATATTTTAAATGTATCACTTCAAAGATAGATAGATAGATATTTTCATCAAAATTTACATTTAAAAACATTTATATAATGTACAAAAATATGTTTTTGAGTGTTACTTTTTCTGTATGTATGTATAAATATATATATATAAATATATATATATATATATATATATATATATGACAGCCACAGTCCTGGAACGATCACAATCCTGGTCGAAAAGCAGGTACGGACCACAAATGCGGTGAAAAAGTTTTCCTTTATTTAGTGCAGATTTAACAAGGTGTCAGTGCATAGTTCTTAAAAGCGAGTGCCCAGCATGACGCGTTTCGACTGCCCAACGGCAGTCTTGATCACATGACGCGCTGGACCTATCAGTGAGTATATATAGAAGAAAGCTTAAGAAGCACATGCTGCATTTCGTCCAATCAGTTAATAGACTAAGTTTAAACATTAAAAGAGGCAACTGTGCATACATGATAATACTCACTTAATTACCAAACATTTACTTTTTTATTCCATGAACATTTACTTATATAAGCTTAGTGCTTCTAATTGATGTCATATATTTAATCAAGGGCTAAACATCTGTAATTTTATTAAAACTAATTCTTTAAACCAAATTAATAGCATAGTGCTAAAATTTAAAAAAAGTCTTAGTTCTAAACTGCAGGTACCTTAATTCTGGCCTCATATAATATTGTAAATAATAATCATAATATTAGTCTAATCATTCACTAAATTGAATAACGACAATGTGCAAAATGTGCTAAAAAGTGCAAAAGTGCTTAGTGCAAAATACAAAAATAAATATATACAGTTAAATATGAAGCAGCATTCTTATGCAGACGTCCCCAGTGTCATTTCTTAGCTACAATCTCCTATTCTTTTTCTTAATTTAATTTGGTCCATTTCCAATCTCCAGTTTATCCCATTTGTTATATCTAATAGAAAAGAAATACAATCATTGTTTTGTATGTTATCTCATTATTGCTATTCAAATATTAACAAATCAACAACAATCTAGTTGTCAGTATTCTAGGACCGGATTTAAACCCCATTAAAAAATGAAAATTGTGTAATAAATAAATAAATAAAATCCCAGGTTAATTAAATGTAAAACCAATTTGTCGATGCATAAAACCAGCAAAAATCCCGCAAAACCAAGTAAAACCGAGAATTCTCAGATAAAACCTAGCAAAACGAGATATCACCGATTAAAACCATCAACCAATCAGTTCACAAGTAAACTTAAAATAAATACATACATCCTAAAATGGATATATATATATATATATAGTGTGTGTATAATAGCAGCAATCAAGATTTTTAAAGGTGCATATGATTTACAATTCTTAATGCAGTCAATAAGTTAAACAACCATATACTCAAAATTATCACTTTTTCAAATTCTTCCAATTGTATTCAGTAATAACCAATATTAAAAGTTTAAGATAAAATCCCAGGACTCAAAAACCAGCAATATCCCCCACTAAAACCAGATTAAAATCTAGGAAACCCAGATTAAAAACCAGTAAAAGCCAAGGGACAAAACCAATCCAAGAAACCAATTTGGAAATATTATCAAATATGGACTCTAACTTTAACAAAATTCAAAGAAAATGATGTAAATCATCGCTATTGTTGAGGCCATTCGGCATTTTGGTATCGAGTAACATAATAAATTCTGATTCCACTTGTCTCAATCTTTTTTCTCTATTACCTCCTCTGATGTTTTTGGGCACTGAGCTTATAACAAAATATTTGAGATCATTAAGATTATTCTTGTGTACTAGTTTAAAATGCCGTGCCACGGGATAGTTAGGGTCTGAGTTAACCACTGCTCTAAGATGTTGCAATATCCTGTTGTAAACTTGCAATTTGGTACTACCTACGTATAAAAGATGGCATGTACATTCTAAAATATATACAGCATAATCTGTTCTACAAGTCAAATGTCCTTTTATTTTGACAGGTTCTTGACTAAACGCAGTGATATATTCTGAAACATTTTTACCAAATTTGCATGAACTGCATTTAAAAAACCCTGATCTCGCTGATAACCAAGAATTAGAAGTAGTAACCTCAGGACTATTTTTTACCGGAGCATCCCTCATCGAGGGTGCCCTTCTGAACGTAAGACTAGGAAGTTCTGGCAAGATCCGTGACATTGTTATGTCTGACCGAATAATCGGCCAATTTTTATAAAGGATCTTGCGAACTTGTCTCTCCTGTCTACAGAAACTGGTTATCAGTCTTATGTTGTCAACTGTTTCAGCACAAGTAGTGTTAGTCTTACCATTAGTCTGCCTACAAAATGTCAGGGTTTCAGGGATTATGCTCAAATGACCATCATCATTGATGCTGTTTGCCTTGTCTCGAGCAATTATTAGATCTCTATATTTATATCCTCTATTTAAAAATCTTTCAAATGATTCGCTCTGACATTTTTGGAGGTCACTTTCATGGCTACATATGCGTTTAATTCTTAAAAATTCTCCATAAGGGATACTTTTTATGAGGTGCCGGGGATGTGAACTATAAGCATGAAGCACAGAGTTTCCCGCAGTCACCTTCCTATGCAATTTAGTATGGATCTTATTTTCCTTCGTATATACTTCCACATCCAAAAATTGTACTTGCTCTTTACTGATATCAGATGTGAACTTGAGATTTAACGCATTAACATTTAAAACCTCGACAAATTCTTTAGCTGTTTCATAGGAACCTTTCCATATCAGAAAAATATCATCAATAAATCTCCACCAATGGAGAACATGCTTGTTCACAATCTCTTTGTGGGTGGACCGCAGGACATGCTCCTCCCACCAGCCCACGTGTAAACACGCGTAGCTAGGGGAGAAGCATGCCCCCATGGCCACTCCACGTAACTGTTGAAATATTTCCTTATTAAATAAGAAATAATTGTGGGTCAGACAGATCTCAATCATTTTAACCAACATCTTGTTATGCTCATACATCTGTATATCACGATTCTCCAAATAATAACAAATTGCATTAACGCCATCATTATGGTGAATACTAGTGTAAAATGAACTGATGTCCATCACTATTAAGTGACAATCTTCCTCCCATTTGACTTTTCTCAATTTAGTTAAAAAGTGACCAGTATCCCTGATAAACGAAGGTAAGTTTTCCACAAATTCATGCAAGAAGTGATCAACATACTTCGACATTGCTTCCAATAAGCTTTTCTGTGCCGAAATAATCGGTCTACCAGGGACTGGTACCACATTTTTATGTACTTTAGGAATTAAGTATAAAAAGGGAGTCATAGGGTGATCATTTTTGAGGAAACTGTATTCATTTTTAGAAAGTAAGCCCATACGCCTCCACTGTGCCAGTTCACTGAAGACATATTCTTTGTTTTGTCTTAACTCCTGGAAACTGGCTTTCCTATAACAGTTGATATCTTTCAGATGTACTTCTGCCTCTTCCATATACATAGTTAATGTATATTTTAAATGTATCACTTCAAAGATAGATAGATAGATATTTTCATCAAAATTTACATTTAAAAACATTTATATAATGTACAAAAATATGTTTTTGAGTGTTACTTTTTCTGTATGTATGTATAATATATATATATATATATATATATATATATATATATATATATATATATATATATATATATATATATCACGAAAAATGACCTTCCCACAGTGGTCATGAACGAGGCGCACACTGGCGAAATTGATTATTAAATATTTATTTTGTCACACGAACTCCCTCGGACAGACACATTTCGGCTGCACGCCTTCCTCAATGTCACTTGCTTGGGGAAAACAGCGTCATTTTTAAAGTAAAATGTTTTAACCATTAACATAAAGAGAGGGCAACACATTTCATTCGAGGTGTAAAAATCAAGGTAGGACAGGTAAACAATACTGTTTTTGCAAATCGTCATGGCGGCCATTATGGAAGCTTAAAATCAATTCATTATACTTCCTCAGTCCTTTTTGGCCATACTAATATTCTATCCATCACATCACATAGTAGAATCATTGTTATCAATATAATGATAATTACATCATGAACCTACAGTCATTACTATTGTTGTAACAACATAATATACATCCAGTAAATCACACCCTGAATGGGCCTTCTCACAGAAAACTGATGTTCCAAATTCTTTCCAAAATAATTAATAATTTTTACTTCATCCTTATTGAAACTCTAGTTTCAGTGAGCACTAATTCTGCCCTGAATGGGCTATCTCTACTGTGGGGATATATATTTCTCACGCCATGGGACTGCATTGTTATCCTTTATGTTTCCTCCGCTCTTATTTTGCCTCCTACCCAAATTGATCTTGTCTCTCTGTGGCTAGGGGGGATTCTTTTCAGCAAACACAAATTCTCACATTTTACATAAATGAAATTTATTGATTATTCCTTATGTGGACCCTAATCTAGTCTAAATGGACCCAAAGCTCCTCTTCATTGTTTAGTCCTCGTGGGGTCTTAGTCTGTAGCTCAACAATGTAGCGCGATTCTAACTTCCTAAGTTTTCTTGTTCTGTCCCCAAAAAAAAAAATATATATATATGTATATATACATATATATATTCACTGAAAAAACCATAGGTTTCAGACACGGTATAGTTAGAAATTAGAATTTAAAAAACCTTTGAAATTCACTGAAAAAACCATAGGTTTTAGGGACAGTTATAGTTAGTTGGACATTGCACTCGTACAAAACCCGTGAAATTCCCCCATTATAGTTAGTTCAGCTAACTATAACTCGCGCCCCCGCAAGGCACTGCTGATGACGTCACATATTACATCACTCATGACATGGTCAGTGACATCACTGATGACATCACTGATGACATCTCAAATGACATCACTGATGACATCACTGATGACATCATCCAGTGACTGTGTGTTTCTGTAACGTTTAAATATGTTTAATATATATAGGGAAAGGCGTATTGAAGAATGAGTGGGTGTATAAGTGTCTGAATGGATGATTTAGTAGGTGCATGACTGACTCTATAAGTGAGTGATTAAACGTATCTTACTGAATGCATGGGTTAGTGACTAAACTGTGTGAATGTCTGTATCCATCTGTCTGTTGTTGTGTAAGCAGCTGCATGGGTTTGTGACTAGCTACATGAGTGTCTATATGGGTTATGGATTGGTTGTCTGAGTATCTGTATGGGTGCATGAGTGTTTGTGTGTTATGTTATGTTATGTTATTTAAATTTATGTATAGGCGCAACAGCTACCCAAAAAGGGTTTCCCGGCGCCCGTCAGAAACTGCAAAAGATAGGTAAGTGGAACTTACTGATTAAAAAGCCAAGTTTTAAGTGACTTGCAGAAAAGTACAGAATTAGTCTGCGTGCGGAGGGACATCAGGAGAGCATTCCACAAAACGGGGCCTAGGTAGGAGAAAGAGCGACCACCCATAAGGGATAGTCTAATCTTGGGCACCTGAAATTTAACCTAAGTCGTAGATCTGAGGGTGCGTGATGGCAAATAAGGATGGACTAGATTTTGCACATACATAGGCGCCATGCCATGCTTAATTCTGAACATATAGTTCAGAGCTTTAAACTTGATCCGATTTTCGACCCTTAGCCAGTGAAGGTCCCTCAAGGAAGCGGAAATAGAGGCTGCTCTAGGGATTCGACAGAGCAATCTGGCCGCGGAGTTGTGAACCCTCTGTAGCTTTCGTAGCACATCTTTATTACCTCCAAGATAGAGGATGTTACCGTAGTCCAGTCTAGATGTAACAAGAGCCTGGACTACGGTTCTCTGAGTAGGGCTTGGTAACATCCACACAATTTTTCTCAGCCATTTCAGAATGGTGAAACATGTTGCAGCAACCTTCATGGCTTGTTGACGCATAGATAGTGAATAGTCAATAATAAAGCTGAGGTTGCGCACTTGATGGGAAGGTTGCGGAACTGCACCCATTTCCGAGGGCCAGTGTTGTGGACCCCATAGCTCTTGGTTTTTCCCCAGCACCAAAACCTCAGTTTTTTCACCATTCAGCTTGAGAAAATTGGCGTGCATCCATGATGCAATTTTACTAAGCCCAGTCCGGAGAGCAGATTGCTCTGAATTTTTCCCTGCCGAAAGTGAAAAAATTATCTGTGTGTCTGTGTGGGTGAGGTATGTGTGACTCTGTGCATAGATGTGTGAGTGGGTGATTCACTGGGTGAATGGTTTCAAGAGTGCGTCTGTGATGGACTGTATGGGTGGGTGAGTGTGTGTATGGGTGTGTTAGTGAGTGAATGTATATCTCAGTGGTACATGTGTGAGTAACTACATATGTGAAAGGCAGTATATATGTGTCTTGGAGTATATAAATGTGTATAAGTGAGAGTGTGTGATTGTGAGAGTGGCTATATGGATGAGTGTGTGCTTGCATCAGTAATTGCATAGGAGCGTAAGAATGTGCTAGTATTTGTATGACTAAGTGAGCTGGTGTGTGTATAACTGTATAGGTGAGTAAATGGCAGTGTGATTAATTATTTGCATGACTGACTAGGTGTATGAGTACCTCTATGGATGAGTGGCGGTGTGTGAGTGTCTATATAATAGTATGAGTGCATATGATAGTCCTGTACTGAGTGACCATAAGTATGAGTGACTGTACGGGTGAGTGAGTGGATGTGTGTGTAAACCTAAGAATCAGTGAGTGGGTATGTAGTTATTGGTGTTGGAGTGTCTATGGTTTTGAGAATGGCAGTCTGTAATTTAGAGTGGGTGTATCAAAGGTTATATTAGGGTGAGAAGATGCATCAAATTATCACATGGATGATGTCATCAGTGATGTCATCAGTGATGTCATTTGAGATGTCATCAGTGATGTCACTGACCATGTCATGAGTGATGTAATATGTGACGTCATCAGCAGTGCATTGCGGGGGCGCGAGTTATAGTTAGCTGAACTAACTATAACGGGGGAATTTCACGGGTTTTGTACGAGTGCAATGTCCAAATAACTATAACTGTCCCTAAAACCTATGGTTTTTCAGTGAATTTCAAAGCTTTTTTAAATGCTAATTTCTAACTATAACGTGTCTGAAACCTATGGTTTTTTCAGTGAATTTCAAAGGTTTTTTAAATGCTAATTTCTAACTATAACGTGTCTGAAACCTATGGTTTTTTCAGTGAATTTCAAAGGTTTTTAAATGACAATTTTTAAATATAAAAAATCTTATATTAACTATTTTGATACTTAGTGGGTCATTACGATGGAAGGCGGATTGCCACCGCCCGCATGGCGGTGGCGATCTGCCCTCCATTTCCCTCCACCCGCCACCCATTTACCCCCCGCCACATTAGCATGGCTGGGGGGTCAGCGGCGGATGGAAATACCGCCCGCCGTGTTTCCGCCTGTCGAATTGTCGACCGTGCGGAAAACGGGCTTAATATGGAGTCGGTGTCTGTGAGACACCGCCATCCATATTAGGATGTAGGCGGAGAGGTGCCTTTTCATGGCGGCATTACCGCCATGAAAAGGCATGCGGTATTCGCATTTGGGGGCCCGTTGCGGGCCCCCAGGATGTTGGGGGGTTGTGGGGTGCACATGGGGGGTACCTATGGTACCCCCTGAATTTGCATGCACAAGGTGGCAGGCACCGCGCGGTGCCTGTCACGTTGTGCATGTAAAAGCACAACATGCATTTTGTACCTTGCGGCGGGTGCTGCTAGCAGCACCGCCCGCCGCAATGTAAACTATGCGGGATGCGCCCGCCAGTGTGGCGGGCGCATCCTAATGTGCCGGGCGGGACCGCCGCGACATCAGCGGGCGGTCCCTGGCTCCTTTGCGGTGGCGGGCGGACAAAGTCCGCCCGCCATCGTAATGGTCCCCTAATTTTGTACATTTTTTTTACTATTTCTTTTTTGATAAATTAATTTTTAATTACATTATATATTTTTAATGTAAATGGAAAAAAAATGTTTTTAAAAATATTGTATCTGTAATGTTTTTTATTTGTTTTATAATTTATTTTAAATATATTTATATTATTTACTTATTTTTTTTTTCTATTTTTTTTGGAGTCGCGCACCGAAAGCGTACCGTTCTCGATCACTGCGCGGAACCTAGCCGACATTTTAGGATCGTTATGTAGGATCCGCGTAGGATATGCGATGGGCACGTCGTTTCCTGCGCGATTGCTATGCGACCGGTACGCGACTCCAGGTGCATACACGACACATACGTATTACTTTACGGACGCTCGCTCACTTGCGCATGACATCATATACATGTTCGACGCGGTGGGTGCGCGAATCCCGCAAAAAATGTTAATGTCCAAAATGATATAAATATGTATTTAATATACATATTAGGGCAAGCATTATCTAAGCTAATCGTAAAAATAATATACTTTTACTTTTAATAAGCATAGTCAAATTCAATTTCGCGAAGTCGCGTTGGGTGCGTGCTGCCTGTGCGCACGGTGCGCGGACCCCATGTGACCTGAAAAAAAAAGATTTGATTGGTTCATAACATTTCCTAGTGTAACTATTGAAGGACCCCACCCATTTCAATCATTCTTCTTAGACCTTCTTTGGAGGAACATCTCTCACCTCAGAAGAACTTCTTTTGGCTGATTTCTACAGCTGCTATTCATTTCTATCTAAAGAGAATGGCTTCAGGACAGCAGCCATCATCCAGCTCTGAACACTCTTCAGATGATGGATTTGTTCCAGAACCTCCACGCCCTGAAAGATACACCTCAGTGGTGTGGACATTTTTTACAATTCCAGAGGGACAAGAAAAAGTCAATGCAGTGAAGGTGACTTGCAAAATCTGCAAAAGGGTGTTGTCTAGAGGCGATCCAACAAAGAAGTACTCTTGCGGGACCGCAAGCATGTTGAAACACCTGAAGACTCTGCACCCTGTGAACCTGGCGAGGGAGGAGTACAGAAGGCTTTGTGAGAACCCTCCACCAGCAGTAGCCAGCACATCTGCAGCATCATCATCTCCTGGCCACCCTGACATCCGGCCTGAATTTGCGCAACTTAAAATTAGTTGCATTAAATGCAACGCACTGCACTGTTATGGGGAGCAGTCGATTGACCTCATCTGCACAGCACAGAGAAATCACTGATGCTGAACTTTTGTTTATTTTTTTTTCTGAAGTTCATTGTTTTGTTCCTCCTGTTCACTTTTTTTCTCTTTAAAAAAATACCCAAAAAATAACAAAATCGTTCAAAAAAGTACCACAAAAAATTAAAACAAAAAAAAAAGTTCTTTTCAGAACTAACTTCTCTGGTTAAAAAAAGAGCTATATTTGTATGATAGTGTGTGAAAGTTTGGTTGAATGTATGCGTAGTGCATAATTGACTGAAAGAATGCATTAGTAGTGTATGGTGAATGTATAAGTGCAGAACAATAAGGAACTGCTACAGCATGACACTGTAACCACTTTAGCTGCAGTGTGCTATGGTACTTCCGAAGCACAGGGATGCAACATATGTCCATAAATATGTTGCACGTCTATGCTTCCCTCTGCACTGCTGCTTAAACTGCAGCTATGTAGTGACACAGGTACCCTTGCACCATGGTGCAAGGATATCTGTGTCGTGTGGAGTTTGATTTTGTGCAGGAAGACACACCTTCCTGCACAAAAACAATCAGTGAAGGCATTTTTCTCCTTCAATGTATGATGTGCAATGCAGCATATATTGAAAGAAAAAAAATGAGGAGAAATGAAAACAATTCTCATTGTTGAGCCTTGCTACACCATTTGGAGAATGGTGCAGCATTCACACACATGTCCAGATTTATGTTTTCAGATAAATTTGGAGATGTGTCTTCTTCTATGAGTGTTGTGTACAAGCACACACAGCAACACCTATAGAACGCACGTTCAACGCAAATGGTGTGTATGATTAGGTCGTATTTACATGGAAAAGAAAACATACACAGAGTGCCTTTTCCTTTCCTTGTAAATACGAAAGAGTGTCTTGCGCCATCACTATATTACAAAAAGTGACATATTGTTGGCAAAGGATGCTTTTATATTTGCCCCATAAGTGCTTAGGTATTAGCAGACTATTATAATAAGAACATTTTGCTAATTCATTGTTTAAAAAATTGCATGAGAGTGACAGGAGGTAAGCACAGAGTTATTTCTCCAAAGATGTTCAAAGAAGAATGATTGAAATGATTGCAGTCCTTCAATAGGTACAATGGGAAATGTTTTGAACCAATCAAATCTTTTTTTTTTTAGGTCAGATGGGATCCTATGAGACAGTGATTCCAAAACTACATAGGTATAATCTATGTATTTTAAAGACTGTATTAATACTTTGTAGCTTCTTCCAGGTGTGCAAGCATAGTAAATAAAGAAATTGACTTGTACTAGGGTTAGTGGTTAGGCCAAACCTTAACTATATGACGAATAAGTAGAGTATTTTCACTACTGGAAACAGAGAACAACATAAATTTATAAGTACTTAGGTTTTGGCAAAGTGATAGGACATGTTTATACAGTGGTGAAGGGAAGGAATGCGGTCTTATGTGACATGTGCAAACACTCTCTGTGACGTGTTTTAAGTTGAGGAATTTAGTCTCTTTTAATATTGAAAGTCCCTGGGTCCTACTAGCTCAACATGTCTCTATATTGAACACCATACATCTGCGCTGCACAGAGGTGGTCCGAAGCCATGACCCATTTTACACCTCTGTGCAATACAACTCTCTGGCACTTTCTGCACATATCTTGAGGGTTACTTGGCCCCCAGGGACACTCAGGATTCAAGGTAACTTTATCCCGTAACTTAAAATGCCCACAGAGCATCTTTCCACAGATATCTACTCCATCCATCCATCCCCCCTTTCTTCACCAGTGTGCAAACACAACCCATTATCCATTTTAATACTTAGTTAATCTTACCTACACAGTAATAGATAAAAAAAACACTTAACATTTTTTTCATGAGTTTTTTATAACTAAAATTTCTGAAAATTTCATATTGTATAATTAGAATCTGTAAAAGAGAAGAAAAGAAACAGTTATAATATATAATATTATATTTTTTACAACACAACATGATTTTAACATTTTATAAATTATTTTCTTTACCTTTTTGCTGTTCTCAGAATAAATTGAATTTCACTACAAACAGTGATTTCAATGTTACTCATCACATAACAGCGGGCAAAAAAACAATCAATACAATTGTATAAAAAAACAAAAGTACTTCTAAAATATTTTTAATATACTCAACTATTTCTGATCATTCCATAAAAACTACATCCTCAATAGCATACCATATAATACAAATCACAGATATATCAAATGGTCTCTTCTAAGAAAATTTTCTGACTTGAATTTCTATACACTGTAAATGTTGTTCTTTAAAAATATATGCTGAGAGAATGTGCAAGAAAAAGTCCATAGTTCAAATATATACTTTTCCTCTAAGCCAAATAGTATTTTTAAAATCCATTATATTTATATTGTCCAATAGTAATCGTATTAATACATATTAATAAATTCCACAGAGGCTGAATTATGTTCCTAAAACTTTGGCTTTAAAAATATTAGGTAGGAATTTGATAATTCGCTAGGCAAACGTTGTTTAAAAACCAATTGAGTATCATTACAATATGTCCATCCTTTATCACATTTTAAATAGGCAGTGTAATGTCCAGATGTTGTAGAAGGACCATGATGGAAAATGATTGCTACTGTTACAAAAGTCCTTCCTGATATTGATAGTTGACTTGCTACAAAATGTTTTATTAAAGTTTCCAATTTTCTTCCATCAGCTGTACAACTTTGCATCATTAAAATTATATATTGTCCATATCTTTGTATAAATAATGTTGATAACATTTCTGATTTGCATTGGCTACACTCCATGTTTTGATTTGCTGCTTTAACTAGTTTGTTGAAAGACACTGATTTACAGTCTGGTAATGTCGAATATATAAATCTTTCAGTGTCTATATTAGTGCTACATGTAAACATACAATTTCCACATTGATGTTCCCATTTATAACAAAGGCCAAAAAGATTTTCAATTTCTATGCCTTCATTTTCCAATACAGTAAGCATATACATTAGAAATTCCTGAGCATCTTGTTGGTTATTTTCCGTAAATTGTGTAGAACCAGAACATATATCCAAAAGTATACGAATATCAGAAACGCTTTGCATTTTACTGTTATCAGTTCTCAATTTTTCATAAACAGAATGCAACAAGCAACAAAATCTTTTTCCCGATTCTCCATAATTTGCTGTAGCAAACTTTCAAGAAAAAAACAACATTAACTACTACATTAGCATAGCAGTTGATACCTGTACTATTTTCAAACTGATAACCAACAATATCTTGAACAGGATCCTTTTTCGTTTTTGTTGCAATCACAACATTATCTTGTTTTTTTTCCTTCTCTATCACTTTACTACAGATATTCTCATATCTTCTTTTTCGACCTACTACACGCTTTTCAAATACAGGATATTGACCTAAATTGGGAGCATACGCTCTTCTTAACCTATTATACTCTTTTACACAGTTTGCATCTGCAGTAATCTTTGACTCATCAAAATCAATCAAAAACAAACCAGATAAAGTTCTGACTCGGGACAAAGCAACATATGCCATACCCTCTTTAAACACGCTACTTCCAATGTTCACCAAAGCACTGTCTACACTTAATCCTTGAGATTTATGAATAGTCACTGCATATGCCAGAGAAAGTGGAAATTGTTTTCTACGGACATACAAATCTTTAACAAGCAAAAAACGAACAGAACAACGACCAATTTGTTTTACTTCTTCAATATGATCAAATTTGATTTTTAAAAATTCAATTCCATCTCTTTTTTGATAATTAACAAAATTCACAACTTTCCCCATGGCTCCATTAACTAAACCTTTTTCCACATCCAAATTACGCCGTAAAATTACTCGACAGTTTACACATAGATATAAATTCTTTTCTAAACCAGCAGTTTTAGATATCTATTTTTCTAAAGAATCCAATTTTGTTTTCAATTTTTCCGTCAAAATAATAGTGATTCCTTCATGCTCTATTTTATCAATGGCTTCCATTTTTATAATTTCTTCATTTTCTAGCTTCAAAAGGTGTTCATTGAATATAGAACACTCGCGCAGTGTTGGCATTAAACAGATTATAGATTTACTTTCAGCAATTTTCATATATATTTTTTCTGGAACTATATTTTCATTTGGAAAGAAATTCGTAAGTAGTCGACTTAGCAAAGCTTGTTTGCCTTGTTCTGTCAGAACTCCAATTCTTATATTTTGAAGAATAGATCCATAATCAACATCATTTGCCTGTCGCATATTTGTAATGAGTTCTTTGTATTCAAAATATGACCAAATATTAACGTTGCCAACACTTCCCAAAGACTTTCTGGTGTCTTCATGCACAAGTGTTTTAAATACTGGTTGTCCTTTTACAGGAGTAAGTTGCAGAAGATCTCCAAAAACTATGACATGTTTTCCTCCAAATAAGACATCGTATTCTGTTTTAAGAATTTGCTGCATTCCTAAATGCACAAAAGCAAGCATTAAGTTTGAGACCATGCTTACCTCATCAATAATTAGAAGTTTCATTTTCCTCAGCACTCTTGAAACTTCATAACAAGCTTCACCAGATAGCTTGTGATATTCCAATTTGTTTTCATGCTCTACAGGTAGCATTAGTAAATGATGTAATGTGATTCCTTTAATGTTGTGTGCTGCCAACCCTGTTGGAGCAGTTACAACACAAGACAAATGTGAATTAGTTGTTTTCTGCAGATAACTGGTCAATACTTTAATTAAGAAACTTTTCCCTGTACCAGCTTGACCACTGACATACATTCGGATAGGTTGAAATGATGTGCATGTGCAGTCTTTCGTTTCATGAAGAAATCCATGGTCAATCTGTTGTCTCACTTGCTGATATATTTCGTTCTGTTCAACATTTAGTTGTTCTTCCAAGTTTCCTAAGTCCATAATATCTTCTTGAGCTTGATGCATTGCTGTTTCCACCTCATTCATTGCGATTGCTGCTTCATTTTCAACAATTGGTTGTCCTAGTGGATCCTGACTCAGTGGAGGAGAACTTTGACTGTCTTGAGAACTGTCTCTAGCAATCTCAGCTGCAATAGTAGCTTCTTGATCAATTTCATCGTTCAACATTCTCACATAATTTGCAAAAACAGTACATTCTATGGTATCTTTACAAGCATTGAAGGAATCCTCATAGCTCAGAAAATCTCCAAGTAATTCCAATTCTGAACGCCACGGTTTAAACAGTTGTAAAAGTGCTAAATAGTAAAATTCCCTTTTATCAGGAGTGTCACAACTCAGTTTTCTGTGATCAATCAAATTTCCTTTCCTTTGTTTCACCAAACATCCTTCGGAACCAATCACTGCATATTTTCCATCAATGATGTTTTCTGTAGTATTCCGTTTAAAAGTATAGTTTTGCAGCACTTCATAGAGACATATGTTCTCAAGATGATGACTTCTATTTGGATAATATGTGTCCAACATATTTGTTTTCACAATATCTGTACTTTCCGGATCTTTTTCTGCTAAATATTCAATTTCTTGAACAGATTTAAGTACTCGATTTCGCGTTGCAGCAAGACCGAGACTCACCCAAATGATTCTTCTAGATTTTGAGTATAAACTTGCAGATGATAACCGATCTGAGCATTCATACGCTCCAATTTCTCGATGGGATAACATCTTCAAACTGAAACTATATAATTTCTTACTTAGACTCTTCTCGTGAGAAATCTCTTCCCACATTTCTTTCAATTCGGTCTTTTCTGATTTTGTAATGTAGGATGTTACATACCGAGCAACAGCAATGGAATTATCCGCAACATACTGAATATCCATATTAGCATTCCACATTGAGAGAATAACAGGATTATAATCATTTATGTATTTTTATTCTTCACTTCTTCTCAAATTGTATGTATATTTTGGAGACTTTCTAGTGATGGTATGTCTCATAGCTGACATAAAACTGTTTACTCTTCCTTTGGATATTACAGGACGTGGAAATCCAAAACAACATTTGGAATAAAACTTTTCCTTAGACTTGTACTTTCGTCGACAGTATTTTCCGCATCGATGGCTTTGGAATCGTAAAACTTGTTGTCTTAAGTTGTTTTCTTCTGTTCTTTTGGGTATAGCACATTTGGCATATTCTTCAATAAAAGACAAAACAGTATCATCAGAATCAGTTCCGAATTTGGGGGCATCTTTGATCCATATCAGCATATATATATGAGGAGCACCTCTAGCTTGAAACTCCTTTCTCCCAAAAAAATCCAGAACTTCTCCAAGAGGAGGCTTCTTTTTATTGCAGATAAAAGACATCATAGCTTCAAATCTATGATTGAAATACCTGCATACATTAACAGGATCCAAAGAGCACAATTCTCCAGGTGTCTTGTATTCAATATTTTTTACATTTGAATTTGCCTCTCGAAGAAATTCAAGTAAATCATCCCAAGCGTATTCAGCACAGCTTAGGGTAAGAAACCACGTAGGAGTTCCTAAGTTCCTTAGCATGCATTTAAGTTCTCCATGACGACGGTACCAATACTCATTAGTACCACGCTGACATGCCATCAAATTAATCAGCTGAGATTCTAAATGATCGTCTCTCTGATGTACTTTATCCATAAATTCCTTTGCAGAAACATTTTGAAGATGTACTCCTGTTTTCAAAATGTGGTTGACTGCATATGAAAGTCCAGACAAGTCACTCTCAAACAAAAGATGAAATATATATGAGATACATTGTCGAAATCTTGGATCTTCTGCATACAATCTTGTTGTCCGATATTCAGATGCAGGAATCTGCACAGGTCGTTCATCATATCGTCCACCTTTTCCAGTTGGAAAAAGCTGCGGAAAACAACGAGCTTCCAAACTTTTCTCCCATACACTGATGGGAGTACCCTTTGCTTCCTTCATTTGGAATAATTCAATAGTATTCCCCATCACTTCTTTCGAATGAAGTGGATGTACACTATAATGTTCATAGATTTCTTCATTTTTCGACATGTCCACTTTTTCAATTTGACCACTTGACGTTTCAGTGTCATCTCCTAAAAGTATTTCTTCTTCTTCCACATACACATTTTTATAGTACTCATTGTTTTTTATTAGATATAATGTTGCCTTTTGCACTTTCCTAACATCCACTAATTCTTGCCAGATTTTCTTACTCTTAGTAGGAACACCATTAACTGGAATAACTAATGGTTCACTTTCTACATTCTCTACACCAATAGTTTCAATATTTTTCTTTAAATCTAATGGTAAATATACAACTCTTCCTTTTAATCCTCTCTGTAAATCTGTCGGAGGCAATTTACCTGTTTTTGGCTCCATACGAACAATAGCCTGAAATGGGTGTACACATTGAATCAGAATAGACTCATACGTGTTTAAATCTATCAGTTCAGGAGGAATAGTTACCAACTCTAATTCATTATGAACAGCTCTAGCAGGCATTTTATTCTCATTCAATTTGTTATAACAATATTTACAAATACGTTGATCAGAACCCAAATCAAAACAATTCTCTACCCACAAATAAATTGCAAATTCCTTCCATTTATCATTATTTTGTTTTTCACTTTTTTTTTTTTTTTTTAACTTTTTATTATCATAAAATCAAAAGGAAAACAAACAGTGCTGTTTACTCTTAGCAATGTCAATTAGTCTGATACATTCATTACAGGTTATATACACAGGTAATGCATTGTATTGTTTTTCACTTTTAAAATATAGATCAACACTCCTAGTCTGATTTCTATAGTGAGTTCGCCGGCAACAAATACAAGAATAATTTGGCCTTTCACCTGAAATCACCTTAAACTTTGTAATTTGTTCTTCGAAATTTTTGTAGTAGTATGTTGCACATTCTCTTCATCATTTTCTTCTATTAATGTGTCAGTTTCTGCACTCTCTTCTTCCGGACCAAAGTAACAAAACTCAATTTCATCACAAACCTTCTTCACATCTGATACTGACCCATGCAAAAGAGCACTGTTCAACTCATTTAATTTTAGTGCTGGACTTTTTGCATAATACAATCTTCTGACTAACTTCCGCATTTGAGAATGATGTACTGCTAACATCCTGAAATGATGAAAAACACTTCGACATACTTTTCTAGAAAGACAAGCCAGAGAATGACCTTGCAAACCAGTATTTTTTCTCACTCTGCAAGGGTCTAGTCCTTGCAACATCTTAATCTTTTGTTTAACACTTTTTTAGTATACTGTCGTAAGAAATTGCGTAAAATATCAATAGATTCCTGTCGTACACTACAAATACTACTGCAATCCCAAGTATACACTGGGGCTTTAGGACGTCTCCCTAGAACTCCATCAGCTATCACTTCTTCTACATTTCTGGGATCCATCTTCTCTTTCTCAATTGGACAACCATTTCTAACCTCATAAGCTCGACCACTGGTATCAACTGCATGCAATAAATTATTGGTCTGAAAATAACTCTCTTCATTAAAGAAAGGCTCTAAACTTAAACTATGTTTCCATTCACCCAAAAAAATTTCACAAAAATTAGTTCTGTTAATTACTCTTTTCTTCTTACTTTTGGCCTTCATAAAATGGATTGGTTTATCTAGTGATCGAATTCTGTTTAAAACTAAAATGAATAGTTTCCTTTTTAATTCAAAAGCTTTTTGAACAATGGATTCAATATGCTTCTTCTTTTTATAAAATAGTGCTCTTTTTTAATATTTTTTCACATCTTTAAGCAAGTTAAATACAACTCTATTATAAAAATCTTTTTCCTAATTTCTTTATACTGATTTTGCCTTCTTTTACCAATCATTGTATGTTTTGAATGTAATTTTCCATTTACTCCTTTCTTTTTACTTATATTCTTTTTGTGGTTGAAGCATTGCTTGTACTTCGTACAATCTGTACA
This sequence comes from Calotriton arnoldi, assembly GCA_963921515.1. Classification (NCBI taxonomy): domain Eukaryota; kingdom Metazoa; phylum Chordata; class Amphibia; order Caudata; family Salamandridae; genus Calotriton; species Calotriton arnoldi. The sequence continues at coordinate 850,096 of CAWUFW010001916.1, forward strand.
CTATTTCTAGGCTTTGAATTTTTTTTAAGGAATTCTTTTGTTGTCTTACCGGAAGACTTTTTCTTTTTACCCACATGATGTTGGTCATCCAATACTTGTTCTGCAGTTTTGTTCAAATAATTGTCCTTTTGCTGTCGGTTTCTCTTTCTTGATTTTTCAGGCATGATAACTTTATTTAAGTGTTGATAAACAATATCTGTTAAAAAAATTATAAATAAATTAATTTTAATAAATTTATAAATTATAACTTTCTATTACTATACAAACACATTGCACGTGTTAAGGCCTAGCTCACTGTATAAGTAGTTGGGTAGCAAAACAATCATTAGAGTACTACAAGGAGAGTGCCTGGGTGAATTTATAAGTGGTTTAGTTTTGGCGTAGTGAATGGATTAGTACATAGTGCTGAATGGGTCACTACAACAGTGCAAGGACAGTTACAGGATGTTTGCTGGACTGTATGGATACTGCCTGGGGAAATGAAGATGTGTAAGATAAGTGTGTAGGTGATTAAAGGACTGCATGCATATTCGATAAAGATATGTAGCAGTCCATGTACTAAAGCCTGGATCACTGCATGAGAACTTGTGTACTGATTAAATGATTAGCGTACTGCAAGGAGAATGCCTGGGTGAATTTATAAGCAATTGGGTTTTGGCAGAGTGTATGCATTAGTACATGGTGCTGAATGACTCAATACAAGATTGAAGGGGAGTGACAGGGTGTTACCTTGAATATAAGGAGACTGACTGGGAAATTAAAGTCCTCAAACACAAGTGTGTAGATGGTTAGAGGACTACATGCATAGTGGATAGGAGTTTGAAGCACTCTATGTGGTAAGGCTCTAAATCACTGAATGAGTATTTGGATACAAACTGAATGTTTACAGTACTGTAAGGAGAGTGGCTAGGTGAATTTATAAGTGTTTGGATTTTGGCGCAGTGAATGGATTAGTACATGGAGCTGAATGGGGCACTAGAGGAGTGCAAAGGGAGTAACAGGGTGTTTGCAGGAGTGTATGGATACTTACTGGGTAGTTGAAGGTGTGAAAGACAAGTGTGTAGGTATTTAGAGGATTGCATGCATAGTGGATAGGCGTTTGAAGCAGTCCATGTTGTTGAGTCTCTCACAATGCTTGCCTAACTTGACAACATGACAGGTTTTAAACCAGTTATCTGTCTGCAAAGACATGAAGTACCCAAATGCTTCTCTCACAATGGTTGCCCAAATGCACACAGACTCACAATGTGATTCAAGACAAGCAACACTGTTCCTTGGACTTTACCAAAACACATTCACTACTCTGGAAGGGGTAAGGTGACTGCACACATTTTACATAATTCACTACTGCAGTCTAATGTGAATGACTGTCTCATTCTGCGAATGTATAAGCAATGACTGGCTTCTAATACTACTAAAACTTGACAACATGACAGGTTTTAAACCAGTTATCTGTCTGCAAAGACATGAAGTACCCAAATGCTTCTCTCACAATGGTTGCCCAAATGCACACAGACTCACAGTGTGATTCTAGACAAGCAACACTGTCCCTTGGACTTTACCGAAACACATTCACTACTCTGGAAGGGGTAAGGTGACTGCACACATTTTACCTAATTCACTACTGCAGTCTAATGTGAATGACTGTCTCAAGCTGCGAATGTATAAGCAATGACTGGCTTCTAATACTACTAAAACTTGACAACATGACAGGTTTTAAACCAGTTATCTGTCTGCAAAGACATGAAGTACCCAAATGCTTCTCACACAATGGATGCCCAAATGCACACAGACTCACAGTGTGATTCTAGACAAGCAACACTGTTCCTTGGACTTTACCGAAACACATTCACTACTCTGGAAGGGGTAAGGTGACTGCACACATTTTACATAATTCACTACTGCAGTCTAATGTGAATGACTGTCTCATTCTGCGAATGTATAAGCAATGACTGGCTTCTAATACTACTAAAACTTGACAACATGACAGGTTTTAAACCAGTTATCTGTCTGCAAAGACATGAAGTACCCAAATGCTTCTCTCACAATGGTTGCCCAAACGCACACAGACTCACAGTGTGATTCTAGACAAGCAACACTGTTCCTTGGACTTTACCGAAACACATTCACTACTCTGGAAGGGGTAAGGTGACTGCACACATTTTACATAATTCACTACTGCATTCTAATGTGAATGACTGTCTCATTCTGCGAATGTATAAGCAATGACTGGCTTCTAATACTACTAAAACTTGACAACATGACAGGTTTTAAACCAGTTATCTGTCTGCAAAGACATGAAGTACCCAAATGCTTCTCACACAATGGTTGCCCAAATGCACACAGACTCACAATGTGATTCTAGACAAGCAACACTGTTCCTTGGACTTTACCGAAACACATTCACTACTCTGGAAGGGGTAAGGTGACTGCACACATTTTACATAATTCACTACTGCAGTCTAATGTGAATGACTGTCTCATTCTGCGAATGTATAAGCAATGACTGGCTTCTAATACTACTAAAACTTGACAACATGACAGGTTTTAAACCAGTTATCTGTCTGCAAAGACATGAAGTACCCAAATGCTTCTATCACAATGGTTGCCCAAACGCACACAGACTCACAGTGTGATTCTAGACAAGCAACACTGTCCCTTGGACTTTACCGAAACACATTCACTAGTCTGGAAGGGGTAAGGTGACTGCACACATTTTACCTAATTCACTACTGCAGTCTAATGTGAAAGACTGTCTCAATCTGCGAATTTATAAGCAATGACTGGCTTCTAATACTACTAAAACTTGACAACATGACAGGTTTTAAACCAGTTATCTGTCTGCAAAGACATGAAGTACCCAAATGCTTCTCACACAATGGTTGCCCAAATGCACACAGACTCACAGTGTGATTCTAGACAAGCAACACTGTCCCTTGGACTTTACCGAAACACATTCACTACTCTGGAAGGGGTAAGGTGACTGCACACATTTTACATAATTCACTACTGCAGTCTAATGTGAATGACTGTCTCATTCTGCGAATGTATAAGCAATGACTGGCTTCTAATACTACTAAAACTTGACAACATGACAGGTTTTAAACCAGTTATCTGTCTGCAAAGACATGAAGTACCCAAATGCTTCTCTCACAATGGTTGCCCAAATGCACACAGACTCACAGTGTGATTCTAGACAAGCAACACTGTTCCTTGGACTTTACCGAAACACATTCACTACTCTGGAAGGGGTAAGGTGACTGCACACATTTTACATAATTCACTACTGCAGTCTAATGTGAATGACTGTCTCATTCTGCGAATGTATAAGCAATGACTGGCTTCTAATACTACTAAAACTTGACAACATGACAGGTTTTAAACCAGTTATCTGTCTGCAAAGACATGAAGTACCCAAATGCTTCTCACACAATCGTTGCCCAAATGCACACAGACTCACAGTGTGATTCTAGACAAGCAACACTGTCCCTTGGACTTTACCGAAGCACATTCCCTACTCTGGAAGGGGTAAGGTGACTGCACACATTTTACCTAATTCACTACTGCAGTCTAATGTGAATGACTGTCTTAAGCTGCGAATGTATAAGCAATGACTGGCTTCTAATACTACTAAAACTTGACAACATGACAGGTTTTAAACCAGTTATCTGTCTGCAAAGACATGAAGTACCCAAATGCTTCTCTCACAATGGTTGCCCAAATGCACACAGACTCACAGTGTGATTCTAGACAAGCAACACTGTTCCTTGGACTTTACCAAAACACATTCACTAGTCTGGAAGGGGTAAGGTGACTGCACACATTTTACATAATTCACTACTGCAGTCTAATGTGAATGACTGTCTCATTCTGCGAATGTATAAGCAATGACTGGCTTCTAATACTACTAAAACTTGAGAACATAACAGGCTTTAAAGCAGTTATCTATCAGCAAAGACATGAAGTTACCAAATGCTTCTCTCACAATGGTTGCCCAAATGCATACAGACTCACAAAGTGATTCTAGACAAGCAACACTACTCCCTGGACTTTAGCAAGAGTAACACATTAGTCTTATTAAAAACAAAGGCACCACATACAACCCCTCACAAATTAATAACTCACCTTTCAAATTGATTTGTTGATTAAGAAGTATGTCAGTCACACACCAGATTTTCTTATACAGAATGTCTGTACTGCACTGCTCTTAGCAAAACCAAAAAATGGCAAACTTTCCCTCTCATTCTGCACACATATACATGTAAATATCAAATCACCTTGCTTCCCACATTAATTCAAAAGCTAACACACATTTCTATTGGTTACACATTTCAACCCTTTCCAATTTGACATAACTTTGAACCGTACCCCCAATCTGCTTACTGCCTGTTACCATAGTAACAGTTCATGGAACACTCAACTGAACTCACAGGTCACAAGTTCAGCACACAATGTTGCTAATCCAAACAGCAAGTGTGCTTGACTTTTCAAAATATCAGCTTATCCTAACTAATGTTCCTTTCAAACAGTTTTCATTAACCAATAAGAAACATGCTTTTGAAACACAGAAACATGCACCCTACTTTTCAGTGTATAATGTTCTCAAACAGCCAATCATTTTTTTTTTTTAAACTGCATCTTATCCACCATTTTAGAAAAACTTTAGTTGTCAAACTGCCATTTCACATACAGACACCTTCTGAGTGCATCCAGACCTCCTTTCAAGATGCTTAGAGTGTGCATTGTGGGACACAGCTATATTTTCTGGAGCCAAAGGTATGCAGAAAACAGTGGCATTGACAAAGACCTAGCTTTGCCAAATGTAGACATTAAATGGATTGGACAGAGAGGATTAAACTGGCACCAATTGATGCCATTGGTTAAATCCTTTTTGCATCTCCAACACCCTGACCTCATAATTGTGCACTGTGGTGGCAATGACCTAGGCACTTTGACTGGGGTAGGTCTGGAAATGCTTATGAAGGACACCTTTGGAGAATTGATGTCACTTTTCCCCCAAACTGCCTTTGTGTATTCTAATATATGTCAAAGACAGAAATGGAACTGGTCCAATCAATTTTGTCCACAGTTTGAGAAAGCTAGGAAACATGTCAATAAAACTGTTTCTGCTTATCTCAGAGATTATACAATGGGGTCCATTTACAACAACAATCTGCGTTTTAATATGGCGGCATCTATAGGAGAGATGGTGTTCATTTTACAGATGAGGGTAACAGAGTCTTCCTCAACAACTTTAGACTCTGCATCGGTACTTACTTGTAGGTACCAAAATATCCCAATAAACACAACGGCCCTTTTTAGAGCCACCCAAGATCTAAACACCTAAGCTTCATATATATCTGAAAAAATATTACATTTGTTTTGCTTGGATTCGCACACCCAACGCGACAGGAGTCGTGCACCTAACGCGTTAGGGGTCGCGCACCCAACGCGTGCACACCAGGGGGCCACGCTGAGCACCACGCTGGATGCGCGACTCCTAATTTTCCCGTAAAAAAATTTAGCACCTACCACTAATTTTTATTCTCCCCGGGGACCCCATCCCCCGGGGCCTATATACAACGTTGGGGACCGTGGGGGGAGCCCCAATGCCCCCACGGTCCCAGCCGGCTCCCCGCGTCCTTTGGGAGCCGGCATTGCTTTTCCGCATGGGGAACTGCTAACATGCAGCTCCCCGTGTGGAAAAGCAATTTGGTTTACATTTTGAAAAAGAGAGCAGGTTTCCCTGCTCTCTCTTTCAAAATCCAAACCAGTGCTTGCTATGGAAGGACGGGAGCCGCTAGGCTCCCGTCCTTCCATAGCAAACAGCAGTGTCCTGGGGGTGAGCACCCCGGGACACTGCAGGAGCCGGCCCTGGGGGGTGGTGGTCCCCAGGGCCATCACAGGCTCCAGGAGGGGGGCCGCACGGCCCCCCTCCCAACATCTTCAAAGCCCCGGGGAGGTGGTGTTCCCCGGGGCTTCGGGGGTCCGAAACGGACCCCCAGTTTAATTTTCTTAGTGCCCCAGGGAGGTGACGGTCCCCGGGGCGTGTGGGGGGGTTCGAGCCCCCCCACACAGGTCATTTCATTTCTTAAAAAATGCCCCGGGGGGTGGCGGTCCGCGGGGCTGCGGGAGGGCCGAGTGCCCTCCCGCACCATTTTAAAATCAAAGCCCCAGGGGGTGGCGGTCCCCAGGGCTTGGGGGGCCTTAGAGGCCCCCCCCACATATTACTATTAAACCCCGGCATGCCCCCGGGACTTGGCCCACCTGGGGGCCAATTAACAACAAAGCGCGGGAACCCGCGCATCGTTTTTTTTTTATCTCGGCGGGATCGGCGCACCCTAAGCGCACCCCGCCGATTTTCTTTCTTTTTAAATGCTTTTTTCTGCCCAAGGGGTCCTTGTGGGACCCCCTGAGCAGACCTAGGGGGTCAGGGTGTTTCTACCCTGCCCCCTTTGTGCTTTTTGTGCACTTGTTTCTGTGCCTCGGTTCTACCGAGGCATAAAATGGCTGCCAACACTTCCTGATTTGGAGTGTTGACAGCCACTTGACAGCCAATTAGCACGCAGCTCGTGATCGGGACGGTGCGCGCAGGGTGCGCTCAGGGTGCGCGAATCCGACGCGGCCATAGATATATATGTGATTTTACTTTTGATTTTCTCAGGAACTACTGAACGGATTTACACCATTTAAGCAAAAGGCATGACTCTGAACCAAGGGCTACCATTTTGCCAATTTTGGTGTAATTCCGTTCAGCCATTCGGGCTGTAGCTGCGATGAAAGGTTCCTTTGGAAAATTGCATGGGGAAAACACGTTTTGGGACCCCCCTTTTTTCTCGGCCCCCGCTTGACGAATCACCCCGAGACTTTCAAGATAGAAGCGGACCGGAGCGTGCCACAAAGTTTGAAAATTTTGCGAAGATTCGTCAACCGGCGCCAAAGTTATTTCAAATAGAATGTTGCGGATTTCTTATGGAAAATAGGTCCTAACTATAACTATCTACTGGCGACCGCCAGTAGATAATATATATATATATATATATTAATGTGTGTGTGTGTGTGTATTTATTTATATATATCCTAGTGTCGGTCATCAGTAGGTAGCTATAGTTAGGACCAAACCTTCCACAGGAAAAGGGTTTTTGTTTTGGCGCCGCTTGACGAATATTCACGAAATTTTCACACAACGTCACATTTTCGGTTCAGCTGCTGTGTTGAAAGTTTTGCTGTAATCCATCAAGCGGGGGTCTAGAAAAAAGGGGGTCCCAAAATGTGTTTTCCCCGAGCTATATCTATGGGGTTTTTTTATCTTTTGAACACGACTATAGCCCAAACCGCTGAATGGAATTACACCAAATTTGGCAGAAAGCTAGAGGGTGGTCCAGAAAGCGTGCTTTTTGTGATTTGGTGTAAATCCGTTCAGTAGTTTCAGGGATGTTCAAGTTATAAAAATATAGATATATGGGAACCCCAAATCCTACTGAAACCCTACTGAAATTTGATTGGCTGCTAATACTTCAACCAGGAAGCGTTGGCAGCCCTCTTGGGACTCAGTTGAACCGAGTCCCACAAAAAAATTTAAAAAAAGAAAAGGGGGCAGGGTAGAAACACCCTGACCCCCTTGGCCTCTGGGGGGGTCCCAAAAATGTTTTTTTTTTGTAATTTCAGCAGGATCCGTGGATTGAGCCTAAAATTTTAAAAAAGACAAAGCGTAGGCTCCTGGTATTCGTTCATTATCAGCCCCTGGGTGGACCAGGTCCCGGGGCATTTGTAATTATAGGAGTAGGGAAGCACGGCCCCCCTCCTATGGCTTACTAATGCCCAGGGGACCATCACCTCCCAGGCCTTCTTTTAAAATAAAAAATGCAGGGAGGGCCACACACCCCCCGCAGCCCCAGGAACCACTACCTAAATCAAATAACAGAGCCCCCAGGGCTTCTGCAATGTCTCGGGGTGCCCGCCCCATGGGACATTGCAGTTTGCTATGGCTTGGCTGGAGCACCGCTCCCGCCAAGCCATAGCAAACTCTGATCCGCTTCGTTCAAGTGAGAGTATGTAAAATGCTCTAGCTTGCATGAAGCAGAGCAGACTTGCTTTTGGACAGAGGGAGCTGCATGTTCGGCAGCTCGCACAGTCCAAAAGCGAAGTAAAATAAAGGTGAGAAATGAGCAGAAAGAAAGAGGCAAAATGAAGGTGAGAAACAAGCTGAAAGAGGCCAAATAAAGATGAGAAAGGAGTAGAAAGAGGCAAAATAGAGGTCAGAAACCAGCACCGAGAGGCAAAATAAAGGTTAGAAATGAGCAGAAAAAGGCAAAATAAAGGTCAGAAAAGAGCAGGAAAGATGCAAAATAAAGGTGAGAAACGAGCAGAAAGAGGCAGAATAAAGGCCAGAAACAAGCAGCAAGAGGCGAAACAAAGGTGGGAAAAGTGCAGAAAGAGGCAAAATAAAGGTCAGCAATGAGCAAAAAGAGGCAGAATTAAGGTCAGAAGGGAGCAGAAAGATGCAGAATAAAGGTCAAAAAAGGAGCAGAAAGAGGCAAAATAGAGGTCAGAAACCAGCAGCATGGGGCAAAATAAAGGTGAGAAATGAGCAGAAAGAGGCAAAATAAAGGTCAGCAACGAACAGAAAGAGGCAATACAGAGGGCAGAAAAACAAGCAGAAAAGGCAAAACAGAGTAGAAGAGGGTAATACAGAGACTCAAACACTCACATTCACTCACAGACCCACTCAGACACTCTCACACCGACTCACAGACCCACTAAGAGACTCACACACCCACTCACAGATTTACGGAGACACTCATGCACTCACTCACACACTCACTGTCAAAGGTTAGTAGTTACATTTAGGAGATAAAAATCAAAACAATGTTGAAATTCACTTACAAAAACAAAAGTTACAGGGACGTTATAGTTAGGAAACAACATTAAAAAAACCTTAGAAATTCACTGAAAAAAACAAAGGTTACCAGGACATTATAGTTAGGCTCATATTTCACTCGTACAAAACCAGTGAAATTCATCTGTTATAGTTAGCTATACATTACGCCCCTGTAATTCTCTGCTTATGACCTCACATATTACATCACTCATGACATGGTCAGTGACATCGATGATGACATCACTAATGACATCTCAAATGACATCACTAATGACATCATACAGAGAAGCACTCACACACCCACTCACACCCTTATACCACCTCTCATACATCCACTCACATGACCCCACACAACCACTCATTTATAAATAGAGCTATTCATACAACCAGTCATTTACCCATACAGCTACTTACATAGCCACACACTCACCCATACAGCTACTCACACACCCACTTATTCACCTATACAGCCTCACACATACCCACTCACTCACCCATACAGCCTCTTAACACAGCCACTCACTCACCCATACAAGGACTCACATACTCACACACCCACACAACCCCTTACATATCCATTCACACATCCATACAAGCACTCACACATCTGCTTACTCACCCACACATCCATTCACACAGACACTAACTCTACAATACAGCCACTCACACACTGATTGACTTAACCAGTCCCTCAAACAGACACTCACTCACTCATGCATACAACCACTTCCACAGCCATTCGCTCACTCATACAACCATTCAGACACCCACTCACTCACCCATACAGTTATCTACACACCCACTCACCCACCCATACAGCCACTCACACAGCCAATCACACACATACAGCCATTGACACACCCACTCACCAATACAGTCACTCACACAGTCACTCACTCACCCACACAGCTACTCATATACCTATTTATACACCCATATAGCGACTTACACACCCTTAGAGGCACTCAGACACCCACTCACACACAGACACATACAGTCACACAGCCACTCACATAATATATGTTAGAAATAGTATCACTCATTAGTAGTACAGAAAGTATACTATTTTAACTTTTGCAGTACTTTGGTATATATGTTTAACACTCATAATCTTTTAGAAAACACTTACACTCACTGGATGATATCATCTGTGAAGTCATCAGTGATATCATTTGAGATGTCATCAGTGATGTCACTGACCATGTCATGAGTGATGTAATATGTGAGGTCATAAGCAGTGCATTGCAAGGGAGTAACTTCATAGTTATCACAGCTAATTATAACTGCTGAATTTCACTGTTTTTGCATGAGTGAAATCTGAGCTTAACTATGATGTCCCTGTAACCTTTTTTCAGCAAATAAATAAACCCAAATTTGTATATATAGGGACGTGGATCCTGTGAGGAACTGACCCTCCCCGTGCTCAAATCTGATTGACTGCCAAAACTTCAAACCAGGAAGCGTTGGCAGGCATCTTGGAACTCGGCTTGAGCCGAGTCCCACAAAACCCATTAACAAAAAGAGAAGGGGTCAGGGTAGGAATACCCTGACCCCCTAGCCCTCTTGGGGGGATCCTAGAGGGGCCCCACCAGGGCACAAAAACAGTTTTTTTAAAACAACTTCAGCAGGAGCCAAGCTGGAGCCATGGCTCCCACCGAATATATTTTAAAAAAGAAGCCTGGCTCCTGTGCATCTTCACTAATAGACCCCAGGGTTGCCCAGGTCCCAGTGGCATGTGGGACTTAAAGGAGGGGGGTCACAGGCCCCCCTCATTGGGTGTATAAATACCCCAGGACTACCACCTCCCCGGAGCTTTTGTGTTCTTAAATGGGGGGCCTCTCAGACCCCCCTGGGCCTCAGGGACCACCAACTCCCGAGGCCAAATTGAAAAAATAAATTGGGGGGGACAAAGCAGAACCCCCCTGGGGACCACCACCTCCCTGGGGCTAAATTAAAGTTAATGGAGCCACATGGACCCTCGGGCCCAGGGGACCACCACCTCCCCGGTGCATAATTTACATTTAGTATTAAATCTGTTTTTTATTAACAGAACACCAAGTGAGTAATTAGCTCATTCGCCTACAACCCATCGGGCCGGCGTCAGAAGCTCAAATATGCCGGCCAGTCAATGTCAGCAATACAACTGTAAGTCGAAGCTTTAACACACAGCAAGACGCCTACAACCCCTCAGGGCCGGCCGCGTCGTAAGGCAGGCGGTAGTTAGAGTATCTGTTAGCTAGCAGCCTGCTCGTTGGTCAGTAAGAAAGACGCCCCCCAAGTCAATGGATGGCCCGTGGAGGCTGCCACGCCACCTGGTATTCCGTGATTAAACACTGGCCTAGGCCAGAAAAACCCCTAACAAGAAAAAGGGAGAAAAAAAAATTAGCACAAAATCCCCTCCTCCCCCCTCCCCACCTCCCCGATGAGCCAAGCGAAAGAGAAAGATGTAGGAAGATACGCGCTCCAATTAAGCCTAAGTGCCACTCCTCTAAGTACCTAGTGTAGGCTATGGGCCTGCAGTATTAAGGTAGTGCCGAGGTATCCTCCGGGATCAATTTAAGGATGCGGAGGTATTGCGGGCAAGTGAGTTCGCGGAATTCAGTGGAGAGGAGCTGTATAAAAGGGGCCCATACCTTAGCATAGTCTGCCATCTTCCCCGCAGCTGCCATAGAGAGTTTCTCCATTGCTAATAGGTTCCAAAGTTGGTGTATCCAATGGATATGTTCGGGAGCCTTATCCGATTTCCATCTCGCCACTATAGCCCTATGTGCTGCATTTAATGCTAGCGCCATTTGCCGCCCCCGAAGTGAACGCAAAGGAAAGGTGAGCGCATTGGGAAGCCCCAGGATAGTGTATGCGGGTAGCCGGGGTATAAAGGTGTTAAAAGCCTTATCGATGTCATCGAGGATCTGCTCCCAATAGCGGGTTAGTTTGGGGCAATGCCAGAGAAGATGTATCAGGGTCCCGGGACTGCCGCACCCCCTCCAGCAAAGGCCATCACACCCCTCCTGCCATTTGGAAAGCCTAGCAGGGGTATAGTACCAATACGTCGCTAGTTTATAGGCCGTCTCGGAATGGCTTGATGAGTATGTGGTGTGGTGTGCGCGATAGAAAATATCCTCCCACTCTTTGTCGGATAAGGTGCGCCCTAGTTCCGCGTCCCAACGTTTCTGTCCGGCCGTGCGTGCCCTTGGTAGAGCAGAGGTAAGAAAAGAGTAGATCTCCGACATAAGGTGCTTGTCATCGGCTTTGCGAACCACCCACTTCTCAAAGGGTAACATTGGCCGGTATGCCCGGGAGCGCATCTCAGGCTCAGATAGCCAGTGTGTCATCTGAGAGTGTAAGTACTGATCTGTCAACAATAGCTGGAAGTCCACTTGGAGTTCCCTGAAAGGGATATAACCCCGAAGGTCGAAGAGGTGCCCCAATCGCTTACAACCTCCCCCAATCCAGCGAGCAGCCACTCCCTTATTCAACCCAGGTTGGAAAGCAGGGCTCATGAAAAGCGGTGTCAAAGGGGAGGGAAATGTGGTCAGGTGAGCTCTTCGGGCGGCTCTGTCCCAGGCAATCATCGTGGGGCGCATGACAGGGGATGAGTAAAGACCCCAAGCCCTGTCCGATCTCGGTAACCATGCGTCACGCCAGATATGATGTCCTTCTACCGTCTGGTCCATAAATACCCAATGTTTCTCGGTCATTGGACAGTTCCATTCCACCAGAAACCGGAGGAGGGAGGCGTGATAGTAGCGAGTGAAATTAGGAAATGCTATCCCCCCGTGTTTTTTGGAGTGCTGAAGCTGTGTCTTCGCCAAACGTGACGCCATGGGGCCCCTCACAAACCCCTCCACGGCCGCCTGGATCTGCCCCAGGGCCCGGGGAGGAGGCTCCAGTGGCAAAGTCTGAAATAGATATAGGGCGCGTGGCAGAACGTTCATCTTCACAGCTGACAGTCGACCGAACCACGTCAGGGGCAGTCGCCGCCACCGCTGCAAGTCAGTGCGAATGCGCTTTATTAAGGTCGAATAGTTCACCTCTACAGTTTGTGCAAGGCTTCTATGTAGGACCAACCCCAGGTATGGTATGCCGCTCGTCACCCATTCGAAGGCAAAGTCAGCTCCCAGCTTCGTTACTGTCATAGGGGTAGCAGAGAGATTAAGGACCTGTGACTTCTGCATGTTGATTTTGAAGCCAGAATATTGACTAAACACTTGCAGATTGGCAACCACCGCCGGCAGGGTAGACAAAGGCTGTGCCAGTGAGAAAATGAGGTCGTCCGCATATAAGCTAATAAGATGCTGATCCAAACCGAATGGTATACCGCGCGCGAGGGGATTGTCTCGGAGTCTCTGAGCCATTGGCTCCATATATAACGCAAACAGTAGGGGAGACAGAGGGCAGCCTTGCCTCGTACCCCTTCCCACGGCAAAGTAATCAGAAAGCATCCCGTTAACCCGGACCGCCGCCTGCGGCGCGCTGTAAATGCTCGCAACCCAGTGTCGAAACCGTGGGCCTAGTCCGAAGCGCTCAAGGGTTGCAAAGAGGTAAGGCCAGTGTACACGGTCAAAGGCCTTCTCCGCGTCAACAGCTAAGAGGAGGGCCTCCTCCTTTGACCGGTGAACTTTATCAATGAGATGGAAGAGGCGTTTTGTGTTGTCCCCACATTGCCGCCCCGGAATAAACCCAGACTGGTCGGGATCGACGAGTCCCGGCATATGAGGGTTCAGTCTATGAGCCAGTATGTTAGAGAATAATTTAGCATCCACATTCAGTAGGGATATCGGCCTGTTGAGCCGCACAGCTCCGGGTCTTTGCCCGGCTTAAGAATAACTGCGATGGAGGCCTGCAACATGGAGGGGGAGAGGGAGCCTGTCTCTGCAAAGGAGTTAAATAACCGGGTCAGTAAAGGGGCGAGCTCAGCACAAAAAGTTTTGTAGAAAAGGGCGCCAAATCCATCGGGCCCCGGAGCCTTCTGCAACTGCAGTCTTGCAATTGCGGATATTACTTCGGCTACTTGGATGGGCGCCTCTAGGGCCTCCATGTCTCCTGCCGGCAAGGGCGTTAACCCCGCTTCCTGAAGGTAGCTGAAGGGGTCAGCGTGCAAAGAAGAATCAGCCATGTAGAGTGAATTATAGAAAGATCGGAAAGTAGAGACAATAGTGCGTAGATGGTCCGTCGCGTCCCGGAGTGCAGACACTGAGTGGGCCTCTTGTTGGCTGCGCAAACAGTATGCCAACATTCGGCCTCCCTTGTTGGAACCTACAAAATATTTATGTTTTAGACGAAGCACTGCGTGTTCTGCGCGATCCAGGTCCAGTCGGCGAAGCTGGAGATGCTCTGTCTCCAGCTGGCGCCAGATCCGGGGGGCACCCGTGCGCTTGTGTATGGCTTCAAGTTCTCGAACCGCTGCCTCCAGATCAGCCCGTTTCGACCGCCGTATCTTGTTCTCATAGGCTGCCTTAGCGATTAGGGCACCGCGTACGACCAATTTGAGCGCTTCCCAGACCGAGGCTAGTGGTGTGTCATCTCTAGTGTTTGTGGCTATGTAGTCCGTAATGCAGCACCGTATAGCCGAAACATTCTCTGGAGACCCAAGAAGGGAATCGCGCATACGCCAGCGCATGTTGGACGCAACCCGCTCCGAAGGGAGGCGCATAGATAAAGTAATGTGTGCATGGTCCGAGAGACTCCGCGCCTCGATAGTAGAATCCGCCACCAGGGCCCAAGCGGCTGAGGAGACTAAAAAAGGGTCAAGACGCGCGTACGTCTTATGTGCAGCCGAGAAGTAGGAATAATCCCTTTCACTCGGATGTATCCCTCGCCAGGCATCCCTGATGCCCGCTTCGCGCAGCCAGTCCTTACCCGTGTCAGTCAGAGCGCCCGTATGTCCATAACGAGAGCCCGAGCGATCCTGCTCCCCATCCATTACCAAATTGAGATCCCCTCCCACTACCACTAGTGGATCAGGAGACTGCAGAACATCTGCACATGCCTCAAGCAGGAATTTCTCTGGGCGTTCGTTAGGTGAGTAGATGGAGGCTATAGTGCAGTGCGATGAACCCAGCTGGAAGCGTAGTGCTAGCAGGCGTCCTTTAATTTCCGAGATGGTCCCAAGGATTTTACCCTTAAACTTTTTAGCAACCAGAATGGCTACCCCTCCCCGCTTATTATTGGTGGACGACCAGAACTGGAGAGGGAAGTGCGGGTTGCGTAGGCGGTGGGTATCAGACTGTAGCAAGTGTGTTTCCTGAATAAGGCAAATATCCCCCCCTGAGTTTTCTAAAAGGGACAGCACCGCCCTCCATTTAACCGGATTGTTGAGACCCCTAGCGTTGAGACTAACTATTTTTAGATCCAGGTGGGAGTTTGAAAAGCAGGTATAGCTTTAGCGAAGGCCCAGAACCCCCTAATGGAGAAAGTGGGGGCACAAGCATAGTGGCAGCACGCGGGAGGGGGAAGGAAGGAGGGGGCCCACGCGCGCAAGCCACAGATAGCGCAGCATCGAAGAGGCTCATAGAGGAGGAGACCCACCCCAACCCAACAGACCCAAATAGCAAAGACAAAAATAAAAGAAGAACATGACAAATGTCTGTCAAAGTGTAACTGTGGGAACATGACCAAGGTCTACCCCAGATGAGGCAGAAGACTGATGTCCAACTCGTGTCCAGAATCGGAGGGGGAGCGTGAACTGGAAAAAGGCCTTTTCGTTCGTGGTGACGGCCGGTCTACGGACCGCAGGTGAAGGTCACGGGAGTCTGAAGAGGCGGTTCACTCCTATGCTCCCCCGGCCATCTGGCATTGCTGCCGTCCATGCAGTGAGGGAGGTGTAGCAGCCTCACGGGGCATCCGGGCGTTCTTGTGCTTGGGACAAGGTTGTGAGCACTGCCTCGCGCTCTTTAGCCATTTCCTCTGGGGCTGGTTTCTTGGAGGCAGACGGCTTGCCCACGGTCTGCCATCAAGGAGGCGATCGCCCGACAGGGGCCGCGGGATCACCTCGAGAGTTCGGGGTCCCTTCTGCTTCCAGACCCAACAGGTGCAAGGTGTCTTCGAGGGATCGCATCTGTCTCAACTTCCCCTGGTGCTTAAAGATAATACGATAGGGATGGCCCCATGAGTATGGAATCCCCTTGTCTAGTAGGTACGACGTCGCTGCTCTGAATTCTCTCCTTTTGGCCAGGGTTGACGCTGCTAAATCTTGAAAGAGGGCCAGTGTATGTCCACGAAAGAGGATCGGCTTGCGCATGATTAGTTCTTTGAGCAGGAAATCATGCACACAGACCAGTACGTCTGGCGGGGGGGCCCTCCCTCCTCTATGCAGGCCAACCCGATGGACGCGGTCCAGTTGTATTTCCTGCGGACTATCATCCCCCAAGATCTGTCGGAAGAGGGACGAGACATACTCCCGGAGGTCGTCCCCCTCAGCCTTCCAAGGGACTGCACGGATGCGGATGTTATTCCTCCGGGAGCGATTCTCCAGATCCTCCGCATGGGCCTGGAGGTCGAGATTCTGGTCCCTCAAGCGGATGACCTCCTGTTGCAGTTGGTGTAAGTCGTCCTCCCGTGCCAGTTCATGCTCCTCAAGGGCTGCCACCCTTTCCCCCACCTCGTCAACATCACGCCGCACCTCTCGAAGATCCGATGCAAGCTGGCCCTTCAGCTCAAGAATGTCTGCTTTGATAGCCGTGAACAATTCCAGCATGAAGGCCTTCGTCGCTGGTTCATCTGCTCCATCGACCGCCGCGGCGTTCCCCCGGTCCCCGGATGCCCCCTGGGAGGTCTCTGCGTCTCCAGTCGGTGCACGCATGAGTTCTTTAAGGGACTTTTCCCTTCGTGCTCGGGCAGAAGTCATATCGGCACTCGGACGTGCTGATGGAAGGTGGAGAACCAGCTCCAGTTCCGGAGTGTCGCCTCTATCACCGCCTCTCTCCGGTACTACTCCATGGAGCAGGTCTCAATGCGGGGCACAGGGACACTGGGCGTGCGGGGGTTGACCGTTTGCGCCGCTCCACCCTGAATTTGATCGCTCCTCGCGAGGCAATCAATGCAGCAGCCCTCCAGTCCAGGGAGTTCACAGTGCCCAGGCGGGCGCGAGACAAGGGGGGCAGAGTGCAGGCAGCCACAGTCGGCGGGTCCCCCCATGGCCCCCTCCGGCGGACGGCTTCCAGGCGCAGCACCCCCGGGGGAGTAGGCGAGGCTCCCAGTGCTCAGGTCACTCTTTCAAGGAGAGAGCGCCACGGCCCTCACTGCACTCTCCCCGACACTCCACCCGGCCCCGGGGCCCACAGCGCCAGCGTCACCACGATGCGGCCCAGGCTCCTTTGCACCACTTTGCGCCACTCACCGGTAAATCTCAGTCCGCCGTTCCTCTCATCAGACATCCAAAGCCACCGGAAGGCCAAGCCAAGTCCTCCAACTCTGATGACCCCCTCAGTGTGCAGAGCGGGCTGTAAGCTGCACTTCTTAGGCCTCGCCGCCCGTCATAGGGTCAGGATCAAAATGGCGGCTGGAGAGCTTTCTTCCACCAGCCCCCAATACCGCCTGCTCCCAAAATGCGGGACACTGTCAGTGGCTCTCCCACCGCCGCAGCTCCTATCGGCAGGAGCCCGGTCTCCAGGCGTGCAGCAGAGGTCTCCAATCTAGGCCCCTCCTGTGTCCGTTCGGGCCGAGGCAGCGAGATCAACAAGATGGCGGGCGCAATCCGGCCTGAGATCCAAGTCGGGTCCTCGACTCCCCCAGCGCGGCTGCCGCCTCGCACAAACACCCCCACCGGGACGCAGGCCTCCTCAGGTCCGCTGCAGTATGCCCACCTCAGTCCGGGACCCGCGATCGGGGGATTCGCCGATGCGGTCTCCGCCGACCCGGCCCTCGCCGTCACACTCCCAACGCGGGCTTCAGTCGGTGCTTAACAGTGCCCGCACTCGGTCACCGCTGCACTCCTCCTTGCGCCGGAACCCCCGGAAAGCGCCCACCTCAGGCAGCTGCAATTTGCTGGCCGGTGGACAGGGCAAATTACAAGGCTAATTTTCAGCGAGCCGGAGGAGCTGAAAGACGCGTCCTCCCGTGCCGCCATCTTGGCCACGCCCCCATAATTAACATTTCAAGTGGGATGGGGGCCACGCATCCCCCCTCCCGGGCCATAAATGGACCCGAGGACCACCACCTCCCCATGGCTGGGTCATCTACTTCAAAGGAGGGGGCTGTGCAACCCCCTGTTGAATCCAATAATGACCTGGGGACCACCATCCTCAGGGTCGTCTCCTGCTATGTCCCGGGGTGCCCACCCTCGGGACATAGCTGTTTGCTGTGGCTTGGTAGGAACTTTAACTGCTCCTGCCAAGCCACAGCAAACACTTTGCTTCAAGAAAGTGAGAGCAGTGGAAACAGAGCATGCATCTGTTTCCCTGCCCGATGTCAAGTGAGCATGGAAACAGACGAATTGCTTTCAGTCAGAGGGAGCTGCATGTTTAGCAGTTCCCTGTGCCTGAAAGCAATGCCAGCTCCCACAGGAGCTGGGGAGCTGGCAGGGACCACAGGGGCTTTCAAGCTCCACCCACGGCCCAGTAGCACACTGGGTGCCCTGATTAGGGGGGCCTCACAACCCCCCCAGCTCCATTGGAAAAAGGTTGGGCCCTGGGGGAAGGTGTCCCCGGGGACGAAATCAGTCTGGGGAGGGGCACCACGCAGCGGAGCCCCCCACCCATAATAAAAATAGTTAAAAGAAAAGGTTGGGCCCCAGGGAAAGTTGTCGGAGGCCTGCCGCCTTTCTCAACCACTCTGCAAAGGGGCCTACTGGTGCACAACTGGTTGGGGGATGAAGTCTCCTTGGCTGCTGAGGGTCCTTGGGGGCCAATAACCCCTCCTGTTATGTCCAGTAAGTCCCTCACAGCGGGATTGCTGAGAGGTCATTCAAGTACCTGCCCCCTTTCTCCTCCACTCTGAAAACGTGCCTCCTGGTGCACTACTGGTTGGAGGATGAAGTTCCCTTGTCTGCTGAGGGTTCTTGGGGGCCAACAACCCCTCGTGTTACCTCAAGTAAGTCCTACACAGTGGGATTGCTGAGAAGTCATCCGAGGCCTGCCCCCGTTTCTCCACCACTCTGCAAACACGCCCCCTGGAGCACTAATGGTTGGGTTCTGAAGTCCCTTTTGATGCTGAGGGGCCTTGGGGGCCAAAAACCCCTCCTGTTACCTCCAGTAAGTCCCACACAGCGGGATTGCTGAGAGCTCATCCGAGGCCCGCCCCCTTTCTCCTCCACTCTGCATACGCTCCGTCTGGCTCACTACTTGTTGGGGCATGAAGTCGGCTTGGATGCTGAAGGTCATTGGCGGCCAAGAACCCCTCCTGTTACCTCCAGTAGGTCCCTTACAGTGGGATTCCTGAGAGCTGGTCAGAGGTACCGCCCCCTTTCTCCACCACTCTGAAAACATGACTACTAGTTAAAAAACCATAGAAATTCACTTAAAAAAACACAGGTTACAGGGATGTTAGAGTTAGGAATTAACATTAAACAAACCTTAGAAATTCACTGAGAAAAACTAAAGGTTACAGGGACAGTATAGTGAGGAAATAGTATTAAAAAGAACTTAGAAATTCACTGAAAAAAACAAAGGTTACAGAACAAAACCAAATAAATTCAGCAGTTATAGTTACCTGAGCTAACTAAACCTTACGCCGTCACAATGTACTGCTTATACTGCTTCTGATCTCACATATTACATCACTCATGATGGTCAGTGACATCACTCATGACATCTCAAATGACATCACTGATGACATCATCCATAGAACCACTCACACACCCACTCACACCCCATACAGTCTCACATACACTCACTCACTAACATACCCACAAAACCATTCACATACCTATTCATATTTCCATACAACTTGTCACACACCCACTCACTCATCCATGCAAACACTCACAAACCTACTTACACATCCATACAGCCACTCACACAACTACTCACTCACTCACACACTCATACAGGTACTCATACAGACACTTAGTCACCCATACAACAACTTACACAGCCACACAATCACCCATACAGCTTCTCACATGCCTGCTTAATCAATTATACAATCACTCACCCATATCACATCTCAACAGACCTATTGACATACCCATACAACTACTCATACACCCACACACAACCACTTATATACCCATTCACTCATCCCTACAAGCACTCAGACAACTACTCACTCACCCATACAGCTACTCACACAGACACTCACTCTCGAATACAGGCACTCACACACCCATTATGTTAATCGAACACCCACACAAACAGCTACTCACTCACCCATACAGTCACTTACTCATCCACTCACTCACCCATTCAGCCACTCCCACAACCACTCAGTCGCCCATACAGCCATTCACACACCCACTCACACACCTATGCAGCCACTCACACAGCCAGTAACTCACCCACACAGCCACTCACACACCCACTCACCCTCCGATACAGCCACTCACTCACCCATACAGCTACTCACAACCCCACTAACATGTCCATACAGCCACTCACACACCCATACAGCCACTCAGACATCCACTCACACACTAATACAGACAGTACGACAGCCACTCAGATGCGATATGTTAGAAATAGTTTGACTAATTGCTCGTACAGAAAGAATAGTAATTTAACTTATGCTCTAGCTAATATATATCTTTATGTCTAGGAAATGTTTACGAAACACTTACAGTCACAGAATTATGTCATCAGTGATGTCATTTGAGATGTCATCAGTGATATCATCAGTGATGCCACTGACCAATGTCATGAGTGATGTAATATGTGAAGTCATATGCAGTGCATTGTGAGGGTGGAAGTTATAGTTAGCTCAGGTAACTAGAACTGCTGAATTTCTATGGTTTTTCACAAGTAAAATCTGAGCCTAACTATAAAGTCCCTGTAACCTTTGTTTTTTTCTGTGAATTTTTAAGGTTTTTTAATTCCATATCCTAACTATAACATCCCTGTAACCTTTGGTTTTTTAAGTGAATATATATATATGTATATATGTACAACTACATTTATTATTTATACTTGCACGTATGTTCAGAATTTTCACACTTTTTTGCAGCTTTTTCATTGGGGTTGTTGTAATGTCGAGCAGGCGCTTTCTTTTCTGTAGGAAGAAAAAAAGAGCATCAGTTTCATTTTAAATATTTATATGTTGGTAGTTTGTAGAGTTTGAGGTTTTATTTTAATCGGTTTTGGTGGGAGTTTCTATTTTATAATTTACATATATATACTATTTATGTTTTGTTACGTGTTAGTGATCAGTGTTGTTTTTCATCATTTTAGCACTTTCTCATAGTTGTAGTATTTTCTTTTAGTAAGTTACATGTAAAGAGATAGAAGTTGGAATTTGTTTTGTTAATTGTTTGCTATTCTATAATTTTAATTTTATTTACAAGTAAGTTTTAGTTAAAATATATGTTTTACTTACACCGCAAGGAGGATAGTTGTTGAGATGTATATATTTCTTTTTTTCAGGTTCTGGCCAGAGACTCAGAGAATCCGGCAGAACTTCCTCCTCTTGCAGCTTTTGTAGATTTTGCAATATTACGTTGATAAAATTTGTGTGCCTTTTATATTGTTCATTTATTTGTTTGTGTGATTTTATTGGTTAAGTGTGTTAAGAGTTTGATTTCTTTTAGTTAGTTTAGTTTTAGTTTGAATTTTCTTTATCAGTCATGTTCTTCTACGGTAAACGCTAAGTAATGTTTTATATAGTATGTTTAATATGTAGTTCAATAGTTGTAAATAATATTATATATTTATATATATATATATATGGTTCCAACAAACACCACACGTTCTGCCGAACTCATTACTTGATGGGTGCCTCCTTCGTGCGAGTGGCATGCACGCATAAAAATAGTTCAACAACTATGTCCCTCCTTCAGGAACACATACGGAGCACACTTTGGGTTTTTGAAGTCCTTTATTGCACCCAGCATGACGTGTTTCGTCTACTCCGACTTCCTCAGATGCTGTCCGGTGAGTAAGGAGATCTATCGCTTCACAGTTTATTTAAAAACCTCATTAGGCTCTTCCTGCCCAGTGTTCAGCAAGGAAGGACCACGCTGAAAATACAATCCTTCCTGATTTTTAGCCGCCATCTTTGAGTGTATGTTCCTTTGTTTGCCATACCATGGTGGTATATTTTACAATGTTCGTTCTTTTAGGTAAACTTCCATTATCTAATGGGAAAAAGGGCATACCTCTCAGATCGCACTGTGTCACTGAGCAGTTAATTGTGGAGCCTCAATGTTCGTTTTTCAACCCTTTCATCAGCCGCTTTTGTTACATCACGATATCCGTAATCTGATAGTGCCGGTTATAGTAATCCGCACTCTATCATGTGGTCATGTTCCAACTATTTGTTGGCAGATGCATCATATCCTTAGCTGCGGCGGTTCTGGCAGAGCACATTCAAAGTTCCAACAAACGCCACACGTTCTGCCGAACTCATTACTTGATGGATGCCTCCTTCGTGCGAGTGGCATGCACGCATAAAAATAATTCAACAACTATGTCCCTCCTTCAGGAACACATACGGAGCACACTTTGGGTTTTTGAAGTCCTTTATTGCACCCAGCATGACACGATTCGTCTACTACGACTTCCTCAGATGCTGTCCGGTGAGTAAGGAGATCTATCGCTTCACAGTTTATGTATATATATATATATATTTCTTAATATTTGTGTTGCTTAATAAATGTTTGTAGTTTATGTAAATATTTTTTTTCTCATATTGTTATTTATTTTAATGGGGTCAATTATAATTATTTTGGTTATGTACTATATTTATATTTTTTATGTGTATATTGTTTAATGATTATTGCAATTATTTGTTTAACATAAATATAGTTTTTTATGTTTATTAATGATGATATAATTATTCTGGCGATATTATAGTAGTCAATATTGTGTGAGGTGATATATTTTACCTATCATATGTCTATATAAAGGTAGTGATATTTTCTTTCAATATTTGCTTTTTCAATATAAGTAAAATTAGATATTTTTAACAATGATATTTGTGTTCTCGATATGTGTGGTTTTATTAATTAAGTATAGGAAGGCGATATTTTTGTTAACAATATTTATTTTCCCAAAATTTTGAAAGCTGATATTGTGTTCATCGATATGTCAGTGATCTGAAACTGACAGTAGAACCTAACAACCAACACTCAAGGAATTTCTTGAAAACAAAACTGTTGCATATTGCTTTTAGTTGTTATACTTCTGAAAACAGGATAGCCATTGTAGAATTGAAGACTTTTAGAGCTATTATTATCTTTGGACACATTTAGGCTGTGTTGCAAAGTCATCCTGTGCCCTGGGCACCTCTCCCAACGTTTTTTGCTGACTGACACTGACTGACCCTGTGCTCTGCCTAACAGGCCCAGGGCCAGTGCTATGCTGGAAGAGACACTTAGAATACAGTGAAAACACCTACATACACTAGGGTACACTATGGGTTAGGGTACCCCTATGATTGGTATGACCTCCCCTATAAGGCCCTAGTGCATAAGAGGGCAGGGGGATTGAAAATACCTTTAAGTCCCTAGTACATAATGGGGCATGGCAGTTTAGAGGACAGCAGCCTTTTCTGCACTTGCATATGTGCACTGCTGAATCCTGAGGTGAGTTTAAAAGCAGCACTGGGGTGCAGGACTGCTTTTAAAATGCAAATTGTGCCCAAACTCGACTTTCGTATTTGGGGCACTTAAATTTTTTTAAATTACAATGTTTAGGCATATAAGGTGCCCCCGGGGTCTACCCTAGGTGTCCCAGGGGTGGGAGGGTCAGGCATTTATAAGGATAACCCTTATAACATGTGTTTTAAATGCTCTGATTTAAGTGAAATTGCACATTTCAGTCCCCACATTGTGATAAAGTGCTTCACAAAATCGACTTTTGTGCTAGGGGCACTGTGGAGGGAGGATCTGCAATACTGTTACATATTCAGAACTCCTAAAGTCTCCACTAGGCGTTCCAGGGGTGTGGGGTCGGTAGATATAGGCAGGGTCCTTATAAAAGATGTTTTATAAGCCCTGGTGTTGGAAAAATGGCCCAAGTCATTTTTCCCATTGCAAATCCCCTGCCACATAGGTTAACATGGCAAGAAGTTATTAACTAATAATTCCCGCTAGGAGAATCATAAAAAAGCCATTCAAAGAATTCCTAAAATGGTATTGATAAATCCAACAATATGGTATTGTTGAATTTCTCCTAAA
The DNA here is from genome assembly GCA_963921515.1 of Calotriton arnoldi. Classification (NCBI taxonomy): domain Eukaryota; kingdom Metazoa; phylum Chordata; class Amphibia; order Caudata; family Salamandridae; genus Calotriton; species Calotriton arnoldi. The sequence goes on from CAWUFW010001916.1 coordinate 874,242, forward strand.
GTATACAGACAAGAAGTTATAAGACGTTCTTGTCTGTAAGCCAAAATTCAGCCTTCCAGTGGTCTGTCCTTGATTGGTGAGAGTTAAGTGGATTAGTCAGGCTCCTTTGATGAGGGGATAAATAGCCCCTGGTGTTAGCAAGCTCTTGCGGAAGGGCAGGGTTCTGCTACAGAGGAATGCCATAGGGGTCGTAAACATTATCCTTCAATGGAAGGAGGAGACAGGCAGAAGACACCAGTTTTATTTACACCTCTACTCTTTCAACCCAGCCAGATGCTAGGATTAAGGAAGGAATGAGCAGATGCAAGGGGGAGAGACTATGTAGATGAAGCCATCCTGTAGGCTGGTTTAGTTAGCTCTTCTCTCTCTGCTGAAAATTCTGACATATACATTTTTGGAGAAATAGTGCTTTCTGGGAGACCATTGAGCCACACTTTGGAGGAAGTGGTCATGCTCTGGGGTGTTGCCTTGCACCTCATTAGACAGGAGTACCCTCCTGCTTGACCCCTGAGAACACTGAAAAAGTATCTGAGAGGGGCAGTGCCTCTCAGATCTGCTGCTTGAAACTCAAGAAAGAAGAAGGGTCCATGCTGAGAAGTTTGATTTGCACCAACCAGGCCCTGCACTCTGAAGACTGCACCTGCTGCACAATCAATAACTACAGCCCTGTGGACTACCTTAAACAAGCATTGGCATAGCCAAAAGGTCTCGCCTTTGGGACCTTATAAGTGTTTAGCTAGAGATATTGACTTTGCCTATGTGTTTATTTTGTGTTGTATAGAAGTGTGCAGCATGCTAAAAAGTTATAATAAAGAAGTGTTAGAAGCATTTTTGTTACCATATATATGATGAAGAAAGCATTATGAACAACTGAATGTCCATATTAAAAAACTATTCCCAATAAATAATGTGTTTTTTTTTTTGGGCCTTTTAATGCGTGCAACTTTTATATGCCTGTCCGAATGGTTGCTTGTTATGGTTTTTTTGGTTATGGTGGGGCATAAATAACGGGAGGGTGAAGGTTGTGAAATAGTACCTGTATAAAAGTTAGTGAGAGAGTTAGTTAGTGAGTGAGAGAGTTAGTTATTTAGTGAGAGAGAGAGTGAGAGAGTTAGTTATAGAGTTAGTGAGAGAGTTAGCTATAGAGTTAGTGAGAGAGTTAGTTAGTGAGTGAGACAATTAGTTAGTTAGTTAGTGAGAGAGTCAGTGAGTGAGAGAGAGTTAGTTAGTAAGAGAGAGAGTGAGATTTAGTTAGTTTGTGAGAGAGTTAGTTAGTTAGTTAGTGAGAGAGTAAGTTAGTTAGTAAGTTAGTTAGTGAGAGAGAGAGTGATAGAGAGTTATTTAGAAAGTTAGTGAGTTAGTGAGAGATAGAGTGAGTTAGTTAGTGAGTCAGTGTGAGAGATAATGAGAGAGTGAGTTAGTTACTCGATTAGTGAGAGAGAGTGAGAGAGTTAGTTAGTTAGTGAGAGAGTTAGTTATTTAGTTAGTGAGTGAGAGTGAGAGAGTCAGTGAGTGAGAGAGAGAGGGTTAGTGAGTGAGTGAGAGAGAGAGTTAGTTAGTGAGAGAGAGAGAGGGAGTTAGAGTAAGTTAGTGAGAGAGAGAGTTAGAGAATTAGTTAGTGATTGAGAAAGTTAGAGAGTTAGTCAGTAACAGAGAGAGAGTTAGAGAGACAGTTAGTTAGGTAGTGAGAGAGTTAGTTAGTTAGTTATTTAGTGAGAGAGAGTGAGAGTCAGTGTGTCAGTAAGTTAGTGAGAGAGAGAGTGAGAGAGTTAGTTAGTTAGTGAGAGAGAGAGTTAGTCTGTTAGTGAGAGGAGTTAGTTAGTGTAAAAGTCATGCTTGCTACATAGCTAAGACGTCAATTTTGCATTGTGGCATTTGGGAGTAAGGGTATAGATTTTAGGAATAGTGCAAAATGGACAAAGTGTTTTTTGAGGCGAGGGTTAAGAAGTCAGGGCGAAGGTGACATAGGCAGGGGAGAGACAGTACACGCTAATTGTAGTTGGCTGGAAGGACAACGTTGCTTGTAGGCTACCCTTCTAGTTGAAAACTTTTGAGAAGCCTTAACACCTTGCTTCAAAAAGACTACCAAGTGGAGCCGCCATCAAGTCTGTAGTGGTGTGAAATGTTCCAATAGTCAGTAAATGAGGTTGAATGGGAGTCTGCCCTGGCACAATAAAGCGAAAGCATGCCTCCTTGTAAAGATCGTTATCGTTGTTATGAGATGCAAATGTGGCGTTCATGCAGTGGCACTTTTGTGTCTAATGTTGAAAGAAGAATCTGGCAAGTTAGTACCTGCGTTCAAATAATGCAGGAGAGTATTTACTGCTTTGTCGCTGTAATTGTTTGCTTACGAATTGAAACAACAGCTCTACGTAACACAGCTTTCTTTTTAGACACACTGTTTAAACCTCCATGGTAACTTGTAAACAGAGTCTTTCAGCCAGTTACAATGAAATCGCTTATATAAACACCTTCAATTTCTTAAGACCGAACATAAACTTTTAGTAGGCAAAAACAAAAACATATTAAAAAGCGCTATATAAAAAACAGATCTTATTAGGCAAGTTATTTTTTACACAGAGGCTGAAAAAACAAGAAGACATTCTCCTTTTTGAAGACACAGAGAGATTAACTGATTTGCCCAAAATCACAGGCTGGTGAGGCGACGCCGTGGCTCGAACCTAGTTCTCCAGCTTCCCGATCGCAAGCTATGCTCATTACGCCACATCCTTTCGCTGTAGGAATATTGCCTATAGTCGTGTTGTGTGCCTATGCTCTATTTTTATACGGTTCTGTTGCAGAGAGGGCTTCTGTGCCCCTAATGTTGTATGCAGTGCGCCACAGTGATGCAGTGCATCAGGTGTTTGTCTGGAAGGAGGAGTCTGCGGCAGGCTGAACACTGTACGTAAGATACCGCCTATAAATTATAAGACACCCCATAATTTGGCAGAACTGTCCCGATCTCTGACTTTGATAAAAGAAATGCGAAAAAATAGAGTTTCAATGTAAATCAGTACCATTTAGTAGTTCAAAGTTTGGTAAAGTTAATAAAAAGCTGAGACAGAGCGGACTACGTTGTATAGGAGGAGACGGTTGAGAAGGCAGGACGAGGGTGACCTAGGCCGGGGATAAACATTAAAAAAAATATAAGCAAGCGCGCACGGACCCATGTATTGTACTTGTCTGTAATAATAATATGAGCAAACACCGTGACAGGAGGTAAGACAGGGTGATAAATAATATTTGCGCATGGAGTTTTCCGCACAAATGTGTGCGTAAGCAGGAGCGGCACGTTAACATTAAAGCACAGTTGAAAGGACAAAGTTTTATAGGAGGAAACGAAAGTGCAAAAAATAGAAAGTTGTTAATAAGGAGAGGTTTAAAAAGGCAGAGCGAGGGTGACGTAGGCAGGGGAGAGACACTATAGTAATGTAATAAAGCGCGCACGGCCACGCTTATTGTAGTTTGCAGGAAGGACAATGTGATCCGACGCCGTGGAAGAAGCTGAGACAGGGCGATAAATAAATAAGATTTTCGCATGGATCTTCCCGCACATATGTATGTATATGCAGGACCTACACGTTTACACTGAACCAGGGTTGAATGTAGAAGCTGAGACAGGGCGCTAAGTAAATAAGATTTGCGCATGGAGCTTCCCGCACAAATGTGTGCATATGCAGGACCTACACGTTTACATTAAAACAGGGATGAATGGACAAAGTTGCATAGGAGGAAACGGGAGCGCAAAATACAGAAAGTTGTTAATAAGGAGACGTTTCTAAAGACAGGGCGAGGGTGACCTGGCCAGGGGAGAGAGTACATAAATGTAATAATAATCAAGCCTGCACGGCCACGCTTATTGTAGTTAGCTGGAAGGGCAATGTGACAACAAGCGCGCGCACACACGCTACTAATAAAAAAAAAACAAGCACTGGCCGCGCGGCCGTGCGAGACGCGCTCTTTCGTGGGGGAGGGGGTAGGAGCGGGAGAGCAAGTGACGCGCGGCCGTTTAAGTGACACGGCCGCGCGGCCCCGAGAAGCGCTCTCTGGTGGGGAAGGGGGAGGAGCAAGTGAGAGGAAAGACATATGGCGCCTGGAGCATGCGAGGAATGCGCGTTACTGTGCGTGTCCTCGCATGCTCTAGGCCAGCCAAAAGTTGTGGTCGCATTTCTGCAAGCCCACTACAAAATGTCTCGCCCAGAGCCAGCGCTGAAGCGCTGGCTTTCAGGACGAGACCTAAAAAGGGTCTCCCTGCAAGATACAGGTTAACAGAGCTCACCTGCATCAACTCCACCAAGAGTCCACTGCCTGGAGTTTATCCAGGGGACATTTAAGGGTGTTGTCCAGGTGCCTTGTGGGAATTGTGGTCCCAACCTTTCAAGGACCATCTTGGAGATTCCAGACCCTTGGATTGTGTTTTGGACACTTTCGACCCGCAAGAGGAAGTTCAGGAAGGAGTTCCTCACTGAATCCGGCCTGCTGGAGGAGGCTGCATGACGTCTGGTGAGAAATCCTCCAGAAAGGTTTCTACGTGTGAAGGTAAAATATTGACCAGGGCCTCCCACTTAGTGTATCCGACCAGGGATCAATCACGGTCGGCCTCAAACTTTGACTTTGTCCGGGTCAGAGGCAACCAAATGTCCAAAAGTGGCACTATTGGTTTCTAAGCACTAGAACGTGTTTAATCTTTAGAAATTCATATATCTGGTTCCCCACAGTGGATATTTTTTGTTTTGGTGTCATTTTAAAGATAAAAATAGTTCCTATTTTTATAAATTGGTGTCAGATTTTTATTGTGTGTTGTGTCTTAATTATTTACTGAATTGGTATTTTTAGATGCTTTACATACCTGTCTTTGAAGTTAAGCCTGCCTGCTTGCAGCTAAGCTACCAAGCGTTGAGCCTGGGAATAATTTTCTAAGACCTATTCTGAGCCCTATATTGTGTTAGTGATATTATTGCCAGTGGTAAATGCATATCTTCCACTACTAATAATCCACTTTCCAACAGGCTGTCAGTGCGCTTGATCAGCTACTTGAATCATTCACCTGTAGAGCTCAGAAGGGACAGAAAGGTAGTACAGTAGCACTACACAAAATCTTAAATAATAAAATATATCACTCACCAAGAAAGCTTTGTTGTGACTGCTCTAAGGCAGTTGTTTTTTTCTCCATAAATTGCTTTAGTGGCCAGTTTGTAGTTGAACATTTGCAAAGGTATCAGGGACTGCCCCTATGCATCCAAGTGGTCACCAGAAGACCACGTGGTCTCATCATGACACACACACATGGTCATCTGCCAATAAAAAAACAGATGCGGTTTTGAACACTGTCCCGGAAGCGCGACGGGAGCCTGGCGTACTCGCATCAGACTCATTCACGGCTTACTCTCGACGTTTTTTATTGAGATTGGCACACATGGGTTATTGGACACTGGATCCATACAGCGTATGCCGTACTTGGCTCGGATTTTAATATTTGGAAGCACTGACCCCGTGAGTGGGTCATCGGTCTTTTTCTGACACCCTGAGTAAAGACTCACACTGCAGAGAGCTAAGGATTCAAATTCTGATTATTCGTGTTGGATTACTCATGACCTACCGGGTCGGAATTATCACCGGTTTTTAGGTCTAAGAAACCATTTGCCTCATTACAGCCCTGAAGAAGTCAAGGGTCTAACACCCTATTGACGAAATACGTGTTGGCTGGCTTGTTGTGCAAAACACTATTAAAGGCGAACACTTCAAAAGGACACCATTTGTCTCCATCCTTGACCAACAGAATTGTGTTGTACTGTACTTTACTCACATGCGTGTGCATAGGACCTGTTGTTTTACTCTTTTTAGTGTCTTCCAGTTTGTTCTCATCTAGTACACAATGACAGCAAGCCGGAATAGTGCATGGTATGGTCTCATGCGCAGTTATGGCTGCCTACACTGGTAATGCTTTTAGCTAGTTTTGTTTATATTCCTTGAAGGCTAAATTTCTCACAAATCCTACCATGGTATGATTTCATAGCAGTCTCATGCAACATATCAGTCCTTAGAGGGTCCAACTGCTAAGGGTATCACATTGCTAATTTTGGAAGGTTAAAGTGGGTGTTCACAGTTGACCTTTTAGCTTCCTTTACTCGACAAAACGTCAGCCGCGGCCTGTCCTTAGGGGTGGAGGGGCCAGCCCCGTATCTTTTGAAAATTATGAGTGTCTGTCAGGCTGAGCAAAGGTCAGCCTGACAGACATTCTTTATTTTCAGGTCAAGCAGCCAGGAGCTAGACATGCATTAAATGCACAGGCCCCTGGCTGCCTAAGCTGAAGTTTGCTGGGCTGAGGATGTCACAACTCCTGTGGGCGTGACCCCCTCAGCTCTGCAAAGGTCCTCAAGGCCCTCCCATTTGTGACGAGGGGTAGTGTCAGTGAGAGCCTTGCCCTGGGGTGCTTCAGTTTTAAGCCCTGACGTGCCCAGTGCCTAGTGTCTATCACTGACTCCTTGTCACAGAGTGGGTGTGGTCAGCAGTCTCTCTGACCCCATCCTACTCTGTGATGAGGTAGGGACTGCTGCCTCCCCTCATTGGCTAATCTAAGATCTGCCAATGAGGGGAACAGCAGTCCCAACCCTCCTGGCACCTCTGAGGCTTTCCTGCCCGAGAGCTGCAGCAGGTGAGTGTTGTGTTTTTATTGTCTGATGCATGCTTGCGTGTATGTATGAATGCATGTGTATTTGTGAGTGAGCGTTGTGAGTGTGTGTGCGTGAATGCATTGGTGTAAGTGAATGTACATGTGTGTGTGTGGACCCCCATCCTCTCTAACTTGTACTTACCGGCCACAACTGCACAGCATTAAGATCGTTTGGCATGATCACTCCATTGGCATTCTGGTTCTAGCCACATCTCAACATAGAGATTCTCCTTCTTTTAGCTGTGCCATAGTGTTAGTTGGAGTCTCCTTGTTTCACTGTAATGTTGAAATGCTATAGCTAATATATCGTCCCTACATTTCCCTTGAGATAGTTCACTCCCACAACTTGTCAGTTTCAACTCAACTGACAAGCTCCAAACAGGACTATCAACATTTGTAGCTCGACAAGAACTTTGTGAGATCTGACTTTCGAAGACCTGCTGTTGTCTTTAATTAGTGACATCATCCTGAACTTCGGGTAGTGATGTTGTGCTCTGTCTTGTTATCAGCAGTTGTATAGCACACTTGTACCATTTGTAAGGTGATTTGGCCATCTGGGCCCCTTACCACCAAGCTTCAGGATTTAAATCCATCAGTGGTTTATGGTGATCTCGGATCTGTTTGGGAAATGTCTTATTTGGTAATGATTCCTACTAGTTAGTGCTAGAGGACAGTGAGTTTGGTCGAGCTAGAGGTATTTTTATTGCATTGTTTATGCAGATGAATATGCTGAAGAAATCTGACTGTCCAATACAAAATGTGTTGGACAGAGGCAACTCTAGCCAAGCATATAGATATGGCACATGTTGTGTCCATGAGAGTGTGAGGTGTGTAATCTGGATCCATCCAAATAGTTCTAAGATGGATGTTGCTATGGTATGGGGGCGAAGCCTAGAGTTGGCAGCACATTGCCAACTATATTGCTTTGTTGCTCGGTTTTGAACCTGAGGGTATCCATCTAGTAAGTGCTGTTTGAAGGTGTTGTTCGGAGAGTATTGTTGGCTGGAAAGTGTTGGTGGGAGTTGTAGACAGTTGATTGAGATGTATTGAGTCTGACTTAGGAGTCTGCACTTTTATGTTGGATACATGGCTATTCCTTTTCCCTAATGTGAATGCAGGCAGTTCTGCTCATGCCTCCCCTTTTGGGTGAAATTGTCAGTTAAGGTTCTCCTTTAGAGGTGGGTGCTGTCTAGATAATCAAGCGGGATGTATTCAGTAATCAGTACTGTATATCATGGTGTGTTTCACCAATAGTTTTATTAACTATGAAGTTAAAGTTTTTATGGTGCATGGTGAGATAGAACGAGCATGTATACCAATGTCATATGCCTAACACTGACCTTGAGACAAAAGTACATCAGTATTCATCATTATGTAGACCGAGAATTACCATTTTGTGGTCAAGATGGCCCCAAAATTCGCTTTGATAACTATAAAAAAATAATCAGCAAATGTAACAAATAGAGTGGCTGCTTTAAATTGTCCCTTTACAGAAAAACATATCTGCTGCGCTCAAAAATGGCAAGTTTATGTGATAAAATGCTAGAATGTGGGCGTCCAATGCACTCATGAAATAGCGCAATTAGGAAATAAAAGGCAAAGCAGCGGAGCCTGCTGTCTCGGAGACGTAGCCGGCCAGTGATATAAAAGTATACATTTAAGGAAGACACTTTAAAAGGTTTTTGGCAACTACAGGGACCATTTCTTTCCTGCAAGAACACATTTCTGAATATGCTCAGCTGAATCATCTTTAACTTCTAAGAAAACCGTCTCAGAAAATTAATGCGAAAACGCTCCTCGTGAACAGGTTTACTTTCACAGAGGGGTTTGAATCACATGTTTTACATGGCAAAGGCCTACATTCATTTATTTATTTCAGAATTTTCTATCGTAGAGAAGGTCGCGTGCAGCTACTTAAGGGCGTTTTAATCAAATGCACCCTTCAGAAAAAGCAGCAAACTATGCATTTTGGCCTAAGCAGCAACTGTCGGGAAAAGGCGGTTCCTGGAACACGGGGCCCCTCACACCTCTCATATAGGGCACCTCCCTCACACTCCACCCGCTCTGCTCATTCACCAGTTTTGGTGCTTCATTAACATAGATCTGGGCATCAGAGAAGATGGCTCGGTTACATAGAGAAGAAGGCACGGAGGGATCGCTCTGTGGATGGTGATGTTATTAATGATTCTGGCATCCTACAGCGGACAGTGCAGTGCACCATCCATTGTATGGCCGCCAAAGCCGTGGTGTGACCATCCGTGAGATTAGGAGTTAAATCCTGGTCTGGCGGGCGGTCCTACGGTGGTCTGACTGCAGCGGTCCGCTAGGCTCATAGAAGAGCCTATCATGCAGACCACCACAGTTTGCTGACTGCACCTTCCTGCACGGTGTGGCAAGGGGGGTGCAAATCCAGGGGCACTATATGTGCCCCCCCACATGCACCCCCAGGGCAAAATCTGGCAGGGGAACCTGTGAGGGCCCCCCTTTATTTTCATTCCGCCACCCTTTTCATGGCAGGTTTATCGCCTTGGTGAGTTTGCTATTTGAAGATGGAAGTGTAGGTCATTCCAGGTTTTGGCGGCGATGTAGGAGAAGTAGGTGGAAGTTCAGTCATTGGTTGATGTAGGTAATAAGTGCTTGAATGATAGTTTTGCATAAACATCAGTGGCGTAAGGGCAACGACCTTGCAGATGGTCCTCAGGATCGCAAAGCAGGTAGATGCCACCAGCGAGATCCTAGGAGCAAAACAAAGGTGGCTGTCAAATGAAATGTCAAAATTCCTTGCTCCGATGTGGGTGCCATAATGGGCTATAAATCAGAGGGCCACCAGGCCGATGACTGTGCCAATGATTTGGCCGCATCAAAACAAATTGCTTGCAAACATTAATCGGGTGCAAGTAATACACTGTTTGTTCAGGTCATCTGTGTAAATCTTCTCCAGGTCACAGGACTGTCATGTTTTAAAGAGAGATTTCTTTAGTTTCAGACAGATTATCAGCCATGATATCAGGGAATTGTGCTTTTAATTTTTCAATTGACCACTTACTAAGAAATCAACACCAATTACGAAGTTCAATAGCTTAAGTTGGAGAATAGCAGTGTTGGAGAAAAATATCGTTAAAAATGCCTTACCTTGGATCCCTCTCCCTGACTCTTCCCCCCTGGAAGACCGGTTGTTATTAGACCCCATGGACCGCAAGGCCATCTCCCTCACTTATAAGAAATTGGTGAATAACCGTGCTGATCCGATGCAGAAATTACGTATAGGCTGGGAGACGGACCTGGGAAGTATAGATGACGAAGACTGGAGAGATGCGCTGGCCTCTCCCAGAGAAGTAGCCATTCCCATGCGACTAAGGCTCATCCAGCTGAAAATCCTTCACCGGGTCTACTTTGATGCTAAGCTCTTGTTTAGACTGGGTAGGCGACCTGACCCGCTCTGTCTCCGACACTGTAATCAAACTGGCACCTTTGTACACATACTATGGGAATGACCACAAATTCAGCATTATTGGGAAAAGGTGACTCGTCAAATTGAAAGGACATGTGACAAGCCCCTGAAGCCATCTCCCCATTTCTGCCTCCTTAATATATGGGAGGCTACTGACCTCTCCCAGGCGGAGCAGGCGTGGGCCTCGATGGGCTGGATCATCGCAAAACGCAACATCGCACAGAAATGGGGGTGGACACGATCCCACTTTTAAGTGATTGGGCAAAGGACATGGACAGTGCAATGATTGCAGAGAAGGCGGTGTTCAAGGGACGAGGATGCCCCAGGAAATGGGATCATAAATGGGGAAAGTGGAATAAATACAGAGGTGACATTTGCATCTCCCCTACTGTGGAGCTGCGGCGTGAAAGGCAAACATTGATGGCCCAGCTAACAGACGAAGTTGAGTCCTCCACACCGGCAAGCTAGAAGAGATGTGTCCGCTTGACCTTATCATTTCATCTTATCACTGTATGTAGTTCCTTGGTTTTGTGAGGTATCACACAGATGATTGGGCTCTGACCAGAGGCAGTGAAATGATGTAATTTTTGTTCAATATTATATGGAATGTAATGATGCCAGTTTCTTGTTTTGGGAACACCAATACGGTTATGAAAATGCTATGTACCGATGCAATTTTGTTGCAAATAAAAACAGTTTAAAAAAATGCCTTACCTCTCTCTTAGAGGTTAAAAACATGCCAAGAAGCTGGAGGTCAGTACAAGAGTCCCTTTATATAGCATGAAATGGAAAATATGAAGTGGTGAGGGCCTCGACATGGAATAGGAGTTCAGAACTCTTCCACCTCATTGGCTACAAAGGAGACCCTAAACTAAGGTGTATGGGTTGCAAAACACCACTTTGTCAATGTGTTTGTGTTTTTTAATACTGTTCTGTTCTAATGCTTTACCAGGCATTCCCAGCCTGACAACTGGGAAACTCTAGTCATGTGAGTCCTTGAAATTGTGAATGCTGAAAAAATGAATAAGGGTACATGGAAGACTTTCGCTATGGCCTGGAGTAAAATCTTAGGGCCTCATTTATGAGGTTTTGGTGCAGGGCAGCACGGCAAGGAATCTTGCTGTGCTGCCCTATGTCAAAACAAAAGGGCAGGAATGTGCCGTATCTATGAGATACAGTGCATTCCTGTCCTTTTACCCTGCCCTAGCGCAAAATGGGCTGCCATGCGCCAACACAGGCACGGTGCATGGTGCAAGGGTGCCTGCGTTGTGGGGCTGATTAATTTTGTGCAGGAAGGGACATCTTCCTTCACAAAATCAATCAATTCAGGCAAATTCCTCTTTCTATATGTGCTGCGGAATGCAGCACACATAGAAAAAAGAAAAAAACAGGAGAAATGAATACATTCCTCCTCGTTGCGCCTCCCTAACGCCACCTTTGGAGTGGCGTTAGATTCTGACGCATTCCTAGGTTTACGATTTCTCCTAAATCTGGAATGCTTCAGATTCCATGGGTGTTGCCTGGGAACACCCACAGAAATACCCAGGGACTTATTTACAAGCCCCTTGCGCCGGCGTTGCGTCACTTTTAACATGGGAAAAGGTACTGGGGGTACAAGGGCATTGTAAATAAGCCCCCCAGTGTTCTGCGTGAAAGAGTCACATATTTACAAGGCCATGAAAAGCCACATAAAGTGGCTTTACGTGGCCTTGTAAATATGTCGCGGCACAGGAACGTCAAAAAAGTGGTGCTTCAGCGGTGCAAAAGAGCAGCAAGGGGCCTCATAAATGAGGCCCTTAAAGTGTATCTTTGTACTAAATACCCATAGTCCAATGAGGCAATCGTGTTGGATCATCTAGCTGTAGTATTCATATGCTTTTGGCAATGGGCATCTTGTCAGGCTAAAAGTGCTACTTCTTTGGCTACCAGGCTGGTTGCAGGTGCTCGTCTCGGGAGGGTGCCAGGCCTCGCAGTTTGGGCTTGGCTGTTCCTATCGATGGATGGCCAAGTCTTATCTGAATATAGCTAGTCCTAGTCTAGAGCGGCAAAGTGAGCATAAATGCAACGGATGGGAATGCGGCCCAAGTAATTCATTAGCAGTGGCTAAGAGTAGCAGGAAGATCAGTGGGTTCACAGAGTGCAATGTCAGTCATAACGTGGTAAGAAAGGAGATGGTCTGGTGCAGTGCTTGTCGATGCCTCTCCTTCACATAATGATAAAATAATGCCGAACTCAAGCTTGCTTTCGTTATTATAGTATAATACCTATTCATTTATGCAAAGGTAAGCGCAGGTCCAGAGATCCTGGTGCTGGATATAAATTCCTATAGATACCGGAGGAACATAACTCAAGGCTCTGGACCTTTCAGCCTCGTGTAGATAAGTGAAAAATGAGGGTGTAAGTAAATGTTCCTCTTCTTCAAGCAATTAGTTTGATTCGACTGAATAATTCCTGTTTTTAAACACAACACAAGAGTCCAAGAGTAATATTTGGTGATGGTAGATATTTTATTTTCAAATACCTCCGTGTGAATCCATTTCACTCTTTTTTAAATTTTTATATCATCATTTTTTCATAAAAGAGAAGGAAGTAGGGACAGCCGACACGTGTTTCGCCCTTTTTGGCACATTAAGCCAGGGCTTTCTCAAGGCTAGTTATAATGTTCAAGGGTCATTGATTCAAATCAAAGGAGAAATACCTTCCAAAACATGCTTCACGATCAGGAAAACGCGGGAGTCGGGACGGGCCAGGAGCTGAGGCGGTGCGTGATATTGGATGGTTTAAAATTAACATCGTGAAGCATGTTTTGGAATGTATTTCTCCTCTGATTTGAATCAATGACCCTTGAACATTATAACTAGCCTTGAGAAAGCCCTGGCTTAATGTGCCAAAAAGGGCGAAACACGTGTCGGCTGTCCCTACTTCCTTCTCTTTTATGAAAAAATAATGATATAAATTTTTTTTAAAAAGAGTGAAATGGATTCACATGGAGGTATTTGAAAATAAAATATCTACCATCACCAAATATTACTCTTGGACTCTTGTGTTGTGTTTAAAAACAGGAATTATTCCGTCGAATCAAACTAATTGTTTGAAGAAGAGGAACATTTACTTACACCCTCATTTTTCACCTATTCATTTATGCGTTCTGATGTTAATATTTTATTAGAATGTCACTGTGCCTACCATGAGCATAGTAATGCGAGTGCAGACCATGACAATGAAACAACTCTCCCTTCTCACAATCCAGTGACACTGTTACCATCGTAAACAATCAAGTCTGGTGTACTGTTGAGGAGCACCCTCTATGAACTCTGCGCTTCGTGAAGCTCCCGACCTTATTTCTAAAAAAAAAAAACATTCCATCCTATCATGTCGCTTTTCATCATGCTTTCTTTCTTGCCAAGATGTGACTCTTCCGAGCCCTCTCAGGGTGAGTGACTGTGGGAATCATCTGGTCTCCAGATGTGTCTCTGCCCCGCAGGTCTGTCATATAACCTCTCCAGATTCCTTCTCGCGAAACTTTCGAGTTGTGTACATCAAAGTTTTGTTGAGGGTTGTATAACAGCAACACTCATGGCTGAACCACGTGTGCCTCTACAACGCGGTCCCAACTATGAATGCGTCTTAACTGCACATTCCTTTACCACGCATGCCTTTACCATGCAATTTTGTTGTAAAGGCATGATTGGTAAAGGCATATGCGTGGTAAAGATCACCACTAGTCCGATCACACTCCCTGCCCTAAAATCCTATCCCCCTACCTTTCCCCCCGCCCTGTGGCCTAAACCCTACCCCACCCTGCCTTAAAACTATCCCTTCCCCTCCCCCCGCCCTGAGGTCTAAAACCCTGCACCCTACCAAAAACTACCTGAACCCCAGACCCCCTGCCCTGAGCCCTAAAATGTACCCCCTTTGCTGCCCTTAAAACTGCCCCTACCCCTTCCCCTCCCTGCGGCCTAAAACCCTGCCCCCTTTAAAAATCTATCCTGACCCCCCTGCCCTGAAGCCTAAAACCGGCCCCACCCCTAAAACCTACCCCCCCAAACCCAGACCCAAGCCATTAAAACTACTCCGACCCTCTCTCCTGAGCCCAAAACCTCTGTCCCCTTTCAAATACTACCCTCACCCCCGCGATGAGCCCTAAAACTGACCCCCACCCCTAAAAACTACCCCCCCCCCCAAATCCGGCCCCAGCTCCACTTACCTGTCCACATCCGGAGCTTCTTGTTCCGACACATCTTCTTCCTCTCCCCGCCCATCCAGACACTAGAGCGATATCTGCCTTGACCATGCATATGCGTTTTTAGGTCACATGCGTGGCTCAGCCCACGTTGTTAAGGCCATTTCTCTTACTTGAGTCTTTTCCCTAGGATGCTACTCCGTTTTTCTCATAATCAACCTTACAACATTCTTTCTTAATTTCCTTTTCTTTTCAGGTTTGCTGCTCTAGATTTTCCGAGTTGCTGGAGATGGTCTGGGTCAAGGCTGCAATAAGAAGCCGGAAGATTTACGCAAAAATGAATTTGGGACACCGCCGGACGAACAGGTGAATCTTCAGGGTCCAAGACCGACCCACCAGGCAAGGCGCAGTTCTGTGACCAGGGCGCCGGTTAAACTGGGGCAGAACCTCAGGCCTTTCGCTGGTCTTGTGGAGCACTGGGACTGCAAAGTAAACATTTTATTATGTCGTCCTCCTCGCTCCTCGCCCTCCACACATACATCACGCTTAAGGATGTACCGGATTAATATTCATGATGTGGATCCAGTTTACTTCAGTTAAGTGTTTACTTTCTGAAGAAAGCCTTAGAGTGGCAGAAGAGCCGCAGGGGGGTTCAAGGCTCTGCTCGGAGGCTGCCTTAAGTTCGAAGACCCCTGACCCCTGATTCCAAGACTCTCGAGTGGGCTACTATGCCCACAATTTCCCAAAAGCATGGAGTCACCTTGCAGAAGTCGACTTACTTCTATCCTTCCTCAAAGCACTTCCACCCACCTCACTGCATCTCACTAAACTCTGTTGCTCACTTATCAACCTCGCAAAATTTCGCTATTGATTAAATGTATGTTTTTGATGTAGAGTGCACCTATCCCAGGTGGCAGGGTGCATAATATATAGTTATGGTTGGTAAATAAGACGGCCTGGGGCGCCAGCAGGCAAGAGTGAACTCTTGAACGGAGATTGCGGGGCAGACAAAATTTCAGTTTACCCAGCACTGCATAAATCCATGCCAGGGCCTTCGACATGATACACCGCAGCCAAAACGCGAGAAATGGAACAGAGAAAGAGAAACATTTTCTTTATAAATTAGCCTAGAATGGCCCCTTAAGGGCACCACAGAAATTGTCTCTCTAATTACATCCTGTATCACTTCTCCGTGTCTAGCACATTTGGCCTCCTGTCTAATGTAAAATGGATTTCGCACTGTACAATCCTGGGCAATAAAAAAGCGAATTGAATGAATACAGAAATGACAAAATAATTTTTAAAAAATAAAAGGCGTGTGAGGAGGGTTGACCCTGAAGGCAAAGAAGTATTTGAAACAATCTATAAATGTAAAGGAAATCCATAAAGCAACTGGCCGGATAGGGTGAAGTAAAGCGCCAGGCTGTGATGGAATATTCTCAGACAGAGACAAAAACATGGCTTCAATTTAATACCTCCATTATTACCAATGTACAATGAATCATCGTGCACGGAGACTGCCTGGTGCTCTAAATGATCATTTAATGAGGATATTTTGCAGGAGGCAATAAAGATCCTGAGCGCCGGAGCTCGTGAGGCGAGAAGATGCTCACAGAGAGGGGGCACGGTGACAAACTCTCGCAAAGCCGGGGATCTGTCTCATTTGTCTCTAATGCAATGGAACTTGCTCTGGCACTTGCAGGGTCGGTCAGTGTTTAATATATTAAAAAAATTAAAGAATAAAAAAAACAAGTGCTGGTGCCCAAATGTTTCTAAGAATGCCGCCGTCCACTTTTCACTGGCGTCATCTACGTCCACCATGGGCGTGGTATCTGTCTAGTGGGCTTGTTTTCCTTATCCTTTATGTTAGACCTGGCATCCTTGGTGTGGTTTCCCCAGACTTTTTGCCCTCTGACCTCGGGTTTTGCTGACTTCATTTTTGCTGACTGTGGGATTCTGGGCACCCTACCACTGCTAGCCAGTGCTAAAGTGCATATGCTCTGTACTCAAAACATGATAACATTGGCTTATCCCAATTGGCACATTTAATTTACTTATGAGTCCCTAGTAAAGTGCTCTATATATGCCCAGGGCCTGTAAATCAAACTCTACTAGTGGGCCTGCAGCACTGATTGTGCCACCCACTTCAGTAACCCTTTAAAAACATGGCTCAGGCCTGCCACTGCAGAGCCTGTGTGTGCAGTTTTAAACTGCCATTTTGACCTGGCAAGTTAACCTACTTGCAAGGCCCAAACCTTCTCTTTTATTACATATAAGTCACCCCTAAGGTATACCCTAGGCAGCCCTATGGGCAGGGAGCAGTGCATTTAAAAGGTAGGACATGTACTTTTGAGTTTTACATGTCCTGGTAGTGAAAAACGGCTAAATTCGTTTTTCAATACTACAAGGCCTATCTCGCACATAGGTTAAAATTGGGATTGCCTTAAAATAGCTGTTAAGTGTAATTTCCAATTTGAAGAAGATAGAGATATGGAGTTTGGTGTCTCTGGTCTCAAAATGTAAAATCACAACTTATGGTGAAGTTCGATTTTTAATTATGTCTGAAAATGCCACTTTTAGGAAGTTGGCAGGGTGGAACCACCTCAGAGGGTGCACACCAACATTGATTAATTTGGAGTCCGATGTTTATTATGAAAAGAGTTTGAATTTGAGTGCATCACAGCTGTTTTTGAAAGTTACTTTTAGAAAGTTGGCATTTTCTTACTTTAACCATTCTGTGCCTTGGTCTGTCTCTGAATAAACGTCTGGGTTGGATGACAGCTGAGCTTTGTGCTTTCCCTATAGACAGTCACACAAAGGGAGCTGGGGTGTGACATTTGCAACCTGCTGGCCCATCAGCAGGCTGATGGGCCTTCCTGAGGTGGATTGGGAGTGAGGAGCTGACACTTGTGCCTGAATAGGGCTGTGCCTGTCCCCACACAAAGGGTATAAGTACTGGACCCCTGACAACACCACCAAATCAGAACTTTGCTGGACCAAGGACATTCTGCCAGGAAGAAGAGCTTCTGTGCTGCAGGAGGGACTGCCACTTTGCTAACTGCTTTGCTTTGTTGACCTGCTGCCTGTTGATTGCTGTGCTGTAGGAGGGTCTGCCACTTTGCTACCTGCTTTGCCATGTTGGCCTGCTGCCTGCTACTTCTTGCCTGGGAGTGAGAAGGACTGGAGCTGCTCTCTACATCCTTGAACCCAAGTTTCTCCACAGTCTTGCTGGCTTGCCCCCTGTTCTTCAAATCTCTGGGTCATCAAAGACTTCCTTTAACTCTGCTTAATCTGCTGGATTCTTCCTTCTGTGAGTCCTCCCTTGCCTGAGGTGCCCCTCCAGTCCTGGACCTCTGCAGTGGGTTCTGCAGATGTTTTGCTCCAAAATCGATACATCATCACCTCTGTGCTGATTGGAACTGACACAGTACCCTTTGATGCCGATCAAATGACCTCCCGGCGCGGCTCAACCACAACAGTGGACCCGACTGCATTATGTTATTGTAATTTATAACGCGCACAGCTACTCCATGGAGTGTACCGGCGCAAGCCTTGAGGTGAGATGTAATGTTAATTAGTTGAGCAGAAATGTTTTGAGCTGTTTTTTTAAACGAACGTGATCCTGAATGCTGCGCAGAGTGTAAGGAAGAGAGTTCCAAGCTGTGGCAGCCCTAAAAGCAAGAGAACTGCCCCCCATTCTTTGGAGGCGAACACCGGGTATCTGGGCAAGAAGCTGGGACGCTGACCTCAGTTGTCTAACTGGGGTATAAAACATGAAACGCTTCCTTAAATAAACTGGGCCAGAAGCGTACAGGGCGTGGTGTGCTAAAACCAGGTCTTTGATCTTGACATGTTCGGCGACAGGCAGCCAGTGCAGTGTGCGCAGATGTTGTCTAATACTGCTTCTAATTGGGATATTAAAAAGAAGCCTAGCCGCAGCATTCCGGACTACCTGCAATTTGCTAAGAATGTAGCCCGGTAAGCCAATGTACAAAGCATTGGCGTAGTCGATACGTGACAGAATCAGCGCCCGAGTTACCGTCTCCTTGGCTGCCCTGGGAAGAAGCGGGAGAAACTTCCTGAGGGATTTGAGTATCCCAAAGCAGCTCCCGGCAAGCCTCCTAATCTGGGTCGAAAAAGATAAGTTCTCTTCAAACCAGACTCCCAAATTCTTGACGGGTTGACCTGAAGAAGGTGGCAGGGGATAATCAGATGGCCAGAATGTTTCTCTAAACTTGGGAGGGAAATTCCCATAGAGGAGGATTTCCGATTTGTCTTCATTGCATTTTAGCTGAGCCGCAGAAAGCCAATAAAAGACAGCTGTCAAACAGTTTTTCGCCTCTAGAGTAGAGTACTCAGATTTGCCCCAAGTGAACAAAAGCTGGGTATCATCGGCGTATGCCACAATCTTGGCTCCGAGATCCTCTGCCAGCCGGACCAGAGGAGTGACGTAAATGTTGAAAAGAAGGAGGCTCAAGGAAGACCCTTGCGGCACTCCGGTGGTCACCAACTGAGGCGGGGATGCAAACAGAGGGAGCCAAACCTGTTGCGTTCGACCCTCCAAAAAGGATTTCAACCAACTCCAGGCCGTACCTGAGATACCTATGTCCGCCAAGCGGGCCAAGAGCAGCGAATGGGGAACAGTGTCGAACGCTGCCGAAAGGTCCAAGAGTATAAGGGCAGCCCTTCCGCCAGCATCCAAGCAATCCCGAATAGCTTCAGAGACTTCAACTAAAGCAGACTCAGTACTATACGAGGCTCTGAACCCAGATTGGGCTGGATGGAGTAAGCCCGAGCTTTCAATGTATTCGGTTAGTTGTTTGTTGACAGCCTTCTCACAAATTTTGGCCACACTAGGTAGGAGGGAGATAGGACGATAGCTCCCAGGGTCCTGTGGGTCCAGTGACGTTTTTTTTAAGAGTGGCATAATCTTTGCCTGTTTCCATGCCGCTGGTACAAGAGCCTTGTGGAAGGACAGATTAATGAGCATGTTGACTTCAGGGTTGACTGTCTCTGCTACTGAGCCCAAAAGTCTGGCAGCGCAGGGGTCAGAAGGAGAGCCTGATTTCAGGGCCATAAGAATCTTGAGTGAATCCGGCAAATCAATAGGTGTAAAAGCCGCTAACGAGGGAGAAGAAACCGATAAAGCCACTAAGGGCGCAGCTACTGTAGTAACCTGGCTCCAACCAGTAAACGTTTTCTGTATGGAGCGAATCTTATTAATAAAAAAGTTGGAGAGTTTCTCACACCACGCGTCCGAAGCAGGGAGCCTAATAGACTCAGCTCTAGGAGCCAGAAAGCTCTGAACGATAGAGAAAATTTCCTTGGAGTTATTTCTAGCTGAATCAATGCGATCCGCATAATAGAGGCCTTTACCCTGTGCTATGGTAGTGTAATACATTTTCTGGGCTTCTCTAAGTGTTGTCTTTGCTAGCGGGCAGTAGTCCTTCCGCCAGCAGCGTTTCAGTTTTTTGCATTGCTGCTTCAATGCTTTCAGTTCAGATGAGAACCAAGGTTTAGAGGGAGACTCCCTGCCTGCCTATGCAGTGAAGGAGGAAGAAAGAATATCCACCACCTGCGTGATCCAACCAGTGAAGCCATCCAGAGCTCCCTCTAAGTCAGTAGGAAGAACTGGTCTTGACTCTGCCAAGGCATGGCTAAAAGTCAGAGGATCAATTTTAGCGGAAGCAGGGGCGTGCCTGACCTGTGCCGGAGAAATAATGCCCTTAGAGGCCCAAGAAAAATAAGACAGGAAATGGTCAGGCCAGGGTACCGGGAGAGGGTCTTCGATCGTGATGGGGAAGTTGGAACAAATGGGGTCAAGGATATGGCCACCACAGTGGGTCGGTGCTCTAACCCACTGAGTAAGCTGAGCAAGGCTTAGAGAATCCAAAAATTCCCGAGTCGCCCCTAAATCAGTCTGGTCAAGATGGATATTGAGGTCCCCAGAGAAGGAGATAGTGGGAAAACCGTAGGGCCCGGGGGATGATAGCGTCCTCCAATGCTTTAAAAAAAGCCCCTGGTGTCCCAGGGGGCCTATAGACCAAAGTTCCCCCCAGCGTGGATTGAGGAGAAATGCAGATACTAAAGTCCAGGATTTCTCCCTCACCCAGCTGCAAGGCCTCACCACGATGGAAAGTCCAAGTATCCCTATAAATAACTGCTACCCCGCTACTTCTACCACTTTGACGGTCAGCACGAGAGATCTTATATCCCTCTGGGATGGACATCTCCACTATCGGGTTGGAAAATTCATTCAACCAAGTCTCAGTAATGAAAAGAAGATCAATTGGATTATCCGAGAGAAGATCAAAGATGTCCTGGTGGTGTTTCCCCAATGAGCGGGTATTGATCAGTGCTGCCCGAATGATGGACCCCTTCTTACTCTCATTAAGCGCGATGCAAGACCGGGGACAACCATCCAAACCTGACCCCAAGCAGTAATCGCACTGCTGGCAGACCGTGGAGGAATGGGTTAGAACCTCCCACCCATGTGCAGGAGAATAGGGGTGTGGGCGAAGCATCAGCAAATTGTTACGACTATATGTTTGAGGAAACTCACGCTGAGAGCCGGATCAGGCAGCGTGGCTGGTGCTGGCCGCATCCGGGATGCTGACGGGCGCAGACGGGCTTGCCTTAGGCGTGCCTTTGGCGCGCATTTTTATGTGTCAGTACCGCCGACAACTAGAGAGCGCACTGCCCAAAATGGCGTCTCTAGATGTCGAGCGGAGAACATAGGAAGTCGCAACCCCAACAGTGGACCCTACTGCGTGAATTGGAAATGATGCATCGAGTCTTCAATGCCGAAGTTTTCTCCATCCAAGGTACTTTTTCAGCAGGCCCCGCGTAGGTCCTGTAGCCGGCCTGCCCTCCATTGCAGTCGGCCTGAAACTTTAGATTTACCCCTGTCTAGTGTGACCTCAAGTAACCAGTTGGCGCTATTGACTCGCAAGCACTGTTTTTGGATTTATTCTTTAAAAGTTCATATCTCAAGTTCTACTTATTGGATTTTTGTCTTTTTGGTCTTGTTTTACTCAGATAAATATTCTCTATTTTCCTAAACTGGTGTGGAGTCTTTTTGTTGTGTTGTCAGTGTGTGTCTGTAATTTAAGTGGAACTAATCACTTGCCCCTACCCGCACTGCAACATGCAAAACTCAGTTTGCTCAATTAATCAACACACAATAATGCAATAAATCATTATTTCATCTCATTTATACTAAGAACAAACATTCTTCGTTGAAAATAAACACTATAATCATTACATATTCATTTTAACAATATCTAGAATGTGATTTGCATTTACAATCTGCAATTCAATTTAAATATGCTTGAAATGCATAATGAACACAACATCAATTTTCCAGTTGACTTTCCCAATGCATTTCGGGATGAACTATCCCTTCGTCAGGGGAACTGTTGGAAAAAATTAAATTAACACTGTTCAGTGCACAATAGGAAGAACATAACTCAACAGCAAGGCCATTTCCAAGTACATGACCCCTCCATTTATCTGTGCCGTACTTAAATCATAACCAAGAAAGTGAAAACACGCCTCCACCAGTGTAAAAGACCTCAAAACCATGAATGCATGCTAGTGACAATCATCATGTCGACAAAAACTATACTCACAAAAAACGTCAACTCAGCTTGAAACAAACTCAAAAACTACAAACGGTTGCTGCAACATAAACAAAAAAGTTGCTGTCACCACACAATGAACTGCTACCTGCTAAGTGAAGATCTTGTAATCACCCCTATTATGCGAATTACCTGGCTCAGCAGTCATCGCCAATGTTTGCAGCATTTTGTAATGAACCTAGTTTAAACACCAGATCCAAGCAGTAGTCCAGACGCCGCAAAAATATGATTCCAACATTACAAAACCATCTGAAAATGCTCTGAATTATATAAAACAACATAAATGATTCCTCTGCGATTAAAGCTTAAAACAACCTACCCGTGTATCAGGTGGCTGAAGATAAACAGTTGACAAACAATATTCCTGCCGCTCAAACTCCCCACGTATGGGTACAATGTCGACCCGCACCAGTGAATCCTGGTAACTGTAGTAACGTTAATATTCTGGAAAGAAAGCAAGTTGTCAATGCCCCCGAAGAATCCAAACTAGCTGACACATAACTTCTTGATTCAAGAGACTGCTGCTCATACCTTACCGTTTACGAAGACTTCAACGTGCCGTCCGAAAAAGGCATCACCCCCTCTGGGGAAACTGTGTGTTTAATGCTTCATCTGCCCTTAACCGTTAATAGTAGCTGATGTCAAAATAAACCGAAGCTTCTGAAAAAAATATGAAAGGGAGTGAACCAACTAACCTCAAAAGGAAACCTCCTCCATAGCAATTCTTGCCTGTAAGCAGCAGCTGACTCTTACCGGCAAAAGTTCTGTTGTAGACACAACCGTTCTCTAGTCCGACCTGTTCTGGACGCTGACAACGTGACACGCAAGCGACCTCTTAGAACTCTCCCCCAGCACTATCATTGACGACGGACTAAATCCAACCGCAAGCGCTGCCCTGCATACTAATACCGCTACCATCATAACGTGAACTGCAGCAGAATAGTAACTATAGGAAAAGCCAAGTTGCAAACAAACTGAAACACTGCAACATCACTATAAAGATACCCATCCCAATTGTGCTTAAACCTTACTAAATCCGTGACATTTAAAATGCCGAAAACGACAACCAACCACCGACCCTGGTAATAACACGCTATTTTCAACACACTATCAGCCATGCTCCACATGAAAAACGAAACGAAAATAAAAGTGCATTGAAGAACAAAAAATAAAAAATAAGTGAAAAGAAAAATGGTATTAGTGAACAAAGACATCATTTTTTGCCTAATATGATACAATAACAGCAAAAAAAATCAAACACAGTCATTACATAACATGTTTCACATTCTAGCATTCTATGCTTATTAACAATGATGTTGCTTCTAGGCACTATAACGAATAATAACAATCATCTTCCTATTCTGAATAACAATCCAAGTGTATATTAAAGACATACCTAATGATGTCATAGTCTGAATGTAAAAAACCTGAAGAACTGATCTTTGACAGAGTAAAATGGGGTAACAAAGTATGGGTCACGTGTTGGGGCTCATAAATCTACTTTTAACCATCAACGAGAGTCGTGATCACCTGAAAAAGACACTCCATATCTAATATGTAATATAATGGCATCTCAAAAAGACTTCTCAGTATCATGAAAAAAATGATGGTCCCTTATAAAAAACACACCATGTCCAGTTTATCATTTAATCCATGTGGTATCATCGTGTTCAAGAATTTTGTCCACCAAATCTCCCTACGAGACAACCATTTGGCATTATCACGGTCTGACATGATTTTGATCTTCTCCAATATTTGAAATCTGAGTTGAGGTATGGTGTGATTACAATCTGCCCAATGTGCAGCAAGACTAGAATTGACAGCTTTGTTCCTAATACGACTCTTATGTTCAGTAATTCGTACCTTGACTTTTCTTTCAGTTTTGCCTATGTATAATTTGCCACACGGGCACTTGATACTGTAAATCACAAATGAAGAATTGCAATCAGTCTGATCCCTTAGTTTTATTCTTTTACCTGTTTGAGGATGTAGGATCGTGGACCCCGTAATCACATTATTACAGTGTGTGCAATTCAAACATTTCTTCGTACCTGCTCGAACAACTGGCAAACTTGCCAACCTGGTTTCTTTGGTTAACAACTCTTTAAGATTCTTACTCCTGGTGTAAGCGAACAAAGGTTTACTAATAAATAAACCTTTGAAATCATCCTCACTCTGGAGAAGCTCCCAACGTTTGTTCACGATCTTTTTGATTTGATCAGATTCAGTGGAAAACGTTGTAACAAATACCATTCTTTCTGGTTTGGTTTTGGGCTTGGTTTGTAACAATTCTTCTCTGGATATGTTGTTAATTCTGAGCTCAGCTGCTTGAATGGTTGCCAAAGGATAATCCCTTGCCAGAAATTTCTTCCTCTGTAAACTAATTTCCTCTGATAACGCTTGTTTGTCAACTGTTTATCTTCAGCCACCTGATACACGGGTAGGTTGTTTTAAGCTTTAATCGCAGAGGAATCATTTATGTTGTTTTATATAATTCAGAGCATTTTCAGATGGTTTTGTAAGGTTGGAATCATATTTTTGCGGCGTCTGGACTACTGCTTGGATCTGGTGTTTAAACTAGGTTCATTACAAAATGCTGCAAACGTTGGCGATGAGTGCTGAGCCAGGTAATTCGCATAATAGGGGTGATTACAAGATCTTCACTTAGCATGTAGCAGTTCATTGTGTGGTGACAGCAACTTTTTTGTGAGGATGATTTCAAAGGTTTATTTATTAGTAAACCTTTGTTCGCTTACACCAGGAGTAAGAATCTTAAAGAGTTGTTAACCAAAGAAACCAGGTTGGCAAGTTTGCCAGTTGTTCGAGCAGGTACGAAGAAATGTTTGAATTGCACACACTGTAATAATGTGATTACGGGGTCCACGATCCTACATCCTCAAACAGGTAAAAGAATAAAACTAAGGGATCAGACTGATTGCAATTCTTCATTTGTGATTTACAGTATCAAGTGCCCGTGTGGCAAGGTATCGCCGGTCACAGTGCGATTATCGCTGGTTTCCCAGCGATAATCACGCTGTTTTTCAGCTATCGCTTGCATTTCTATCGCTTTGGAGATAAGCGTTGCTGATAGCACGCTATCTCCACGATAGAAAGCAGCGATAGCCGGCGATAATTATCCTAGCGCTAAGTGCGCTTAGCGATAATTATCGCCGGCCCTTGCTGATATGCCCCTAGTTTTGCTGAGTTAACCAGCCTCTGTGGCCCCAACTTTTGCTATGCTGCAAAGACCCCGCCCCTTCTGCAGCACTGATGTCCCCTCATGGGCGTTCCTGTGCTTGCCTGTCTGCATCCTTCCTGCCCTTGCTGAGATGCATCAATCCTCCATATTGATGAGGCTATCGGACACAATTCATATAACAGTTAGGGCTATTAGAGACTGATACCGACAACTAATTCACCCCTAATGCTGTGCGGGGGAATAAACTGCTATCCACGAAGTATACTCCCCGTTGCAGTTAACCCTTTGCAGTTTTGGCACATTATGTAATGTTTAGGATTCACCATAAGAATCTCCTGTTTACTCGACCGGTGCTTTAACCCATTAAGCCACAGCGCCCAGCAATTCTCACTTCTGTCCTCTGCCATGAGGTGGGCGCGGTTGAGTCTCCCTGTGTCAACATTTTTGGGGACATCAAAACACCTACCAGTACCTGACTAAAGGCACCTGTATGCAACAATTTATCAAAAAATGCGTTTATTGTGGTGGTGTATTGGTCATGCCTGGGTCGTTTTAGGGATTGCGGGCGCCTCTCGACTTCCTATCGTTTTGCTTTGATTTTTTTTTTTTTTTAAAGTTCCGGCCATAAAATGCCCTGCTTCACTGAATGGCTGTATTTCCTGCTTCTTGCCGAGGTCGGCTGGTGCCCCGTGAGGATTGGATCGGTGTGGTTGGACTTCCTTGCTGAGGGGGGCAGAGGCAATGCGGCATAGGGGTGTGGGGCGTGTCCGGCCCAGTGCGACCGTCAGGGAAATGGCCCACGGCCTTGTGGTTTCCTGAGCTCCAGCTGGTTGTTGGGAGGTGCCATGGGGTGATGGACCGCCTCATGGGCACAGGGGTGCAGTGTAGGAGCCATGCGTGCCGCTCTGGGGCATGGGCCTGAATTGTGTTTGGGTGCGAGCTGGGGGACAGTGGTGGAGTTGTGGTGGGGCCTGGAGCGGACTCGGTCCCCTCCGGGACCCTGCCCGAGGCCTGGGTGTCCTGTATCCTTACGGTGCGTCTTTGCTGCACGACTCCCTCATAGGATGCAGTGCTTCAGCTGGGCGCTTCAAGTCCTTTCACAGCGTGCGCTGTTCGAGGTCAAGGGGGGGAGCTTGTGCAGGGTTTCATTGTCTATGACATGACTTTGCTGATAAGGCAGAACCTTTGATGAGGTTACTCAAGAAAAAGGTTATGCTTGAGTGGAGTGAAGAAAAAGCACATCTTTAACAGGATCTAAGAAGAGGTGTACAATGCACCTATTTTAGATAAACATATGGTAATAGAAAAGTGTACATCACAGTGGATCAGCAAAAAGGGCGGAAGGGCTGAGGTAACCGAAAGTAGTGAGGGTGGGGAATCTGTAGTAGCATTTGCATCTCCTAGTTTGAATACTGCGAAAATGAACAAATGGCTTACTTGGTGCCTGAGAATGAAGTATTGGCATGTGAGTGGGTTATAAGGAAGATTAAGCATTACATCTGTGGAAAGAGAATTATTCACAAACTGAACCAACCCTCTTATGTATATTTTAAATGTGATGATCTTCAGTATTTAAAGGCTACATATACAATCCTCAAGGTTAAGCACTAAACTGTTGTTTTGGAATTGAGTATATCCGAGGTAATAAGAACGAGAGAGAAGATAGCATGCCGCCCTCTTCTACTTAGAAATGACAGATGTTGACTGGATGAGTTGACATTTGTCCCAAAAAATGGGGCACGTAGTCAAAATTAGGAAAAGTGTCGGAATGCCAGGACAGTCCTCTGAAAGCCACGACTGTCTGGGGTAATCTGGGATGTCTGTTTACCGCGGCAGAGTCGACCAGATGATATCTATATAGCTATGCCTGCCAGTAACAGTGGTGGTTCAGCAACACTCGAGAATTTACAAAACATCTGGGAATTAGTTAGTGCTGGGGCGTTTACCGGACATGCTTGACCGCCGGCATTGGGGGAGCGATTGAGTTGTCATGGCAACCACGAAACCACGGTTTAGCTGAGTATCTCCAGCGTAATGTTATCCCAGAGGAAAGGCATGAGGGAGAGATAATAACGTCTGTATCTAAATTCGCTACTGATTGACTTTAACATATGTTGATGTGTCAATTTTGCTTCTTCGCCGGGTGCTTTTGCTGTGTGTGATCCCAATTGCCTCCCCGGTGTGGTATAGTTAACAGCGATTCTGCGCCTTCAGGAGCGTGTCAGAGATTGTTGGCTCATTTGGGCCCGTGGGCAGGGTGCCACGTGCTCTCCCTGGCACAGGGGCGGTACTGTCAGGCGAACGGCGGGAGATGGACCCTTCCTTGGTTTACATTCGTTGGGCGACAGGGGTGTTGTGCTCTCCATCGCAGATTGCGCTAAAAGGCAGACATTATATGGTAGTAATGTTGCGAAGGGGCGCTGAGGCCCTGAGGTTGGATCACTCCTTGTCTCGGTCGTATCACATGCCTGTGGGACTCAGGGTTATTGCCTCGAAGGTGTGGGGTTGACTCTTGAACTAACATCCCAGCCATTGCTTGCCATGGGTAGGTATTAATGGGTGGATACCTTGTCGAGCGCTAGTAAGTGTGCCACTGATTTAACTCCTTGCCTCCCACAGGCAAAAGGACTGCGGAGCTCTTAGGATAGTGGTGGAAGGGTGCTTGAATAAACCTATGGTGTAGCAAGTTTGTTAAAACTACGAGTACATCAGTGTGTAAACCTCGTGCTTAGGAAAGCCTAGATGGAGCATGGGCAAATTCAGGTGTTAGTAGTTCAGCGGCACTCTACCAGTCCGAACTACAGCACTGGTATTAATTCGACTAATTTTCAGTAATAAAGAGATTGAGTTGTATAATTTATTTTCAACACATGTCAACAATCTCCGGACGCGTGGCAGTTATCTGATGCCCAAGCCTGGTTACCTTAAGAAGCCACTTGGCTTCATCCTTCAAAGTAGGAACTTCCTATAGCTCCATATGTGATTTGAAACGCAGTGCTCTGTGGACGAGAGCCAAAGTGAATACCTCCTTTTCTCGTTCAGGCAAAAGGGCTCATAGTTTGAGGGTAAAAGTGGAGTTGAACCTGTTTGTTGGTGTGTCAATTCTGTTAAATCCTAGGGGGTACTAGGAGGTGTGTGAAACTGGTGCTTAGGGAAACCCTGACAGAGCATGCGTAGATGTTGGGAGTAGGTTCAGAGCACTCCAACAGTTCGCCCCTAGCAGTGGTATTAAATTTACCCAATTTAATTATGAGGATGAACAACATATTAGCTCAAATATTCAAACACAATGGTATGATTCATACAGAGGATATCTTGACCACAGGTATGTCAAGGTGCCCTTATGTCAAAAGAAGGGACAAGTAACTCAGGTAGGGGTCTAGTGGCTAGCGGATGATCGCACCCCGGTAGGGAGCCGTGTTTGACCCCAGGGTCACAGGCCGGCCCGGTAGGTCCACCCAGCTCTTCATCCTCCTGAGGTCTATAATACAAGTACCACCAAGTTGGGTAACAGACACCTGTCATGCAGAGCCAAGATGCCTTTCAGGTGATGGACGCTCAAATACACGTTAGGGTTGGCACAGCCAGGGTCAACCTCAATACTTGTTGGCTTGCCACCTAGCTCCCCTGATTGGCTACCTTCCCCCTGCTGGGTAATGCCAGGGAACACACACCGCTAGTAGCATCTGCCAGACTCGGTGCTGAGATAACAATGCAAAGTTCTGGAGCGCTAGGTAGAACACTTTATTGTGTAATTGTCTTCTTATTAGTTTTGTACGAAACCTTCTCGTCCAACTCATCCACGAGTCGCGGAGACATCATTGTCAGAAAGGTTTTATGGTACTTGAAATAACTGCAGGAAGTCTATAATAGCCTCCCGGTGTGGTTAGATACCTCTCCAGAACATACCTTTCTAGCGAGTGGTGCTTGCCATGAGTGCCGTGGAGATGTGGTTCAAAGAGCAGTTCAGGATTCCCATGGCTTTTAGTCAAAGGACCACTGCACAGGAGGATGGAGGGTGTTCACAATGGGCAGAGGATGGGTGATGGTGAGGGCAACACTGACTGCCAGCTTGCTTAGAAATATGTATCGTATCACCAAGTAGATGGGTACTGGGAGGCAAACCAGTGAATAGGCAGGCTAGCATACCTCATAGGTGTATCTGTGGGTTTAAGGTATGTGTATCTCTGGTCTTATGGCTGTGTAGAGCCATTCCCATTTGGCATACTGCCTGTGTCTTGTGTTCTTCGGCCGCCCCACCTCTGAGACATTTAGAGGTATGTCCATGGTAAATTTTGCGCTTATTAAGGTCCCTTGATCAAAGCGGTTTGTTATATCTTTTCAAGGGGAAGAGATGTTAGGTACCTAATCGCTTACAACGTAGCACATTAAGGGGGGCGGTGAAAAATTTCAAGTCGCAACCGGGAGATTCCCCCATTAATCTCAGCAACTGCTCACATTGCTAGCAGTTAAGCAGCCTGGGAAGTCTGGGGGCAAACACCACTGAACAGGCAAAATTCCTGTAAGAAAGGAGAGACACATGGCAAATACATGAGGACACCCTTGCTCAATGTCACATATTTCTAAACTCATCGGATAGTAGCCTTCACACATCAGAGTAGGATAGTCACCAACGTGGAACAGGCTAATGGATACGTCTTGCCAGGACATTGACACACACTTCATACGGCTGGAGCCTCTACAAAGGATAAATGCTGTAAACACGGACTTGGGTACGTTTGGCTCAAAAACCATCTTCACCAAGCAGCAATGCATCATGTTGTTGCCAGGTGTCTTTCAGTGACAGGCAAGTGCATTATGGGAGCTTTATTAGGTAGAGAGATTACTTGCAGTAACGCAGAGGGGTCCCAGCGGACCCACAAAAGGTGGGCTGCAGCTAAACATGAAAATGGGAATCTTTATTCCAACATTACCATTGGTTTAATAATATGCAAGACTTTCTGGCTATGCAGTATAAATGTTCCAGCATAATTTACAAGGTGACTAGAAGGTAAGCCGAACTCTGCTTTGATTCTGTGGAGGGCAATCAATTCCGGGGATAACGAAGTGAACTAGGTCTATAGCTGGTTAAGCACCATGGGGGTCCCAGCTGGTTAGCAGGTAGTGTGTATCTGTGATCGGACTGCAGTTAAGCAAGCCTGGTGGGCTGCGTAAGTTGTCACTCCAAAAGGGGTGCTGGGACGGCAATAGTGTGCACAATACAAACATTATCTTGCGCGGCACCATGTGCTAAGAGGTGCGCAGTGTGAATTTTAAGCAAACTATGTGCAATCTTGCGGTGCATCATGTGGTATTATGTGTGCAGTGTGATTTCTGAGCAAACTATGTGCAAATTTGCATAGTATTTATAGAATTGTGTGCAGTGTTTCAATAAAAAGGTGCTTTGCTACTCTGCATTTCTTTATGTTGCCAGGATCAAAGGTTTGGGTGATTGGCCATTCTTCATCGCCAGAGTGGCGTGATGGGCCGAAAGCAGGAATTGGAGGCTTGGGTTTTCCTTTACTGAGATAGTCTGGTTGGGGTTCCCAGGCATGCATTGGCACAGCTTACTGAAGAAGCTGCGGCACAGACTGGCGGTAGGCGGATCCCCTCCCAACATTCTGGTCATACACCTGAGAGGCAATGACTTGTCTTTCTTGGGTAGGAAGGTCCTGCTGCAGGCGCTGAAATTCACTATGTGTAAGTTGAGCAACCAATTAGGTGCATGTGAATTATGGTGGTCTGAGATTACGCCACGTTTAGTTTGGCATGGGGCCAAGTCTGGTGAGGCCGTGGAAATCTCTCGCAGGAGAGTAAACAGCGCCATGCGCAAATTCACAGAACAGAGTGGTTTTAGATTTATCAGACAGGGTCTCTTGCATGCCAAGTCCACGGGATGTTTTGATGTGGACGGGGTTCATTTGTCTAGAGTGGGCATGGACCTGTTTCTGTTGGACCTGGGAGATGCCTTAGAATCAGCTGGGTGTAAGTAAGAATGCTAAGGAGGAATGCCTGCCTTGGTGGGGGGGCCCTGGGTGTGACGGGTGCCACACTAAGGGCCATGGCGGAGTTACAGGGCAATCCAGAGGCTGAATGGTACATAGGGGTACCCTCTTCAGGAGCACAACAAGGGTGCAAATTCCAAACAACCCCAGGAAGTCCTTACGGCAGGGCCCTGGAGGAACGACGGCGCCCCGTTAGTCCTACGGGCGGTTGTAAACCTGAGCAACCGGGGGCTTGCCTGGATACGCTCTGCCCCCTCAAGGGGCGTGAGTAAATGGGTGGACTGGTGGTCCACAAGATGTAAGGGGTAATCCCCCAAAATGGTGAGCACCGATTGGTTAGGGCCACGGTGCAATTTGGCTCTTCAGATGGGCAGGGCAGCTTAGGGGTGTCACTGCTGCCTGCCCTTGAATCGCCCGTAAGTTGACCCACCATGTTGGCATATTTATTATGCAAATAAACCTGCAGCAATCTTTTCTCCAACAAACAATGTGTCTGGTGTGTTCTTTATTATGAGATTGTTGTGTTTGCAGGAGGGGCATGTTGCTGATATTGGCACTATGTACTTGGTACCCAGCTTGGTTTCCTGATGGATACGCAGCATGTACATCATGGTTGGCCTTTCTGGAAGTAACAAGACACCTTCCTCAACATTCTTTCCTACTGTCTGCTACTGCGAAGCTGAATTATTCCCCCTCGGTCTGCCAGACAAACAGAACGGATTCATGGAGCTCAAAAGACGCCACCTATATGGATTTTAGGGCGGGGTCAGGATAGTCCAGGCAATGGTATTTGCCAACAAAAATGGAAAATCTGGTATAGTTGATCCCGTGATTCCCTCTTTCCCGCCAAGAACGTGCTAACCGTGCCCTAAGAAATGTCCTATGTCAACTTTGGCTGTAATGCATTATCAGCAGTCAGGGTCTCTCTCGGATCGTCAAGCCCATGCCCAAGCTGAGCCCTCAAAATGTTTGTGATGTAACTCATACCAGAAGCATCATGTAAAATATTATAAAGTCTCCTCAACATTCAAAACTGTTTTGTTCTTTTTTTTTTTAAACTTGCAGAAGCTTTGCCAATAGCACGACACATTATACCACCATGTTACGAAGTACGTATTTAAGTGATAGTTTTAAACTTGAAGCATTAGTCAACTAAGAAGCAAGGCAGTTGCCATATAACCCTGAACGTAGCCCAGCTTATTCCCGAGCAACATATTGAATCAGGGTCGGATTGGGATCAAAAATAGGCCGGGGCACCACAAAAATAGTGGCCCATATTCGCGGATCACAGCCTTTCATGAAACAAGGTTAGATGAATATCAAGGGACTCATTTTTGCAAGTATGTGTGGTAAAGTAGCCATTTTTAGCTTATAACATTGGCCAAAGTTAGAAACACTGCATCTTTAAAAACTGCTTCCTTTGCAATGTCAATGCCTTGCACAATGAAGATACCCTTTCCCAACCAACTATGCCCTGGACTCTGACTATCACAGCAACCTAGTCCAAACCAAGATGGTTTGGAGGACTTCATTGGTCAGTCCTCAGTGGAGGCAAGTGGGGTTGAAAGATAACTCAGATGGACCTCAGAGTTGGTGCTCTGGCCCTGTGATCCCCTTGGTTTGGCGGAGTTACAGTAAACAAAGGGCTTGGTGACCCTGGATGGTTTTGGATGGGAGGGTTGTAACCTGCCTTCTTCCTGGGCCTCAGGAGTTGGACTGGACCACTGAATGTCTTGGTCTAGATTATGATTCCGTCTTCCAAGACAGGGCAGGAGATGGCTGGGGCATAAAAGATTAAGTAGCGGTCTGAAGCAGCAGTCTTTTGAAACAGAGTCTCCTATCCACCTGTGGGCTGCTTAGCTCTTTACTTTGTCCTCCTGCTCCAACCTTTTGATTAGAGCCAGCCAATAGTGGGGACTGTAAAATTCAGTTGCATGTTTGTTTCTCACCTGGCAAAAGTAGGCTTGGAAATCAGAAGACAGGAAGGACATCTTTTATTATCACTACCCTTCCCACAGCAAACCCCAACTCTGTGGCTGGGGAGTAGGGAGTGTGGTCAGAGCCTTGAAGCACAAACACCCCATGCCTGCTATTTGTTTTCTGTGCCATCAAAATAATTTTTGGGACCCCAGACAGGCCCTATTTTGGGTGCCCTTGTACAAAACTGCTGTGAATTTTCTGCGCATTTGCAGCTAATGGAAGCCTTCATGATCTCAAAGAACACTGAATCATATGTTAACCTTTCAGAAATGGGAGCATGCAAATCCGCTGAAAGCTAAAGCTGTCTGATGTCTGCCAGTTAAATAGTACCAAAATAAAAGCTTGAATGCTGGTTCCTATAATTGTAGAAAAGACACCCTAAATGTGACTTGTTGGATGCATAGTGGACCAGTGCATATTATTAAAACATAAGCACAATGGGGCCGATTCACAGAACTAATCTGAGATAAAATCCTAAACTTACTACTTTTGGTATTCACAGAAGGCATTTAGTAGTAGTAAAGTTAGGACTCCTAACTTTACTACTACTAAACTGAGATAAAATCCTAAACTTACTACTTTTGGTAATCACAGAAGGCATTTAGTAGTAGTAAAGTTAGGACTCCTAACTTTACTACTACTAAATGCCTTTTGTGAATACCGAAAGTCGTAAAGTTAGGATTTTGTCTCAGTTTAGTAGTAGTAAAGTTAGGAGTCCTAACTTTACTACTACTAAATTCCTTCTGTGAATACAAAAAGTAGTACGTTTAGGATTTTATCTCAGATTAGTTCTGTGAATCGGCCCCAGAGTGCTTGAGATTGTAGCTTTCTTGCTTAATATTTGCAATCACAAATAAATCCCTCTTGACCAATGGCCCTCTTGCTGCAAAAGTGAACATCAAAGCACTTCTCTGAACATTTTCACTGCTTTAGCAGGTGAAATATAATCATTTTCCGCTTAATTCTCTTTCCCTGCATAGTCCTTCCTCTCTTTCTCTGGCTAGATAGTGATCTCCAGTTCTACTGAGTGAGCAAAATAGAAAGGACAATGAAGTACTTAAATTGGTCACAAAAAAATAGATTAGATTTTGGGGTGAGTTAGAGAGGTAGATATGTGCGAAGAGCTACAGATTGAGATCTGAAATGTAAACAGAAGGGGGTTCCAGAAGAGTGAGTTAGAGGGAAAGGTAATGTAGGAAGACAGTTTTGCTAGAGAGAACTGTAGACAGAGAGCTGTAGACCTCCACACAGGTGTTATTCAGCACCAAGTTACCCTTCTTTGTGAACATGCGCTTTACAAATACGCATGTTATGTTATGTTGGGCCAGATGTACGACCATTTGCTTTTGCGAGTTGCAAATTGCGAAAAATTGCGAGTCGCAATTTGCGAGTCGCAAAAGCAAATGTACAACAGTGTCAGAGACACTGTTAGCGATTCCCAATGGGGTCGCAAAATGCGAGGCTCATGAATATTAATGAGCCACTCGCAATTTGCGACCCCATTGGGAATGGCAGGCCCTCCCAGGGATGGTGGCCTGCTGGGCTCAGCAGACCTCCATGTCTGGGACTGCTTTTCAATAAAGCAGGTTTTTTTTAAAAAATGCAGCCCGTTTTCCTTAAAGGAAAAGGGGATGCATTTAAAAAAAAAAAATTAAACGTTTTGTTTCATTTTTTAATGGCAGGTAGTGGTCCCTGGGACCACTGACTGCCCTTAAAAAATATTTCTGGGCCAGTCACAAAGGGGAAGGGGTCCCTTGGGGACCCCTTCCCATTTACGACTGCATTACCACCCTCTTGAAGAGGGTGGTAATTTGCGAGTGTTTTGCGACCGCAATTGCGGTCGCAAAACATTGGTACATGGCTTTGCGGTCGCTATTAGGAAGAAAACGCCCCTTCCTAATAGCGAGTCGCTAAACACTATTTTGCGAGTCGCAATTTATTTGCGACTCACAAAATAGTGTTTATACATTGGCCACAGGTTTTTAGCATGCGCAAACGGGACGCAAACCTGTTTGTGCATGCTAAATACTGTCGAACATCTGGCCCGTTATCGTATGTTGCACACAGGCGAAAATACAAGAAAGAAGTATAGATAAATGATAGAGAGAGCATTGAGGTAGAAAGAGGGGCAGAAGGAGAATTATGGTACAGAAAGAAAGGTTAGCTACAGTGGGCAGAGAGGTAGAGAGAAAGGTAATTTGAGAGGGGTGAACGTTAGAAAAAAGATTTGTAGAGAAAAAGAGGTGAAGTAGAGAGAGAGGTAAAGTTGAGAAGTAGAGGGGAGATTAAGACAGGAAGAGTGGAAGTGTAAAGGGAAAGTGGCAGGGAAGGTGTGTTGAAAGGTGGTTCAGAGAGGGAGATGAAAGAGAGAGAAAAGGCAATTGTATTTTAAAAAGAGAGCTAGAGGTAGAGAAAGAGTTAAATATAAAGGAGTAAGGTTGTGAGGGGGTGACATAAAGGGAACAGAGGGAAAAAGAAGTAGAGAGATGAGGCGAGACAGTGATCAAATATGAGGGAAATTGAGAGGTTGTGCAGTGAGAGAGTGAATTTTAGGGGCGAAAGATGAGATAATGTTTGAGATGTGAAGTAGAGAGAGAGGTGACGAAGAGAGTGGTGTGGTACAGGGGATGACACAGGTAGAGAGAGGCAAGGCATAGACAGAGTTAAGAGGTAAAGAAATAGATGTGGTTGAGATAGAGGTAAAGTAGAAGAAGGAAAAAGACATGGCAGTAAGGTGGAAAGGTCAATGAGGTGCTGAGAACGGGGTGAGGTAGACTTGGGGTGGCAAAGAAGAGAAGTGGAGGTAAGCACAGATAGTAAGAGAGAGAGAGGTAGAGACAGGTATTTGAAAGAGAGAGGTGAGGTAGACAGCAATGTTGTATAAATGGCTGAAATGCAGATTGAGGAGTAAGTATGTAGAGGTGTAGAGATCGGTGGAGATAGAGGGAGAGAAAAGAGGTGAGGTACAAGAGCTAGGGTAAAGTGAAATATCTGAGGCCCAAAGATAGGTGAGGCAGAGAAAGAGAGAAACACAGTAAACAAGAGGTGACAAAGGCAGTCAGATGGGGGTAGGTAGATATGGCTAGTGATTTAGTGACTGGTGAGGTAGTGAGAAATGAGGCACAAAAAGATAGGTTGAAAGAGAGAGGAAGTAGCAGAAGGTGAGGTACAAAGAGAAGGAAGGGGTAGAGAGAGGCAAGGTAAAGTAAACAGTGGGAGATGAAGTGAAGAGTAATTGAGACGAAGGTAGTCAAAAAATTAGCGAGATCGGTAAGGAAGGGTATGGGTGGCCAGTGACAGATGCTGGAAAAATGGACATTCGAGGAGAAAAAAAGAGGTAGACAGAAAGGTAGAAAGTGGTGAGACAAGGATAGGAAGCGGGGCAGAGTCAGGGCTAGAGAGAGAGAGGCTCTTATAAGGAGTAAGAAGTGTGCAAAAAGAGAGCAAGAGATCATTTGGAAAATTACAAAGGCCCTGGAAAGTGGGGGCCTTTGTAATTCTTTCCATTGCCCATTTTGTAAAGTGCCTCTGCTGTTTTCCTGCTCCGGCAGGCTGAAGAGTGAGGAAGGTGGCCCAGCCTAAGGGAGGTAAAGCAGAAAGATTGAATGTCCCTTACTGCTGGGGATGGGATGATAACCAAAAATATCACTCACCATTATTAAGAACATTATTAGAAATTCAGGTACTGACCTGTTAAAGTATTGCCAATGTGTTTAGACATGCCACTGATGTCCTATTATAGGGCCCTTTAAAATGGTAGCCAGTGGCACCTGCTTAGAAGTGGCAGTACTCTTTGAACATATTCAACGAATCATAAATACCCCAATGCTCCCCAAAAGGCTGGGATGGGGTATGCTTAGCTTGGTTCACTGGGGCCGGAGCTGCGCCGACAGCCGCCAGGTGCTGGGAGCAAAGGCTTCAGCCTCAGCATGGTGCCGCCCAGCCTCATCTCGGGTAAGTAGGAGGCCAGGGTGGTGGGTGCGTGCGTGGGGGAGAAGGCATGGTTGTGTCCGTGAGAGGTGCTGGGGGCACGCAGTGCTTCGAGGGAATCTAGCCCTGTAATGTATGGGTAGATCCAGCTGTGCGCATCCAGGCATCTTCAGCGGTGCAGCCACGTACTCCAACTTTGTAATGCAGTGCCAGCAAGGCATTCCACTGTGCAGTGCAGCCATGGAATACAGTGTATCGAAGCAGTTCTGCACGGACTCCAGTGCGTTCTGGGGACTTTGTAGTGTTGTGGGAGAATCCAGTTGTGCGACATACACAGGGAACCCAAGGCAGTCAGTGGCTCTTTATACACTGAAGGGATCCAGCTGTGCAGTGCAGGCCGGGAATCCAGTGTTGGTGTCCGTGAAATCCAGTGCATTCAGTGGACATGTATACCATGTTTGGGGAATCCAGATGTGCAACTCAAACCGGGAGACCAAGGCAGTCAGGGATCTTTATAAAATGAAGGTATCCAGCTGTGCAGTACAGCCATGGAATCCAGTGTTCGTGTCAGTTAGATCCAGTGCAGTCAGGGATATGTATAACTAGTGAGGGAATCTTGCTGTACAATGTGAGCTGGGGATCTTGATAAAATCAGTGAATCCAGTGTGCGTAGGGGGTTGAACTTCGTAGTGCAGTGTGGTGATCTCTCCGTTCAACGCAGTCAGGGACTCCATGGCAGTCTATGGATCTTTAAAGCATAAAAGCACGAGGGGATATAGCTGCGCAGTGCACTCGGGGAATCCAGTGTGACAGTGGAATCAAGTGCAGTC
This sequence comes from Calotriton arnoldi, assembly GCA_963921515.1. NCBI lineage: Eukaryota > Metazoa > Chordata > Amphibia > Caudata > Salamandridae > Calotriton > Calotriton arnoldi. Next base: position 912,133 of record CAWUFW010001916.1, read on the forward strand.
GGGATATGGATGGTGTAGTGAGGGAATCCAGCTGTTGGTGCAGGCAGGGAAAACAGGACGCTAGGGTGTTTCATCTCACAAGTGAGGCAATCCAGATGTGCAAAGTAATTCATTCAGGTTTGCAGCGCAAGAAGGGAGCCCAGCAGTACGGTGCAGTTAGAGGATCCAGCGCTGTTCGATAACCCAGCCATGCCACAGACTCAGGAATTCAGTTGCTGGCAGTAATTAAGCGAAGGCGCTTTGCAGTGCAGCTCGGGAAGCCAGCCTTGCAGTGTAGCCAGGGAATCTGACTGTGCAGTGCAGCCAAATGATCCAGGTGTGCACTGCAACCAGAATACTCAGACATTGCAAATGGGGGGCGCAGCCATGCCTTGAAACTGAGAGATCCGTCTGTGCAGTGCTCTCGCCTGGGAGCCCAGCCTAGCCAATGGATCCAGCAGTGCAGCCGAGAATCCAGGGGTGCACTGCATGCACGTGTTGCAGAGGTGTTATACAGTCAGAGAATCACGCTGGGCAGCGCAAACAAGGGGCGCAGTTTCCACGAATCCAGGTGTGCAGTGCCAGAAGTGGCTCTTTACAATGCAGCCGAGCATTCCAGCTTTGTGGTGTGGCCTTGGAGAGCAGCCAAGGAGCCAGAGGGCCCTAACTGCCTGCACAGTGCAGTCACTCTTGCAGTGCTTCTGAGAGAGTGAGCCGTTCACTGCAAGCAGAATGCACATGGAAGTACAGGGGTGCTCCGGAGTTTGTGGCAACAGCGCCTGCCCTCCACCTCTCGCCTCTCCCCCCCTCCCCCCGGGACTGTGCACTGGCAGCACTGCCTCCATGCTGGAGCCGGTGCAGGCCTGTTCACCGAGCCGTGTCTGAAGCCTCTCTACCAGTGCTCGATGGAATGCACGGCGTGTCCGCGAGAAGTGGCGGCTGTGTGTGAACAAGTGCATTTTTATCAAGAAATTCATGTTTCTTGCTTGGAAAGGCTAGATTTGTGGACAACAGTCAATGCTTTGTAAGAAATTATTTTCTAAACTTAGAGCCGGTGTAATTTTGAAAGTGAAGGAGAAACTGAATTATATACTTCCTCAATACAACAATGAATAAACAATAAAGGGGCATATTCACGAGGAGCTATCGCCGAATTAACGGCACTTTATCGCAGCCAAAGTCGTGATAAATTTACCTCCCCATTCACAAGCCGGTGTTAAGAGCCCACAGTACCAGTTTACCCGTGATAACAGCCGCAAAAAACATCGCCACAGAGGACCCCCGCAAATATCGCTAATGAGATGCAGAGTAGCCGTTCCCGTGCCAAAAGTCGAGACAACATCACACCTCAACATTCACAATGACCAGGCACATCGGCGATAAGAACACAAAACAGGCGATAAGGCGCGTTAGCACCAGGAAATTTACACCTGCTCTGACCTGGTGTAAAGTCTGACGGCAGCCAGCACCACAAAAGGGAGCACAGCCCAGGGCCACATCCGAAGGGCAACAGATGCCATGGAGCCACTCATCATGCGGCCCGGACACCCAAGAGGGCCACAACACCCACCGCCACCACCCCAGGACCCCAACCCACACCCGGAACACCCTCCCCCCCCGGACCACCAGAGGCGCAGTGCAGACAAAGACAGCGGACCCCCAGGAAACGTACCAGCCGCACAGACCCAACATCTGACAATGTCACCGTCCACTACAGGCTGAAAGGGACAACCATCCTACGCATCCTGACCATCATCGCCTAACAGGCCTACGGCACCAACACAGCGGACAACCAACATCCCACCCCACACAAAGCTGCTGGCTTGGCTGCACCTGTTGGCCCCTGGTACCCCCGAAACAACACCCACCAGAGTCGGAGGAGTCACACAGCCAGCCACACCCAAGTCCCCCACACCTGTCCTGGACATCACCATCACCCTGGTACCCCAGTACCCATACGTCCAACACAATGCGCAGGATCCGCTGGAGACCAAGCGAGGACCATATGCCATAGCAGGATGCACGCACGTGTTGGGGGCAATCCACAGCACACATGTACTAACAGTGCCCCCTGGTGACACAGCACACAATCACCTCAACAGGAAGCAAACGTCTCACATCAATGTGCAGGCAACAACAGAACACCGTGGAACCTCCAACAATGTCGCCTTCAAAACACAGCCAGTGTGCATGATTCCTTCATCCTCCGACAGTCCATCATCAACCAGCGTTCCCAGGATGGCAACAAGGGAAATGCACACCCCCTTGGCAAGTTCGAAATGAACACCCCACACACCTCAACTCCACAACCATGCAACTCACAACTCTGGCAATGCACACGTCACAAAATCACAACCAACATGCACAACAACATGACCACCCACCAGACACGACAGAACAACTTACAATGGTAACCTGGGCAAGCCCTGAACATGAGCCATCAACGGCATGGCACCTCAGCCACATAATAGCCGAATGTGGGGCGAGGTGGCAACCAGGCATGTGTGAAGGATGCAGTAGAACCATGATCGGGAAAGCACACAATGCCAAGAGTGGCGGAGATGTGCTGGACACACCGCAGTATGCAGAACACACCCATATCCATGGCGACATACACCTCTGGCGTATGCAGTGCAGTGGACAGTGGACGCAACCATGTCACCCCAGCCAGTGGGGGACCTCGCGGAAATGTTGCCTGTGACGCCACCCCCTAAGCGTCACCGGAGTGGGATGGCCGGCGTAGGCCACGCCAGCGTAGGGGTGTGAATAAAGAGCACGTAGGCCTGGGCGTGGTCCTCTCCCGGAAAGCCCCACGTCTCTGCCAGGGCGGCGCCTCCCGCCCCGCCATGAGGCCGACGCCGTCTTCGTGAGCGGAGTTGCCTGCGATGCTGTGCGCCTGTCAGACCCCGGCACGCTGGACCACGAACCCGTCAGGCCCGCCCCTGCGCAGCCAGGCCACACTGATCACCTGCCGACACCGGCGTGTGTCAAGGAGGGCCCACCACGTGCCGGCGCAAGCTCCAAGCCCAAGTCCCGTGATCTTGGCAGCCACCTCAGACCATCACGGCCTCCACGACACAGGCCTGCTTTATTCCTTTCTCGTTGACGTACTCTACTGCCGCCTTTGGCCTACTCTTCGGACCAGTAGGTCCCATATGTGAAACTGTGTCCTGAGTCATGAATGGCAGTGACCCCAAATCCGGGCCAGCGGCCACAGCACCAGACCCCCCCCGATCAGTGAGGCATAGTTCCATATGGGTATCTTGCGACACATGGTGCCACTAACCCTGTTCAACGCCAGCCGGCTACACGTGGTGCCACTAACCCTGTTCAACGCCAGCCGGCTACATGTGGTGCCACTGAACCTGAACAATGCAGGCCGGTGGGGCCATCCAACCTATGCTGGCAACACTAGGTGAATGGGCCGTGCTGACCGCTGCCTCAGGCCTACACCACGGTCAGGTAGGTCACACATTTGGAACTGAGTCTTGATTACACCATGGCAGTGAACATTATTTAAGGCAGAGAACAATTCACTATACACCCTTCGATGTGGTGGCAACACGTCTGTGCATGGCATCACAACCACATGTGTCTGTGGGCCTATGCGGACTACTGCCCTCGGCCTATGCTGCGCACGAGTGGGATCACAGATTTGGAACTGAACATCGGTAATTCAAAAGGCAGAATACATTTCATCGCACGCACGGAGAGGCGTAAGAGGATGACGCGTTGCAGTCCGGAGGGAACAGGATCATCGTTAAGGTGATTGAACACTACCAACAACTGCCACTGTGTCAGTAACTCTGTGCCTCGCGAGCCAACGACACGTGGCTGTGGGCCACTGCTGACCGCTGCCTCCGGCCTACACTGTGGTCCAGTAGGTCACAGAGTCTTGATTTGCAATGTTGGAGTTCACATCTGTGTAGCGGCATCATCGCAGACTGCATCCCCTCTCAGCACCTGTGCCACTAAGTGTGTTCCCCGACATTCATGGACACTCACTGGTCGTACATTGGTGGCGTTTGAGTCTATGGACTAGGGGCTAGTTTTCATCCTCATGTAGCTGATACCGAATTGTTGGTGAAAACGAGGGTTGCGCTTTCCACTCCTCCATTTGCTGCTTCCAGATAACATCAGACCTTCCGCATCATGCCCTGGAGGACACCTTACACTGTCCCCCGCAACCCTCCGCAACATACACCTCGGATATTGATAGGGACCCGCTCAGGTCGCATGGCCCATCTGACTGCACCGCTAGTCACCGTCCCGTGGCTGGGTGCCTGTGCCGGCCGCAGTGCATCCTGGGCCACTAACTCTGTGCTGCTCAGGCCTGGGACCCCTTCTTCTGAGACATTGAATGGCCTCTGTAGCGATGGTCTTGGGGTCATCAACGCCATGTGTCTGTGGCCCTGCGCTGTCCGCATCCTCCGGCCTCAACTGTGGGCCACCAGGGCCCACACATAGCATTGAGTCTTGACCAGCCCGGACGTCGCATCACCGCAGGAGGCACACGCCACCACCGCAAGGACCACCTCCAACCGCCATCTGCCAGAGTCGAAACTGTGGTCCTGACAGACCTACGGAGTTGCTCAGACCTGTCGTGGATGCCATCATCGGCCTGATACCCTGCTCAGCACTCCAGGTGCCAGTGACTCAGTGCACCGCAAGCCATTGTCCGTTACTGATGAGTTTTGTGCTGTTGTGAGGTTGCACAGCAATGTCACCTCATGCAGTGGGGAAGACCTGGGATTATGAAGAGGAAGATGTGTCAAGTGTGTGGACGGGAGAAGGCACAGACAATGGGAGGGCAGGAGGCAACAGCCCCAAGGCAGGAATGCAGACTGGTGGTGGTAGTCAAGCTACACACCCGGATCTAATACTGGGTATTGCGCTGTGGACTGCGGATGCAACTGTCACCTCAGGCAGTGTGGGAGACCTGGGACGTTGATGAGGAAGTTGATGCAGGTGTAACACACCCCACTGCATCTGCATCAGGACTAGCCCGAAGGGACACAATGCTAGCAATTTCTTCACATGAGCGCGCTCTTCTCTAGTGCCCCTACCTCAGTGCACTGCAACTCACGGAACCTCCTGACTGAATATTGGGTGACCTCTGTCCTTACTCCGGATCCTTCCATGTTGCTCTGCAGTTCACTCTGTTATGCTGGTGTTTTCTGTTTCCATTACACTGGTGTCCACTGTTCAGGTTGTTGCCAGCACCAAGCAGTCCGTGCAGGCTGGCTTATACTCACCCCACACACATCCAGCACAGGCGTCACTGTACAAGTGGCCCTGCCAATAAAGGGGCCGGGCGCACGTGCCCGTAGCCAGTTCAACATGATATGTGCATGTGTCCCTGTGGTCTTGTTGTATGCATGGGGGCCCTGGGCCCTACGACATTACATTGTGCTGTGTACAGCGGACGCAGACATGTCACCGCAGGCAGCGGGCTAGAACCTGGACATGTAGCTTTGTCGTCACCCACTCAATTCTTAAGGGGAGTGGATTGTGCCGTCGTACGCAGAGCCAACGTGGGTGTGTGACTGATATGTGCGTGCCCCTGGGCGTGGTTCTGTACTGGGTATGTGCATCTGCATGTGTCTCTATGGCAGTGTGGGTCTCCTTTGTGGGGTGTAGGTGGTCCCTGAAGGGTATTGGACACCCACGTATGTGTTCTAGTTCGCATTCCATTGGTTCGGCAACACCCGCACCTGTTGGGCCACCTCCTTTTGGCGTTCTGACACCTGGCATTGGGGTGCCATGTTGGGGTCGGTGAAGTGTTGTGAGCCAGCCATGATTGCGGGTGCTTCATGCTGTGTGGTCTGTTGCAGGGGCTGGGTTCTCCTCTGAGTAGCTTGTCTGCCCTGGTCCTGGTGGTGGGTTGTGTGGGATGTCCATGGGCTGTTGTAGGCCGTCGGTGTCGAAGGTGTGGTGTTCGTCTCGGGCATCACTGATGGGTTGTCTGTTCTGACCTGCTGGAGGTGTTGTTTGTCCCTCTGCATTGTGAAGGGGAGGTGCATGTGGGCATTGTGTTGGCACCTTGTTCTTGTCGACATGCAGACTGTGTGACAATGTACATTGTGACTGTTTTGGCGGTGGTGGCTATTTGAGTTGGGACAGTGTACATTTGGCCTACATGGCTGATGTGGGGTTGTAGCCGTAGATATGCATCTCACAGTTCCCTGCTCTGTCCAATGTGATTGTTCTGTTTCTGCGCCTGGGCGGACACAGTTGTGTCCCCGGTTCTGCAGTGTGGGTGTTGCACTTTGTGCCACATTGTCATGGTATGTGCTGTGATTGCTATGTGTGTGTGCTGCAGTGTGCCACGGGGATGGGGGACATGTCCCTGGGTAATTGTGGGTGTGCAGTGTGCTACACCTCGTTGTGCATGTGTGCCATTGTGCCCATCACCCCCCGTACCCCCAGTCCCTGTTGGATCCTCACCCTGTTGTTGTTGTGTCGGGTCCTGTCGAGCTGTGTCCGTACTCCCACCTCCTTGCACCATCTCCACACTGATGATTGTGGCCTGGGTTTCCTCCAGCTCCTCCTGTGGCGCTGGACTGCCACCTCCTGTCGCCATTGCTGTCTTCCTGTTGGCAGCGGGTTTGTGCCTGGTTTAGGTTGTCACGTCCTGGCAGCGCCTCTTGGCCTCCTGGATTGGCCTCCTCGGCACTCCGACTGCATTCCAGGTGGTCTGCTTGTGGGTCAGTTGCTGGTGGTGTTCTGTGACTCTGTGGCGCTGGTCTTGTTTTCCTGCGGTCTGCACCCCGTCTTCCTCTCCCTTTTCTCCTTGGCCTTCCCCGACCCCGTTGTTCCTTGCTGGAGGTCTGTGGGGGTTGTGCGGTTTGCGTTGACCTCTGCGCTGTGTTAGGGTGCATCCATGTTGCTACGTGCTTTGGCTTGTTTCTGGTGTGTTGTTTCTGTGGTTTTTATGGTGCAATTTCCCGCCAGACGCGTGGGATTTGCAGGCCTGTGGCTGCTTTTCGCTACTTTTTGTACCGCGATTGGCCTCATCGCATGATTTCTCGCGTTCGCGTTTTGCATTTTTTCGCCGTGGCATTGATTTTCACGCTGACATTTGACGCGTTATCTGGTGACTATCGCTTGCTACCGCCTTGTTGTGAATTCCACGTTGACACAGGCTTATTTTCCAGCGATAGGCTGAGATATTGAAAGTTGCGTTACGCTACTCTTGCGGTAGTTATCGCACGTTCTTGAGAATATACCCCAAAGTGTATTAAGAACTTCTTCCTATTCAAGTCCCTTCTCACCTATATCCATATCGACTGACCTCACATCATGCCCTGCCCCTTCCAAATACCCTTCTGAGCCACTGGTCCCCCCTGACCACTGATTCTTACAATCCACTCACCTGCTCCTCCGCAAATATATCCAGGCCCATTATGAAACACCTCCTTGTCTTTCATTTCGACCTCCCTCTACCCAAGAATACCCCTGGCCATCAGCATATAATGCAGTATTTCTTTCACAGATTATTTATTTCTGCTGCTTCCTAAAAAAGTTCTTTCCAAGTTATCAGGATGTCTTCCAGAACCGCAATGCCACTACTGGTATCTACCACAAAATCCAACCCAGGCCAGCATGCTACAAACTCAGTAAAAGACATTGTCATTTACACCTCCAATAGCCCAAACTCTGGCAAATGCGAGACCAATTTGCATTGCAAATGCTTGTTTAGAATACTGAAGACTTTCTCACATTTTTGGATTATGTTTGTTGCACCATTTACATGCCAAACATTTTTATGGTTCGGCTCGTGCCTGAGCTCATGGAACCAAGCCAGAACCCTGACTCAGCTCTGGGTCAGCTTTTCTTATTAATCTTCTGACTCGCCCACCTCTACTCCCCGTCAGCTCTGACACTGGCAGTGTGCACAGTATTGCTCAGGGAAGCCACTGATGTCATGTTGCCATAAAAAACTCTGAAGAGCACAAGTACACTTCATACGTACACCTGAGGAACTTGGAGCACAACCCAGGGGTACTGGAATATTCCAGTTACAATCATCGATGCAGTAGTGTTACTAGTGCACCAGAGTGGAGCAAAGGAATGGAGCAGATGCTTACCCCCTACATTGTTTACGCTTCACACCTTCATTTATTTAATGAAGCAGGATTGTTTGCCAGTTGAACATTAGATGTGTTTGCCTCTCACACCATTCATATTCTGTCTACAAAAATATCATTACTCTGCTGTGTACATAAAGTACACACAATAATGACAGGGGTGGAGGGGGCAACAAGAAATACACAATTACAGAGAGCATTGTTGTCATGCCACAGCGGCACAACAGGTAATTATAGGGCTCATAACTCAATTACCCTCGCTTGGATTAATACACACTGCCATTGTCTTTCTCTCCACAGTCCATAATGCAATGTAACTGAAAGTGAGCTGGCAAAGACAACTTAATGTGTTCAACTCTAAAGCATTCATAAAACAAATAATTGAAAGGGTTTTTTTTTTTTAAATAAAAAGAAGTTGCAAAAAAACGAGAGCTTTTGAAGTCACATTGGTTTTGTTTTGATTTTCACATGTACTGTACAGTGATTCTGACAGGACCGGAAAATAAGCTGCTTTGAAGATCAGTTTGCTACACCTTTCCGGTGCTTAGTTTGTGCTGGTGGTTGCCGTTGGGGGATACCGGCACTAATTTTTGGAGACCTGGACTCATTTTTACACATCAGAGGGAAAAACACACAAACCGGAATGACGGAGGAAGAGAATGAAGGTGCTAGAGCAGGAATCAGTTCTCAAATTAAGATTGGTTGGTTTACCATCATCTGGTCTAATTCCGGCTCTATTTTCAATCTGAGGTCGTATGGATCTTTGCCGTTGTTTTAGAGAAGATCAGGAGCTATGCATCACATAAATTATAATCACAGTTACTAATCTATTTTCGGTAATCAAAGAGAGTTTGGTATGAGTTAAAGAGTTGTATTAATCAAATCTATATGTAAAATCACAAGTTAATTTACATTAATCTAAACTATTAAATATGAACAGAATTTCAATAATCAATATTAGTATAAATCAAAATAAAATACATTAAGTGTATTCCATAAAGGAAGGAATCCCTATTCTAGGAATTGGGGAAAATGGTGTCAGTCAGAACCTCTAAAGAGTTCCACTTCGAAAGAGTGATAGAAGAGCATAAAGCTTCCAAGATTAAAATTAGCTCAATAATTCGAAAATATTTCAAAGCATATTTTCCCATAAAGAGAGGTTCGAGAAACTCAGTAAAGTCTCAAAGAAGTGTGGAATAAGGGTAAGTGGAGAAATGGTAATCGCAAGTGGTTTGGAAAGTGGACTCAATAAGTCAGAGTAAAAGAAGTCATAGCCTCCTCTAGGAACACACACTATTATAGACTAGACATTTCATGAAGCTTTGCTACATGTTGCTTCTTCCGTCTCCAGTCTGTCGATCAGCCTTCAATGCTCGCCTGGGAACAGGATCACTCCTCGTCTTCTCACACGAATACAATAGTCCACAGACAACAATGTTTAGGTTGCATCTAGGTTGTACCATTTCTAAGTTTATGTGGGCCCTTCTCCCTTTCAGGCCTACTTTCCCATGTATAAATTACATTTCTAACCTTCTAATATCAAGTTTATTAACAATGGTCTATGTAGACGTTAAAACACCAATATAACAAAAAGAAAACATTTAGCATCAATCATTCATTAGAAAGAAAATACAAGTCAGTTGAAAGGGTCAAGATCAAGTTTAAGTGCTAAATCTACATGGGTGAACTCTTCATTTCCCCATTAGTAGACAAATTTTTAATATCATTGTTAATAGTGGTCTTTGTATAAGTAGAAACATTCTGCAGAAATATATGAAAATATTTATGTAAATATTACTTATTATGAAAAACATGCTCATGAAAAGGTCAAGAAATAAACATTTTATGCACATTCGCATTTCTAGTCGTCGGCTTGTCAGCCAGTGTTGCTTTGACCATTTGAGCCATAGTATGAGAAATATGGTTGCCTACTACAATTTTTGTATTTCGCACATTTTTATTTTAAATGAAGTCTACATATTAATTCTGCACATTTATTAGAAATTATATTATTTTTGTGATTGTATTAGAAACGCCAACCCAATTCCCCCCTCCGATCGTCGTCTAACCATCACAATTTCTTTACAAATAAATCTTTCGATTTCACTCTCATCCTCAGGTGGGTCTTTCCTCTTTCTTTTCAAACTGTCAGATTCCTTTAACCTCTCGATTGATATATTCATTTCATTCTAATTCCCTCTTTATCTGTCTGTGTCTGTCTCTGCTCTTTTTGTTTTCAAGATAACCTTCAATACTTGTAAAACCCAATAAGGCCAGGAAACAAACACCAACAATTAGTACAGGTACTAGTATAGCTTTAAGAATTCCTCCTCCTGCTGTTGTGAACAATATGTCTATGGCAGAAATACCCTTTACAACATTTTCTAAAACACTAGTGTCTTCTAACGATTCTAATTCAGGTTTCAGATCAGAAATGTTCTTTGTAAATTCTAACATTTTCTTACTCTCGTCAGGTATGTATAAACAGCAATGCTGAGTTTTTTAGCATCTTGCAGACTCCACCTTTTGCTGTGAGTAAAATGTCTAATGCTAGGCGAGTTTGTAAAACCATGGATCTAATAGCCACTAATTATGTCTTAACTACTTGTAATATTCTGAAATTACTTAATTCTCTGTTATTCAATTCATTGATATGTTTATTACTACAGACATCTTGCTTATGTTTAAAGGTGCACCATGGTGATAGAACCTGGTGTGATGATGCTTCTGCAGTTCCTGTCAGTTGCACCTGACATCTTCTGCTGGATGGATGGGATCACTTTACTGGAATAAACTTAACCTTCAATCTTACCTTTTGAAGCCTTACCATCTTTACTTTTTATCCAAATTTTACACTGGCGACGAGCATGGGATGGACTCATGCAACAGGATTGTGATCTCAACATCAGACAACATCTTGTGATCTTTCCTCCTCATTTTTCTGTGGATTATACAAAGACTCTTACTTGTCATCTTAAGTGAGTACTCTAATTTTTCTTGATTATAAAATATAACTAGAGCTCACTCCACATATACCTAGTACCATTTATCTCATGGTTTGAAGGTCACTGTGTGAACTTTAACTTTAGAGTATTCGCCGCACAACTCACCTTCTGTCATATTCATAAATTACGGAGGTTGGGAGATTTCGGTGCGGACTCTAACATTTATAATATTATCTTAGCGGTGATAATTCATGGACATTTATGCTTGGAAAATTAGTGGATTATCATTCTCATCTTTTCTACTCTCACAGCGCTTTTGACTCTGAACTCCAAGCAGCGCTTTGTGAGATCTGTGCATTTGATACATAGTGGTGATAATACATGGTCATTGATTCTTGGAGGATCGGCATTATCAGCCCCATGTTTCTGCACCCTCCTGCGTGAAATTCTTCACAAGTGGCTGTGCGTGATTACAGAGTGTGTCTCTCATCTCTACTGTGACATTTAGCTGGCGTTGCTGTGAATTTGTGTGCCTTTCATCGCTACAGTGGCAGTCAGCAGGCAGCGCTGAAAACTGTGTCTCTCATCTCCACTGTGACACTTAGATGATGGCGCTATAAATTTGTGTGCCTTTTCACTTCTACTGAGGCAGGTAACAGGCGGCACTGTGAATTTCATGATTTCTGCGTGTTCAACTAGAGAACTTTGAGTCCGCTCTGTTTACAAAAGGCGGTTTGAGTTCTTTCAAAAGCTACAAGTAATTTCTAATACCCAACGGTTCAGCATCTTTCAAAAGCCACTTGCAACTTTCTAATACTGGCATTTATCAAATTTCAACCGCCCTCCTGACTGGCTTTGTTTGCTTACCTGTATCCTAGACACCCGAAGATTCCACGCAGCGGGGGCATCAGCTGTTTACATCTTCCGAACCTCCTTGTCAAGCACCTCTCTCTGTCATCGCGTTTTGCTACGCAGCGTTGTTGGCGTGCGTAACGTAACGTGGACGCCATTTTTTTTATTAGGATTTGATAAAAATTATATTTGCCCTGACGAGACATCTAAAAGCTACGATTACGGAATTTCTTTGAAGTTTGCCTTAATAATTACAGCCTGCTTGAAGTTTCTCTCACGTCATCCCAGGACCCTGTGTTTTCTTCGCTGCGATTTTTGACAAGTATATTTGTTATTTCTTACGACACAGTGCCATCTAGTGGTACTTAATTTTATCAATTTGCTTTGACAATTTTCCTTAACAGCATGACAACTACACTGTTGTAATTTATGTTCATCCTTTAGTGGTTTAGTACTCTTTACTTTACATTATTAGCAAGATTTTAGCATTTATATTATTTCATGATTTTGCTAACAGACTTGTTGTGAATGTCAATTTTATTGTTTTTTCCATAATAGGTGTATGTTGTGAATTTTTTTCATTGCATCAGATAATTCATTGCTTTTGTCCACAATACTGTTTAAACACGTTTATCTGAAAAATTTGTTAGCATGCAGAACGTGGCAACCCCTCCCTTTTTTCTATCCACGCCTGGAGATCCTCCGATCAAATGGCAAAAGTGGAAAAAAGTTTTTGAGAGGTACGCAAAAGTTTGTGGTACTAATCTCAGTGCTGAGAGGCGGACAGCTCTTCTCCTCCATTGCCTTGGCTCTGAGGGACAAGATGTTTTTGATCATCTGCCCGATGTAGATGATCAAACACTAAATGAATATGAGATTTGTATTTTAAAACTTGACAGACACTATTTACCTAAAGTGAGTACCATTCTTGAACGGTATCATTTTGGTAGAAGGGCACAAAATGAGGGAGAGTCAGTGGAAAACTATGTTACTGCGCTTAGGAAGCTAGCGTCCTCATGCAAATTTTGTACTCTTGTTGAAGAAAGAATTAGGGACCAGTTCATGCTGGGATGCAACGTTGAAAAGGTCAGAAGTGACCTATGGCAAAAAGATGAACCAACTCTTGAGGAGGTAATTTCCATTGCCAAACAGATTGAGCACTCTTTGAAATGTGTGGATATAATTACTAAACGGGAGAACAAAGATAATGTCATTCAGTCGGTAAAAATTAATTCAAAAACAAAAGAGTATAAGAAAGGTGCTTTGACAAAGGGACAGAAAACAAATGTGAGAGATGTAAGACTTAAATGTTACAGGTGTGGGAGTGGGAATCACTTAGCTAATGATAGGAAATGTCCTGGACTCAAGTCAACTTGTACAAATTGCAAAAAAGTAGGACACTTTACCTCAGCTTGTAATGTCAAGAAAAACAAGGGGAAGGTTCTTGCGGTTGCAGATAATAGCAATAGTGATAGTGACAATGAATCTGATTGTTATTGCGGACAAGTTGTTTCCCAAGTATCAGATAGTCAAAAAAAGGCCCACTAGATGATATAAAGGTTGAAGGGGAGTTAACTAGAGTCTTGTTTGATTCTGGAGCGAAAATCACCATTATATCAAGACAATTTTTTATGAGCAAACTCACTAAGGTTGTAAAATTACTTAAAGCTGACATAAGACCTACTGCATATGGAGGTGAACCTATAAAGTTAATAGGCTATTTCACTGGGTTGATAGAGTACGGAGGGAGGTATACCACGGGAAAAATATATGTTTCACATAAAGGGGACAGCATCCTCAGTTGGTTTCACCAGAGAGATCTTGGGGTAATGTTAGACCCTAACAGTGAACCTCCCATTATTTTAAGAGAAGATTTTAGAATTAATGATGTATTGGTTCAAGATTGTGATGGTGACTTTACCACTCTTCTAAAGAGAGAGTTTCCTGAAGTGTTTAAGGATGAGTTAGGGTGTTTACGAGGCTATGCTCACAATATAAGATTAATTCCTGGAGCAACACCTATAACTTGTAAGGTCCGCAGTGTTCCTATATCAGTGAGGGATGAGATGAAAGGGGAACTAGAGAAATTAAAGAAAGATGGTATAATTGAGGAAGTAGAAGGAACCAGGTGGTTGGCACCAGTCGTAGCTGCACGAAAATCGAAAGGAAATCTGCGCCTATGCATTGATTTAAGAGAATTGAATAAACAAGTCATCATTGATAAATATCCTTTGCCAAAAATATCTGATATGCTAATGCTTTTACAGGGTGCAAGTGTTTTTTCTACCGTGGACTTAAAATCTGCCTATCATCAGATAAAATTGGAAGATGAGTCAAAAGACCTAACAGCATTTATTACGCCCTTTGGCACTTACAGATTTATTAGATTACCATTTGGTCTGGTGTCTGCAGCGTCTGTATTTCAGAGAGCTTTAGAAAGGGTTTTGAAAGGCGTTGTGGGTGTGAAAATTTATCAAGATGACGTGCTTGTTTATGGAAGGAATGAAGAAGAACACAATATGATACTCAGGGAAGTCTTTAGGAAATTTCAGGAATACAATCTAACTGTAAGGATTGACAAATGCAAATTCAAAAGGTCATCCATAGACTACCTTGGACACACCATTTCGGGTCAAGGTGCACAACCCAAGGCTGAACTTGTAAGTGCCATTCAGAATCTTGGCTCTCCATCCAATAAGGAGGAACTAATGAAATTTCTTGGAATGGCAGAATATTATAGCAAATTCATAAAGGACTTTGCTGGGATGTGTATGAACATGCGGAAATTACTATGCAAGGGTATCAATTTCATATGGTCAGATGATTGTGAAAAGGAATTTGTTGCAGTTAAGAGTATGCTCAAGAAAACTCCCAAGTTAAAAAGTTTTGATCCCACTAAAAGAACTGTACTTATTACTGATGCCAGCATGAAAGGTTTGGGTGGTGTGTTACAACAGAAAGATGGAGACACAGAGAATGTCATCTTATTTTTATCGCGAAGCCTCAGAGGTGCAGAACTGCGTTATTCTGTAATTGAAAGAGAGGCCCTAGCAGTACACTGGGCTATAAAGAAACTCAAGAATTTGCTGTGGGGTGTGAAATTTGAAGTACGGACTGATCACAAGCCCTTGTGTCAGGTTTTTAACAAAAAGGGTATAGATGCTATTTCTGGGAGAATTTCTAAATGGGTTGTAGCACTTCAGGGATACAACTTTAAAGTTGAATATTTACCAGGTGCTAGGAATAGCGTTGCAGACACTTTGTCAAGATTGGTGGTACAAAGTGATGACAAGACTGAAGTTGAGGAGGATCATATTAATGAATGGGTTTGTACCATTGAGACTGGTGGAATGAAAGAAAACAGATGGCGAGAAGAATGTGCTAAAGATAAAGAATTTTTAGAGTTAATCTCACTTCTCAAGAATGGATGGGATAAGAAAGTTAAAGGTGAGTGTGAAAAATATTGGCTGGTGAAGGATGAATTAGCTGAGAGTGAAGGTCTTATTTTTAGGGGTACTAGACTAGTTCCACCTACCACACTGCGTGAAGAACTTCTTGTTATGGCACATGAGGGTCATCTTGGGATGTCTAAGTCTAAGGAGAGGTTAAGACTTACATATTGGTGGCCAGGAATGGACATGCAGGTGTGAGGGATTGCATACCTTGTTGCATGAGTGAGAAGTGTCAGAAGCCAAGGGTTCAACCCATGGTTATTAGGGAAAGACCGAAGAAGCCATGGGTAGAATTAGCCTTTGATATTTTAGGACCTATTCGTGGAAATGGTTGTGAGACTTATGTTTTTGTGTTAGTTGATTTATATTCCAGGTGGCCAGAGATAAAGATCACCAAGTGCATTGATACCATGCATGTGATAGAGTTTCTTAAGGAGGTCTTTGGGAGAGAAGGGCTACCTGGTGTGATTTTCACTGATAATGGAACACAATTGGTCTCCTGTGAAATGGAGGAGTTCTTGTTGAAGTGTTCCATCAAACATAAGAAGTGTGCTCTATATCACCCAGAGTGCAATGGCATGGTGGAACGCTTCAACCGTGTTTTAAAAGAGACCATTGATTTAGCCAAAAATAATAGTTTGGATTGGAAAAAGGAGGTCATCAGGAAGGTTGAAATTTACACAATTACACCTCATGCCATAACTGGTCGGACTCCTTTTGAGTTACTTAAAGGAAGAAGTGCTAACACTTTGGTTGCTCCTTTTTGGATCAATGATACAGAATCCAAAAGAGGTATGGAAGGCTCTGATAGTGATTGGAAGCTCAAAGAGTGTGACAAAATAAAGGCACGCAAAATGAACTATGATCAAAGAAAGCGGTGAAGGTCACCAATGTCAAAGTGGGTGACTTAGTTATGATTAGAGCTCCAGTTGCTAGGAAAACATCCAAGTTGTTTCAGAAACCTCACAGGGTAATCAAAGTATTGACTAATGCTATCAAAACTGAGGATTCCCGGATTTGGAATCTTAATAGAGTGGTGGTTATCAAAAACAGTAAGTTAAATGTTGGTAAAGATAAATCCTCCTCAGTTTCTTCCCGATTGAGTCCAATCGTGGATAGTAGAATCAAGGGTGACTCGAGAAGCACGAGGATTTCCAGGTTACCTTTGAGGCTTAATGATTATCAGATGTAATTTGGTTTTTGTATGTATATTTTCATCACAATGTTTCTTTGTTGTGCTATTATTTATTTGTGTATATAGGGGGAAGGTGTGTAATATTCTGAAATTACTTAATTCTCTGTTATTCAATTCATTGATATGTTTATTACTACAGACATCTTGCTTATGTTTAAAGGTGCACCATGGTGATAGAACCTGGTGTGATGATGCTTCTGCAGTTCCTGTCAGTTGCACCTGACATCTTCTGCTGGATGGATGGGATCACTTTACTGGAATAAACTTAACCTTCAATCTTACCTTTTGAAGCCTTACCATCTTTACTTTTTATCCAAATTTTACACTACTAATAAAGCCCCAGAAGTACTGGTTTCCAATTTGTCTACTACTGTTGAAAGTTTTCTAATTTTCTTATCATTCAGGACAACTCCCACTGGTGGGATGATTGTCTCAAAAATATCTCCAACTAATTGTGTTCCACCACCTATGCTACAAGTATGTCTATGTAACGGTGTCATTGTCAAAGCATCTATACTATATATGTGATACATCTTAGGAAACGGCAAAGCTAAATAACAAATACCCTCCCAGTCAGCTGGTAATTGAAAATAAGCATCTTGTTCACAAATGAAATAAACTCCTGGCATGACTGTTTCCCCACCCTGTAAAATTTGCCATTAACCTCCCACAATTTCAAATGTGTGTTCACAACTGCTTATCCCTACAGGTCTTTTTCGAAATTGACTTCTTCTTCTGTAAACACATATTTTGCCGTTTTGTCTTCTGTCTACGTTTAATTTGGGATAGAACGCTTTCTTTCTATATTCATCTTCCTCCTTTTTCCAAACGTTTTTCAAAATGTCTTCATCTCTATGTTTACTATGTAAAATGTGTGCTCTCCTTTCTTCTAACATCATGATAAATATCTTTTCTGATGGTCTCATTAGACAGACCAAATTGCTTTCATATGCCTTAACAGTGTGTAATATATTACTATTAACAATGCTATAGCTACTAATGCTACTACTAAAATTAAAATAGCCATAATAATCTTGCATCTAGCCCAAGTTAGGAAAAAACATGCTTGTCTGTAGTCAGAAAGTTAAGAAAAAAAATAGCAGCAACAATTCAACAGTTCAGTTCAGATCTTTCAAACAGTCTCTTTGATTCTTCTTTTGCAATTCGTTTTTCAGCTTTATTTACAGCAATCTTCGTCTAGTCATCCCGAACCCTACTCGGTCTTCTTCTAAAAGTGTTATCCCTACTCTTCTACTGTATACTTGGGCCTAGGGAAATCATCTATAAAACAACAAAAAATATTTCAGTCTTTTGCACTTTTTTATTCAGTTATGTCTTTCAAATTTTGTTTCTTTTTCAGAAATCTTTTCAACAGCTTTGTCCCAATTTTGTTTTCAGTGTGATGTCATGGGGGCTCAAACAGTTCTTATTTCAGATCAATCGAATTTTGATATTGGTGTGTTTAGCACTTGGTTCACGTAGTAAGCCTATTCAGGTGTAGGTCACCTTTGACAAAGTACTATTGCTCTTTTTGACCTTCTTGGTGTCTGCTCATCTTCTTCTGTATCGCTTACGCCACTTGACTCTGTCTCTTCAACAATGGTTTGCTGTATCTGATCAACTAACACAATCTTAATTTTTTTTTACCATAATTTCTTGGCCATTTAGCATTGCGGGTGACTCTTTTTGTTCCAGTACTTGTTCCTTCTCCAGGATCTTGTGTTTGTTCTGGTGATGTCTCAACTGTTACCTAAGGTTGAGCTCTTGTCTCTTCTTCCTCTTTTTCCAGGACTTCATTGCCACTTTGTGAAATCACAGGAACTTGGATTGGTGCTATTTTCTGTGGTTTGTCACCCTGTTCTCTTTCTTGCTGTTTTGTCTCTTGCAATTTTGCTCCTTGCAATTGTTCACCTTGTAACAGTTCTGTCACCAGTGCTCTTGATTCTGGCTCCAAGAACACTATCTCTTTATATTGGCTTCTTACTCTCTGAGTGTGCGATGCATGTACCCAATTTGGTACACCAGCACTTTTAACAGCAGTGTTTGTGATGAGAATGACCTGAAAGGGGCCTTTCCACCTCAGTTCCAAACAAGACTTCCACATGTGTTTTTTGATTTGGACACAGTTGCTGGGACTAACGTTGTGACACTGTTCTTGATGCAGATTTGCAGATAGAGCTTCAACCTGTCAAGAAGGGGAGAGGATGTGGACTAACGGCTTGGGCTGTCGATCTCAAATTTGGGGAACCGGGTTAGAGTTTCGGCAATGACGCTCGACATCCTGTGATTCTGGGCAAATCACTTAATCTCCCCATGCCTTGCAAAAATGAATGTGTCCTTGTGTAAGCAACTGGTGCTCATGTAAAGGGCTCTGATACCCAATACCTTTGGGTCAAGTTAGCGCTATATAAAACTCTGAAAAAAAAAGAAAACAGAATGGACCACATTAGCCAATCCTTTGCATTAATCGAGTATCATGTTATCTGTGACATTCAAGTGATGCATTCACAGGCATAGCAGGCAATCCCATTGAATGCCCCATGAGGATTTTATGTGTGGCGATAACTCTGTCTTCCTGTCAAGTGTACTTCGAAGACTCTTCAACACCAAAGGCAAACCATCAGACCATTTCAATGATGTGGAAGCACAAACTTTCGCCAACCGGGACTTTAAGGTACAGTTGAGCTGTTCAAGAGTTCCAGAGGCTTCTGGACGATAACTACAGTCTAATTTGTGAAGGATGCAGTAGAACCATGATTGGGCAAGTACACAATGCCAACAGTGCCGGAGATGTGCTGGACACCTCGCAGTATGCAGAACACACCCATATCCATGGCGACATACACCGCTTGCGTATGCAGTGTAGTGGACAGTGGACGCCACCATGTCACCCTAGCCAGTGGGGGACCTTGCGGAAATGTTGCCTGTTACGCCCCCCCTAAGCGTCAGCGGAGTTTGATGGCCCGGCGTACGCCACGCCAGCGTTGGGGTGTGAATAAAAACCTCGTAGGCCTGGGCGTGGTCCTCTTCCGGAAAGACCCACGTCTCTGCCAGGGCGGCGCCTCCCACCTCGCCACGAGGCCGACGCCATCCTTGTGAGCGGAGTTGCCTGAGATGCTGTGCGCCTGCCGGACCCCGGCACGCTGGACCACGAACCCGTCAGGCCAGCCCCTGCGCAGCCAGGCCACATTCATCACCTTCTGACACTGGCGTGTGTCAAGGAGGGCCCACCACGTGCCGGCGCAAGCCACAAGCTAGAGGCCCGAGACCTTGGCAGCCACCTCAGACCATCACGGCCTCCACGACACCGGCCCGCTTTATTCCTTTTTCGTTGACGTACTCCACTGCCGCCCCCGGCCTTCTCTTCGGACCAGTAGGTCCCACATGTGGAACTGTGTCTTGAGTCATGAATGGCAGTGACCCCATATCCGGGCCAGCGGCCACAGCACCAGACCCCCCCGATCAGTGAGGCATAGTTCCATATGGGCATCTTGCGACACGTGGTGCCACTAACCCTGTTCAACGCCAGCCTGATACATGTGGTGCCACTAACCCTGTTCAACGTCAGCCGGCTACATGTGGTGCCACTGAACCTGAACTACGCAGGCCAGTGGGGCCATCCAACCTATGCCGGCGACACTCGGTGAATGGGCCGTACTGACCGCTGCTTCAGGCCTACACCACGGTCAGGTAGGTCACACATTTGGAACTGAGTCTTGATTACACCATGGCAGTGACTGGATGTCTACTGCAGGGGTGATATCACTAAACTCCCTGCTCTCAGTGAAGCAAACGAATGCATCACAAGCACATGACACGTGTCTGTGGGCCCATGCTGACCGCTGCCTCCAGCATACACTGCGGTCCAGTAGGTCACAGAGTCTTGATTTGGCAATGTTGGAGTTCACATCTGAATACCGGCATCATCGCAGACTGCATCCCCTCACAGGACCTGTGCCACTAAGTTTGTTCCCCGACATTCATGGACACTCACTGGTCGTACATTGGTGGCGTTTGAGTCTGTGGACTAGGGGCTAGTTTTCATCCTCATGTAGCTGATCCTGAAATGTTGGTGCAAACGAGGGTTGCGCTTTCCACTCCTCCATTTGCTGCTTCCAGATGACATCAGACCTTCCGCATCATGCCCTGGAGGACACCTTCCACTGTCCCCCGGAACCCTCCGCAACATACACCTCAGACATTGATGGGGAACCGCTCAGGTCGCATGGCCCATCTGACTGCACCACATGTCACCGTCCCGTGGCTGGGTGCCTATGCCGGCCGCAGTGCATCCGGGGCCACTGACTCTGTGCTGCTCAGGCCTGGGACCCCTCCTTCTGGGACATTGAATGGCCTCTGTAGCGATGGTCTTGGGGTCATCAACGCCATGTGTCTGTGGCCCTGCGCTGTCCGCATTCTCCGGCCTCATCTGCGGGCCACCAGGGCCCACGCAAAGCATCGAGTCTTGACCGGCCCAGACGTCGCATCACCGCAGGAGGCACACGCCACCACAGCAAGGACCACCTCCAACCACCATCTGCCAGAGTCGAAAGGGTGGTCCTGACAGACCTACGGAGTTGCTCAGACCTGTCGTGAATGCCATCATCGGCCTGCTACCCTGCTCAGCACTCCATGTGCCAGTGACTCAGTGCACCGCAAGCCATTGTCCGTTACTGATTGAGTTTTGTGCTGTTGTGAGGTTGCGCAGCAATGTCACCTCAGGCAGTGTGGGAGACCTGGGTCGTTGATGAGGAAGTTGATGCAGGTGTAACACACCCCACTGCATCTGCATCAGGACTAACACGAAGGGACACAATCCTAGCAATTTCTTCAAATGAGCGCGCTCTTCTCTAGTGCCCCTACCTCAGTGCACTGCAACTCACGGAACCTCCTGACTGAATATTGGGTGACCTCTGTCCTTACTCCGGATCCCTCCATGTTGCTCTGCATTTGACTGTTTCCATTACACTGGTGTCCACTGTTCAGGTTGTTGGCAGCACCAAGCACTCCGTGCGGGCTTGCTTATACTCACCCCACACACATCCAGCACAGGCGTCACTGTACATGTGGCCCTGCCAATAAAGGGGCCGGGCGCACGTGCCCGTAGCCAGTTCAACATGATGTGTGCATGTGTCTCTGTGGGGGTGTGGGTCTCCTTTGTGGGGTGTAGGTGGTCCCTGAAGGGTATTGGACACCCACGTATGTGTTCTGGTTCGCATTCCATGGTTTCGGCAACACCCTCACCTGTTGGGCCACCTCCTTTTGGCGTTCTGCCACCTGGCATTGGGGTGCCATGTGTGGGTGGGTGAAGTGTTGTGAGCCAGCCGTGATTGCGGGTGCTACATGCTGTGTGGTCTGTTGCAGGGGCTGGGTTCTCCTCTGAGTAGCTTGTCTGCCCTGGTCCTGGTGGTGTGTTGTGTGGGATGTCCATGGGCTGTTGTAGGGCGTCGGTGTCGGGGGTGTGGTGTTCGTCTCGGGCATCACTGATGGGTTGTCTGTTCTGACCTGCTGGAGATGTTGTTTGTCCCTCTGCATTGTGAAGGGGAGGTGCATGTTGGCATTGTGTTGGCGCCTTGTTCTTGTCGACATACAGACTGTGTGACAATGTACGTTGTGACTGTTTGGGCGGTGGTGGCTATTTGTTTTGGGACAGTGTACATTTGGCATACATGGCTGATGTGGGGTTGTAGGGGTAGATGTGCATCTCACAGTTCCCTGCTCTGTCCGATGTGATTGTTCTGGTTCTGCGCCTGGGTGGACCCAGTTGTGTCCCCTGTTCTGCAGTGTGGGTGTTGCACTTTTTTGCCACATTGTCATGGTATGTGCTGTTATTGCTATGTGTGTGTGCTGCAGTGTGCCACGGGGATGGGGGACATGTCCCTGGGTAATTGTGGGTGTGCAGTGTGTTACACCTCATTGTGAATGTGTGGCATTGTGCCCATCACCCCCCGTCCCCCCAGTCCCTGTTGGATCCTCACCCTGTTGTTGTTGTGTCGGGTCCTGTCGAGCTGTGTCCGTACTCCCGCCTCCTTGCACCGTCTCCACACTGATGACTGTGGCCTGGGTTTCCTCCAGCTCCTCCTGTGGCGCTGGACTGCCACCTCCTGTCGCTGTTGCTGCCTTCCTGTTGGCAGCGGGTTTGTACCTGGTTTAGGTTGTCACGTCCTGCCGGCACCTCTTGGCCTCCTGGAGTGGCCTCCTGGGCACTCCGACTGCGTTCCAGATGGTCGGCTTGTGGGTCAGTTGCTGGTAGTGTTCTGTCGCCTCCGTGGCCTTGGTCATGTTTCCCTGCGGTCTGCACCCTGTCTTCCTCTCCCTTTTCTCCTTGGCCTTCCCCGAGCCAGTTGTTCCTTGCTGGTGGTCTGTGGGGGTTGTGGGGTTCACGTTGCCCTCTGCGCTGGGTCAGGGTGCATCCATGTTGCTTCGTGCTTTGGCTTGTTTCTGGTGTTTTGTGTCTGTGGTTTTTATCGTGCAATTTCCCGCCAGACGCGTGGGATTTGCATGCCAGAGGCTGGTTTCGCTACTTTTTGTACCACGATTGGCCTCATCGCATGATTTCTCGTGTTCGCGTTTCGCATTATTTCGGCGTGGCATTGATTTTCACGCTGACATTTGACGCGTTATCTGGTGACTATCGCATGGTACCGCCTTGTTGTGAATTCCACGTTGACACGGGGTTATTTTCCCACGATGGGCTGCGATAATGAAAGTTGTGTTACGCTACTCTTGCGGTAGTTATCACATGTTCTTGTGAATATACCCCAGAGTTACTTCTTGAGCGGTTTTTGCCAGTTTGTTCTATTGTTGTTTTACCATTTCAAAGAGCTTGCGAGGTCTATTCTTAGCACTCTCCAGCTCCAAGACTAAAGAATTCTTTTTTTGATTTGCGAATGCTCTTGTTGTACGCGTTTCTGGTCTTTCTGAGAAGTTTAAGCTGGGGGGAGGAGGGGTGTTGTCTCCATTTCCTTTCTGTTAGCCGAAGAATTCTCCTTTCCTTGTTTAGGGCCCCATTGAACCAGGGGTTTTTGTCTTGGTGGATTCTTTTTAGTGTAGGCGGAGCAGGAGAGTCCATTATATCCGACATTGTTGAGTTGTAGTGTTCTGTAAGATCGCAAACATTAGATAGCTTGGGGGGAGGGGGGAGATCCTTCTCGCATCGAGCTGCCAGCTTCTCATAGTCTAGGTTTTTTGTGTCCCTGAGCCACATTTTCGGTTTCACTGATTGCACTGACCTTTCCTTATGTACACCCTGTATTAGGAAGGTAATAGCGTGGTGGTCTGACCAGTCGCAAGGAGCAATTGAGGTTAGCCTGACCGTCATTTCCTTTGAAATGATCCAGTCCAACGAGGAGCCTTTCGAGTGAGTTGGTAGAGTGCAGGCTTGGGAGAGTGATTGGTCGGCTAAGAAGTCTTTGAGGATGTTGACCTGAATGTCATTGAGGTCATTCCAGTGAAGATTGAAGTCACCAAGGAATATTTCATTGGAGTGGGGGGAGGCGTTTGCTGTAGTGATTTCCATGAGGTGGTTGATGAATAGGTCATTCTTACCCAGGGGGTGGTAGAAGCAGTGCAATTTACACAGCTGTTTAGAGTCATTGCTTATGGAGAGTGCGAGATATTCGCAAGAGTCAAGAAGGTCTGCACGGAGTTCGGTAACTGAGAGGTCAGAGAGGGGGATGCAAGCGATACCTCCCCCTTTTCTTATTTGTCTATCCAACCTTACGATGTTGTAGTTTGGAGGAACCAATGGGTCCATGCAGGGCGAGATTGTTTTGTGGGGGGTTGGCCATAGGGCTTGCCAGTCGACCCCCCCCCACTGAGCACGGTTGAAGGCTGTGCACAGCTCTGGGTTGGGTGCCTGCAGGTGTTGGCCGCAGGGCCTTGCCATAGGACAGGCCCTGCAGCCAACCCGGCACAGTGTTGGTTGCCTGCGTCACCCCTCTGCGGCACACGGCATAAGGATGTGCATGGTTGGGGTTGAATAAACGTAAGGTTATTGAATATTATCTAAACTTAAAAAAACCATAGGAATTCACACAAAAAAACAAAGGTTACAAGGACATTATAGTTAAGAAATAGAACTAAAAAAAACCTTAGAAATTAATTACAAAACCAAAGGCTACAGGGACGTTATAGTTAGATTTAGATTTTACACGCACAAAACCATAGAAGTTCAGCAGTTATAGTTGTACTTATCTGTTGAAACTATAACTCGTGCCCTAAGGTAACTATAGCTCATGCCTTCGCCATGCACTGCTAATTACCCACATATTACATCAGTCCTGACATCTTCTATGACATCATTGATAATATCACTGCAACATTTGCAATACAATTATTGTTAAGAAAACTGTGCAATAATTATATTGTCAACATTGCAGTGATATTATCAATGATGTCATAGAAGATGTCATGAGTGATGTAATATGTGGGGTAATTAGCAATGCATGGCGAGGCGCTAAGTTATAGTTACCTTAGGATAGGAGTTATAGTTACTTGAGATAACTATACTGGTGAATTTCAGTGGTTTTGTACGTTGAAAAAGTTTCATTGTCACAGAAATTTTCATCTAACTACAATATTACTTTAAGTTTTGCTTTTTCAGTGACTTTCTACATTTTGTTTAACATAAAGTAATATTTTATCACCATTTATAAAGCCAAGCCCACAGGGCCCCCCTTCACTAGACAATAGTGAGCCCAGGGACCCCATTCCCATGGGCAAAAGTATATTTCTAACGGGGAGCGCATCCCTCATTCCCGAGCCACAAGAAGCCCAAGGGACCCTATCTCCTGGGGTCTTTAAGCACAGAGGGGCACATAGTCCCCCTCCCTGAGCCAATACTGCCCCAGGAACCCCATCCCCCATGGCCTTATATTGGTGTGGAGGGGTGCTCAAAAGCCCAACTGGGGCACCCACCGAAAAGTAAATGTAAATGTAAATCCGTATTTGTAAAGCGCGAACTACTCACCCTTACGGGTCTCAAGGCGCTGGGGGCCGTCGTGGAAATTAAGTGAGCTATTGCCCAGAGTCACATGGTGCTGAGCTGAGCTGCCGCCGGAGATCGAACCGTGAGCCCTGTGCTCCGAAGTCAGCTGCCCTGGCCGCTGCACCACACCTCTCCACCACACCTCAATGCCCCAAAGTATTTTGGGGCATTGAGGGTGCATTTTTAAAGCTCCTGCTGAGTGGAGCACAGATATGTTTCCCTACCCGCAGTTTTTCAGGGAGGGAAACTACTGTGCGCCGGTGGTGGGCTCCCTGGGATACAGTAATTTTAAAGGCTTGGTTAGGGGAGGCGTGCACCCCCCTTCACTCCAATGAAAGATCAGCCCCAGAGGATAGAGTCCCCAGGGCCTATTAAAAGCTTGTGGCAGGGGGCCGTGTGCCAGCCTCCCCTTCCTATTCATATTTGCCACAGGGATGCGGCCCCCTGGACACCCAAGAAGCTCGAGGAGGGGGGACACACAACCCCCTCCACTAATTAAGGTTTTGTGCCACCACTCATGCCCCGGCCCACCCAGAGAGAGTTTTTTTGTAGTAGCACTGGAGCCCGCGCCTTTTTAAAATAAATGTTGCTGCGGATATGCGGATCCTCTGCGAATTTGTGGCAACATTTTATTAAAACTTTTTGGGGCCTCATACGAAGTCCCTCTTGGATCCCCCAACCAGGTATTCCTACCCTGCCCCCTTTTTTGTTACATTCGAGACTGACTTCGGAGTCCTAAGTTGGCTGCCGCCACATCCTTGTTGATATGGTGGCAGCAAATCAGAACTCAGAATGAGAACCTCTGGGTCCACACAGCCTCCGCGGCATGAAATTTGCAAAGATTTCAAGCCTTAATAACTCAAAATCTATTGAATGAATTTACACCATATCACAAAAAGCGCTCTTTCTGGACCAAGATCTGGCTTACTGCTGAATTTGGTGTAAATCCTTTCAGGCGTTTGGGCTGTAGCTGTGGCTAAAGTTCCTATGGAAAAATGAATGAGGAAAATGCATTTTGGAATAGCCCTTTTACATGGTCCTCACTTGACAGAACACCTCAAAACCTTCCAGGATGGAGCTGAGGAGGAAGAACATTTTTTATGTAAAGTTTTGTGGAGAGTTTTCAAATGGTGGCAAAGTTATAAGCAAACCAAAAAATGCTTTTCCTATGGCAACATGATCCTAATTAAAACAACCCAGTGGCAACCCCACTGGGTTTTATGTATATGTATGAAGAGAAAAAAAGAAGGGCAGTTAAAGTGATGTTTTAGATAGAAGTTGAAATAAGGTAAAATAAAATAAGGCGCATTAAGGTACACATAACATTGCATAAGATAAAAAAATTACAATTATTCCCATGCCTCATGTGACCATCAAAGCTATCTCTGCAGTCCAATGGGGTTGTTGGAAAATTCAAATAGGAACATCAGTTTACTGTCAGAGAAGTGGACCCTCACAAAAACCTTGAGAGGTCGTGGTATATATAGCAGCCAATATAGGTGTGAGTTAGGGTGGGAAATATGTAGTTTTTTGACCAAGTGTGATGCTGATGAGGTTGTGATGTTAAGGGTGAGGGTTAGGGGTGGTGGTGATCTTGTCTGTTGAGATTTATTTATTTGTGAGGAGATGGTTATTATTTTGTCCATATTTTCCCACATTTATTATTGTTAATAGCCAAGTATTTATGCATTCTTACAAAGTACTCTTCACCCGAGGGTATTAGCGCGCTGTACATACAACTACAGTGAACAGAGGAACACCAAATTACATATAACCATATAAGTTTTACAAGCAATTCTACAGCCAACAGTAAAAGAGAAACCGAATGCATGAGAAGGAAGGGCACAAGCATGTGATGGGTGGTACACATGAACGTAGTCAGAAAAGATGTTTCATCATTACTTGGGTGCAACATTATACAAAATAGGTAGACCTGAAAAAGCAAATAGATGAAGGTAAACCCAGTGAGGCAAACTGTACTCTCTAGTGCAGTGATTCTTAACCTTTTGACTTCTGTGAAGACCCACTTAATCATTACTTGAACCTGGTGGCCCCCACTGAATCATTATTGGAATCCAATGACCCCCATTGAGTCATTACTGGAAGCCGGGGACCCCGGACTAAGCATTTTCAATTATTTGAATGGAAAAACAATACAAACATTCATCAAACAAATGCAAAAATGATGAAATATTTTATTTAATTCACAAACAAATATAAAAAAATCAAAATAGTAATTTTAATGGGAAGGTTGGCGTTTTTCTAAATTCGTTTGAGGCTACCCATTATCCATACTATATTCTGTTTGATGCACTTGCACTGCTCCCATGAATCAATCTGAGTATAGTAACTTAACTTTTAGCCTCCTTCTCATGTACAAAATGTTTTCTTTTTTTTATTTTAGATTTTGCTTCATCATTGCTATAGACTGTTGGGCTTGTCACTGGAGCACCGCAGATTGGGCTGCTGCCAGCATCTGATGCCAACTCTCATATCATTGTGGGATCAGCATCCGCCAACGACCCAGGCTCTCATGGATATTGCCGCAGACATGCCGCTGATGCCTCCAGCCTGGTATGTTGCCTAATTGTCATTATTTCTATTTTTTGAGGAAACAGCCTTTTGCTGGTGCTGGAGCGCTCGATGCTCCATTATGAGGCTCACATCTGGTTTGGTTTCTCGGGTTGACGCACCCACCGGCCTGTAATGGCTTGCTGGCCATTTCATTCCCCTCGCACTTGCTCACACTGAGAGCTCCCCCTGACATGATGTTGGTCTTGTTGAACGTCTGGAAATAATATTTGTAGATCGTTTGTTTGTGGGGTCTATGCTCTGTCTGCCTGACTTTGTGCTCTCTAATCATTGTTTCTGGGATAGACTTGTCTGGTCTTGAACCTTGCTCAGCCTCAAATGTAGAGTCTTCCTGGTTTTTATGCCCATCAGAGCTTTGATTGTCTTGGGGTTTCTCTGCCATTGGGGGGTCATGCTGGCTGGGTCTGCCCTCCATCTTGGGATCTCCCTCTCCCCTTATCTTGGCCCCATCCTCAAAATGGCAACCATTTTACCCTATGAGTAATCGGCATTCGACTGGACTTCACTACATGAAAACAAAGAAGGACTTCCTTGCACACCCACACTTTTATAGAGCTAATGTGGTGGCCATCTTATAATGGCTATTTGTCTATCTTTAAGCCATCTCTCCTAACCTGCCTGACTAAATATTGCATACTTGGATGCAGCAAATAATCTGTCTCTAGGTCATTGTAGAAAGTGCTTAGAAGTGGCATTTGTTCTCGGAGAGCCCCTTTGATAAAAATGCCTCAACTTATAGTCCCCTATGTCTAAAGTGAAACAGGACACTACTTTGCCATTTTACCTTCTCCTGAAGAAGCTCCATCTCCCTCCTAACAAAACAGATGTTTAGATAACAACAATAATTATTGGCCTCTATTGGCTAGAAACCCTACATTAGTATTGATCTCACACCTCCCATGTTAGCCACAGTTCTGGAGGCTGCCATCTCAACCCTCCCTGATCTCCTTCTCCCCTCATGAGCCTTCTCACTCTTCTCCCCTCCTCATCGGTGTATCTTTGTTCCAGCCTTCCACACAGACATGGATCCTAATCCCCCAAAACACCTGACACCAAACTTGAGCAGGCTGGCTGCAATGCTTATATAATTGGGTACCCTCCTAATCTATCGAAAAACGAATCCAAGAACTTTAAACACAGATTGCTCAAATCTCACCCAGAAACCCTAATCTCAGACCCTTACTTCTGCTTGAAAAAAGTAATCATAATAAGTGACGTCATCTACTACACTAAAAGAAGAGTTCAATGGAAAAAAGCACTTGACTCTCTTCTCTTGATCACTACAGCTAAGAAAATTCCACATGGTCAAAGACTCTCTGTGGCCCCTCACCCACCTGCAGAGCAGATGCAACCCTCTCCATTTATAACAACTGGACTATTCTCATCCAAGCGTCAGACTGCAACCTAGAAGTTTTTCATGAAATTTTCTCCATCATCAAAAATTCTCTGACTATCAACAAATCTTTCCCCTCTCTAGGTTGTTCTAGCTCTTCAGCCAATCCACATGAACCCCAAGTAATGCCCACACGTATCCTCTCCTCTTCATTCTCACCACAGCTTACCTCCCGCACTCCTCCATGAAGACCAGCATACGCAATCCCAATTCCCATCCTCCTCCCTGGGGTTCAAAGTCTCCCGCTGCTAACCGACAAACTAGACAGCGGCTTTTCCATATCTGAAGTACAGTGGTCCCTGAGACACATAGCATCGCTACTCATGCAGTCACCCCGATTCTGCCTGCTATCTTCGAATGCACCCTCATGGATCCCACTAGCTTGCCTACCTCACTCCCCAAGGACCAAACGATGACACTCCTGAAGCCCGAACTCTCAACCCCGAACAGCATCATGAACCATAATACCCCAGCACCTCTACTCAGTCAGTTCTCAAGTTCTCCACCTACTCCTTGCAAGCTTAACTACACCTCCACCTTGACCCCCTCCACTGGTCTTCTCCGGACAGCAGTTCCCCAATACTTCTGTCCTGAATGTCTCCTCACCTCATGGCCTCTTGAACCAAACCTTGACTATTTGTCCCCACACTTCACATGAATCCAGACTAGATGAGATTACTCTAGACTTACAACAACTTAAGGCAGACTTAAAAATGCTAATAAATATCACCTCAGATCTGGTGACTGATTGGTGGTCATACCGGTCCCCCTGTAAGATCAGACACAACCACGCACAGTCTACTACCTACCACTCAAGGCTGCTGTTTCCTTACTTATCTACTGAGATCTCATCCATCTCTGTGTCCCCCATATGAGTTGGAGAACCATACCCTACCCTAATGCCTCCACTAGACCCTTAAGACTGAAAGATACACTTACTGACAAGGACATTCAATCTCTCCTCCTCTCATATAACGCCACACACTATGCCAACCCAAACAATAAGGGCCAAATCCATGCAATTCCTTCAAATCCACATCATGAATCCAGGCTCAACTCCAATGCTAAAAACATGTCCAACCTTAAGTGAGTTCCCATCACACAGACTACCTCTGATGACACCAATCCACACCTGAAATGCATGCTTCTCAACTGCAGATCGCTGGTGAAACATGCAAACATGCAGCAGACAAAGCTGCCTTTATCCTTTCACAGAGCTTGACC
This sequence comes from Calotriton arnoldi, assembly GCA_963921515.1. Taxonomy (NCBI): domain Eukaryota; kingdom Metazoa; phylum Chordata; class Amphibia; order Caudata; family Salamandridae; genus Calotriton; species Calotriton arnoldi. Next base: position 942,844 of record CAWUFW010001916.1, read on the forward strand.
TTCTAATCCTTACCGAAACATGGGTAAATAACTCCTCTGGACCAATCCTGAACAGCCTATTCCCAGCTAGTTACAACGTCATTAGATTGTACAGAGCTAATAGACCAGGGGGTGGCATTTCCTGTATACACCATAACAGTATCCTAGTGAAACAGTCACAAACTGTGGCTCTTTCCTCATGTGAATACCTATGCTTAGATAATATAATTTACAACTGTCCCTTATGCAAACTACAAGCTATTTACCATCCTCCTGGTGACAACCCCTCATTTATTGAACACATTATGGAAATCAACTCATCAAACATGGGACAACATTGTTCCCAGGTCTTCCTTGGAGACTTCAACTGCCACTGAAATGACACAAATGACCCAGTAGTTTCTTGCCTTAAATCCTTCCTAGTAGACCTCAACCTAATCTAAATCTGTGACAGTTCCACCCACATCTTGGGTGCGACCTTGGACGTAATCATTGCTAAGTCCAATTCCATCCAACTTGAATCGATCGTTCGTGTGACTGGACTGACCACCACAGCATCACTTTCCACATTTCAGAATCTCAGATTTTAAATTTGACTCAATAAAAGAAACCCAGACACTGGAAAATGATCATACGAAACACTAACCTGAATGAAATGTTATCCCTCAGCAATAATACCTTGTCTTCTCCGGTTGACATGTCTGATGTCCAAGACCTCACAGCCCATTACAACAATTTCATGTTAAACATTCTTGATATGATTGCCCCATTACAACTAAAAAGAATTTCCACCAAAGACTCCAAACCATGGTTTTAATGACAGCATAAATGTTGATAGATGCAATCTTAGATTAGAAGAAAGCGCCTGGAGATTCTCACTGTCCCTGGAACATCTTAAGCACCTGAGATCGTTGAGGTGCATCTACAACAAATGAATCAGAAGTGAGAAAGCAAATTTCTTTAGAAATCAATTAGATAAAGCCAGAAATCACCCAAAAAACTGTTTAAGTTAGTGAAACTGCAATACAATAGTCAACACAACCCTCCCACAACAGGGTCTAGTTTGCTGCCAAACTGCAAGGACTTTGCCTCCTTCTTCCTTGAAAAGATCTTGCATACTATGCACCAAAAGGTGAAAACAGATTAAAGAAGCAGCATTATTGAAGTTTAAAGGTTTGCCTGTTCTATGTGGTGAAAGTTCCTGAATTATCAAACTATGGGGCTCATTATGATGGCGGGAGGACATCAGTCCGCCCGCCATCATAACGGTGATGGGACCGACTGCCAGAAGTGCGGCGGTCCCACCGGCCCAATTAGGATATGCCCGCCATACTGGCGGGCGCATCCTGGCCTTTTACCATTGCGGACGGTGCTGCTGGCTGCAGCACTGTCCGCAATGGTAAAAGGGCATGCACAGCATTTCCCTGCACCACGTGGCAGGCACCATGCGGTGCCTGCCACTTGGTGCAGGGAACTGCAGGGGGTACCATGGGTACCCACCCAGTGCACCCCCGCACCTCCCCGGGGGCCCGCAACGGGCCCCCAAAGCCAATCCCCGCAAGCCATTCCATTCCATGGCGGCATCGCCGCCATGGAAAGGCCTATACATCACCCACATCCTAATATGGTGGGCGGTGCCTGCTAGGCACCGCCACCATATTAGTGGCCCAGCTCCGCCCGGCCGGCAATCGTAACGATTGCCGACCGGCGGAAAAGCGGCGGACGGACTTTGCGTCCGCCGCGATACCCACCGCCATCGTAATATGGCGGGGGTATTTCACGTTACGATGGCGTAAGGATCGCCACCGCCGGCCCGGCGGTGGCGAACGTTACGCCATCGTAATGAGCCCCTAAGTTTGTGTTTCCTCTTCATCCTTGACCTGTGAAAGTGGTACGCAAATTGACACCACGACTATGCAACCCTGTAACTAAGCTGTTCAATTCCAGCTTATCTGTAGACATTGTAGAGGAAGACTGGAAAGTGGTAGTGGATTCTCCCCTTTTGAAAAAAATCAAACCTCATCTCAGGGACACTGCCAGCTATTTCACAGTCATGATACTGCCAGCCCTTATTAAAGTCCTGGAAAAGGAAATGGTAGTTCAGTTTTCAATGTTCTAAGAAGAGGTCAACATCATGGACCAAGAGTTGAGCTTTCCTCCAGGTCTCAATATGTTCTTCTCCAGGCTTTGGCAATGCTATGTGCCGTAGTGCAAGTAAATTAACTGGGCTCCCCTCACTAGGGTGATATCTCAGTCTTTAAGCTGCCTCCGACACTCCTCAACCTCCTTCGACAAGCCTACATGTGCCATTTAAAAACTCACAACCACTCACATACACACATTTTTGAATTTCCACTCCCTGCCCTGCATTTCTGCAAATAAAAGCCATAACTATAAAAAGCATACCAAAGCCAATAGGTTTGGCCCTTGTAAAGTGCATGCACACAAAGACATAGCATACAGAGACCCTGCCCTTGTACTGCTGTGCTCACTTAGTCACACCCCTCATGATGCACTCACACAGGCATAAATTTCAACCTGTAGAGAACTTATGCTGCACTCACAAAAGACAATGGTAATCCTGCATTCACACAGGCGCACCCATCATAATGCACTCACAAATATTGGTGGCTATCCTGCACTCATACAAGCACACTGCTCACATACAAGTACACCGCTCACTAGGAATGAACAGAGGTTGGACAGATTGTGGCATAGGTTGAGTATCTGCGCATCGGTCCACTAGTGCAACTCAAATATGAAATTACTTGAAGTAAGCTACACTGGCGCCTCATTGTACACTGAGATTGTTTCATCTCCCATCAGCCCCACATGGACCAGCAATGCATACTATGTGAGTCTGATCTTAGTGCACTTTTGCTAGCATGAGTCTTGGCATCTAAAAAATCCCACTGTCCTCCTAAAAAACAAGGTGGTGGTTTTCTTTGTAGTACAAACATATGCTAAAATAAACAAAGGAATAGCAAGAAACAAAAGAAAAATATGCCAAATAAGGGGTCGATTATGATGCCGTCCGGAAAGGCTCCGATTCGGTCGAATCCGATTCAGAAGCCTTGTTTCCGACCGACTCTGACACTTTTCCGGACGGCCGATCATGATGTCCGGAAAGCGTTCGAACTGTCCAACTTGGTTCCGAACGGCATTTGGAGTAACGGTGTCGGTCAGAGCCGATTCGTACAGGTCTATGGGCCGAGTTTACAGACAAGAGATTAGAATGTTGGATTTGGACAGCCTAGCCGAATCGGTTGTTCCGACACGGATCGGCTGTCGGAATCTGATTTTGGGGGTCCATAGCAAGCCCCCCTTCACCCAGGGCCTCTGAATCTGACCTGTGGGGGTACCCATGGGTCCCCCCTTTCCATGCATGCACAGTGTGGCAGGCACCATGGGGTGCCTACCACAGGGTGCAAGGTTTTCCCCAACCACCCCTTTTTTCAGTGGGAGCCTGTGTTCTCGTTCGGAACACAGGCTTCCATTGAAGTCAATGGGAGTCTGACCGAACGGTGTTCAGACACACCGTAATCAGTCGGTTGGACTCCCCGGACCCAGGTCATTCGGTAAGCATTCCGGAACAGATTCGGTTGGACTGCTTTCCAGACAACATCATAATCGGGCCCTAAATTTTGTGGCTTCAATAAAAAAATTAAAAGGTAAAGCTTCACACTAGTCTGGCACCTTGGAACAGTAAACATTATAGTGCATGCAGAAGAATACTGTTTCAAGATAGTGGCATGGTTTTAAAGCTTGCAGCAGTAATGCTTGGCACTCTGCATAAGAAAGTTGTGGTCCAGTAGCAAAACCAGCGGATCTGCTTGTACTCTTATTACTCAGTTAGCATAAGTCTGCATTTGCAGATGAGCTGCTGAGGAATTAACTAAAGGAGGTCGGACTTCTCTGGATGCAGAGGAACACAGAGTAAGCAGGTAAAATGTTGTTACTCAGACCACCTGGCATCCTAAAGATCAGCAGTTGTCTACTAGGCAGAGCCAAACATTGGCAACAAAGCCAATGGCAGCAGAGGTCTGGTCCCCTGCCTGATTGTATGTATGCTGTTCAGAAGGGCTGAGATATTACGTGCATGATACTCTGATAAATAACTGAAGTGGGCTTACCTAAAGCCCATTTTCTCTATGCAAGATTATGTTTTTTTCCTAGAAAACATTAGACTGGTGAGACAGCTAAAACTTTCTTTTGATCAGTCCTGAAGCATACAGAAATAGATAACGCATGGGGAGCATTAGTATTAAAAGCTAAGTTTATTTAAACCAATGGTTTGTTAACCTATGCTTTACATGGTGTACAGACAGAATATCGAGTTGTTTATTTCGAACTACAACAATATCGAGTTTGAAATATCGAGGTACAAGAATATCGACAGCAAGTATATCGTAGCACAGAATATCGACAGTAAGTAAGAAATATAGGTTTTTTTAATATCGAAGACAGTAATATCGTTTGTAAAAATATAATTGTTAATAATATCGATATTTATATTAGTGTTCTGTATTTTAGTATGTGTGTTAAAAGTATGTGATGTAATTTTTGGGTATAAGTGTAGTTTTTTGTTTAATGTATGTGTTAAATTTTTAGCAGTAATTACTTTTATGAAAATTAATTTTTGCGTATTTTAGTTCTGTAGCGGGTTGTGGGTTTATAGGGGAAGAGGGTGGGAAGTAATTTAATTATAATAAAGTAATTATAAATTTTTCTTTATTATTATTTATAATTAATTTCTTATTAATTAATTAGTAATTGGTAATTAATTAATATTAATTAATTAATAGATAATTATATTAATTGTGTTATTTTTTTAGGAGCGGGTTGTGGGTTTATAGGGGAATAGGGTGGGAAGTAATTTAATTATAAAAAGGTAAATATAAATTTGTATTTATATAACTAATTTATTATTAATTAATTATTAATTGGTTATTAATTTTTATTCATTGATAATTATATTAATTGTGTTTTTTTAGGAGCGGGTTGTGGGTTTATAGGGGAATAGGGTGGGAAGTAATTTAATTATAATAAAGTAATTATCAATATTTATTTATTAGTATTTATAATGAATTTATTATTAATTAATTATTAATTGGTTCTTTAATTATAATAATTATTTAATTGATAAGTATGTTAATTTTAACCCTATGCTATCAAACACTTTCCCTACTGTTGCACTCACTGGAGTGGGAATAGTAATTTTAACCCTCCGCAATCCAACACTTTCCCTACTGTTGCACTCACTGGAGTGGGAATAGTAATTTTTACCCCTCCGCAATCCAACACTTTCCCTACTGTTGCACTCACTGGAGTGGGAATAGTAATTTTTACGCCTCCGCTATCCAACACTTTCCCTACTGTTGCACTCTCTGGAGTGGGAATAGTAATTTTTACCCCTACGCTATCCAACTCTTTCCCTACTCTTGCACTCTCTGGAGTGGGAATAGTAATTTTTACATCTCCGCTATCCAATACTTTCCCTACTGTTGCACTGACTGGAGTGGGAATAGTAATTTTTTCCCCTCCGCTATCCAAAACTTTCCCTACTGTTGCACTCACTGGAGTGGGAATAGTAATTTTTACCCCTCCGCTATCCAACACTTTCCCTACTGTTGCACTCACTGGAGTGGGAATAGTAATTTTTACCCGTCCGCAATCCAACACTTTCCCTACTGTTGCACTCACTGGAGTGGGAATAGTAATTTTTACCCCTCTGCTATCCAACACTTTCTCTATTGTTGCAGTCTCTGGAGTGGGAATAGTAATTTTAACCCCTACGCTATCCAACTCTTTCCCTACTGTTGCACTCACTGGAGTGGGAATAGTAATTTTTTCCCCTCCGCTATCCAAAACTTTCCCTACTCTTGCACTCACTGGAGTGGGAATAGTAATTTTTACCCCTCCTCTATCCAACACTTTCCCTACTGTTGCACTCTCTGGAGTGGGAATAGTAATTTTTACCCCTACGCTATCCAACACTTTCCCTACTGTTGCACTCTCTGGAGTGGGAATAGTAATTTTTACCCCTACGCTATCCAACACTTTCCCTACTGTTGCACTCTCTGGAGTGGGAATAGTAAATTTTACCCCTTCGTTATCCAACACTTTCCCTACTGTTGCACTCACTGGAGTGGGAATAGAAATTTTTGCCCCTACGCTATCCAACACTTTCCCTACTGTGGCACTCTCTGGAGTGGGAATAGTAATTTTTACCCCAACGCTATCCAACACTTTCCCTACTGTTGCACTCACTGGAGTGGGAATAGTAATTTTTACCCCTACGATATCCAACACTTTCCCTATTGTTGCACTCTCTGGAGTGGGAATAATAATTTTATCCCCTCCGCTATCCAATATTTTCTCTACTGTTTTAGTTAATGTAGTGTAAAATGTATTTAAAAAAGATTTTAAAAAAAATTATATTTTAATTTGTTATATATGTTTTTTGTTTTTAATTTATATTATTGGTGTATGTGTATATATATGTATTTACAATGTTTAATATGTTTTTTAATAATTTATGTTATTAAAATAATTATTTATAAATATTACTTAGTAAGTATATATTATATTTTAGACATACATATGTTTAATTTATTTTTACATTTTATGTATTACTTATAATTTTAAACATTTTCTAATAATTTTAACTATGTTTTTTTAATTATATGTATTATTTACTTTATTTTACATTATTATCTTAACATTAAAAAAAATGATATTTTTAACAACGATATTTTTAACAACGATATTTGTTTTTTGATATTTTTGTACTTACCATTATGTAGATAGGACTTTGATATTTTGGACATCGATATTTTTGCATCGATATTATTGTACCCTCAATATTCTGACTGTCGATATTCTGTCAGTGATCCGCTTTACATACAATACAACATTAAAATTCTCATTTAAAACCTCCCACCCCTACACGCAGCAAGTAAAAACCTAGGGGCCTATTACGATGGCGGTCGGAAAACCTCCCCGACCGCCATGGTAGCGGGAAAAGACCGCCTGCATGGACCGCGACATCACCGCCGGTCGAATTACGATGACCCGCGGTCGAGATCCGACCGCGGCGGTCGGATCGCGGGCCTTAACATTGCGGCGGTTGCTGCTGCCCGCAGCACCGCCGCGATGCCGAAAGGAGCATGTCCTGCATTTCCCTGCACTGCGTGGCAGGCACTGCACAGTGCCTGCCACCTGGTACAGGGAAATGTAGGGGGGGACCATGGGTACCCCCCCAGTGCACCCACACCCCCCCACAACACATTGGGGGCCCGCAACGGGCCCCCAGAAGACAATCTCCGCATGCCTTTCCATGGCGGTTTGACCGCTGAGGAAAGGCTGGCTACCGCCGGCATCATAATCCTGCCGGCGGAGCCTGCTCTGCACCGCCACCATTATCCCGGTCCTGCTCCGTCTGCCAGGCAGGAGTGCGGATGGCAACCGGCAGAAAAGCGGCAGTCGGAATTTCCCACCGCCGCGGTCACCACCGCCATCCTAATTTGACCGGCGGTTTTCTTGGTTGCGATCGCGGTCGGATGTCCACCGCCAGTCCGGCGGGCGCCACCGCCGGCCCAGCGGTGGACATCCGACCGCCATCGTAATAGGCCCCCTAGTCACTACACAGGTTATATCCAAAAATATCATGTCATATACAAGTCCTACTACCTCAGCCCCCTTCACTATCCCATATTTTATAAAAAAAAGAGGTTTCAAAAACTAAATCTTAAAGGAAAAAGAACATAAATAATCTATTAAAATATGAACTTGGGAACAGCACATTCTAAATCTACAATTGCAGATGCCTTCCTCAACCCATAACCTTAACTTACCTGCACGCCCTGCATAAACCGGATTCAACCCCACTTGAAATCTCTGAACTGCAGAATGCATTACTGGGAGCAGGAGCAAGAGGGGACACTTGGCTAACACGCATAAGAAATACAGCACCGGTAAAGAGCATCACAATCTTCCCTGAAAGATATGAAACAAGTGTGCTACTGCAGGAGCAGTGTAAGTTTCCTTCAAACACATGGAACAAGTGTGATACTGCAGGACCAGTCAGTGCAAGCTTCGTTCAAAGACATGGAACAAATGTGGCACTGCAGGGCCAGTGCAAGCTTCATTCAAAGACATGGAACAAGCGTGGCACTGCAGGGCCAGTGCGTGCTTCCTTAAAAGACATGGAATAAGTGTGGTACAGAGGGCCAGTGCAAGCTTGCTTCGTAGACAAGGAACAACTGTTACACTGCAGGGCCAGCCAGTGCAAGCTTCCTTGGGATATATGAGTGTAACCTTGACTCACACGCATAGCAAGATTTTCACAAGTTACAGCACCAGACATGAATACACGCTTCCCTCACACCCATAGAAAACACACTGATCTGGTCAGAAACAATATAAGCTGCATTCCCGTGCACAGAACATGGACAGCAGCTGCTGCAGCTGTAGTCCAAACCTGTATGTTACACAATCACACAATGTGTAGCATTTGACATCAGTGTAAGTTACCCTCACATGCAGCACAGGTACAAGATGATCATCAGCAGGGCAAGCTAAGCTATCCTCACCTACAAAACAGTTATGACACTGGCAGATGCATCTAAGCTTATTTCAGGTACAAAATACCAAGGGTAAATTATAGAGGTGGGTGAGCCACTGAAGGCTCAAGGCAGGTGCTGGGCTCTGGTTCAGCTTGAGGTCCTCTTGAGCCCTCTGGCCCAAAATGAGCTGAACTTTCTTGTTGCTTCTCCTTGCTGCCCATTCTCTCACCTCATGCAACAAGAATGAATGTCAAAGCATTAAACTTTAATGTCAAACAGGATCAAGAAAGGGATACCAATTCAGTGGCTGAATTAAACAATGTGCAACCAGAAATTGTCACATTTTACACATAATATTTGTTTCACGATTTCCACGCCGTGCCAAGTGTTTTCATGGCTCAGCTCATGCCTGGGTTCTTAGAGCCAAGACAGACCCTTAACTCGGCTCTCATAATTAATTTATTGGCTTGCCAACCTCTACTACAGTACTGTATATAACAGTTACTGGAATTCCCCCTGTCCCAGTATTTCGCTCTAGGGAGAAACCTCTTGTTTTTCGAGATTCTGGCAGGTTTCCATGGGTCTCAGATGGATAACTATTCCTATTTCTTGTTTTAATAAGGAATAATTGTGCATTTCTGACCCCAAAAAGTTGTTTTAAAGTTACCTGTACATTTACTATCATAAAATGAAGCAAACAATGCACATATCATTCATTGTCCTAGCTCCAGCACGCTGTCCTAAGTAAGTCTGTTTTCCTTTACTAACTGTCATCTTTTGTCCTCCACCCACCAGCCTGAACTCAGTGATTACTGTGACTGCCTCGTTTTCGGAAGCTACCCGGCATAATTAGCATGACTTCTTCTTTGAGCTCTAATGGTGTCAGGCAGCCAAGGCCGAATGGCACATTCTGCATTTACAAAAGTGGGCATGCCCACTGCTCAGCCATTCAGTGTGCACACAATGAGGCCTTCTCAGTGCATCCTCAAGGTGAAACAGTAAATTCTGCTGCTCAGGGTTTGACTCCTGCAGCTGGGGGAATTAGACGGAGCTAACAGCAAGCTCCCAATGCTGTAAGAAATTCCCTGGTTCTAGCTGTCAGAGGTGTTGGAATAATTTTCAGACTGGTGGTGCTGCAATCAGTGTTACATCACTGAACTCATAGGAGTTATGAAATATCAAGGTATCACACGAAGGACAAGTGTCGCACATGAGCCATGTCAATTCAGCAGGAGAGTGGTATGGGTGTAGTTTGTAACTGGTGTTGCATTTAAGGGCACACTGTCACAAATATATTACTAAAACATGGTGTAGTATATAGGTCACAAACAATGGGGCTGATTACGATGGCGGAAGGATCGTCACCGCCAGCCCGGCAGTGGCGATCCTTCCGTCAATTGACAGCAATTTTCCCACTGCCAAATTACGATGGCGGTGGGAATAGCTTTCGGACCGCAGCGGTCGCAAACACCGTCCGCCATGGAACCGCCACAGGCAATCGTTACGATTGCCTGGCGGAGCGGTCAGCATGCTACAAATGGTGGCGGAGCCTAGCAGGCTACGTCCGCCGAATTACGATGCTGGCGGTAGCCAGCCTTTCCGTGGCGGGTGAACCGCCATTGAAAGGCTGGCGAGGATTGGTTTCGGGGGCCCGTTGCGGGCCCCCCTTGTGTTGGGGGGAGGTGTTTGTGCACTGGGGGGGTACCCAGGGTACCCCCTACATTTCAGTGCACTAAGTGGCAGGCACCGTGTGGTGCCTGCCACGTAGTGCAGTGAAATGCACAACATACATTTTCAACATTGCGGCGGGTGCTGCTATCAGCAGCAACCACTGCAATGTTAAAATGCAAGAATTGTCCGCCACGTTGGTGGTCGCATCATAATTTGGTGTGCGGAACCACCACATGAATTGCGGACGGTCCCGGTTACCACCACGAGGGCGGACGGACTCCAGTCCGTCCGCAATCGTAATCAACCCCAATGTGTGGAAATTGTGTTTCAGTGAATATTTGTCATTTTCACATCACTAAGGGGGTCATTAGGATGGCGGGCGGAAGCACATCCGCGGTGCTGGCGGGGGCGGAAAATGCCCTTTTCCGCACTCCTGCAGCGGTCCTCCCGCCCGCCATATTACGATGGGCAAACATAGCCCATTTCCCATCCGCTGCGAAGCCAGGAGAACCGCCAGATTTTTGCGCCCGCCACCGCGGCGGAGTGAGCCAATAGGGACTCACCGCCGTGCGGAATGACGTCCCGTCTGCCGTACAAATCACGATGCCGCAAACAGCCCATCACACCGCAGCGGAGAATCCTCCAACCCAGAGATGTCGGAAACACGACAGCGGAGCGCGAAACCAGACTCACGGTCCCCTCTACCCGGTCCGAACCACAATGGATCCAGCCCTTCAAGCCATTCCAGTGCTGTACCTCCTCCACTACCAGCAAATAATGGACCGCCGTGGACAACGCCGCAGGTACTGTTGTATTCCGCTTTAGGTGTCCGTATATAGGTTTTCCTGAAACATGTCCTTATATAGGCACAATTCGCATTGCCCTTATATAGGCATAAGATCCCAGTCCTTATTTAGGCATTAGCCATGCTATCCAAATATAGGCATGGTCACCTACATCCGTCCACCCCAACGTCACAACGAGTTCTTAGAAACCAGACCCTTAATCTCTTGGGAGTTCCCCTAGCACAGGATTATTGATTTCTCCAAGAACTCATTTATTATGCATGAACCGCTATTCCTTAAGGGTTCATTCCTGACGTCTTCCTCTGCCCGACTTTACGTCAATGCTAACATTCCAAGGCACCTACCGGGTATAAATATACCTTCCCTTGCCCAAGCAAGTAGGAGGAGACCTCGACTTTAGAGGAGCCTGTGTCCCGGCCTGACGCACTGACAGGAGATGCTGTCATCCCTGCTCGCAGAGAATCCAGCTTCCAGTGTTCTGACTCCCTTCGCGGGGTGTTAGAGTTCGAGACCCGGAAAGAGATTCCCACCTCTCTCATTCTCAAGGTATGGAGCTGACTAGAACCTAGAGGGACTCTTGGCATACCAGACTTGGCATACCAGACTTGGCATACCAGACTTGGCATATCAGACTTGGCATACTATAGCATACCATACTATAGAATACATCACCTACTTCTTACCTCGCACTACACTTAGGTTAGGTACACTGGGGTAGAACTAGTTAGAGAAGCATCTTATGAGTACTCGCATTTTTAGCTTATGTTATTTATGTATATGTATATATGTGTCATAGCTAAAAGATAATGCTAGTGCAGTATTATTTCTTTCTACTGCTTACGCTGTACATAATATATCTCGCATACTGTCTTGTGATCATAACAGCTCATATCTCTTACACGAGAAACAAGACTGTTCAATAAATCCTTTTATTGAAACGCCCGTCTATTCTTTCTGTGTAACTCTGAAGAAACTAAGCATGCACGATTAGCTGAGTGAAACTGTTATCTGTTGTTTCCACGATTCTGAGAGTGTTCCGATTCTAAAGGGAAACAAAGTTGTCATGTTTATGCGGTTGCCAGAAACTACTCCCTTCTTGTTTACAAGGAGTTTCTAGTGGCCTCTGAGTTAGCTGGCACAAAGTAATTAAGTTTATTATACTCGATAGGGACATACTGACCTCAGTCCTATGTTGAATCTATAGGGTATATTATTCCAATGCGCAGAGCCTATTAGGGAAATAGGAACTACACTACATGGTGCCCAACGTTTGGTAAGGCACTAATTTAACGCTAGATACTGAGTAACTCAGTCGGGCTTTTCTCAGAGACCCCTACTCACATACTCCATAAGACGTCTGGAGTGGGTAGGGTTAAGTATCCGCCAAAGCTAAATAGGACAAAAATCCTATATATTAGCTGTTTGGTTTGTTCAACGTTGAAGGATACAGTGTTCCAAAATATTGTGCACCTTATCTTTTGTTTCCTTGAAACTTGTTCTACATTTTTCAAAAAACAATGTCCCTGAACGGGGATACTGCCACCGAGAACGGTGTAGCTGCGGCAGTCGTAACAGCTTTTAACTTTACAGGTTTAAATGAAACCGATGAGAGTGTTATACACATCCCTCCAAACTTAAGGAGAGCCATCACTCTAAAACTTAAAAAACACGGCCTATCACCAAGAGGTGGTAGAGCAGTTTTTGTGATAGAGGCACACAAATCCTTTCAGACAGAGGTATTCTATTCATGGATAGTATTCCCAGAATCAAATCCAGTAACAAAAGTGTTTCACTTCTTTAAAGAAGATGAACCACCAGAGGAATATATTCCTTTCGAGGATATTGAAATTCCACTCACATACCAGGAGCATAATCTCTGGTTTAAAGGCGCCCTAAAACATCACAAAAACATTACCAGGCTCGGTCCACTAGGTAGACCATGAGCAACATGGCCGATTTTAGCCGGCTACACACCTCATCCTGACATTGAAGAAATGTCAGACGAGGAATTACTTACTCAACTACAAGAGTTAATAAAAATTTACAGACAATTAGTCCAATATGTCATGCAGACTTTCACAGTCCAACAACCAATGACCATTCCAAATCAAACCCCTCAACAGGGGAATACACTAAAAATTACTCCACAGACTTTACACGCAATCATGGGTAAAATGCCCACAAAACGTGAACAAATTCCATTCTGGATAGCTCAAAAAATTATTCAAATCGAAGCAGTATTTCCAAATACTAGCCCTTATGAGAAACACAGAATACTAACAATCTGTTTACCAATGGGGATCACACCACAACTGGAAGACTGCACCACTTGGGGCGCAGTCTTTGCTGCCATCTATACTAAAACACATGGTGTTCCATCAATTGCAGTAATACCAGAGGTCCTGAAACAAATTCAAAATGAATACGGGGCAGAGCCTGCTCTGAATTTAGGTATGAAATTACTGAAAAACTTCGACCAGGTCTCTACAATAATATTATCTAATATTAAAGGGGAGGCAGCATCAGTGGCGATCCGCCAACGCTTAAGGGAATTTGATGTAACAGAACATCAACATGAACTACCCAGAATAATAGAACAATGTTATGCAGAATTAGGCAGAGATAGTTTGGGTGGAAAACCTTTGAAGCCAAAACTATCTGAAAGTCCTGAGAAGGACTCTATTAAATAAAATCCTACATCTTCTAAAAAGAAGTGGGAAACTAATAAACAAAATTCAAACGAGACACGTTCTCAATCCCGAGGGAGGTCTCCTCAAAAGGAGCCCTCTGAAAGGAGGTATAACCTCAGGAATAAGGATAATTTAAGAAAACCTGACAGGTATCAAGATACTGATACACGTTCCTCTCGTACCTTTCAGATATCGTCACAGACATCAGAAAGAAGAGGATGGTCAGATCACAAAGAAGAACGCGTGAAATCCAAAGACGATAAACACATTCAGAAAAATAAATCAAAACCTCAATTCACAAAAAAGAAGGTAGCAGGTCTGAAGATCAGACATGCCGAGGATACTGAGAACACAGCTCAAGAACGGAGAATGGGCTCAGACAATGCTGGACAGTGCAGCAGAAGTAACAATAGCTCGCCAGAACCTGAAGGAACTTCTGGAGATAGTGGACTTGAATGAGTACATCACAGTGGAAACTGTAGACACCAGGGCTAGTACTCCACAAAAGTTATATGACATAACACTCCGAATGGAGAGAGACATACCAAGAAAAGTGAAAGCACTCTTTTGGGAGAAACTTTCAAGGGGTTATGATATACTTCTAGCAGAAAAAGACTGGCCACCAAACTTTGTCAGGGAGTGCCCACATGGCGAGGACATCATTATGCCAGCCTTTTCCAACCATATTCCAATTCACCTAAAATATACTTATGCCAGGAAATGGGCAGTTGCCCAGGCCCCAGCATTATACAAAAATCATGTAGGATGGGATGAGGACTCACCTCACCATAAAATAGAGTTAAAAAATCAACCTACTGCACAAAGGCAGTACCCAATAAAGCAAGAAGCTAAAAAATAGGTCAGGGAGATCTTAGATCAACTTGAATACCAAGGGGTGATTGAAACATGCACCTCCTCAAAGAACAATCCTTTGTTTCCTGTATCCAAACCAGACAATACATATCATCTAGTTTTGGATTACAGACACTTGAACACTTGTTCCAAAACATTTGCAGTGCAAAATGCACATAGTACAGCATTAATGAATAACATTGTGCGTAAAAAATATAAAACCACATTGGACATTTCAAATGGTTTCTTTTGTCAAAACATAGCACCTGAAAGCAGGTACTTAACAGCTTTCTCAATAATGGGGACCCAGCGTCAATTTTGTAGACTCCCACAAGGGTTCAAAAACAGCCCGGGGTTATTCTCAGCAAGGGTAACAGAGTTACTACAAATTTATGATAATGAGGCATTGTCATATGTCAATGACATCTATCTGACAGACGATGACCTGGATAGGCACTTGAACAGGGTGAGTACCATTATATTGGGCTTCGCCTCTGAGGGCTATAAATTCAACTTTAAAAAATCTAGAATTGCCCATCTCAATATCCTTTTCTTAGGATATGAGCTTTCAAGTGAAGGCAAGAGCCTGGCAGCTAACTTTTTAGAAAAGTGCGCGCTGCTCCAACCTCCAAAAAACGCTGAAAAATTTACAATCCATCTTGAGTTTCCTAAATTTTGGAAGAACTTACATTCTAAATTACGCAGAAAGGGTTAAACCTCTCTACGAATTAATCAAACCTGAATTTTCAACAAAACATTGGACACAAGAACACACAGAAATCCTGCGTTCACTCCAAGCTAACATGTTAGCAACAAATCACTTACAAACACGCGTAAATAAATGCAATTTAGTGATCCGAATAATTTCGGGTCAATGCGGATTTACCTATTTAACGTTTAATGAGGGTGAAAAAGTACCAATAGCATACAAATCACATTTGTATACACAAGCAGAAATGGGCTTCACTTCAACAGAAAAAATACTGACAGCAGTTCAAACCGCTGTAGCAAAAGAAAGAGCTCTAGCTCAAGGGAAACGCATTATTGTCGTAACTCCTGTACCAGCCTTAGAGGCGGTTACAAAAGCGAGCATTCCAAATGCAAAAGCTTTACATCCTAGATGGATACAATGGGTTAATTCTCTTGCTGCAACAGATGTTGAATATGTTTTTGATCCTGATTTAAAAACACAAGCGTTCCTGCAATATGAACATGAATGTCCTCTGCCCACTGAAATTCTGCCTCTCGATCAGTACGAATTTATAATTTATACTGACGGATCAGCACAACCCGCTACAGGGAGTAAGCAAGCTTACAGTGCAGCGTGCGCAATCGCTAAAGGTCGCATGCGCGATGGTAACTTCAGACCAATGGTCACTAAAACTCAATCTCTAGGAGATTGTACAGCTCAGCGAGCTGAACTACAAGCATTCAAACTGGCACTTGAAAATACAGATCGCGAATTCCCCACACTTATAGTGTGCAATTCTTTTTACTGTGTTCAGTCGTATAATTAATATATACAGAATTGGCTTGAAAACGGGTTCAAAGATGCAAAAGGTGGCACAATAAAGCATAAAACGCTTTGTGAACAAGTAGTTCAGTTGAGAAACAAACTACCAAAAGCTCACGTGATACACACGATGAGTCATCAACGTGATGGCGTTCACGTTGCAGGGAATTCATTGGCTGATGAAGCCGCAAAGGGGGCTGTTCAGACGGCTTCCGTAGCTGCGATCACTCGTTCAAAAACAAGAATAGACAGTGAGATATTGTTGGCTGTCAATGCTTCAAGCAAAGGCAGTGGTGCAGCGTTACCAAAGAAATTTCCACTCAAGTACTCTTATGTAATTGATGCGAACAACGTTCCTTTTGCTCGAATCCCTGGAGTGGGGGATAGGGTAATTCCAAACATGGAACGTAGAGCAGCTTTGATTTATGAAGCACATCTGGGGGAGGGTTTGTCACATTAAGGTATCTCTAAAACAATATTAACATTAAAAGAGATGTACTGGTGGCCTGGAATGAATACACAGATTCACATCTTCATCGATGACTGCAGAGACTGCAATAGACAGCGTGGTGCAGAACGCCATCAGACACCAGACTACGAAGTAGCCTGCCCAGTACAGACACCATTGTTAGACAGCATTAGACTATCTATGCGCAGGCGTCCTTTTGGACAAATGCAATCCCATAAATACTATGTCAAGGTTCCTATGGATATGGCCTCAGCGCTCGGCTGACGCTCAAACTGTTATAAAAGATTTGCGAGTCTTTATTGGCACATACGCAATTGGCACACTACATTCTGACCAGGGCCCTGCGTTTAGCTCTCGGGCTTACAAAGAAGCCATGGCCAGTTTGGGCGTTGCATTGCGGTACTCCTCTCCGTTTCATCCTGAGGGAAATTCTGTTGTGGAAAGGAAAAACCGGGACATAAAGCAGTCTATAACAGCTAGAGTATTAGGTTCGGGTGATGGGTGGGTCAAACATCTTTATGGGGTCCAACGCTCATTAAATAATTTGCCAAGAAGTTCTCTAGGGGGGGTCACTCCATATGAGGTCATATTTGGGACAAGAATGTGGGTTCCTGATCTCGAATGTAAAGGCACAGTGGTGGAAAATAAACCCTTTGATATCAAAGATCATTTGGCTGTTTTACAGGATCTAAATGAACTAAGATCGAAACAAAGCAACGTGTTCCTGAAGCCAACCACCACTGGGGAAAAACCGGCAGTCCCAGCAAGGCCTGTCTGGATCCCAAAAGTTGGGGATCTAGTCAGAGAGAAGATTGCGGACAAGAAGGAATTTGGACCTTCTTACAGACAACCAGTACCTGTCCTAGCCGTCCACGGAACAAGAACAGTACTTCTGCCGCCCCTTGCTGGAAAAAAGGAGAAAAGATTTGTGTCAATCGACCTCATAAAACCACAGTATGTGGCCAATACTAAATAGTAGGCCTCGTGGACTCCGACCTAGTAGCAGACGCACTCCTCTCGCTACTATCCAAGAGGTTCAGACTGAAAGACTCATAACCATCGAGAATTCAGCAGTAAGAGATGAAGGACTGAGCAACAATGCTATGGAACTCATCCCTCTTGAAACTCAAGTAACAGTTCATCCAGATACACCTGTCTACACCAACGTAACACGTGATCAACTGGTTCCAGCGATTTAGACAAATCCTGATGCAATTCCAACTATTGACCGAACTGCTTCTGGCTATTTCATTAACTTTGATACGTTTTCTGAGGATCCAAGTGAGCCTGAAACGACGCCAGCCCTAAAAACTTTCAAACAACTGGTACAAGACTTTTTTCATTTTCTGAAAAAGACTTATCTGGTTTCACCATGGATTGAAATATCGATTTTTTCTGGAATATTTTTCTTTCTGTTTTGGCTAGCTTTGGTTATGACTCTTAGCATGCTAATAAATGGCAGATACATTCGTTTGGACACTGAAAGTAAAAATGTGAACTTACTTTTTAAACCACACAAATCTTCCCATCGTGAATCAAGAGACTTGTCAGCAGTGAACATCACAGCCGTTCCTATACAGGATGGTATAGTTTGGGACAAAACCGATTTCGACATATTCGGCCTGACTGAACTTTTGAAGATTCCACATTTATTTAAAATTTCATTAAGTGACTTTATTACCTCCAGTACCTATTCTGATGATTGGGACTTTGAGACTGTTAATGATATGATGTCTGATCTAGAAAGGTCTGCTGCGTTCTCTAACAATGAATACTTAGAGGGTTCATCAGACTACGAACAGCTTTATTGTTACAACCATTATGGTCAACATTTCTTGCATAAATCTGCAACACCTAGAAATGTGTTTATGTTTAACCAATGGGAACATTGTCCTACACCACCAAAGGGTAGTTCAAAAACGTTTGCAAATAAGTTTCCATATTTTTCAGGGTACAATATATCTGATCCAGAAACATTTTACTATAAGAATGTAAACAAAACAGGACAGAAAATTATGTTAACTAATACAAAACAGATTTATTCTGCAGCCTTTATTACCCAACTGTCTAGACAGGGATTTGACTTTTGGAAAGACACAATCGACACAAAATCTGTCTGGGGTTCTAAAGATTGGCAAGTGCAGGGGATAGAAGCTTTGTTTAGAGCCTGCACCATCCCACAGCAAATAATGTTTTTGAATGACACTGTGCAACAAACGTCTTGCCTTGGTTTAGCCAAGATCAAAGACATGAACACACCTTCTGTACCAACACCTGCAAGTAATAGCACTACACAGGGAGCGGTCACAGTAGACACAGTACTACAAAACAACAGATCAGATCCTGATTGGAAAAAATGGTTGCTCTGGCCCACAGACACAAACATCTGTCAAGAAAGATTCCTGAATAGAATACAGGGCTTTACTATTCATAGGCCAGACCCACGTTATGTTCAACGACAACATCCGGGGGTAGTAACAACATACAGTGTAGGAAAATTGTGCCTCGACTGGTTACAAAAATCTACACTCGAGGATGTGAAACAACACTTATCTTTACTTAAAGAAGACGCAGACCTTAGGGATTTCTTGCTAGGACCAAGAAAACCACGTCAAAAACGTTTCATATATGCCGGCATTTATGTTGCTTATAATGAAATATGGAAGGTTTCACAGGCAGAGGCCGCAGAATGAATACGTGAAATTGATCGTATTAACTTAGAGAAATCTCTCACTGTGGTCGACAATGGGTTAACAACTTTGTCATCCAGAATTTATTCACTGGACAACATTGTATCCTCTGCTATAGACATACTGGAACAAGATTTAGCCATGTTACAACAAGGCCAATCTCAGTTACGTTCTATTATGTTATTAGGCTGGACGCTGCAATCCTTGCGTGCAGGCTATGTGCCTTGGCGTTTTATCAACACGTCGTCTCTGTTTTCAGAATACAATCTAATGGATAAACAGATCGAACTGGCACAAAGGGGAGCAAAGTATACAGTGCTGAGCATTGAAAAACTGGAAAAATTACCATTTACCGTAGCAGAAAAACCAGCTACAGAATGGCTTATCCATGGCAAAATAACTCTGCCTGTCACTACTTTTCATTTTCAGTATTGCCGCAAACAAATGCAAGCAGGCAAATATGAAAGGTTGGGTAAAGAATACATTAAGACATCCTGGGATTTACCTTACGAATACAGATGTTGGAGTGGGGATCGTGAAGTGTTTCTAAGCGGTACACACTGTGAAAGTGCACTGAGCGGATCTCTCATATGTCAGGACATTTCTTTACACGGGGCTTGTAATGGTTCTGTGGAAAACTTGTCCTGCCACCTGCAGGGTACACCAGCTGCTGATATTAATCCAACGTTTGGCCAACTTTCTAATGGGAGTTACCTCATGTTGAATGATCAGAGTTGCTGTGGCATGTTGCCAGGAATCCCATATCTGGTAACGGTTGGCTCCAGGGTTACTTGTTGTATGCAAGTATTGTTCCCCAAATAGACACAGTCAGGGAGTCGCCTCTATGGCCTTCATTGAATGTTTCTTTTATACGTTTTGATACTTTAAGCAGAATGAAAGCCATGCTTTTACAACAAACCGTGCCTTTGACCTCGGCCAAAGAAACCTATGATTTACAAATTGCAAGGACTTCGGCTGAGATACAGGGTTTAATTCGTACAAACTGCCCTATACATTCCGTAGAAAGGATGGGACGTATCTTAAACATGTCTGATACGAGCGGGATTGTACATGTATTTAAGACCATCTGTTCAGGACTGTTAACACCTTTTCAGGCAGTCCTCGGAATCATTCCAAACTTCGCACATTCGGTGTTTGGTGGTGTGCCATTAATTCTAGCACTCGTTGCAGGAATCCTATTTTTATTCCTACTACTACGCTATGGCAAGCCTATCAACTGGCATCACTCCCAGCAATTTGGAGAAAGCTCTCCTAGAACGGAAGTGCCGTGAGCGCATAGTGCAACTTTTGGGCATACCTCGTCTACGGGAACTTAATACAACATGGTTTCTGTCATTTAGACCAATCTGGCAAGATTGCATCTTACCTGTTCTACGCTGCCTGCTTTGCGGTGAAGAATGCGTGCTAGACATCTGTCTAACACTCCCATCAGTCATGCCAACGGATATCGATACTCTGCTGGACCCGATAACGGCCCATGCTCTGTGTTGTCCCCAAAGGCTACCAATCCTGATGACGGCATTCCTTGAGATCTCACAGACGCTTCCTGCTGCTGCTGAGGTACGAGATGGATCAACAGGCACACAGGTAACTACGGACACGAACATTGCTGTGGCATCCTATGCTGAAGGCGATGCTTCACATCTCTGTGCAGTTAACCTTCTAAATGAGGTATTCCAACTGTCACAAACATCGGTAGACGATCTTTTGTCTACAGGAATAGATGATTTCATGTTTACACCAGACCCATGCACTAACTTTGATTAAGCTCACAGTGTACCAGGGAAGCAATGAATTTGGCCTCCATATTTTCAAAACAGACCAAAACTTGGAACTCTTCCTGAAAATTGAATTTTTTTTTCTCTCTCTATTTTTGAAAATACATGGCAATTCAATCTGCTTGCAGTAGAACTATTCATATAGAATGGACTTCTTTGAATACTTCCAGGGACACATTGTCACCTTATTTACCACAATTTCATTTAGTACCATGATATGAAATGGCTTTGATTTTTTGAATACTTGTCAACCATTTCATCATATGTATATATTTCTGTTTATTCATTCATGTTGCATTTTATTTATGATATATGCCCAGGATGAAAAAATGCTTTAAAATGTACAGTACCTATTGCATTACATGTTTAGCAACAGTTTTTTTTAAAACTTCTTTTAGTATGCTTTTAGAAATGTTTTTAGCAACATGTGGTACTCAGTTTAATGTTTAGCATTTAGTATTATCGTGCATTCGAAAGTGGAGTGGGTGTTGTATTCCGCATTAGGTGTCCGTATATAGGTTTTCCTGAAACATGTCCTCATATAGGCACAATTTGCATTGCCCTTATATAGGCAAAAGATCCCAGTCCTTATTTAGGCATTAGCCATGCTATCCAAATACAGACATGGTCACCTACATCCGTCCACCCCAACGTCACAACGAGTTCTTAGAAACCAGACCCTTAAGCTCTTGGGAGTTCCCCTAGCACAGGATTATTCATTTCTCCAAGAACTCATTTATTATGCATGAACCGCTATTCCTTAAGGGTTCATTCCTGACGTCTTCCTCTGCCCGACTTTACGTCAATGCTAACATTCCAAGGCACCTACCGGGTATAAATATATCTTCCCTTACCCAAGCAAGTAGGAGGAGACCTCGACTTTAGAGGAGCCCGTGTCCCGGCCTGACGCACTGACAAGAGATGCTGTCATCCCTGCTCGCAGAAAATCCAGCTTCCAGTGTTCTGACTCCCTTCGCGGGGTGTTAGAGTTCGAGACCCGGAAAAAGATTCCCACCTCTCTCATTCTCAAGGTATGGAGCTGACTAGAACCTAGAGGGACTCTTGGCATACCAGACTTGGCATACCAGACTTGGCATATCAGACTTGGCATACTATAGCATACCATACTATAGAATACATCACCTACTTCTTACCTCGCACTACACTTAGGTTAGGTACACTGGGGTAGAACTAGTTAGAGAAGCATCTTATGAGTACTCGCATTTTTAGCTTATGTTATTTATGTATATGAATATATGTGTCATAGCTAAAAGATAACGCTAGCGCAATATTATTTCTTTCTACTGTTTACGCTGTACATAATATATCTTGCATACTGTCTTGTGATCATAACAGCTCATATCTCTTACACGAGAAACAAGACTGTTCAATAAATCCTTTTATTGAAACGCCCGTCTATTCTTTCTGTGTAACTCTGAGGAAACTAAGCATGCACGATTAGCTGAGTGAAACTGTTATCTGTTGTTTCCACGATTCTGAGAGTGTTCCGATTCTAAAGGGAAACAAAGTTGTCATGTTTATGCGGTTGCCAGAAACTACTCCCTTCTTGTTTACAAGGAGTTTCTAGTGGCCTCTGAGTTAGCTGGCACAAAGTAATTAAGTTTAATATACTCGATAGGGACATACTGACCTCAGTCCTATGTCGAATCTATAGGGTATATTATTCCAATGCGCAGAGCCTATTAGGGAAATAGGAACTACACTACAGTACGCAATGACACAACTCCGCACACAACCACAACACACAACTCCTGTGCTGATATACGGTCCCTGTCCACATCAGACACTCTGGTGGGGACAGGAACACCTCCCCAAGTGTACCCACACATGTCCCACCTGTCAGGAAATCACCGCATCCGGGTCACCAATCAACCGCGAAATCACTGCAATGTCCCGGCCACGTCACCTCAGCGTTGAAGACGCGGGAAAACATGCGCAAAATGTAGTAGGCAGGGCCGGTGCCAGGCATGGGCAGTCCACAAAGATTCACAGGGCCCCACCTCCACCCTTCCCACATCACGCTTCCCACACCCATTTGGGGCACATGCTGTGTGCACCCCCTGTGCCCCCCCTGCACAATTCATCTCCCAGGTGTAGCCAGACCTTGCACCTCACACACCAAAGGACCAGGGCGCCTGTCTTGGAAGGTGGGGGTGAAGAGGAACACCATGCACAGAAGCTCAGGGGCTGGACAACCCTCCTCCTCACACCTATCTCCCACTCATGTGAAGCAAACTGAGCCCAACTATAAAATGAAGACTCACACTGCATAAGAACATCCACTGAACTGTCCACACTGCCTGTCAAGTCACTCACAAACACCCCACACTGACACACAGCCACATACACACACCATAGGCCAGCAGCAATGTAGGACAATCAATGGGCCAGCCAAAAGTGAAGTGGACAGTGCTGGAAAACCATAGAGCAAGACATAAAGCATCTGTACATCACATGCAAGAGAAGGAACATATCACAACACCCTCATGTCATCAAATCAGACATGGGTGGCACAGTGAGTGAAATTAAACCAAACTGACCTCTGTGCAACAACTCAGGGACACATCAAGGCAAGCCATGCATAGTCACAGGAATGATAGGAAGTGTCTGAAGTCATACAGTGAGCAGCCACACATCTGTCACAACTGACTTGACATGTGCACATCATCAGTACAACACACATGGCCCATTGTCACACTCCTTGACTGACAAACACAACTAGGACCTTAACACATACACATTCTCTGCCAACCTCAGACCTCCAGCACTCAACACCAGTGAGAAGCACACATAAAGGCCAAAATGGTGTCCTGTGAGTGCAATGACAACCAAACACACTCCCTGTGGTGCACCCACAAACATCACACTAACACACAGGGATGCCTGAACCAATGCAGACACCAAAACAATAGCCAAACACAAAGCTCACAAACAACATACACAGAGGTACAACAAGCCCACACATGTGCAGGAAAACAGTGGAAAGGCAATGTGACCCTAGACAGAACAGGAATACACAACATTGTCACTCAGGACCAATGCACAGACACCATACCTCAACACAGACAAGAGGTGTATCATCAAAAATCCACCATGAACACCAACTGGGATCAATGGGACAATCAGCTAACACAGACACAGACACCTCAACACCCATGAAGTGGACAAGGTGCCATATTGTACCAGAAGCATTCACATGCACAACCCTGAAAAGTGACAGGTCAAAAATAGGAGGACTAACCACCAATGTGCACTGAAAACAAGCCCAGCAACAAGAATCCCCTTGCTGCATGTGACAGACACACAAGTGACGCACACCACACCTGCAACACACATCTGAATGTATCACACAGCTAAAACAACCACACACACACAACGTCATGCAAATAGAACATCACACACACATAGCATCAGTCAGTACAAAGAGCCAACACAGGCCAAACACTGCATACATCCACAACCAAAACACAACAGATGCACAGACCAATCCATCACAATGCAAACTCAGCTGCACATCAGGGGGATGCACAACAAGCAAGTACAAGGCAACATACACTGACAACACTGCATACACACAAAGCAGTGTGTGCACAACAACCAAAACTGTAGCACACACATCTGAGTGCCACACCATGAACTCCCACAGCACAAACATAACATCACACTCAGGAAGTGTAGCACTACCTCAGCAAACACACATACAGCTGAGCCATCACCCACAGATGCACAACTCAGGGGCATCCAGGTGCAAACAACATGACCAGAGGACTGTGCTGCCCAAACATCTGCACTGCACATGAGCAACCATGACAGCAAACAAGTACAAGGATATAACACATAACTAATTTGAAATCTGTCCTGAGTAGCACATTGGTCCTGGACACAGATTAGCCTCACACAACATAGTGTCACACTATGAAGTGGTGGGGAGGCTCACAAACTGGCAAGCCATGGTGTGGAAGACATGAGACTGAAGTGTTGTGTACTGCAGTAGTGGACAGGTGAGCAGTGTACAGTACACAAACACATAGAGGAGTCACTCACAATGTGTAGGCATCAGAAGCACATATGGGGGATGGCATGACTCCACATACCACATACCATACTGGAGCTAAAAATGGGTCAAGTGATAGCAATGCATGAGAAAACTCACAAATATTGTCAGTGTGGCTGAGCAGTCCTGTACAGTGTGCACAAACAGTAACAAGACACATGCAGATCAACAAAACACAACACAGACTTGCCTGTCACACACTCTGCATACTCACAACTGGCAGCAACAACAAATAGGTGTCCCCCAGGAGTGCAAGGACACAACAACACACTGCACACTGCCCAACCTACAACTCCCACATGTGCCCACAATTAGAAACACATGGCAGAGTATTGAAACACACAGGCACTCAGCTTCTGTGTCATACATGTGTGCAGTTGGCATTGAAGGGGCACACACACATCAACACTGACAACCAAAACACCCCTACACACTTCATGACCACACAAGTGCACACATCCAAATGTACCCATGTGACTAGGAAGACAGGCCATCACAAAATGACCATACATCAACACTGCTGCTCACACATCAAGAAAGATCACACAGATATGAAGGACCCTGGCCAGCCCGCAAGTAATCCTGTGGATAGAATACACCTCTGTTCTGGAATTGCATCATAACATGACATGTGGACAATTTAGCAAACCTGACCATATGATGAGTATGATAATCGTAGATCATCACAAACACCCATCACTGCACCCACAAACCTCAGAAGAAAGAAGAACTAAAGTGCCGCTCACCACTGCCAAACCCAGAATAAGTAAAAGAAGCAATTGGCAATGTGAAGGTGGCATACAGAGCATTTGTCACATGCAACCATGCACATACCGAAAACACTCACATTTAGCAAGGACACTGACAAAGCAGACAACAGGAGTAACTGTCTTTATTACATATCACCAAGATAGGCATTAAAAGTAGACAACAGCAAGGCCAGTGGCCACTCCATAGTTCAAAGGAGGGACATGTGAACATGAGAACCTGCACAGGGAATGGGCATCCAAAGTTCCAAACAGCAAGGCCAGTGGCCAGTCCATAGTTCAAAGGAGGGACATGTGAACATGAGAACCTGCACAGGGAATGGGCATCCATAGTTCCAAACAGCAAGGCCAGTGGCCAGTCCATAGTTCAAATGAGGGACATGTGAACATGAGAACATGCACAGGGAATGGGCATCCATAGTTCCAAACAGCAAGGCCAGTGGCCAGTCCATAGTTCAAAGGAGGGACATGTGAACATGAGAACCTGCACAGGGAATGGGCATCCAAAGTTCCAAACAGCAAGGCCAGTGGCCAGTCCATAGTTCAAAGGAGGGACATGTGAACAGGAGAACCTGCACAGGGAATGGGCATCCATAGTTCCAAACAGCAAGGCCAGTGGCCAGTCCATAGTTCAAAGGAGGGACATGTGAACATGAGAACCTGCACAGGGAATGGGCATCCAAAGTTCCAAACAGCAAGGCCAGTGGCCAGTCCATAGTTCAAAGGAGGGACATGTGAACATGAGAACCTGCACAGGGAATGGGCATCCAAAGTTCCAAACAGCAAGGCCAGTGGCCAGTCCATAGTTCAAAGGAGGGACATGTGAACATGAGAACCTGCACAGGGAATGGGCATCCATAGTTCCAAACAGCAAGGCCAGTGGCCAGTCCATAGTTCAAAGGAGGGACATGTGAACATGAGAACCTGCACAGGGAATGGGCATCCATAGTGCCAAACAGCAAGGCCAGTGGCCAGTCCATAGTTCAAAGGAGTGACATGTGAACATGAGAACCTGCACAGGGAATGTGTGACACCGTACACTGGCATGGAAATCACCACAGCTCTGTGGATACAGATGGGCAGTCCAGGCACCGCTGTGGGAGAGACGGCTTTGGGAGGGGGATTTTGCCTCAGACTTGGCTGTCAGTAGGACTGGGAGGTGGCTGACTGTCGGGGACCATTGGCAGACCAGACCTGGGAGAGGGAGGAGCATCTGAGGTAAAGGCATCAGTGGCTTTGTGAGCCGGAGGGCTGCTTGGACCGGGTGGCAGCGTGGCACGGGGAGGCGGAGAAATGCTGCTGTGAGACACAGTGTGTGAGGGAGAATGTGGAGGGCTGCCTTTCCACTTCTTGGGGATTCGATACTGATAAATTGTCTTGGTAGGAGTGTGAAGTGGGGCAGGCACAACAGCCTCACTCCCCACCAAAGGTGCTTCAGGTGCAGGTGTTGGCCCTCCCTCTGGTGAACTGCTGGGTATGGTGGTACGCTTGGCCTGGCCTTGCCTTTTCCCCTCCATCCCCTGTTGACCAGGTGAATCCCCCCAGTGCCCTCCTGTCCCAGCTTCACAGGGGTGTGGGTGGGAGTTGAGGTTGTGGGTGAACCTGCCTCAGAGATCCGTTTCTGCTGACTCTTTGCAGGCACCAGCTTCACAGCAGGCACAGCAACTTTTTGCCTGTCTGTGGGAGCAGGTTTTGGGACGGAAGTGTCCTTGGATTGGACTGATTTTGATGCATGTGAGCCTGAGGCCTGCTTCTTGGCTTGATGCCCCTGAGTGTCACCCGAAGGGCTTTTGGCTTTGCGTTCCTGTGTGACTTCTTTTTTTGGGGGGGATGGTGTCTGCGCCCTGGCCCACTTGGAGTGCTGCTGTGTTGTGCTTCGTGTATAGTACCTTGAGCCTGAGGGCTGTGGTGTGTGGTCACTCTCCTCAGATGTGGCCACTGGCAAGGTGGTTGCCGAAGGGACAGGAGCTGGACCCAGAGCATGTGCCAGCTGAATGGCTGCCGTCACTGTGGAGGACAAAGACTGGACAGTCCTGTGTAGCCCAACCACGTCAGAATGAATGCCCTCTATGAAGGCAACTACCTGTGCAAACTTCTTGTCATGATCAAGGAAGGCATTCAGTAAAGTAGTCTGACCCACACGCAGCTGGAGCAAAAGCTCCACCGCCTCAACACTGAGGGCAGCAGGGGAGACAGGGGCAGTGGCAGCGGTGCCTGGGGTGAAGGACACTCTACCCTTCTGACTGCTGCGGGCACGGCAGCACTAGTGGAACTAGCCACGAGGGTGGGCACTGAACGATGTGTGGTGGATGATGAGGCTGATTTCCCACTCCCTGTGTCCGCCAACATCGATGAGTCACCGCTGGCGTCAGATGACGTTGAGGTTGGTGTCTCCGGGCCTGATTCATCAAGGGCACTCCGGTCCCCCTCAGAGGCGCTGGTCACATCAGTGTCAGTGAGCCCATGTGTTGCTGTCGAGCAAGATGCCTCATCCCCGGTGTCCGTACCCTGTCCTTCTGTGCCCTCGGTAGATGCTGCAAGAGACAGAGACGTAGGTTCAGTTTAGTCCCATACTCACAAACATCATATGCAACCAAAGCAAACAACTCAAACATGATACCCCCATGTAGCACACCACCCTGTGCGGTCTGCATGTGCAAGCCTCATGCAAGAGTCAGAAGATGCATGGAAACAAGCATAGTTGGCATCAATGACCCATGTGACGTTCACATTGCCAAATAGCTGGCCCGTGCCTCCCAGTTGCCTGACATCCTGATTCCTGTAAGCATACCTACGTGCCTGTAGGTGAGATAGATGTACATCTCAACATGTTGTCACAGTCACATATGGAGTCACTTTAAGGGGACAACACAGATACTGACTCCAGGATGTCCTCATACCATGGCCATGAGCTACTGATGTCCACCATGTTGTGCTTTGAAGCGCAACGACCATTGCCGTTGGCACGTGTGTAGTTCTCACAATTCCAAAGTCAGACACTGCACACATCGACGTAAGCACACGCAGATGAGGAACACAGCTGTTCACTCCCCGGTGATGTCTATGACACCCATAATGCAGCAGATGGCATGAGGCCACATCTTATCTTGCAATGTCACGGGCCATTATGTTCAACACATGAGAAAGTACATGTAGCAAAAATGCATGTCAGCTGCACTCAACACAGAGGCCACTTACAAGCCATTGCATCACCCTGGAAACATCACAGAGCTCAACACTGGCGCAGGGTTGGGATACATGCAGTCACTCACACCCAAAGTCACCCTTCGCAGAATACTCACCCCCAACTTGCTGCTGATGGGCCCTCAAACGTCCATCCAGCTCTGGCTGTGTCACAGCCAAGATGCGGGCCATTAGTGGTATCATGCTCCTGCGCGACAACCTTCCAGTCCGTGGGAGTGGCCCCAGCGTCATCTCTGCCACGTTTTTGCTCATCCGGCAGATGTCATCCCACCTCTTGTGACAGTGTGTGTGTCGTAGGTTGCAGACACCCAGAGCCCGCACCTTGCGTGCAATGGCCCTCCATAAGGCCTTACTCTGGCGGACTTTGAGCTGCAGGCATAGGAGACAAGAAGAGGCAGTTTCAGGGACACTGGGCCATGTTCCACTGTGTCTCAGGACAGGTGCATGCAAACACTTAGCACAGCTGTACAGAAAGCTTGATCAGAGGCCATACAACATGACACGTAGTACATTTGCATCAGATAACCGGATTGAAATGCATTTAGGTATGAGGGTGGACATAGGACCTGGCCATCTCACACACATGCAGAATGGCAGCACACAAAGCAATGTGAAGAAGGCCCTCATCTGTGACGCAGCATTTGAGGGAGCAAGACATACATCATGTCGCAAATGATGTTTTGGGGAAGACTCACTGTGTCCAACACTACACACCCCTCAATGTCCTTGGCCTGTGAGTGGCTCACTGTGTCGTGGATGTCACATCTAGGGACATGAACTCACATTCTCACACCCTTCTCACAAGGTCTGTCTTGTGCAATCATCAGGCCTAAGATAGCTCACTGAGAAACAGGGTGGCAGACAACACATATATCTCACACTGTCCATTTACTGATGGGTCCCTGTCAAACTGGGCAGTATCTGTGCAGGCCAGGGGGACTCACACTGAGGTTAAACCTGGCACATCTGAACAATCACATGCATGTACAATATGAGAGGTCAGACAGTGCCTACACATGCAAGTCAGTACACATTATCAAATCAATGGAAGGAAGATGTCTCAGAAGTACATCACTCTGATGTGTCATATGCGATTTTCCACCAAGAGTGTCACCCTCAGGCATTTCAATCTTGTGCATAATGCTCACATATCCATGGTGACGACATGCAAAGTGTACACACATCCTTCAGTACCCTCTGGACTAAACACATTTGTGATGTCCCAAATGAGCATGTGAAGGGCGAATGGACTCTGACATCCATTAGCACAGGCAATGTTTGTCCTGACTTTCACTTTCCAAACCAGCAGTGTCACTGTATGGCTGCAAAGACACTGCACGTCCCTCCCATCTTCCAATGCAGCCATGGATCTGTGGTAATAAGGCTACACACCCCATTGCCATGACGTCAGCATGCCAGGCAGTGTATCACACAAACTTGCACTCACAGGCACATACTACTGCAGGGCAACATCATGTGAGCACTCTTTGCACTCGCAAAATTTCACTCTGAGACACTTACCATTACATTAGGACACCATATAGCCTCCCGTAGTGTGTAAGCACCTCGTCCACCAGGACCTCCAGCTCCTCTGTGGTGAAGGGATGGGCCCTGATCTTGTCAGTTCTCGCCATCATTGGGTCCAGGAGACAGGAACAGCAGCAGTTGGGGATGCAGAATGGCAGGCAGCAGTGTCTGGATGCAGTGGAAATGTGTGGCTCCCTCACACACATATATAGCCCCCTGGGGTTGTTTCAATGGTACTCAGCTGCTGCAATTGGCGTTCCAGGTCAGCTATTTTTCAAATGCAACCAATGACCGGCCCCGCGGTAGCGGAGCACGCCTACCGCAATTTTCAAAAGTGCATTCCACTAGCGCGATTGCGCTTCCCATTGGCTGAATGGGCATGGGCAATGGCGGTGTCACACCGCGGGGCCCAGGCGGTCGCTACCGCAATGGTGCATCTTACAATTGTATCCAATGACCGGCCCCGCAGTAGCGGAGCATGCCTACTGCGATTTTCAAAAGTGCATTCCACTAGCGCGATTGCGTTTCCCATTGGCTGAATGGGCATGGGCAATGGCGGTGTCACACCGCGGGGCCCAGGCGGTCGCTACCGCAATGGTGCATCTTACAATTGTATCCAATGACCAGCCCCGCAGTAGCGGAGCATGCCTACCGCAATTTTCAAAAGTGCATTCCACTAGCGCGATTGCGTTTCCCATTGGCTGAATGGGCATGGGCAATGGCGGTGTCACACCGCGGGGCCCAGGCGGTCGCTACCGCAATGTTGCATCTTACAATTGTATCCAATGACCGGCCCGCGGTAGCGGAGCACGCCTACCGCGATTTTCAAAAGTGCATTCCACTAGCGCGATTGCGGTTCCCGTTGGCTGAATGGGCATGGGCAATGGCGGTGTCACACCGTGGGGCCCAGGCGGTCGCTACCGCGATTTGGCATCTTCACATTGGTGCCAATGACCGTGATTGCGGTGGCGGTGCACGCTTAGGGCACCTATGGACACATCATGCTATAGCAATGGCAATGGGCAGTTCTCATTTTTGTACACTCCACACTTACAATGAGTCATGGCACCAGATTGTTGAATTGAATGCTAGTGTGACATTCTACTCACTGATGTCTACACATGCCATGTCAGAGCACTGGAGTACATGCATTGGCATGTAGTCCCTCACATGTCACTGGTGATGTTGTTGTGCATGTACACAGATCTGTTGTGTGATGGACTCCCAAATGTGGGTACATGTCAATGTGTGAGATGGCTAAGCAACACACAGTGATGATGGACTGACTACTCAATGTGCCTACTTCACTGTGTAGATTGCTGAACTCATGTTGATACTTGATCTTCATGCACACACTGTACTCATTGTGTCGTTAATGTGTGCCCTGTTCGACTCACGCAAGAAGGTGTGGCAGGTACAGCAGCTACGTAGGAGACAGCGGTGTTGGTGTTTCAGACATGTGCTGTGTCAAGTACTCTCAGGGCTGGTGACACAAGATGTCGGAATGTCCCATTTCACATTCACATAGTCTGAATCTGTCTGGGGTGCACTCAGTTCGTACATACTGATCACATGTACAACTACTTGGGGGCAAGTTGACTCTGCATGTGACTTGTTTTGTGAGCTGGTGTGTCAGGCCACTCATCGTTGGCGCTGTGTCAGTCAAAATGTCAGATGTTGGACACATCTCATGGGTGAATTGAATTGACAAGTGTCCCCTTTTATCTCATGTAGGAGGCGACCAAATGTGCACCGGCCATTCACCTTGCTGGCGGACATGGAGGATGTGGACATCATCCGTAAGTTCCGGTTGGATCGGCAAAACCTCCAAGACCTATGTGCTCAATTGGAGCCCCATCTGAGGCCTCGCAGGACATATCCAACTGCTGTGTCAATAACATGTAAGGTGATGGCGGCCCTGCATTTCTTTGCAACTGGTACGTTCCAGTACACGGTGGCCAGCGCAGGTGGGATGTCGCAGGCAATGTTCAGCATGGTGCTGCGGGATGTCCTGTCCGCTATGATGGTATACAAGGACACTTACATCCATTTTCCACGGAGACAGGAATTGCCAGCTGTGAAGGCTGATTTCTATGACGTTGCCCACATCCCTAATGTAGTTGGTGCCATTGACTGCACCCATGTTGGACTGGTTCCGCCACAGGCACGGGAGCACATATACAGGAATAGGAAGCATACCCATTCCATTAATGTGCAGGTTGTATGCCAGGCAGATATGATCATCTCACATGTCTGTGCCAGATTCCCTGGCTCAGCCCACGACTCCTACATCCTGCGTAACAGCATCGTACCACAGATGATGGCAAATCTGCATCCTGACCGTGCGTGGCTTGTAGGTGAGTTAGATGAGTCAAGTATTGTGCTGTATGTGTGACATGCTGTCCGCAGCTACAGTCATTTTACTAAATTGTTCTGTGTGTCTGGCACCTAGGTGACTCTGCATATCCCAACTGGCCCTGGTTGCTGAGCCCACTGCGGAATCCCAGGACCCCGGGTGAAGTCCGCTACAATGAGGCCCATGGGAGGACACGTCGTGTGGTGGAGCGGACCTTTGGGCTTCTCAAGTCTCAATTTTGGTGCCTGGACAGGACCGGAGGTGCACTGATGTACTCTCCCCAAAAGGTGTGTCAGATCGTGGTAGCATGCTGCATGCTCCACAACCTTGCCCCGCGCAAAGAGATCCCCCTGATCCTGGATGATGATCAGCAGCGGATGCCCCCGCCTGCAAACCCACACATGTCCAGTGACGAGGATAGTGGAGAGGAGGAAGGTGTCGACCTGCGTCACCAGCTCATCGCCCGCTACTTCCCTTGAAGGTGAGTGACATTGTACAACGGTGCCATGGTATGGTGTGTTTGTAGTTGTAGGAAATGCCTAGGGGAGCTATGTGACAGCTGCCTGTTGTTGGCTCTGTGCTGAGGGCTGATGTTACTGGGACAGGGTAGTTATGCACAGCCACATGATGTCTATGTCGATATCGTTGCTCATTGTAATGTGTGCAGGTTTGAGTACCTTGATGACAAGTGTTGTGTAATGGGTGTGATGCCATCAACTGACAGGTGAATGTTGTTCTCTTGTGTTTTCCTAGGTCCCTTCAGCCTCTCAATGCCTCGCAACAATCAGTGCACCTGGTACATTGTAATCTGAGTCAAGATTGTACATCCTGTGATAAACATGGAGCTGACACGAAAACATAGGTGTCTAAAGAGTGTTTATTTACAATTAGTACATGTGACAGGGAAGTGATTATTTGCAAATAGGTGGTAAGTGAATCAATGAGTTGTCAGTGATGGTAGACGAGACAATAGAGTAGTCACCACATTGATGTGGTGACACAGTCCAACAGACGCCTGCCATCAACATGGCAGTGTGGGTAAGGATAGTCAACAAAGTCAATGTGAAGGTGAAGAGAGGTGCTATCATGGCTGGCTCTTTGACTGGCATTTGGCTGGTGCTTTGCCACGTAATCCTCCCTTGTTTTTCCTCGGACGGCCCCTTGAGCGTTTGGCAGGGGGGGCCTCTGCTGCGGGATCAGAGGTGCCTGAGGACACATACTGTTCCAGCTCACGCGTCTCTGTGTCCGCAGGTGAGGAGGTGGGACTGTCATCCTGCGGGCCACTGGAGGGAGGTTGAGCTGTCCTTTGGGCCGCAGGCCGGTCCCTCAGAACACCCACAAGCTGACCCAAGAGGTCCACGATTTGGCCCATGCACGTGTCTATGGACCTCAGCAGCAGGCAGAGCTCACGCGATTCTTCCAGAGCCTGGCCCGTGTGTCCCTGGGCTTGTTCGTATGCCCCAAGGACTCTGGCGATGTTGGCCAGGGCTTCGGTCCCAGTATCCTGTTGATTTTCTCGCCCAGTTGCCCTCCCACCTGGCCTGCTGTCCCAGACCTGTGGCATCACCACTCGATGCACCCGCTGACTCTCCCTGCCCTCCTCAGATTGTTGGGTGGGGTGGGTATCCTCTGAGACAGGGACAGTGTTGCTGGCAGAACTGGTGGTGGTGGTGGTGGCCGCACAAGTCGTTACAGCAGTGGTCAGCGCAGTTGATGTTGCTGAGGTGGTGGTGGTGAGGACAATGGGGCCCTGGGACATGCTGCGCCCTGGCACGCCAGATGGGCCAGCTTCTGTGTCCGCATCCGAGGAATTTAGGGAGTCTGCATCCGGGCCTCCATGTTCCGGGGGGGGGGAGACTGGCTCTGCAGGTTGGTGTTGTCATCTGCAGCAGTCAATTCCTGGTCACCTGTAGTACAGGGGAGAAATGGTCATTGAAGTGTACCCCACAAGCTTGGTGTTAGATGTTTGGATGTTACATGTCATACACCACACAGTTTACATTGAGGTCACTTTGTATGGCTGCACGGTACTGAGCATCATGACATGATGTGTAGGTACCTACATTACTTGTCCATGGTGTGACATGTCAATAGATACCATGCTCCACGTACAGATTGTGTGATTTCAAGGACATGTCGTCATCTAACGACTAGCAGCACAACAACTTTTTGTGAGGCATCTTTGTTGTTTGCTCTGCATGTGAGATCTTCATTCTGGGCATGTACTAGCCATTGTTATCTCATGCATCCCTCTGTCATATCATGTTCTTTGCTTTATTTTTGAAAATGGGCATGCTTGTTTTGTTTTCATATGGGCCTTGATGCTCTGCCACCATGTCACTTACACATAGCATTCACTGCTGTGCATGATTGTGCCCTGAGTTACTTCAACATGTGATTTGGTGAGTCACACTTTAATTTCTGTGACAGTTACATACGCTAAGCTGTCTGCACACTGGAAGTGGCTATTGGATCTCTGCCAAGTTGGGTGGGATGTGTGGGCTGGTGTGGTCATATGGCTCCATGCTTCTTGAGAGGAATGGCAGGGTGCATGCATTGTCTACCTACCTGTTCTGTGACACAGTTGAGGGGTATTTCTGACACATGTTTCTGGGTGTGGGGGAGTGCTCCATCTTGCTGAGCTGTGGGACAAGGGGGCCTGGTGGGAGTTGTGGTGCTGGCTTTCCACCCACAAACACCCCTCCCTGTTAAGATGGCTACCTACATGTTAGTTTGATGAGGGGAATGCAATGTCTGCCACTTGCTTCTGGGTGGGGTGGGGGGAGCGCTCCATCCTGGTGTGCTTTGGGACAGGGGGCCTGGTGGGAGTTGTAGTGCAGGCTTCACAGACACAACCACCCCCTCCCTGTTAAGATGGCTACCTACCTGTTAGTTTGATAAGGGGAATGCAATGTCTGCCACTTGCTTCTGGTTGGGGTGGGGGGAGTGCTCCATCCTGGTGTGCTTTGGGATAGGGGGCCTGGTGGGAGTTGTAGTGCAGGCTTCACAGACACAACCACCCCCTCCCTGTTAAGATGGCTACCTACCTGTTAGTTTGATGAGGGGAATGCAATGTCTGCCACTTGCTTCTGGGTGGGGTGGGGGGAGTGCTCCATCCTGGTGTGCTTTGGGACAGGGGGCCTGGTGGGAGTTGTAGTGCAGGCTTCACACACACAACCACCCCGTCCCTGTTAAGATGGCTACCTACGTGTTAGGTGGTGGTGATCAATGCAATGGCTGCCACATGCTTCGGGGTGTGGGGGAGTGCTCCATCTTGCTGAGCTGTGGGACAAGGGGGCCTGGTGGGAGTTGTAGTGCTGGCTTTCCACCCACAAACACCCCTCCCTGTTAAGATGGCTACCTACCTGTTAGGTGGAGGTGATCAATGCAATGGCTGCCACCTGCTTCTGGGTGGGGTGGGGGGAGTGCTCCATCCTGGTGTGCTTTGGGACAGGGGGCCTGGTGGGAGTTGTAGTGCAGGCTTCCCAAACACAACCACCCCTCCCTGTTAAGATGGCTAACTACCTGTTAGTTTGATGAGGGGAATGCAATGTCTGCCACTTGCTTCTGGGTGGGGTGGGGGGAGTGCTCCATCCTGGTGTGCTTTGGGACAGGGGGCCTGGTGGGAGTTGTAGTGCAGGCTTCACAAACACAACCAACCCCTCCATGTTAAGATGGCTACATACCTGTTAGTTTGATGAGGGGAATGCAATGTCTGCCACTTGCTTCTGGGTGGGGTGGGGGGAGTGCTCCCTCCTGGTGTGCTTTGGGACAGGGGGCCTGGTGGGAGTTGTAGTGCAGGCTTCACAAACACAACCACTCCCTCCCTGTTAAGATGGCTACCTACCTGTTAGTTTGATGAGGGGAATGCAATGTCTGCCACTTGCTTCTGGGTGGGGTGGGGGAGTGCTCCATCCTGGTGTGCTTTGGGACAGGGGGCCTGGTGGGAGTTGTAGTGCAGGCTTCACAAACACAACCACCCCCTCCCTGTTAAGATGGCTACCTACCTGTTAGTTTGATGAGGGGAATGCAATGTCTGCCACTTGCTTCTGGGTGGGGTTGGGGGAGTGCTCCATCCTGGTGTGCTTTGGGACAGGGGGCCTGGTGGGAGTTGTAGTGCTGGCTGCCTGTACACATGCAACCCTGGGAATGTTGCTTGCTACCTTTGGGGTGATTCAGAGGGAGTGAATGTTAGATCTGTGAGACATGTGTTGGGGAGTGTGTGGTGCACATGGGTGCATTTGGGCCTAGGAGGTGTAGCTTTGTGGTTGTGCAAGACAGTACATAGCAGTGTGATGGTGGACATTTGTTGTTACTTACCAGCCTCCACTCCCCCGGGTATTCCTGTGAGACTCTCTGGATGCAGTATGGCAAGCACCTTCTCCTCCCATGCGGTGAATGTTCTTGGTGGAATGGGAGGGCCACCGCCAGTCCTCTGAGCCAGCTCACGGTTCTTGTTGTTCTTCTCTTTCACCTTTTTCTTGAGGTCAGGCCACCGCTTCACGATCTCATTCTTGTTGCGTGGGACAGTCCCTACTGCATTGACCTTGCGGACTATCCTTTTCCACATTAGTGTTTTGGTGGCTAATGGTGTCTGTTGGACCATGCTTCCAAACAATTGTGGTTCTACTCTGATTACCTCGTCTACCATGACTGACAACTCATTGTCAGTGGATTTGGGCATTTTCTTCTGTGCCATGGTGTGTGGTGTGCAAAGGGGTTGGAAGTGAAGGTGTGAGAGTGGTGGTGGTGATGTAAGTGGTGTGTGTGTGTGTGTTGTTGTGCTGGTGAGTTGTGTGGTGGTTTGCCTCTCCTTTGTGCTGTAGGCTTGGTTCCTTCAGTGGTGGAGTATTGCAAAGGATTGTAGTCAGGGAAGGGGCTGAATTTATACTCAGCTATGTGGGTGTGTCAAAATGGTGTATTGATGTCATGTGTTGTGTGGGTTGACCTGGGATTTGTGGTTTTTAGGTCGAGCCTAGAGCAGCGCATGCGCTGCTTGCTCGACTTTTAGTAAGGGGGTTTTCAAAGTGCTACCAAGCCGGCCACCAGCTTGCTGTTACGCGCACAAGCGCGCGCGACGTGTACAGCTGCCATCTGGCTTTCTACAGCGCGTGAATCCCCTCCCCTACCCCCTCCCTTCTCCCACTCCCTCCTCGTCAGCTTCATGCGCTCGGAGCGCTGCTGCAGCCTCTCACCGTCCGAGGCGCCATCTGGCATGATAATTAAGCATTTCATGTTTTTGTCAGTTTACAGAATTATTTCTCTCCACTGTTTTCCCTCTACTGCTCCACAACATTCTCAACTGTTGTCCTCCGCTATTTCCACTCATCTCCTATTTCTCCCCAAATGCTCCCTTTATTTTTCCTGCTATCTCCCTCTATTTCTTCCTGTTTCTCTAATTTCTCTCGAATATTTACTGTTATTTCACGCCTCTATATGCGACTCCTATTCCTCTCAGTTTCCCACGATTTTCGACTCTTGCTCCCCTCCATTCAACTGGATATTTTTTTTATTTCTTCCCACCAATTCACTTGTTCTCCTCGGCATTTTAACTCTTCTCACCCATTTGCCTCTTACTCCCCAATATATTTCCTCTATAACCTAGCACTATTCCCCCAACCCATAATACTTTTTTTTTTTTTTTTTTTTAAACATAATTTTATTAATTTTTTACATAGCATCGCATCATTGCCATAGGACACTTACATCATCGTTATGCAGTTTACATGCATTGAAACACATTGTACAATGAATTTTAAAAACCGATATATATGCCATTGTAAAATAATGTAAGGAAATAAGTATCCATGCAGTCATATGCCGGCTGAATTAGCAGTTTAGATGATGCAGCTCCCAATATCTATATTATGTACCAGAGCCTTTCCCATGTGCAGGCTACTGAGCTGATACATCTAAAAACGAACAATAAACAAACGCCATTCATAGATACCCCCTCCCCCTCCCTCCAGTCCTATGCACACTCGTACAACCTATATGTATTCCGTATGGATATGTGCGGCTCTTGATAAAACTACATACTAAAAAAAAAACATTCATCTCGTTTCACGGCATTCAGGGACAAAATCTCCTCAACGTACTGTCTATTGTGTTAAGCTAGGGGTATTGTAATGATCTATGTCCACTGCTTTGAATTACTCCAACACAACATCCCATTCTAATGCTATTGGGACTTTGCGTAGGCCTCTGAGCTCCTCTCGACGTATGGCAGCACTCTCAGCACTGCCCCATCGGAGCAGTTCACTGTACCAGGCATGTTCCGTAGGGGGCTTCTTTGACTTCCAGCGCATAGTAATGGCACGTATTGCTAAAATGAGCGCCAAATCAATAAAACGATATTGTACTTTATGCTTGGACACGTGTTTGTGCAGACCTAGAATACATTCCTCCACAGTGTTTTGTACCTCGCGATGTGTGGCCGTTCTAACAAGTTGTCTGACCGCGTCCCAAAACCCACGTAACATTGGGCATGACCATATCATGTGTATGAGGCCAACCCCTCCACCAGACATCTTGGACAACCATGCTGTGTCAGCGGGAACATTTTGTCTAATCTATGGGGGGTAAGATAAGCCCTGTGAAGAATCATAGTTTGGATAAATTTAAATTTTGCATTCCTTGATACCTTTTTAGGGTGTTCTACAATAGCCGCCCATTCCTTATCTTCCAAAGCTCTTCCTATGTCCTCTGTCAATGTCGTGCGTAATGGAGTGAGATCAGCCTCTGTGTGAGAGCGTATCCCTATGTACAGCCATTTAATAAGGTGTCTGCCCCTTCCCATATAATAGAGCAGCTTGACCAGTTCATGCGTGGGAGGTTCCTGTCTCTGCGGGGCCCAGTGTGTTTTTACATACTGTATCAATGCGGCATGTAATAGATATAGTTGCGCTGGTGCTCCCTTTTCGTGAACAAAAGTATCATGGTCCAACAGCATCCCATCTCCAAACAGATCAGCCACCGTACCGATCCCAACTTCCAGCCACGGTGCTATCCTACGTTTAGTTATTTGGCCATCCATCATTGGGATTCCCAGTAATGGGATGTTGCCTGCATAAGCGGGGGGCACGCCTGTATATTGTAGTGCTGCTTTCCAGCACTGCAGTGCGGTGCGCAGCAGAGGAGGAAGACATTTTGGGATCCTGCTATTGGGTAACAACAGGGTGTGTAACATTCCTCGGTCTATATCTCGCTCCGTAAAACCTATCTCTTGTAAATTACGCCCAGCAGTCCAAAAGGACAACCATTGTAATTGACATGCGTAATAGTATGCTCTTAGATCAGGTATGCCCACACCCCCCCTACATGTGCCAAGCTGCAGTTTTTTAAGACTGATACGCCGTCTCCCAGTTCCCCATATTAGGTCGGTTAGTAATGTATTCATCAATTTGAATGTGGTATGTGGTATTATAATGGGCAAGTTGGTGAAATAATAAATCAATCGCGGGAGGACCACCATTGTCGCCAAAGCCGCTCTACCCATAACTGACAGTGGAAGCGTAGTCCAAAAGGCAATACTGGATCTCAAGGCTCTGAGCGCTCTATGTAAATTTCCGTCTAACATATCCGTATGTGACCGGTAGACCTGTATACCCAGGTATTTAAATGTATGCTGTGCCACCTGGAGCCTTGTATCACCGAACTCAATGTCAGCTGGGCATGCATGTTCTGTGAAGAAAAATACATGTGACTTTGCTACATTGATAGCAAGGCCTGAGATTAATTCAAAGTGGTGGAACACCTCATAGAGCGGGCCTAGGGGCAATCGGAGATCACGGAGATACAAAATGATATCATCCGCGTAGGCAGAGAAGAGGTGCGTTGTGTTCCCTATCTTCATGCCCATATCAATTAGGTCCATACGCACTTTAAGTGCCAGCGGTTCTAGGGCCAATATAAATATGAGCGGCGATAAGGGGCATCCCTGCCTCGTCCCTCTATAGATCGGGTATTCCGCTGATATATTACCACCAGTGCGTGCACGCGCCGTAGGAGCGTCATATAATAGACGTAGCCAGGCAATATAGCCCGCTGGTATCCCAAATTTCTCCAATGCTCGGAACATATAGTCCCAGTGAATAGAGTCGAACGCTTGACGCAAATCCAAAGACATGCAGCCTGCGTGTTCATATTGACTCGGGGCTTCCGTTAGGAGATGGTGGAGCTTCCTGGTATTCAATGACGTGCTGCGGGCAGGCAGAAAACCAGTCTGATCTATATGGATCAATTTAGTCAGGGAGGGTAATAATCTGTTAGCTAACACCTTACTAAGTATTTTGTACTCTGTGGTCAATAATGATAACGGGCGATAGCTGGCCATATCTGCGGGGTCTCGTCCCGCCTTCGGGAGTGACACCACTAACGCCTGTGCCGTAGTGAGGGGTAGGGAACCCTCATCTAGCGCCGTGTTATATAAGATCTCCAGCTGGGGAACCAGGTGATCAGCATATGTAGCATAAAATTCGACTGGTAAGCCATCTAATCCAGGGGTTTTGTTACGCGGGAGTCCCCTCATAGCGATCTTAATTTCAGACTGAGTAATGGGCCCTATTAATTCTTTCTGAGCCTCTGTCGTGAGCTGTGGGTATGGGAGGGCTAAGAAGAAAGCATCCATATGTGCCTCTATGCTACTATTGGGCTTACTGTACAGTGTGGCATAGTATTGACGGAAGGCGACATTAATATCCTCTTGGGTAGTGGCTGTGTCTCCTCCCAGGGTAGTGACCTTATGTATTATAACCGCAGGGGGGGCATCCCGAATCAGCCTAGCAAGCAATGTCCCGGATTTATCTGCTTCAGTATGACATAACTGGGAGTATTTCCGATAATCTATGACCCGGAGAGTTTCGAGCAGTTCCGCATGGCTGATTCTAGCCTCTTGTAGCAAGGCACGCTTGTCAGCGTCCGTTACGGCTTCCTGTTCCAGTCTTTCCATTTTGTGCTCAACAGCTAAAAGGGACTTATGAATTTCTTGACGGGCGCCTACTGTCGCACTGATTGCCCTTCCCCTGATAACCGACTTAAAGGCGTCCCATTCAATCAACCTATTGGATGCAGTATTGCTATTTTCAGCGAAATATTGCTCAATAGTATTCGACATAGTAGTTCGGAACACCGAGTCCTCCAATATTTGCGGCCACAAACGCCAGGTGGGAACCGGGGTGGGTACTCTGCCCCAGTTAAGTACTATCTCCAGTGGATTGTGGTCAGAAAAGGTCTTTGCCAAGTATGTAGCCGGAGTCACTTGCATTGCAATTTTTTGGGAACAATAAATTCGATCTATTCTGGTGTGAAGCACGTGAACAGGGGAATAGAAGGAATATTCTCTGTGTGTAGGATGTCGCATCCTCCATGCATCACATAATTCCCAGCACTCGGCCCACCTACCTAATGCCTCTGCTTGTTTAATCACTCCTGCTCCACGCAAAGGTGGGTGAGACCTGTCCAATGTAACATCCATGACTGTGTTGCAATCACCCCCTATAATCCATGGGTGCAGCTCCCATCCCGTCAGTGCAAGATTTAATACTCCCCAGTACTTATCTTGTTCAAAATTAGGTGCGTATATATTACCCAGAACTACATGCTGGCCATCCAGTGTCCCCCGCACAAATATGTATCGCCCCTGCTTATCTATCCGTTGCTCTAGTGCTAAGAATGGCACTCCATGTCTAACCCATATTGTGGCCCCTCGCGCAAAGCCAGAGTACGTAGTGGAGAAGATCTGTCCTCTCCATTTCTTACGGAGCTTCACAACTTCACTGTCCACCATGTGGGACTCCTGTAGGTACACTATCTGCGCCCCCCGCCTCTGTAGCTGTGCGTGTATCCTGTGTCGCCTCTGCACAGAGCCCATTCCCCAAACATTCCACGTTATTATAGTGTATTTGCTAGGTGT
This sequence comes from Calotriton arnoldi, assembly GCA_963921515.1. Lineage (NCBI taxonomy): Eukaryota > Metazoa > Chordata > Amphibia > Caudata > Salamandridae > Calotriton > Calotriton arnoldi. Next base: position 985,722 of record CAWUFW010001916.1, read on the forward strand.
ATGCATTGCATTACGACATTTACCCACCCAACAGCAGGTATGCCCATTGTGTAGCCGAACCTATCCAAACCAAGATCTGCAATAGGACTGTTCCCCCCCCTAAACACCCCAATACTCGGTCCAGTCACAGAACTATACCGGACCATACAACTAAACTGAACATATAAAACCATGTTAAGTACATAATAGCGCCTTCGCCGTATGGGGGACATCGCTAGCGCTCCACAGGTGGTGTACTTTCTATACATCAATACAACTAAGCTTCTATTGGACCTGGGCCTAATTTAAGAATGCTCCGTGTAAATAAGTTCGCCGTGGCTGCGGGCATATTGCAAGAGCTTATTTTACAGTTACAGTTCTTATACTTGCGGATACAGTCAGCCGTATAATTCTTTAATGACTTGCGGGGTCGCGGATGGAAACAGGGCCACACTGCCTTCAGAGTCTGATTCGTGCGTTACTTCTTCTTCGTCCGATGAGGATTTAGCTTCCGCTCCTGAGGTGTGCATGAAAGTGGCCGCCGCTATAAGCGCCTTTGATTTACTCTGTTGCATCTGCTGCTTGGTGATATACTGCCGTGCAGGAGTCCGGCGCGTTCTTCGACTTCCTCGCCCAGGGGATATCCCAGGACTGGTCCTGCTCTTCTCCGTGTGTTGTGAGTTAGTCATTGCAGCATTCGTTAGTTCCATCACTTCCAGCCAATCTGCCACATCTCTGGGGCTGTCGAAGAAATAGGATTTTTGGTCGTGGAGGATTTTTAAGCGCGCCGGGAAAAACAGCGCATATTTCAGGTTTAAGTCTCTGAGCTGCTTCTTAACTGTCATGAAGGAAGAGCGCTGTTTCTGGACCAACCTTGTGTAATCTGGATATAGTGAGATTTTCGTGTTTTCGAAGTTTATTGGAGATGCGTCACGGGCTTTCTGCAGGAGAGTGTCCCTGTCGCGGAAGTTCAGTAGTTTCACTATGAGAGGGCGAGGTGGAGTACCTGGTTTTGGGCGACCAGTAGGAATCCTATGTGCTCGCTCTATGCAATATTGCTCGGAAAGTCCTTCATTAGTGACATGATCCCGGAACCTCTGCTCCATATATCTCGTTGCGTCTGTTCCCTCACTCTTTTCGGGCAGTCCAATGACGCGGATATTATTACGCCGCGTCCTCCCCTCTGCATCTTCCACCCGATCCAGCAGGATAGCTACCTGTTCTTGCAGTTGTGCCACCTTGGTGTCAGTCTGTGATTTCCATGGGGTGACTTCCTCCAGCGTCGCAGCATTTTCTTTCACTTTGTCCGCAAGTTTAGCGTGGTCCGCCCGAAGCAAGTTGAGGCCAGTAGTCAGAGTCCCTACTTGCAGTTCTATTGCTTTTCTGGATTCACGCACTTCCTGTAGTATGAGATCCAGCTTATCCGCAGGTGTAGGTGCTTCCGTCAGTGGAGTGCATTCTGTTCCAGTCTTATTGTGCGCAGGATCCACCGTATCCGGAACGTAGTCTTGTCCGCCTTGGTCTTGTTGTTTCACACCCTTGCGCCCCATCTTGCGAACCGATCCAGCGACCGGTGTCTTGTGTAGGGCGGGTGTGGGTTTATAGTGTGCTTCCCTTGGATCACTTATACACCTCCACCACGTTTCGCCCAGTGCTCCTATCACAGCGTCACTACTCTCCCACGGCGCCAACACCGATCAGTACCGCACAGCCTCTCTGCTTGTCCGCCACCCTTATGTCAGTGTGTGACTTGCAGTGCAGCAGCGGCTCCACACAGTGGACGGGTGGCTCTAGCGTACCTGTACCAGCTCTGCAGCAGTATCAATCAATCCCGGCAGTATCAGCGTGTTGCTACTCACTGTGGCACCTCTCCATCCACGCTCCGCATCCGTCCTGGCATCCGGTAACGATGTGATGGGCCACGTTAGTCAGGGAGCCGCGTGATTCGCGGCCCGTCCAAGAGCCACCTCAGACCTCGCATCACCAGCCTCCCTGTAGCGGTGTAGACAGGGCTTAGGTCATTGCCTCTGTTCTGCCCAAGATCACTGCCACCAATCACTGCCGCCTTGCGTTCCCTTCTTCTCCCGTGTCTAAGTAGTGTGCTCAAGCCGCCTCACCTCCCTGTGCCTCGCAGTTCAATTATGATTGTTCAGCGACGCCCACCGCCGCCATTTGCCTATCGCTGTCTCAGTGGCTCCAATTCAGCGTTGTAGTGTTTTCGGGGCCTCCAGCAGCAGACACCTGCACCTGTTCTGCCAATTGCAATGTGGTCAGTGCCGGTCGCCTCCCATCGACATCGGCACCATGTTTGAGGTGCCGTCTCTAGTATTGCGACCGAGTTTCACGTTGCGCCACAGGGGAGCAGGCCGCCCTGCATCCCCGAGCTCGCGTAAGCTCCGGTCCCGCTCTGCCGGTACACTTCCCGCACAGTCTCACTTGCACAGCTTCTGCCGCCTCGGCTCTTTGCAATTTCGTCCGTCCGCAAAGTAATCCAGTTCCCCCGAGCCTCACAGTTCTTCTGTGGTCTCAGTGCTATTATCGTTTAGTTTAGGGGCATAAGTCTGACTCCCGTCACGGCCCTCCTTATTCAGCAGATGGCAGCGTCGTCAGGCCTGTGGAGTCCCAATTTCGGCCGTGTTCGCCTCTCCGGCCTCCGGGTGGCACCGAGTCCTCCCGCTCATTGCCGCTGCTCACTCCCACTCTTTGGTGTCCGTCCTTCGACGGTTTAGCAGATTTATGCCAGGATTTTTGTCGGCCCAGGTCCGGAGCTCAGCTAACGCACGACCGCCATGTTTGGCTGCCAGCCACGCCCCCAACCCATAATACTTGTTTATCCCCACCACGACCTCCTATTGCTCCCCGTGACTCACCCGAGCCTTCACTTACGACCCCCCTGGTGTTCTCAGCGGTGCCCACAGGGCTGTACCCCAGGCTGCGGCTTCTCTTCACCGTAGTCAGTGAAGCCATGGTTCCAGGACTGACAGTTGTTGGTGCCTCTGTCCCTGGGGACCTCAGTCTTGGTGGTCACGTCCTCTGATCCCCTTTAGGATCTCAGCCCAAGTCCCTGATGGTCTGACTCTACGACTACCGGGATGTCAGCATCTGCCCGGCTTCCGTTGCCACCGCCGCCCAGGATGCCTTTCTGCCTGTGCATCTCTCCCGCTCTCGCTCAATCTCCCTGTGTTTTCCAAGGTAAGAATGTATATTTTATTTTCCAAATTAAGAGGGATAACGTGGAAATACAGGATTCTTGATTCTTTAGTAGGAAAAAAATAGCTGACTTGTTTTCTATGATTTCCTTTTCACTTATTGTCTTTAATACGTCTCAAACGTTTGCAAAAAGATTCCAAGATGGCTGCGCCATTTCCATCGAGTTTCTGACTCTACAACTGGATGATGTCCCGCCCCTTCCATAGTCCATCTTTTGTCTTAGTTTCATGCATTCTAATCGATCTCGTGTGCAGTGTGAGTCAATCAGTTGTTAGGCTGGCAGTTCGGAGGAATTACTAAGGCCAGGGCTCGAGTCGAGGGTAAACGCCGTCTACCAACTACAAGCAAGGAAGCATTAAACCACGTCTACTGCTGAGTCAGCTGTCTGGACTGTTGTTATATGCACACTACTCTGCTTTACAGTAGATGGAAACAAGCATTTGCAATGAAATAGGTCTTGCCTTTGGGACCTTATAAGTGTTTAGCCATGCAACAGTTGGTGTTGTTGCACCAAGGATATTGTGCTGCATAACTAAATACTTATAAGGTCCCAAAAGCGAGACCTATTGGCTATGCCAATGCTTGTTTAACTTGCCATGGGGATGTGTCATTGGGGTGTATTAGATTTTTTGGGGGGCTGCGGCAAGTTGCTAGGTACACTTGGTGGGCATGTTGTGTGTATTTTTTGTTTGGAAGCTATGAATTTTCCGGAGCGCCCGCGGCGGTGGCTATACGATCGCCCTTCCGCCGGCTCTCCCATTCATCACTGGTTGCGATCGCGGCGGTCGGAAACAGCGGATCATTCCGCTGTCACCTCGGTGGTATCCTAATTCCACATGCGGTTAATCCGCTGGCCGTGCGGCGGTTTGGGCTTTTTCCACCGCGAATCCGACCGCCGTGGACTGATTTTCGCATGCTCCGCACGCTACCGGCGGTCTTTCCTGGCATCGTTCCGCCACGGTCGGATTTTCCTGGCGGTTGATCCTAATCGGACCGCCGGTTTTCCCGCGGTACATGCGGACGGTTGATTCCCGCTACCATGGCGGTCTGGGTGCTTTTGCCCCCGCCATCGTAATCGGCCCCTAAGTGTCTTGAGTTGTTTTGATCCTGTTAAAATGTTTGTTTCCATCACAGTTTAGAATCTGATAAAAAGCAAAAAAAGACACTTCATTTGCGCTTTCCTAAATGCTCATTTTGAAATATTGTGCAGTTCATTTATAGGTATTTAAATGTTGTTATGCGTTAGAAGAAAACAACATCCTACAGCCTTCCTTTTCACACCAGCAAGATTTTCACGCAGTTCACTTTACAAAATCCTCACACTCTGCAGTAAGCAAAAGAAAAGTAAACACCAGTCTCCATGTTAAAAGTATAAGATGCAGTTTGTCAGAAGACATGACTAACATTTGGCCTCTGTCTTTGAATGCACAGCAAATGTGAAAAGATAAAAACTAATTGTAAAGTCATCTTTAATGCTCCTTCGCCTTCAGAACTCCAGCATGGTTATTAAGGTGCCCTCTCAGTGCTCAAGGGGCTGTTATAGATCAGCCCCCTCACACCTCTGGGCATTGCACTAGCTGCCCCACTGGTAGTTACCCCCCTCTGTCCAGGCAATGGAAAAAATGCAGCAAATTCAGGGTGAAGAAGATATTGCAGCCTTGTTCCTTTTAGATCTCTCAGTCGCATTTGGTAAAGTAGACCATGCCATCTTAATCAGTCATATGACAGAGATAAGCAAGTCAAGGGACAGACTTAGCCATGTTTATTTTGTTGCTATTAAACTGGGCACAACTGTTATCACTAACTCCTTCCACCTCTCACAAGGCAGCCAATGGTTGTGTAGTATTGCAGGGCTCCTCTTTATCTTATATACTCTTCAACATCCACATCCATCACCTTTCCCAGATCATCAGATCTGTTGAGCTTGAAGCATTATCTCACACTGATGATAATCAGATTATCATTGAGTAGGAACACCTGGCCCAAAATCAGCAACAAAGGTAAAGGAAGGCTTGATTTAATGAAACAGTGGATGAACCACAACTTTCTAAAGCTTAACGCCAACAAGATGTAACTCATGCTCAGAAGTGGAGGTAAAGGAGGGGGGGAGCATCGACCCTACTCGCTCACTTCATTGTTCCTAGTGTGCCCTACAACCTTTCCAACTGTCTACATTTTCCTAATGAAACACAAGCAGATCTTTTCCAAAAGCAATCCCTGAATCCTGATGTGACACACAAGGTCACTGCAATTTTGCAATTGAATTCCTCACATATCAAATATAAAATGTGTTGCAGTTCATTTTACTAGTCTTGCCTGGACAGGGCTGGGGTCAAACTCTGAACCACGGAAAGGGCAGCACAGGCTCTGGCTGAAGATTTCTCCGGGGATGAGGTGGAGGGAGGTTAACAACAGGCGAGCCTGTGACCAAAGAACACAGGGGCAAAGAAGAAAATGGAGTTGAAGGTAGTGATATAGGAGGAGAGGAAGAATGGGGATCCACTGAAAGAGAAGGAGGAGGGAGCGATTATGTATCAGGAAGATATTTCGGGAAGATATTTACAGGTTTGCAGGCATGGTTGGAAGAAATCACTAGATGGGAAATGGAACGCAGCATAAAGTGACTAAAGTGTTTTTCAAGGAAAAACAAAGGGATGACAGAGAGAGCACTAATGTAGGAAAAAAAGAGTGTTGAATGGAAAGTGGTCAGATTCATAGGGTAAGAGAGTTAGAAAAAAAGTGAGAAAAAGAGAAAGTAATGTGGAAGGAGAAATGGATATGGTGATAGAGCGAGTATGGAAAGAACAAATCGAAAGCATGAGGAAAAAGAACTGACATAGAGGTCTTTGCACTAACCCCAGGCAGAATTTTTATTCCGCGAGCGCAATTGGAGAATTTTGAAGTTGCATACTTCCCATTAAAATCCACCACTCAGCGTGTGGCTGATTTTTTTCCCCATTTGAGCAACACGAAGACCACGGGAACAACGCAAGGCTTCAGAATGAGAGCTGGCAAGCAAGATTTGGCATCCCCTAGCAAGATTTACAGTTGCTAGGAGAAATTCGGGGGAGATTTTACAAACACAGGCAGTTGCGAGTGGTCGCAGTCAGAGCTGCTTCACGAGTACATTTTATAATACAGTGGCAGCAAAATCAACTCAAAAATGGTTTCTTGAGTAGGTAGTCTAACCGAATGGAGGGTTCAAGTAAAAATAAAGTAAATAAATCTAGGTGGGATTGGGGTCAGAATGGGGTGGATTGGTTTTGATGGGGCCTAGAAGCAGGAAAAACATGAGGGAAAGCTAGGCAGGAGCAGGCTGGATTAAACAAAATGGCTGTGCACTTGCGCACCACGTGGTGCTGTTCATGCTAATTTTTCAGCCCTGAATGCGCTACCGGCACTAAAATCAGAGCCCGAGCAGCACAGCGTGCACTTTCTGCCAATTAGCAGAACTCCACAGAATCACATGGAGTTTTTATGTGACTCAATTCAATTCAAATGTTATTGTTTGATTACTTAAAACCATAACAAAATGTTAAAACCATATAGCTCATGTGTACACAAACAAAGTTTAAAAGAGAGGACCCAAGTTAATACAAAAACAGTGCGGTAATCTTGCTATTAAATGGGTTATGGTTAAAAAAAAAAAAAAATCCAATGTTGAGGTGATTTGCCTATATAATTTGTGATCTTGGGTGACAAAACAGTCACAGCGTAGTTTTAAGAAAGTCTAAAAAGGAGACGAATGGACGTGACAAATAGTTTTAGAAGCTGAAGACAATGTTCTGGTGGGCCACGCTGGGTGAGCCGGATGCCGCTAAAATTTTATTGCGAAGAGGTGGCGCGACCAACTGGCAGAAGATTTGCTGCGTTATCTTTCCCCAGCGATTTAGCTGCTCTGAGGACAAATTTGGTGAACCGAATGTTCAGCTTTGTATTTTCTGAGTTCATAGAAGCTATTATGGCCTGACGACATGTACGGGCACCTAGTTTGTTCCACTCCTCCCGCAATAAAATCCTTCTGTCGTTGAGCAGAGCGGGGCATGTGCAGGCTATATGCTCAATACTTTCGGAGTGGTAGCCGCACTCTCTGCATTCGATACTGACACTGGGACGCCGCCATTGTGGCAGATGCTTTAAAAAAGGCCACTCGCCCAACCTTAGGGCCATGAACTTGACCTTCCAAAAAAGTGAGTATGTACTTGATAGGTAGGATGACTCAACCCCCGGTTTAAGATCGGAGATAACAGCCCAGGCATGTTTCCTTCTAGATAGTTTTGCCCTGTCGGAATGAAAAGACCAAAGCCGGACACTTCGCTTGATTACAATCTTCAATGCCTGTTGTGATGGGTTTGTTCCCCAATATTCCGTGACTCCGAGTAGCTGTAGGGAGTGGGCCAGGTGGTGCCGATATTTTTGACTAGATGTGCTGGTCGATATTTCATTCCAAAGTTTGGCCTCCAGGCTGCCATCCCGAAAGTTGCGCAATCTGTTGCAGAGCTTAATATACGCGCCTGCCTCGATGCCGTTATGGTCTAGCAGGCCAAGTTCTAGTCTGACCTGTGCTGGGGATGAAGACCTAGGCAGGCGCCATGCTCGTTTAAAGATTCTGATGGTTGATTTATTTAATAGGATGCTTGTTGCACCCATCATAATCTTGTGTCCATATGATAGAGAGTTGGTGATCTTAGCCTTCATCACCTTGAGCAGTGGAGTTAGGCTTGGCCCAAGTAGATGTTTTGAAAGTTTTGCCGAGGCGACCTCCAGCGACAGTGCTTTAGCCTTAACGGCGTCTTTTTGGTTAGTAAAGGAACCTCTGGAGTCAAGGAAGATTCCCAGGCACTTATAGTGTGGCACTGTGTCGATGCTTTTATTGTTGAAAAACCACCTACATTTCTGCTGCTTTTGTTTGCCGAAATGAATTATTTTTGTTTTTGACAGATTCAGTTCGAGAGCATTGTCAATTGTATAGGGGAGTAGTTTGTCGAGTAGCCTCTGCAGGCCTACCTTTGTGTGGCTCAATAACACGAGATCGTCAGCGTATAAAAGGTTGCTGATGCGGGTTCCATCTAGTTGAGGCGGGTGAGAATTAACCTTGTCAAGTGTGGAGGATAGGTCCGAGATGAACAGATTAAAAAGAAGGGGCGCCAACACGCAGCCTTGTTTAACACCGCTTCCTGTTTGGATCTTTTTTGAGACATGACAGCCGTCTCCCAACTTTATTCTTATCCAGGTTCGTGTATGGAGTTGGATTATGGCTTTTAAGAGGGCGGGGGGTATGCCCCAGCTCTCTAATTTTTGCCATAGGCGGCCGCGTGGCACCCGATCAAAAGCCGCCTTGAAGTCGACGAAGCAGCAGTATAGTTGGATACGATGGACGTCTGCCTTCTCCATCAAGACGGTTAGTGTCAGTTGGTTGCTGGTTGTGCCTGAGTTAGCCACAAAGCCGGTCTGATTGAAGGGGAGGCGCTGTGTTGATTCGGCCCAGGTTGACAGCTCTTCCAGTAAGATGCTGGCATAGTATTTAGATTCGATGTCAAGGAGGGCTATCATTCCATAATTTTTCGGGTCGTTTCTTTTACCGCTCTTGTAGATGGGATGGATGATAGCGCCTTTCCAGGAATTCGGGATGTGGTGGTTGAGCCTGCAATGTAGAAACAGGGGTGCGAGGAGACCTGACCATGACGTTACATCTGACTTGAACATGGCCTGGGGTAGTCCATTGGGGCCAGGAGCTCCATCTGACCTGCCTTTCCTAATTATCCGAACGATGGTGTTTCTTAAAACTCCTGGTGTCGTCAGCGCCTCTGGTGTTGGATCATTTCGTGCCTCCATTCTCTCGATTATTGTTTCAACTGGGGCATCTTCGCCTGGGGTGATAGACCCGGTGTTACCTGTGAAGCCGGCTTCAGTAAGTGCTGGCCAAGATTTGGATGTTGAATAGGCGCTGGGATGCTCTAACCTGCTTGAATGTTCACCAAAGTGATTGGATAGAAACTCGGTCCAATCGTCAGCACTTATGTTTGCGCTGCTCTGTCCTCTGCCTCCTAGTGGGCCTCTATTCACGAGAGACCAGAATAGCTTTGAGTTGGACTTCTTACTGGCGTAGACTAACTTCAACCAGAACTGGTCTGACACTGATTGTTTGTCTCTATGCACGGATGCCTTGAAAGCTTTTTGAGCTTGCTGGTAGAGGTTGAATAGGATTGCATTTCCCGGGCTTTTTCTGGCCCGGCGTAGGGCCGAGTTTCTTTGAGATTTTAACTTTTTTGTTGCAGGTGAAATGCAAGGTTGTGGTGTGTCCTGCCAGATGCAAGATTTGGACGGGAATTCATTTATTAAACTGTTTACAAGTGCTTCCCAGCCGTCGATGATGGGCGCGTCTTTTTCGCTTAGTAAACGTAGAAAAGCACTGCATTTCTCCATAACAGGGGGGACGGCGCTGGACGTCCATTTCATTCTCCTTAGGTTCTCTGAGTGACTGTCTGATAGCGTGTGAGCGATTGCCTGATGGTGGGGCATGTTGAATGATAAAGTTATTATTTGGGGTCGATGGTCACTCTCCCCTTGTGCTGTGATGTAATGGCACTCGATTAAGGAGAGCATTTCACTGTGTCCTAATGTAAAGTCCAGAAATGAATGGGTTCGGCCGTTAGTTCTTGTCCAGGCCGGGGGAGTGTCTGTGGGTGAGCGACCGTTTATAACTATATAACCTATTCTGCTGAATTGGAGGACTGCATATTCGCCCAATTTGGAAGGTCTAAGTCCTGACGGTAATGTTTGTGTGGCGAGATGTGAGGGGACCGCTGGCAGGATGATCCCTAGGGCCTCGAACTGGTTGTGGAAGAGGTTTGTATTGAAATCTCCGGAGATTAAACAAGGTGTACTGCCGTATGTGCTTAGGATGTTGCATAATATTTCGGTCAGGCGGTCCAGTTTGGATTTTTTCTCAGTGGTGCAAGGAGAAATGTAAATATTTAGTAGTAGTAGCTTGCTCTCTGATGTAAAATTTTCGACCACAATGCCAGCGACCCAGTCTACTTCAAATTTTAGCTGTTTGATGCATGCAGACAATCTAGTAGACGCATAAATAGAAAGTCCGCCACACTGTCTGCCGAACTTGCTCTGTCTCGTGGCGGGTGACGTGAATTCTAAGTACCCTTCGATTGGGATGCTGGTTGATAACCAAGTTTCCTGGAGAAGAATAATGTCGTGTCTGGGGATTGGAACTTTGACGAAAGACCGTTGATATTCCAGGAGCAAATTATTAAACTGTGTTCGATGTTATTTCAATTGATCTTATTTTGGGATAGGGCTGCTGGCAGCCATGACCATTCTGCACTTCTGGTGGCTTGCTGTTCTTCACTGCGCTCATTGTTGCCGACTGGAGAGCGGCTTCTGGCTGACTTTAATACGGAAAAAGGAGCAGGGCTTATGCTTGAAGCTGGAGCCTGGCTGGGTGCGAGTATTGAGGGGTAGCGGGGAACTCGAGGCGTTGCTATGATTATTCCCCAATTTTTTAATTGGTCGGCTTTAGATTGAACCAGTTCCCTTGTGGCTTTGGATGCTAATGTAATTTGGGTTGATTCTCCCGCTTGCGGGCCGTTGCTAGGTTTGAATTCAATGGCGAATATATCTTTTGATTCTAGCATGCATAAGTCCGGGTTCGATTTGAAAAGCCTGATTATGTTCCCGCGGTTTAGTATGTCGTGCGGGCCTTGGGAGACATACTCAGGTATTAACAATAATTTAGTCTCGTTGCTATCTGTGGCTAGATTGTGAATTTCAACAGTTGAGGACTTAGTTGGCTTAAACTTTGCATTTGATGTTCGTTGGGGGATGCTGTGCAAGAAGGGGGCTTGCTCGCTGACTTGATTAGTTGATACTGAGGTGAGAACTGTTTTGCGCATAATCGCCAGGGGAGGTTGACTGGGTGAGATTGCTGAATACTGTAGGTCCAATTCGTTGCCGGGGTTAGCTGTGCAATGTAAGCCTAGTCTGTTGATCGTCAATTGAGGTGGAGAAGAAGCTTTGGTGGCTAGTATACGCTTTTTCGGGGGCGTAGTTGTGGCTGACATGTTGGCTATTGTTAGCTCATCGTTGATTTGTAGTTGCCTGTTTCCAATATTTCCAATTTTTCCCTGAATTATTAGATGAGGAGAGTGCCTTGAAGCTTGAGGTGACTCCGTTTCTGTTGAACATTTCACTTTTAAGAGTCCTTTTTGAGGCGTTAGGGACTGGGCTACTTGCAACTGACTTGTAGGGACGTTGAGCGCTGTGCTCGAGCCCTGTGCTGTCACAGGTTTGTTGTTTGTGAAATAGTTGCAGATTGTTTTTTTGGGCTCTTCTGTGAGCCTGTTACGGGATTTCCGAAATCTTTTTTTTTCCCGTTTTGATAGCCGATGGGCGATTTGCTTGGGTGGTTGGGCGTCAGTAGTTGAATCAGTGGATGCATTAGAGACTGCTGTCGCATTGATTGATGGTAGGGAAGCGGTTGATAATTTGTCGGTCGTGTGCTCGGGCTCCAGGTGTTCGCCCTGCGCAGGAGCCGGTGGCATGGGGTCGGGGAGCCTGGATGCTGGAATCTTCTGGATTTCTGTTAGTACTGATGACAGGAATTGGGGCAGTGAGGATAGAGAGTCAATAATGGGAGAGCAACAACATACTGATTGAACTAGTGGCACTTGAGATTGGGCTTTTATTATCAGTGAATTGAGCGCCTCCAGTTTTCGATCAATCCCAACGGTGTACACAGCAAGAGTGTTTAATAGGTCCACCTGTTGGTCCATTTTGTCCGAGTGGTAGTTCAATGCTGACACCGTAGATTGAAGGGTTTGGAGGAGTTGTGACCAGAGCTCGTTTAGGTCTGGTGATAAGGGGCTAGTGGTCGACCTATTGGGTTTTTTGGTAAAAAGAGATAAGTCGAGCTGGGTGTTAGGCATGATGTTATTATAGCCCCAGCGTGTATTGATCTTTTGTTGGCAACTGTTGGAAGTTAATGATGAAAAGGTTGGGGATGACGTTGTGAGGTTGCTTAGATGATCGTTTGCCTGGGTTGCAACTTGTGGGGTAAGGACTTTAATGGTTGCTATTGGATGGGCCTTAAGAGTTGGGGTCTTGGTTGCTAAAGGAGAAAACTGACTAGGAATCCGAACAAAATGATGGTTTGGCGAGGTCATCTTGCTTCCAATGAAAGATGGTGGGGAAGCCAGTGTGTGAGAGTTGTCGTCTTGTGGGTCAAAGGAGAACTGGTCGAGAGCCTGGTCAAGGACCGGGGGCGATGGAGAGGCTTTGGAAGCTTCTTTTATTTGGGGATCGGCCCTTGTTAGATAGCCTGAAAGTGATGAACTGGGGCCTGTCTCGCCGGCAGACACATGGATCATGGGCTGGACCAGTGTTTGGTGCGAGACTGGGGCTAAGGCAGGGGCTGGGGCTGGGGCTGGGGCAGTTAAAACGGGAGTCAAAGGTGTGTCAAGTGAGCTTGATCTGGACTTCAAGGCGAGTACAGAGCTTTTGAAATAGTCCCTCAATTACATTTTTTTCGACGAAGAAACTGCGGTAGCTGTAGGTCTCGATTTCGAGTCTTCGCAGTTTGGGCTTTCCTGGAGCACACCGGCTCCACTAGTTGTTTGTTGGGTGAGGGGAGGCTGAGCTTGGGATGGAAACAGGTGGAGTTGAAGCTCAGGAGCTGAGTCCAGGACAGCACCCGGTTGTGACTGTGGATTTGAAGATTTTGCTAGTTTTACAGTTGGGGGTAAGTCCGCTGCTGCATCGTCAGAGACCCTCATCTTGAGGCTTTTTTTTTAGGGATTGGGTGGGGCTTTCCTGGTTTTCCCTGATCTCATCGCTGGAAAACGTTAATGGTAGGGTTAATAGTAGGGGGTAGGAGGTAGAGAATAGCTCGAGAGGCGCTGACCCCACCTCGCAGAACCCCCCACCCCACCTTGCAGACCCCACTGACCCCACTGACCCCCCCACTGACCGAGCAGCTCAGAATGCTCAGAATGCTCAGGATGTTCAGAACACCCAGAAAGCTCACCCAGGGGACGTAGCTCAATGGTGCAGTGCAAGCTGAAAAAGATTGGTTGATTTCCCCCCTTGATGCAGATGATGCAGTAGCTGAGGTGGCTGCGGTAGCGGTGGCTGCAATGATTGCTGGGTGGCTGGAGTGGCTGGAAAGGCTGGAATGGACAGCACCTCAGGTTCCTTGGCCACCTTGTTGACGGCAACGGTGGCGGCAGCGGCTGCTGCGGCAGCTGGGGAGATGCGGTGGCTGAAGATGAACAGCAGCAGGTGATGTTGGTGGGAGCAGGCGAGCGAGCCCAGGGTGATGCGGGGTCGCGCAAGTGGCGGGCGGGCGGATGGCAGGCAGATGGCGGGAAAAGGCAAGCGGGGCACGCTAGGCAGAATCGCAGGCTGCACCCGATCTAATCGGGCCGCCTCCGCGATCTGCCGAGGGCACGCACTCACTGCAGCCGCCGACTAATGAGGTCCGGGGGGGTCTCCAAGGTGCCGCGAGGTACCGCAAGTGCTGGCTGCACAACGGCTGCTTTGCCGCTCGCTCTGCTGCCCGGCCGCTCTGCTGCTCGGCTCGGCTCCACTGCTCGACAGTTACAAGGATGATTCCTTGACACGCCTTCCTCTGGCGGGAATAGTGACTCCACATGTTTCTCCTGAGTGAAATTCCGTGAGTTCTGCCCAGGCCTATTCTACACCAGGATGAGACTTAAGTAAAGTAGTTAGATTCAATACAGTACCAGGACACCCAGTTGTGTAGTGTGCACTGTACGAATGTAGTCAGTCAATAAATCATCATGCAAACTTCCCATGCAAAAAATTGCAATGCGCCTAAACCATAGTGTTCTAAATGCATTCATCATTTCTTTTTCATGTGCCAAGGCCAGAAAACTCAGGTTTTTCCTGACAAAAATGTTGATATTTTACTTTTTCCCACCCCAATGCAAGCAAATGGGAAGATAAACTTCTACTGATATATGTCTGCAAATCTCTTTCCCAGTGTTCCAAAATGTTGGCATATATACTCCATGTTGTATTTGGCCCCATCTCTTGGTTGTCTCACTTCTCAGGGCAAGAGGCCTCTGGCACCCGAGGCCTGCCCCCATTTATTTTCCAATTAAGAAAGCTAAGACAGAATGGGATGCAGATTTACCCAGGCTGTAACTCATCCATTACTAGGCACCCGCATATGAATAGCTCTGTGTGAATAACTTTCTACCAGGCTTTACAAGACACTTGCTATGAGAAAACAGTCAGGCTTCCTTGCTACGTCAAAGACATTGTTAAAATACAAAATCCACCTAGACAGGGAGCAGAGCAGCATGGGCATAAACAAGAGCAATGTGAAGGGCAAAGTGGTGGGAGCTTTAGGAGCAGGTCACAGAGCCATTGTGTGTTTTGCTGTCCCAGCACAGCTGGACATTTTTCTCATCAGGCATTTCCTTGGACTCATTGGAGGCCAGTTTTTGATGGCCTGTGGCTGTGGCTAGCTCTTCTGTCACTCTCACCAGCTACTCGGTATTTATTGCAACAAGCACTGCAGGGTACATGAGCAGCGAGAGAGGAGTGGAGGGACAGAGGGTAAGTGGTGATGAAAAGAGAGCGGCAGGAAAGAGACATATAGAGAGGATGGAGAGAAATCAGAGAAAGAAGAAGAGAGAGGGAAAGAAAGAGAGAATGGATGGATGGATATGAGGAAGGGGGTGAGGCTGGTTTTGAACATTTTTTTGCCAGGGCTGCTCTTGGTTCCTAGTTCAGCCATGCTAGTTGTAAGGTGGACCCCCTGACAGTGGCTGAGGGGATGAGCAGCTCATGGATGGCAATATTTCAACTCCGTTTACCTAGACTTTGGTATTGAAACTTTTTTATGAGTTCCAGGACATTCAGGAGTCCCTGTTCTCAAACTGTATGAATGAGAGCCTTTTACCACTGGTGTCCCAAGGCCTTACCCTACAGTTGAACCCAAAATGAGCTCAAACCTTTAGCACTTGACCCTCGAGACAGCAATTTTGAGAAGTCCAAGGCTTACTCAGCGAGGTGTAGTGGCATAGAGACTCTGAACTCATAATGCACATAAGACGAGTTAATACATCATTATCCAAGTTGCACTTTTAGTCGAAAACGAACAAGAACTTAAGTCATGACACACAGATAAATAATACATATATAATGCAAAAGTCAAAAAGATTATCCCCCAATTCACACGGAAAATGTCATATTTTACAGTGCCGCGGAGGACCACCACTCCTCCTTTATCTGCCTGCTTCACTCTTAGATCAACATTGTACTGTAGTGATTTTAAAGCATCATATTCTGCCTTTTTCAAGTAGTAGATCCCTTTTCTGTGTTAGCTCATCTTTCTGTGGCTTTTAGCCCCATTGTTGTTATCTTTTCAAACATGGTTATTTAATTTGGTATTCCCGATAGTGGAGAATAGAATGCTGATTTTCATTACAAACCAGCAAAATCTGGAGGGGGGGGGGGATTGGGGGTGAATCCCTTTCTTCATAAAATAGTTTTAGGCATATCTTTCTGAACAGCGTCTGAGCGTCCAGATGTGTTTGAAAAAAGTATTTATCTTCACTGGGGCACAGGATTATCCCTTCCTAAGGACTTTTATCCCTTCCGTTTTCAATATCTTCCTGGGTGCATTTATTATTTTTGGTTTTGAATTCTTATTTGCATTTAGAGCTAATTACAAACTTGCCTTGGTCTCATTATTTCTCTTGTTGGTCCCGGGTACATCTATCTCCCTCTCCTCCCCCCTCTCTCTGTCCCTCTGGTAGCCTTCTCTCAGGCAAAGACATCTCTCACTTGAATATTAATTTCTTTGGAAAATATCTTCCTTTATAGCATTTGTTTAGGTCCCTAAGGTTCTTAGTTTTGTTGTTCTGAACTGTTTCAACTTTCTGAATAGTTAACTACCCTTTTTATATTTCTTTTTATTCTCGTCTTGTAATTCAATTATTTTTCTAAGTATTATTGATCGGGAGACAATTTTATCATAGTTGACAGCATCTCTTTTCAATTTAATTACCTTAATAAATAAACAGGGATTGAAGACATGACATTCGCAACTACAGTATAGAACAAGAGAATGTGTAAGAGAAAGATAATCAGAGGTCAAAATGATTTGCTAAGTGGTAAGTGAGTCAAAGGATGAAAGGGCAGTCAGTATTGTGCGGTAGCACAGTGGGATGGTTTTATTAGTGCAAAAACAAGGTTTCACTTTAAGATGGTACAGGTTCTGAGGTAGTAACTGTAAATTAGGCTGAGAGGAAGTATAGTGCTAAATAACTTCTTGTCTTGGCTTTTCTCTCAGGTGGCTAGTTAGAGATGAAGGAAGCCGGGTGGAGTTAGAAGCAGCCAGGGGAGTCGTCTTCTCCAGAGCAGGGCCGGACTGGCCGTAACAGGCACCGGGCATATCCCCGGTGGGCCGCCAGGGTGGGGGCCAGTTTTAGACCTCTGGGGGGCCGGTTTTGTTACTGGGGACCGGGGGTATCTGCCCCCAGCAACAAAATCAGCAAAAGGCTTTAAGCTTTCTGCCTCTAGCACAGACGTTCATATTTTCAGCCAGAACCTCTGTTTTCCCCAGACTCAACCTCTATTCGGCCAAGTATAGCCTGACGTGTCCTGGAACAGTCTCATAAAAGCATATGGACAGATGCTTCTCTGTCTCAAAACCAGTCTGCACACAGGCTGCATGGGCCTAAACCAAGTCCTCACAGTTTGGTAGTGTGATGGACCCGTTGTCAAGTGGTTTTGGTACGTTGAGCGATTGTTGTTTGACAATTTCACAAAAGTTTTTTAGGTCGATTTCTAGCTTGGTCTAGCTGGCTTCTGAAGTAGTTGGCCTTGGCATATTTGATTCTTCAGTTGTATGTGTTCCACATTGATCTTAAGAGTTTTAGGTGCTCCAAAGAGGGCAAGGATCTCCAGGCTCTTTCTGCTAATCGCAGATTACATCTTTTCGATTTCAGGTTGTCATTGAACCATGGATTAGAGATTTTGGTGTCTATATTTTTTAGTTGAGGGTGGGCGATTGAGTGACGGACATTAAAGATGGCGTTATGGTAGAAGTCTGTGAAGTCATGAACATCTACCATGTCCATCTGAGGATACAAGGTGTCATTACAGAGGGTAGATAAATCATTAGGGTTTATGTTTCAAAGACTCCTTTTCCATTGTTTTGTTTTCTTCAGTCGAGCTCTCTTTGGGATCACAGCCAGGAAGGTGATACTGTAGTGTTCTGTCCAGTCAAAGGGGATAATGGACTCCAATGTGGTGTTGCCCATTTTGGCAATGATAAGGTCCAATGTCTCACCCTTGATGTGAGATGTGAGTAGGGCTGTCACAGATCTGGGTCAATTCGTGGTTTGACAGAAAGGATTCAAAGCGGTTCTCTGCATGGTCATTCAGGTCATTCCAGTGGAGGTTAAAGTCCCCAAGGAAGATCTGAGTCACTTGAGGGTCATGGTTGGTTGAGATGACTTCCATTAATTTGCTCTATGAAAGGCAAATGTTCTCTAGGCGGGTGGTAGAATGCGTGTAGTTTACAGACAAGACTATTGTTGCTAGCAATGTTGATGCTAAGATATTCACAAGCAGGCAGAGCAGCAGTTTCAGACTGGATCACAGAGAGGGTGTTCCGGTAGATGCAGGCTACTCTCCACCAGGATACTTAGTATTATTTAGTCAAATGATGCTGTGACTAGCGGGGACTAGTAGGTCTAGAATAGGAGGAGATGAGTTGTTTAACAATGTTTCCAGGAGGATAACGATATAAAACTCATGTGTGAGGATGAGGTCATAAAAATCAGATGCATGTTTAACAGCAGATCTACAGTTGAGGAGCATACATTTCAGTTGGTTATTGGTGTGGATAGTGGCAGACCTAGAGATATTAATATGCTTGAGATTGTCATTGTTTACAGCTCTATGGTTGAAACTATGTTCTCTGTAAGGGTTAGCCTGGATGGTTTGAATATGACCCTGACAGGCCATATTGATATCTTTCGAGTGGGAGTAGGAAAAGAGGAGGTGGTGGATGTCTCAAACAGGGGATAGTCCTTCATTTTACCCTGCTTTGAGTATGTCCCCGGCGTGCAACTGTAAGTGTATCCTTCTTCCCATTACTCTTGTCGTTCTCTTTGTTACATGTCCCCATTCAGCCCTAGAGGGAGAATACACTGCGACCACTGTTGCTTCTGCCCCTGGCTCTGGGGATACACTAGCTAGTTCTGACTTGTTTTCTTTTAGAGAAGCGGTCAGATCTTCTTCTGAGCTTAATGGACTCATTGCCATGCCTGAGCCCTGACGGCTCTGGAAACTTTGATTTGCCCTTGCTGCTGCAGATTTCATTTGTGCACCACGTTTTTTGGCTCTAAGGGCTATTGTAGAGGCAGGATCTAAGCTTCCAGCCAAATTAACTGCCTTGAGGTGCTGTCCCGTATTTATTATAGCGTCCTTCCAATACTGCCTACAGCCCCCAAGGCAGAACAGCTGGCCAAGAATAAACCACTGATAGCCCCTGGAGCCTTCCAAGGAAAGTCACATTTGGCTTTAAATAGTTTCAGGGATGATGTTTGGGGAGACCTAACCAGCAACCCTCAACCGGGAGAAATGCAGGCGACCCAATTAGAGTAACCAAATCACTTACCCCCGGTGAGAAACCTGGCGGTCCACCCCTGATGAGCAGTCCGCAAGCACCTGTTGCTCCACAGTGATGCAGAGAGGCTACCAAGGGCTATTCGGCGCTAGAACACCCGCTTGGGATAGGTCTAGGTAGCGGTCAGCAGGACTCAACTCCCCGCTGCACACACTAAATCCTCCTCAGCCTGCTTCATCGCAATTACCGTATTCACTCGTGCCAGCACCAGTGATTACGACGCTTTTGTTGCATTTGTTACATTTGTAGTTGCAGCGACTTGGAGCCAACCGCTCCTCACTGCTGTGGCGTCTACCAGGCGTTCTCCAACCAGAAACGAATGCGCCATGGAAGGAAGAGAAGGGGCTAACCGTGCCTCAGCCGCGGAGCATGTGGGATACGCCCGCCCAAATCCTAACCACCCTGAAATAATATTGATATTGAAACCCGTGACCACTAAAACATTACAAAAAGATGCAGCCCAGCTTCATATTCACTTGCCTAATAGCTGGCACACAATTATGATGGTTTCCATTGTCCTTCAAAGAATCCACCTCATGTGGCTCTTCGCAAAATATCACACAGTCCCTTGATATTTATCAGGTACAACACTGCACACATCGATATTGGAACATGCAAACTGTTTACACCACAAATAATATTTACTTGATGCCTTCAATAGCTTCATGACTCATATGAAATATTTTTGAAATATTTGTTTTATGACAATTTCAAGATTTGTAATGCATTTCTTACTTTATAATTTTCATATTGGATTGTAAACTAAAGTTCTAATCTAAGTGCATTTTGAGTTTGATATGCAACATTTCATCCGGAGGCTTCCTCCACTTTTCTGGTATACCAAAGAAGCAACAATAGGAACAGGCTCTGGCAAAGACTATGGGGTCGATTCCGATCTCGGCCGGAAGCGCACCCAACACTATTCGTCTGGAAAAAACCAAGCCGAACACGTGTTTCCCGACCAATTCGAACATCCGTTCGAACGAGCAAGTACGATGCGCATAACTGCCCAGATCCCGACCCAGCCGTACCTACCCATTCCAGCTCCTGTTCCCCACCCGAGCCGGATCCGTAAACGCCGAATCGAGTCGCACGGAAGCAAATATACAGCACCTTCCGGCCGGACTAGTACGATGCGCCTTCCGTACGCGCCGAACCCGTCGCTACGTCCGGCACGTCAGAGCATCCGGGAGAGCTGCACATAAGCTCCGATTCGCGCCACAAGTCGATCCACAGCTACGAGACGAACAAGCCAGCGACGAGTACGAGTCGAAGCAACGAGAAACACGAACGAGACGAACCAACCATGAATCCCATCGCGCAGGTCCTACCAATACTCTACATCTATTACCGGAACCGGTACGGACGCGTACGGCGCAGACGGTAAGTCAAACATCCACAACACAAACAAACGATACGTACCCGACATATGTCACACACACATAGGGATGCAAAAATGACGTACACTAGCAACAGCAGAACCATAGGGGCGGGATGGCCATCACCAATGCCATACACACCCATAGGGGCCTGGATGCCTACCACTACCACCACCCCTACTCAGGGGTGCTGGATGCCTACCACTACCACCACCCCTACTCAGGGGTGCTGGATGCCTACCACTACCACCACCCCTACTCAGGGGGGGCTGGATGCCTACCACTACTACCATCGCCACCCATAGGGGCCTGGATGCCTACCACTACCACCACCCCTACTCAGGGGGGCCTGGATGCCTATCACTGCTACCATCCCCACTCATAGGGGGATGGATGCCTACCACCAACACCACCCCTACTCAGGGGGGCTGGATGCCTACCACTACCACCACCCCTACTCAGGGGGGGCTGGATGCCTACCACTACTACCATCGCCACCCATAGGGGCCTGGATGCCTACCACTACCACCACCCCTACTCAGGGGGGCCTGGATGCCTCTCACTACTACCATCCCCACTCAAAGGGGGATGGATGCCTACCACTACCACCACCCCTACTCATGGGGGGTTGGATGCCTACCACTACCACCACCCCTACTCATGGGTGCTGGATGCCTACCACTACCACCACCCCTACTCAGGGGGGCCTGGATACCTGTCACTACTACCATCCCCACTCATAGGGGGATGGATGCCTACCACCAACACCACCCCTACTCATGGGGGGCTGGATGCCTGTCACTACTACCATCCCCACTCATAGGGGGATGGATGCCTACCACCAACACCACCCCTACTCAGGGGGGGCTGGATGCCTACCACTACCACCACCCCTACTCAGGGGGGGCTGGATGCCTACCACTACTACCATCGCCACCCATAGGGGCCTGGATGCCTACCACTACCACCACCCCTACTCAGGGGGGCCTGGATGCCTCTCACTACTACCATCCCCACTCAAGGGGGATGGATGCCTACCACTACCACCACCCCTACTCATGGGGGGCTGGATGCCTACCACTACCACCACCCCTACTCATGGTTGCTGGATGCCTACCACTACCACCACCCCTACTCAGGGGGCCTGGATGCCTGTCACTACTACCATCCCCACTCATAGGGGGATGGATGCCTACCACCAACACCACCCCTACTCATGGGGGGCTGGATGCCTACCACTACCACCACCCCTACTCAGGGGTGCTGGATGCCTACCACTACCACCACCCCCACTCAGGGGGGCCTGGATGCCTGTCACTACTACCATCCCCACTCATAGGGGGATGGATGCCTACCACCAACACCACCCCTACTCAGGGGGGCTGGATGCCTACCACTACCACCACCCCTACTCAGGGGGGGCTGGATGCCTACCACTACTACCATCGCCACCCATAGGGGCCTGGATGCCTACCACTACCACCACCCCTACTCAGGGGGCCTGGATGCCTCTCACTACTACCATCCCCACTCAAGGGGGATGGATGCCTACCACTACCACCACCCCTACTCATGGGGGCTGGATGCCTACCACTACCACCACCCCTACTCATGGTTGCTGGATGCCTACCACTACCACCACCCCTACTCAGGGGGCCTGGATGCCTGTCACTACTACCATCCCCACTCATAGGGGATGGATGCCTACCACCAACACCACCCCTACTCATGGGGGCTGGATGCCTACCACTACCACCACCCCTACTCAGGGGTGCTGGATGCCTACCACTACCACCACCCATTCTCAGGGGGACCTGGATGCCTGCCACTACTACCATCCCCACTCATAGGGGGATGGATGCCTACCACCAACACCACCCCTACTCATGGGGGGCTGGATGCCTACCACTACCACCACCCCTACTCAGGGGGGCCTGGATGCCTGCCACTACTACCATCCCCACTCATAGGGGGATGGATGCCTACCACCAACACCACCCCTACTCATGGGGGGCTGGATGCCTACCACTACCACCACCCCTACTCAGGGGGGCCTGGATGCCTGCCACTACTACCATCCCCACTCATAGGGGGATGGATGCCTACCACCAACACCACCCCTACTCAGGGGGGGCTGGATGCCTACCACTACCACCACCCCTACTCAGGGGGGGCTGGATGCCTACCACTACTACCATCGCCACCCATAGGGGCCTGGATGCCTACCACTACCACCACCCCTACTCAGGGGGGCCTGGATGCCTCTCACTACTACCATCCCCACTCAAAGGGGGATGGATGCCTACCACTACCACCACCCCTACTCAGGGGGGGCTGGATGCCTACCACTACCACCACCCCTACTCATGGGTGCTGGATGCCTACCACTACCACCACCCCTACTCAGGGGGGCCTGGATGCCTGTCACTACTACCATCCCCACTCATAGGGGGATGGATGCCTACCACCAACACCACCCCTACTCATGGGGGGCTGGATGCCTACCACTACCACCACCCCTACTCAGGGGGGGCTGGATGCCTACCACTACTACCATCGCCACCCATAGGGGCCTGGATGCCTACCACTACCACCACCCCTACTCAGGGGGGCCTGGATGCCTGTCACTACTACCATCCCCACTCATAGGGGGATGGATGCCCACCACCACCCCTACTCATGGGTGCTGGATGCCCACCACTACCACCACCCCTATTCATAGGACGGGTAATGCATGACACAACCAGCATACTCCAACATAAGGAATGTCAGAAAAAGACATCCCCCCAACACCATGACAAGCGTGTGTAGTCTGTGTCAAATGCCTACAACACTGAACATGACATTGAACATACAATGTGACCCCCTATCACATGTGTCACACATAAATGTGTGTGGCCTCCACAATGCAAGCAGACCATGGCCACTGTGGCAATGGGGTCTAACCCCCCATCATCACAGTGACCAAAAGGTAAGTGTTGGGTCCATAGCTGAAGCACATTTTGAACATTGTGGCAATGGGGTCTAAACCACCATCATCACAGTGACCAAAAGGTAAGTGTGGGGTCCATAGCTGAAGCACATTTTGAACATTGTGGCAATGGGGTCCAAACCCCAATCATCACAGTGACCAAAAAGTAAGTGTGGGGTCCATAGCTGAAGCACATTTTGAACATTGTGGCAATGGGGTCCAAACCCCCATCATCACAGTGACCAAAATGTAAGTGTGGGGTCCATAGCTGAAGCACATTTTGAACATTGTGGCAATGGGGTCCAAACCCCCATCATCACAGTGACCAAAATGTAAGTGTGGGGTCCATAGCTGAAGCACATTTTGAACATTGTGGCAATGGGGTCCAAACCCCCATCATCACAGTGACCAAAATGTAAGTGTGGGGTCCATAGCTGAAGCACATTTTGAACATTGTGGCAATGGGGTCCAAACCCCCATCATCACAGTGACCAAAATGTAAGTGTGGGGTCCATAGCTGAAGCACATTTTGAACATTGTGGCAATGGGGTCCAAACCCCCATCATCACAGTGACCAAAATGTAAGTGTTGTCATGGAAAAAGCTGCAAATGCCAAACAGCATGGATGATTCCTGGTCACAGAACAACAAACACATCAGTGGCAAAGTAGTGCTTGTGTCCCATAGCAACATAGATTGGGTGAGGCAAACAGTGCAGTGCAAATAAGACATACCTTTGGCCATGTGCAGACAAACATCACCCATGGGGGCTGACATTGTCAACATTCATCAATTACACAATGACAGAAGTGACCATCATAATGCAGACCCACATATCTACACCAATGGACACACAAATGTAGATATCCTGTGGAGACTGTAGATGTGAGGTGAACAAATACCATACCATGGCAGCAATGGGACATACAAACCATGATCATTGTGCTGACTGATGACCTAGGAGTTCCAGGGACAGCAGGGGAAACCCACTAAACAACATACAGCCAATGGCACACCAAAGATATGCCAATGCAGTGGTGCAGATGCACAAAGACAAACAGGCAGCCTCACACTGCATATCAAACACAACAGGTGATGGGGGGGTGTGCCAGTGTCCCCAGGCAGCCACACAACACATGAGGAGGCCTGAATCACAATTACACAGATGTGTATACAGTGCCACACAAAAGTAACTCATGGATCGGATTCCCCTATGTGGGCAATCAGGCATTGTTAGATGAGAGGGAGCCCAAATTACACATGTCACACAAGCTTGTAGGAACAGCAACTAACACAGCAAGAGACAGACCCACCACAGCACTACCCCCAGGGACCCCACATTGTGGTGACACTGGCCTGCATGATAATCCCACTGTGATGACAAAGCTAGATGTCGTACACACTGTGAACCACAGTCATGTGTCCTGAGCAACAAACTACCATCACACCTACACAAGCACAAATCAATCAGCACGGCCTGTCAGCCAAGGCCAATATGGAGGTAGGGGTCTAGCCGTGCAACAACTCTCATTTGCACACACTCAACACCACACACCTTGATCTCCACCAATGTGCAGCAGTGAAGCTCACATGGACTGGTGACATTGCACATGCACCCATGACAATCCCAGGGGTGGTGGTGGGAACTAAGGTGCAGAAACCCATCACACATGGCCAGTCAACAAGACTCATGAATGTCTGACACACTGCACAGTACGCCGTACATGGGCATGACGTGAAATCCACCCAATCAATGGGATCCCGGCCACAGTCACACACCAATGAAGAAGCCAAGGTCACCCACAAAGAACACACATAGACAACTTCCAACATTGCAGCTCTGACCCTGAGGAGTGGCAGCAGTCACACACACAACGTGTCACAATCACTGAAAGCTACCATAAACTGTAAATTACATTACTTGTGTAACCAACAAGTGCCAAGGGGAATCCTGACTGTGTCCCATCTGCATTTGCCCACATCCCCAGACCTGACAACAAAGACAACTAGGGATGACAACCTGATGAACATTAGTTTGCCATGCACCCACATCCCGGAGAAACCAGGTCCAAGATGCTGGATGAACACAGGACAACTCAGCAAGCATCACAAACAGGAACATCCCTAGGGACACAGCCTGTGTAGGAAAAGGGAAGGGAACACACACAGACATGCTCACACAACCCACAACATGGGCCCAGCCAATGTCACGGGACTACACACTGCCATGAGGGCACTCCACTCCTGTGGACGGTCCGCTGTGCCAAACCTTGTCTGTGCACCACTCAAACATGTCAGCAGAACACTCGGTCAGTGAGTCAACGACTACAACACACTGAAGGCTCTGCTCACATCAGCCTGGGTACGGGAGTGTCACGTCAGTCATCTGCATACACCCAAAACACGTGTCAAGCAAGTTGCACTGTATACACAGATGAGACCTTCAACACTGATGTGCTAAACTGCATGTCCAGTCGAGATGGGCACACAGTCAGGGAAACAGAAACATTGAACAGTGGTAAGCCCACCAGATGTGCATCAGTGTAAGCCAAAGATGTTAATTTACAAATGCAAAACGTACATCCCTGTGTCAAATGCAGAACATTACACCCTCAGACTGCAGCAAAGGATGCAATAGATCCAGACTACATTAGGACACATATCCCATGGACCACATGGAGTCCATCACAGCAACACTTCATTTACATGATCTGAACACTATTGCAACTGCAAATGCATGATGATACTCATCTACATCATGTACATCCAAAGAAAAACAACAAGTAAACAAAAAGAGGCTTTATTCAGCAAATGTCAAACTAAAAATTCAAGTCCAAAAGAAACTAAGGCCAATGGCCAGTCCAAATACACAGTCCCAACAGGGTGATATGTGACAACTTGTCACCCATTGCTTGCCTGCACTGGTAAGGACAGGGGACATCCCCCTCGGAGGGGCATACAAGGGCCAAGCCAGGCACCGCAGGGACAGGATCAGGGGATGCCAGAAGGAGGCAGTGAAGGGGTGGTGGGTGCAGGAGTGTCACCGGCAACTGCAGTGGAGGTGTCTGACTCAGTGGGGGCCGGCACCACTGTAGGGCACAAGTCAGATGGTGTGGGTGCAGCAACCACTGCAGTGGGCTGGTCAGATGGAGTGGACTGGGTCCCCACTGCAGTGCCCGAGTCAGACGGGGTGGTTGTGGACTCCACTGCAGTGCATGACTCCAAGGGAGTGGAAGGGGGGGCAGATCGGGTGGGCAGGACAGAGGGGGGACCCGGTCTCCACACCAGTGGCACAAACAGGCAGAGCGTCTGGTTTGGGGGTGGAAGAGCAAGTGGTAGGGGGGAGGGCCTAAGCAGTTTAGGGATGCAGTATTGGTGTGTGGGGGAACCTGGGGCAGGGTGTGGCGGTGGAACCTGTGGAGTGGTGGGCTGGGGGATGGAGGAGAGAGACTGTGTGGTGGAGCTGCGTGGTGGTGGTGGTGGTGGGGTCTTGCCCTTCCTGGTCCGGGGGGACTTTCTAATGGGGTCCTCAGCCTGCCTGTGCCTGGGGGAGGGTGTCCAGGTGTGAGGGGCACTCCCCTCTGTGTGTGGTGGTCGCCTCTTCCGCCTGGACTTCGTGTCAGGTGTATCTGTGGGGAAGAGGCCAAGCTCACAGAGGAAGAGCTTCTGGGGAGGGGGGGTTGCAGGTGAGGCAAGGGAAGGGGTTTTGGAGGGAGAGGCATCTGAGGACTGCGCAGTGCTCGTGGATGCGTGTGTGTGTGTCTCGGCCCCATCCCCTGTGGGTGAGATATCAGTCCCCTGACTGTGCGTGCGTGTGCGTCTGGATTTTGGCGTGTGTGTCTGTGTGCTGCTTGTGTCTGTGCTGGTGCGTGACGGTGCCGGTGTGTGTGTGCTTGGGACAGGTAGGGTGCTGGGGATTGTGGATGGGGCAGAGGTAGGAGGGGTGAGGGACTGTTGCAGGAGGGACACTGCTGCCATCAGTGAGGAGGCCATGGACTGATTGGTCCAATATAGGGCAGACATGCCAGATGACATGCCCTCAATGAATGACACCAGTTGTGTCAAAAGACCCGTGTGTGCATGGAGGACACTCAGCATTGATGTCTGCCCTACATGGATCTGTTTAAGCAAGTCCACAGACTCCACACTCAGGGCAGTAGGGGGGACAGAGGCAGGGGGTGCGGTGCCTGGCATGAAGGAGACACGCTCCCCTACACGGGAGCCTCAACGGACATGTGGGATGGGAGCAGATGGGAGGGTGGAGATGGTGGTGGTGGCGGGGACAGACTTGCTTGACGTCGCATCTGGTCTGCTGACACCCGCCTCCACAAGGGAGTCCTCACTGGAAGTGCTGTTTTCCCCAGCCGAGGTGGTCGTAGCTGAGGTCTCCTAAGTGTGGCTCCCCTCATCCTCCGTGCCACTGGGTCCCTCGGTCTCCCCTGCAGTGGACCCAGTCTGGCTCTGCCGCTCCTCTTGGTATGTGGAGCTGTCTCCTCCTGTGGCCATGGATGTATCTGCAAACAATCAGGATAAACAGAGCAACATTAGTCACCTGTACTGACCACACACACCACAGTAAGTACAGCACATCACAGAGCAAGACCTGCCATCATTTGCTAGACATTGCAATAAGTGCTGACACTGATTTGAAGAAGCCCATTGTCTGCCTGACAGTCAGTCATGCCACACATATCCTACCTGTCCATGCACCCATCTGTCTGCTGCCTGTTGTATGCGACCAATCATATGTGCACACATGCACCACATACACAGTTGTTGGACATCCAAGAGAACATATGGAAATGTGTCACTCCAAACACATGCCATCTCCTGCCACTGACTCAGTACATGTGTCAGGAGAAGTGATGGGCAAAGTCTCTGTTGATATGCGGCTTTTGGTACCATCACCAGACACAATGATGTCCTCATGTCCTGATAGATAATGCAACAATGGTGTGCATGCAGGACATGTCACACCACTGCTGGATCACCCTTTGCAATTGGAATGTCATGGCACAGGCCTGTCTGGCAAGTCAGTCATAACTGTCTCCTGTCACAGGGGCAGTGCATACACACAACACCAGTCTGCACTGTGTCACAGTCATGGAAGTTCCTGAAAAGTAAGCCCTGAAGCTGACAGGTGCACATGTGCACCCCTGGCCAGCCACATCATGAGGACTGAGATGATCCCACGTCAATCAAATGAGACATTTGAGTGACTGCAAACACAAATCTATACACATGAGCACTTCAACGTTTGATGAGAATGAACCAAAGCTGCCTGCACCCCAATGTTTCATGCAAAATTGTGCACAGTCAAGGGATCAGAGACCTATGCATTGACCTATGTGCAGATCCCATAGTCATAACTCTGATGGCTGGCCACCCCAAATTGTGAAACACTCCAGGAGTCCAAATAGCAAGGCCACACCACGGTGACACAGAGGCATACACCTGAGTGCCCTCTTCACAATGCCCAATATGTATGCTGACACACGGGAGTGGGAGAACAGAGTGCCTTCAATGTCCGGAGTAGGCATTACAGTCCTGGTCCATGTGCAACATGGTATTACCCTGAACACTAGGCAGGTGGCTATGCATGTGTCACACACATGATGTACATACCACTGAGGCTCCTACCTTGGTCTCTGCAGCAGCATGGGTGTGTGGCACATACCCCAGACATGTGGTGAGTCAGAGCAGCAATTGGAACACATGTTAAAGCCATACCCAGTGTACATGTCAGATCACAGGCATTGTGAGCAATTGTACCACCCATGCAGCCCACCACAAAGTTCCTGTAACTGATGCTGTCCCCAACTTTAACCACAGGTAACTGCAAGTACACCTAAGTCACAGACTGTAAGGGCCACACCTGTGTATCAGTTGAGGAGGGGGCATGACACAAGTGAGGGACATGAGTACAGGACGACATGACAGTTGTACTGTGGAAGTGGAACCAGGCTAAAGGAGTGCATAGAGCATGTCAGTCAAAGTACACAGTTGAGGCTAGCACTTACCCCCTCCTTGCTGCTGTCTGGCCTTCAGATGCCCATCCAGGTCAGGGAAGACCACCGCTAGGATCCGGAGCATGTGGGGGGTCAGGGTCCGGTGTTCGGCCCTCCTGTGAGGAGGCGACAGCTTCAGCTGGACCCTTGCGATCCTCCGGGTCCAGCCCCGAAGGTCCTGCCACCTCTTCTGGCAGTTGCGGATCCTGCGCCTGTAGACCCCCACCGATCGTACTGCCCGGACGATGGTCAGCCAGATGTCCTGCTTCTGGTGGGCATCAACCTGTGAGGATGACAAAGTGAAAAGGCCATTACTACACATGCAACATTTCCGTGCATCACACAGTTGGATATACATGTCTCAATCACAGGGGCATATGATGTACACAGGCAGTGCAACTATGGCTATGGACAGTTTGCCAGCAGTTACCACATGGTATCATTGCTTGGGAAGTCAAACCTTGTTGGAATGCACTGTTACTGCACTATACCTGTTCAGTGCATGTAACTACACACTTTGGGGGCTGACAACTACTCAGTGAGCATGCTAGCCAGTGGTGTGCACACTGTAAGTCTTGCTAGTCAGACAACATGCACAATTAGTAAGGCAGTGGACAGCACACTCACCTGCTCCCCTGGTTTCCCATACACCTTGCTGTACTGTGGAAGGAGGCTGTCCAGCAGGGCCTGGTTCTCCTCAGTGCTGAAGGCTGGGGCTCTCTCCACAGTATGTGCCATTGCAGTGGCCAGAGGATGCAGACACAGCAGCAGTGGTGGTGGCAGATGTCGTCCTGGAGCATGTAGTGCAGGCAAGTGAGCTCTCAGGGGAACAGCCAGCATTATATGTGTGCTGCAGAGGCAGATACTGTCCCATGTGTCCAAAGTGATAGGTCCAAGTCGTTTGCATCTTCTGAATCTGGCCAATCCATGGAATTGCACCACTTATACACGCCCACAGCATCCTTCAAAAGTTCAACTTCATGACACCCATGAATTTGCAACATTGTTGTGGGTGGCCAACTGAATTCAATGCATCAGACTCGTTAAAGCTTCGAAAACGCGTCCGTTACCAAGTCAGGCCATAGCCAATGCGTGCGCACCGATCGGACCATTGCTGTACAACGCGTATTTCAAAAAACAACACGCATCCGTCCACATCATATGCAATGGCCAATGCGTGCGCACCGATCGGTCCATTGATGTACAACGCGTATTTCCGTCCACATCAAATGCAATGGCCAATGCGTGCGCACCGATCGGTCCATTGCTGTACAACGCGTATTTCTGTCCACATCATATGCAATGGCCAATGCGTGTGCACCGATCGGTCCATTGCTGTACAACGCGTATTTCTGTCCACATCATATGCAATGGCCAATGCGTGCGCACCGATCGGTCCATTGCTGTACAACGCGTATTTCTGTCCACATCATATGCAATGGCCAATGCGTGCGCACCGATCGGTCCATTGCTGTACAACGCGTATATCGGATGACAACACGCATCCGTCCACATCATATGCAATGGCCAATGCGTGCGCACCGATCAGTCCATTTCTGTACAACGCGTATTTCTGTCCACATCATATGCAATGGCCAATGCGTGCGCACCGATCGGTCCATTGCTGTACAACGCGTATATCGGATGACAACACGCATCCGTCCACATCATATGCAGTGGCCAATGCGTGCGCACCGATCGGTCCATTGCTGTACAACGTGTATATCGGATGACAACACGCATCCGTCCACATCATATGCAATGGCCAATGCGTGCACACCGATCGGTCCATTGCTGTACAACGCGTATTTCTGTCCACATCATATGCAATGGCCAATGCGTGCACACCGATCGGTCCATTGCTGTACAACGCGTATTTCTGTCCACATCAAATGCAATGGCCAATGCGTGCGCACCGATCGGTCCATTGCTGTACAACGCGTCCCTGTACAAATCACTCGCATATGTCACCATGGTTGTCACTGGTGAACGTATGCCAGCCACAATTACTTGCCAGGGACTCAGGGGCACACCTACAACACCACAGCCTGTCCACACTGTATCCTAAGGCATGTAAGGCTGCATTACCTGTGTGTGTATGGGGGTCAACATGTGGTTTTTTTGGTGGCACTTGGGGGCAGCCACTCCCAGGCTGTGCACGTGTTCATGGGGACAGAATCCTTTGTGTGTTGTGCACATGACCACTGTGATGTGCAACTGTTCAGTTCAGGGCATGTGGCATGGTCATATTTCCAGGTTGTGTATGTGTATGTCATGTCACATACACCCTGAGTCCCATGTGGGAAGGTATGTACGTCACAGGGTGACCCATTGCCACAATAGTGATGGCCCTCCACAGTCTGTGTGCATGTTGTGTTTCAGATGTCTCTGATTCAATGTGCACAATGGGAGACAGTCTCCACATCCACGTTGTTTGTGCATCTACTTTGATGTTGTGCGTGTGTGTGTCACAGACGTCCATGTCTGTCCTGCAGAGGCAACAGGGGCCACTACCTGTGGGAGTCATGGTTGTTTTGCTGACGTGTACATGATACGCCATGTCATGCCACTGTCCATGTGGCAATACAGGGTCCCTGGGAATCTACCTGTCAATGAGCTGTGATGCCTGTGGCACATCTGTCCTTACTTGTCACTGTGGTGTGTGTTTGGAACGTGACAGCAGTACATGGGTACTGTGACACAGCCGAATGATTTCCCATAGCACGACCTGGAACTTGTTGACGACACATGTTGAACTGTGATGTTAGATGTTGGCCATGTAGGTGCCATATATGTCCATACAGAACGGCACACACATCAAGTACTTGTGGCTTGTAATGATGTATCATGTGATATTGAGTATGGTCAATGCCACATATGTGGGGTGACTGACAATCTTTCTTTGTTCACCTATGCACTGCAGGGCACCAGCTGTCCATAGACCATTCCCTGACCTTGCAACCTGGCCGGACATACCCTACAGCGCTGACCCTCAAGGTGAAGGTGATGGCAGCCCTACACTTCTTTGCCACCGGTACCTTTCAACACACTGTGGCGTCTGCTGGTGGGATGTCACAGACCATGTTCAGCCATGTGCTACGCGATGTTTTGGAGGCAATGTTGAGATACCTGAACCAGTACATCTATTTCCCTAAACGTCAACAACTCACTGACGTCAAGAGTGACTTCTATGCCCTGGGGAGGATGCCACATGTCATTGGCTCCATTGATGGGACACATGTGGCTTTGGTACCACCACAGGCACATGAGCAGGCATACAGGAACAGGAAACATTACCATTCTATCAATGCTCTGGTGGTATGTCTTGCAGATATGAGCATCTCACATGTGTGTGCCCATTTCCCCGGTTCTGCACACGATGCCTACGTGATGAGGAGTAGTCGCATCCCGAGGATGATGTCACAGATGCAGACACAGCGTGCCTGGCTTGTCGGTGTGTACTGACTTTTTACCATTGTGTGTGTTCGGCAATGTTGTATTCCACCCTCTTTACCCAACTCAGCTAATGTGCAATTGTCTGTATGTAGGTGACTCCGGATACCCCAACATGCCGTGGTTGCTGACACCCCTCAGGAACCCTGTGACACCAGCCCAGATGCGCTACAATGAGGCACATGGTCGGACCAGGAGAGTGATCGAGCGGACATTTGGTCTCCTGAAGAGCCGCTTTCGCTGCCTGGACAAGACAGGAGGGGCCCTCCCATATGCCCCAGCAAAGGTGTGCAAGATTGTCATCGTCTGCTGCATGCTACACAACCTGGCAGTGCGGAAGGAGTTGCCTCTCATCCTGGATGACGATGACCAACATCCGCCACCTGTGGAGGATCCTGGCCTGGGCCACGATGCCAGTGATGATGATGATGATGATGTCCGCACACAGCTCATCACCAACTTCTTCAGCTGAATGTGAGTATCCAGAGATGTCATGTCAATGATTTGAGTTTGCATGATATGTGTTGGTGGAGCTCTGTTGCTGTTTGAGTGTGGCCATGTGCTACTTGACTGTATGCGTGCAGCGATGTGTCCTTACAGGTAGTCTGTACTCCCCAACAGTGTTGACATTCTAACTTGGTTTTGTGTAGGTATCTTGTGACATGTATTGGGCATGAGTATTGCAGTTCTGTCCTGTTCTTCAGTGCTTTTGACTGTGTGTCATGTCTGTCCTTCACAGGGTGCTTTCAGAGTTGTTTGGTCAACTCGGATCCCCCGACACCATGATTCAACTTCCAGGGTGGAAGCAGTCGTTTCCCTACAGGTGATGTGCCCCACACCCTTGGACTTTATTTCTTCTACACTTGTTGACTGTGTGGCCACTGCCACGTGGGATTACCTTGCATCTGTAGTGGAAACAACATGTTGCAAATGTGTAATAAACCTGTGCTTCACTTTGGGATGTGCGTTGTCTGTGGTCACACATCTGACTGACATTTGCTTGCTGCACCTGTGGGCTAGTTAACACAGACTGTGAATAGGTGTGGTGTCTGTGCATTCCACTGTATTTCCTGGCAAAATCAGTGTAGGCGATGAGTCAGATGGCCCTGGTGTGTATGTGTTGTGTTGCCCTAGTGGTGTGTCTCCCTCATATGTGTCACGTCTCCATGACTCACATGACGGTGTTGAACTTGCTGTAGCAGTTAGCATGCACAGTGTCATTTAGCAGATCATCATCTCCATGACAAAAACAACGTTGGAATCACAGCAGAGGCAAGTATGGTGTATTAGTGAGTTTATTTACATACATGTGTGAGGATAGTGCACAGGATGGTGGGTGCTGTACATTGGGATTGGAATCCAAAGTTCCCAGATGAGTTGGAAGTGTTGGTAGCAGAAATGTCCTGAGTAAAGTCCACAGTCATCTGATGCATTAGTCCAACTTAAACTCCCCATGTCATGTGGGAGAGTTGTGTTGCATTTGACAGGGTGAACAGTTTGCACACAAAGGAGAATTTCCAGAACAGGTGTTGGGTTCCTGGGGGATGTACATGGCCATCGGCCTCTCAGTTGTCCTTCCTCGGACGGCCCCTCTTCTTTCTGGGGGGACCCTCATGTGCAGGCCGCTGCGGTGCAGAGGACTCTCCACCAGAGTCATCCTCCCTCCCTGTGGAAGTTGCAGTTGTTGCAGCACCAGATGTTGTGGGCACACAGGGAGGTGTGGCCATGTTGGTGCTAATCTGGCGGAGGCATGTCAATATGTCCCTCTGCACCGCTGTCAGTTCTTCCAATGTGTCCCACTTGGACTCCATGCCAGACATGTGTGTCTCCACACAGGACATGTGTGTCTCCACACGGGACATGTGGGAGTCCAAGCGGGCATGAT
The DNA here is from genome assembly GCA_963921515.1 of Calotriton arnoldi. NCBI lineage: Eukaryota > Metazoa > Chordata > Amphibia > Caudata > Salamandridae > Calotriton > Calotriton arnoldi. Next base: position 1,020,291 of record CAWUFW010001916.1, read on the forward strand.
GGGCAGCCTGCTGCTGTTGAATGTCCTTGAGGATCCCCACTACCTGGCTGACCTCTCCGGTGCTATTCTGGTACGCATCAGCAATGCGTACCAGTTGTGGGTCATCATGCAGTCCAGACCCCTCTGCAAACAGCGACCTCTGCCTACCACCCCTCCCACCACCCCTGGCCACACGTGCGGGACCTGCGGTGGCACGCACAGGTGACCCTAGGCCCCCTTGGGTGTTGGTACTGGGTTTGTTGTCCGTTGCTTCACGGTGGCCTGTGGTCCCTGTGCTGTTGTCATTGAGTGTCCTTGGTCTGTCCGTGTCGGCGGGGGTGGTCTGTGTGTCGGCAGATGTTGGAGGAATGGGTGCAGGGGGTGCAGATGGTGGTCCTGCTCGTGCTGCATGATGACTCACACCGGAGGTGCCAGGTTGATCTTCACCATCCAATGAGGGCAGAGGCTGTTCTACACCAGTGAGCTCATGGGCCACCGGAGCCTGGGACAGGGAATCCTCCTCATCTGCTGCTGTGTCCCCATCATCACCTGTTTTTGGAAGAGACACACAATGTATGTTATGTTTCTGCAGGCATCAATGGTTCAAACACATGGTAGTTGTGACTGTACCTCTGGATGCGGCCCTGTACATTGCATTGTCCTAAGTTGTCACAGTCAGAGGTTGATATTGGTGTGGCTCATTGTCCTGCCAACCTGATGCTTTGCAATGTGGATGTTGAGGTGTGTGCATGACCTGCATTGGTGGTATTTGGTTGACATCTGGACCTCCTTCTCCCCCCAGCCCAGTTATCCCACCATGAAGCATGCCACCCTTGCAGTGGGTGCAGGTTAACTCTCAGGATGTCAGTCAGTGGTGTCCTGCTGTTGGTTGGTGCCCAGTTCCCAGCAGGGCCTGGTACTCCGCACAACAGAGGACCATTGTCAGACATCTTTGAAGTGGCTTTTCACTCCCTGTGAGGTGTGCATGCTTCAGTGTGAGCTTGCTGGGCCATGTGGGTGGGGGATGTTGAGCTGTGACTACCACTCCCATCATGCTATTGCCTACACCCCCCTTCCCAGCATGCCCATACTTCCTTCCTTTTGAGTGGACTTCACTGTGTGTGAGTGTGACAGCAATGGCAAGATGGCTGACAGTGGTGTCCTGCTGTTGGTTGGTGCACAGTTCCCAGCAGGGCCTTGTGCTCCCCACAGCAGTACCCATTGTCAGCCATCTTGTCAGTTCTTTTCCACTCCCTGTGATGTAAGCATGGTTCAGAGTGGTGTTGATGGGCCAATTGTGAGGGTGACCAATATCTGTGACTACAACTCCCATCATGCCATTGCCTACACCCCCCCTTCCCAGCATGCCCATACTTCCTTCCTTTTGACTCTGCTTCCCTGTGGGGTAGTGTGCCTGTGCTGACAGGATGGCTGACAGTGTTGTCCTAGCATTTGTTTGGCTACAAGTCCCAAGAGTGTCCCTGTGCTTCACACAGCATAACCCAGGGTGGTGGTTCTTTGTGGGATTTTAATTAGAGTGTGAGGCATTGCATTCTCCCAGGTGAGTTGTGTGGACTTTGTGTAGAGGGGGTGTGTGAGAAAAGCTGCTTGTGACTATGGTCAGAGCTGTCAGTCCTCCTTCCCACCCAGCCAGATATCCCACCATGGAACGTGCTTCCATTGCAGGGAGTGCAAGTTGTCTTTCAGGATGTCAGTCAGTGGTGTCCTGCTGTTGGTTGGTGCACAGTTCCCAGCAGGGCCTTGTGCTCCCCACAGCAGTACCCAGTGTCAGCCATCTTGTCAGTTCTTTTCCACTCCCTGTGATGTGAGCATGGTTCAGAGTGGTGTTGATGGGCTAATTGTGAGGGTGACCAATATCTGTGACTACAACTCCCATCATGCCATTGCCTACACCCCCCTTCCCAGCATGCCCATACTTCCTTCCTTTTGAGTCGACTTCACTGTGTGTGAGTGTGACAGCAATGGCAAGATGGCTGACAGTGGTGTCCTGCTGTTGGTTGGTGCACAGTTCCCAGCAGGGCCTTGTACTCCCCACAGCAGTACCCAGTGTCAGCCATCTTGTCAGTTCTTTTCCACTCCCTGTGATGTAAGCATGGTTCAGAGTGGTGTAGATGGCCAATTGTGAGGGTGACCAATATCTGTGACTACAACTCCCATCATGCCATTGCCTACACCCCCCCTTCCCAGCATGCCCATACTTCCTTCCTTTTGACTCTGCTTCCCTGTGGGGTAGTGTGCCTGTGCTGACAGGATGGCTGACAGTGTTGTCCTGGCCTTTGTTTGGCTACAAGTCCCAAGAGTGTCCCTGTGCTTCACACAGCATGACCCAGGGTGGTGGTTCTTTGTGGGATATTTAATTAGAGTGTGAGGCATTGCATTCTCCCAGGTGAGTTGTGTGGACTTTGTGTAGAGGGGGTGTGTGAGAAAAGCTGCTTGTGACTATGGTCTGAGCTGTCAGTCCTCCTTCCCACCCAGCCAGATATCCCACCATGGAACATGCTTCCATTGCAGGGAGTGCAAGTTGTCTTTCAGGATGTCAGTCAGTGGTATCCTGCTGTTGGTTGGTGCCCAGTTCCCAGCAGGGCCTGGTACTCCCCACAACAGAGGACCATTGTCAGACATCTTTGAAGTGGCTTTTCACTCCCTGTGAGGTGTGCATGCTTCAGTGTGGGCTTGCTGGGCCATGTGGGTGGGGGATGTTGAGCTGTGACTACCACTCCCATCATGCTATTGCCTACACCCCCCTTCCGAGCATGCCCATACTTCCTTCCTTTTGAGTGGACTTCACTGTGTGTGAGTGTGACAGCAATGGCAAGATGGCTGACAGTGGTGTCCTGCTGTTGGTTGGTGCACAGTTCCCAGCAGGGCCTTGTGCTCCCCACAGTAGTACCCAGTGTCAGCCATCTTGTCAGTTCTTTTCCACTCCCTGTGATGTGAGCATGGTTCAAAGTGGTGTTGATGGGCCAATTGTGAGGGTGACCGATATCTGTGACTACAACTCCCATCATGCTATTGGCTACACTGACTTCACCAGCATACACATCATTCCTTCCTTTCAGTGAGCTTCCCTGTGAGGTGGTGTTCTAGTGGTGGCAAAATGTCTGACAATGTTTGTTGGTTAGATTTGTGCCACTGCCTTACTCTATTTGTTGTTAGGTTTGTACATGTCATGACACAGTTACATAACACTATGAGATGGCATGTATTGTGTTTATCTAACTAACAAACACATCTTGGGATGATTATCTTTTGGTTGCTGTGGATTTGCTAAGGGTGCATGGTTTGACTATCCCCTTGACAGTGATGTGTGTGTATTGTCACACAATATTGGGTATATTGGTTGTGTACTCACCAGGCTCTGGGATGTTTGATAGTCCATATACGCTCACTGGTGGTAGGATGGCCCGCACCTTCTCCTCCCAGGGCCTGAGGTATACTGGTTTGGCAGGAGGGCCACTGCCGGTTCGATGACTCAAGGCGTAATCCTTCTTTAGTAGGTCCTTGACCCTCCTGCGTACATCATACCACCTGTTCTGGATGTCTTCCTTTGTGCGCAAACATGGTGATTGTGCGTTCACCCTGTCGACGATCCTTTCCCACATCTTGGTTTTCTGCGACATGGGTGTCTATTGGACCAATGTACCAAACAACTGTGGCTCTACCCTGAGGATCTCATCTACCAGGACTTCCAATTCACTGTCTAGGAACTTTGGATTCTTCTTTGGGGGCATGGTGATGGGTGGTGGTGGGTGTTGATGTGTGTGTGAGTGTGCAAGTGAGGGTGGGTGTGTGTAGGTTTTGCTGGGTGTATGTGAGGGTGCTATTTGGGAGGTGCTAATGGTGTGTGGCTTGTGTGATGGATGAGTTGTGAGGGTGTCTGTGTTTGCTGTCTGATGGTTTTCTGTGCTGGCAGGTCAGTTGAATTTGCAAAGTTTCATGGTAGTGATTTGTGGCCTTTATATGGGTGGGGTTGTGGGTGTGTCTTTGTTCCTTGTTTTTTCACCCCTGTATTTATTGAATTTGTCATTGCTTGTTTGGCCCTTTTTTTTTGTATTTTTCCTTTGTGGGTTTTGGGCATGTAGGAGACGTTCTTCTGACCGAGTAGGACGCTGAAGTTGGCTCGTGCAGGCTTCTCCGAGTCTTTCAAGCTGTGTTTCTGCTGTGTTTCATGTGCGGCGTACGTGTCGGTCGCTGAGTATTGGGTTGCTTCGGCTCGGTTTTGTATGCGTGTCGGTCGTGCGGCTTGGGCTCCGTGCGACTCGGTCTGGTTTTCCACGCATTGCATCGTACTGCGCAGGTCGGAGTTCGCGGGTACGTTTCTGTCGAGTTCATTCCTGCTCCGTGTCGGTCGGTTCGATTCGCGTGGTTTTCCGGCCAAATAGCTGGTTTCCGTGCAGTTCGGTCGTGATTCACATGCATTGCATCGTACTGCGCGGATCGGGCAGCGCCGGTACGTGTCGTTCGGACAATATTCCCGTACCGAGTCGGTCGGTACGTTTTCCGGCCCGAATCGGAATCGGCGCCTATATGTCTGGCATTAGCTGCCAGCATTTTGGCTTTGCCAATGCTTTTTTTTTTTTTTTTTAAAGATTATACCTGCAGTAGCGGCCAGGACCTTGACAATACAACAAAATTGTCTATAAGTAAAAATATTATTTTGTATTAAAAAGCACACACTGCTGTACTAGCACCTGCGACTGAAGGCAAAACTTTGTACATAAATGTGCTGCCTGTGAAAGAGCACAATGCCATCACCCACAGTGAAATTAGCCAATGGCTGAAGTAGGCTGACCCATTATCCAATGCTGTATGCTGTAGCTGGGGAAGAAAAATGTGAATAACAGAACAATGGATAAAGAGGGCTAGCTGAAAGCTTCTATATGTAATTTTAAGATAATCGAAAGGTCCTGGCTAACACCAGATCTAAAAAGAAAACAAGGAAACTCGCAAATATGCAGTTGTTAAGATGAAAAATGTTGCAGCTTGATTGCTATACTTCAGTTTGTCTTTCAGCTTCCTTGTGGCCATTTACAGCCACCTCTTTCCCACAAACCTCTGTGACTTATTTATTTTACTACGTGTGACCCAAAGTGGTTATTCCTCCCATTTCAATGTAATATCTTCATATTCTCCACTAGAAAAAGCATAATAATTCAAGTCTTTCATTTACAGCTTTTGGATATAGGAAATCATATTTTCTCAAGCAAACTGCTTTTTCCTAATAATTGATTGTCTCGATTACTCCGTCTTTGAAATGCAGATATATTATAGATAAATTGTCTTTTAAAGGGTTCAATAAATTGATAAAGTAAAGCAGGGAACAGGTATGCATTTCTAGGACTGCAAACGTTCTTACACTCTTTTGAAAATGGCCCTCACAGTTATTTGATGTTTTCTCATGTTCTTGTTGAGAGAAGAGAATTAAAATGGTCTAAAGGAATGAATCTCTTTCTTGCAGTGAGAACATTCTTGTTCTCATAGTGTTTGTTTGTCTCATTCTGCATCAAGGCAGCAAAAAAGTGTTGGTGGTGCCAGATTTGCCTTTAATTACCGCTGATTCTTTGGTGTTCACAGTAGTTTGCATGTTATGGTAATCCTGGTCAATATAACTGTTTTCAACTGTTTCAGCTGACAGGATCCCGCTTCATTTTTACATTCGTTTTTTGATGGAAGGTTGATAAATCTCTCTAGTTAGAAAGACAAAAGCTTTGATGTTTAGAAATGGATGTGTGCTGGAAAGTTGTTACCCTTTTATGAGAAAGGAGATGAGACCTCTGAAGAGGACCGGAGATCCTGAAGTAAAACATGAGATATGTGTCATAGCACACGTGGGCATAAGCAGTGGCTCCGAGAATTAGGACGAGTTGTTTTTTGGTTGAACATCTGATTTGCTTTGCACGTCAGTAGAAGGAGGGTCAAAGATGTGTCAATAAAGTCCTCTACCAGATGAGCGCACAGATGTTCACTAGGGATGTCTGAGCTTGGTTCACTCGAGGAACAGGATGAATGGACCGTGAGGGTGCCACACAAACTGGCACTTTCTTTTGAACTTTTTGCCTTTAGGTGCTTAGTTTCGAGCCCTGCCTTTGCTGATGATTTTTTTCAGGTACAAATGTGAAACAATTAAGTGGTCTCTGCTGGCCCGATAAGAGTATTTTGATGGTATGCAGTCATAATATCGATGTTCAAATATCGATATGCCATAATATCTATGTTTAAATATCGATGTGACAGAATATCGACCTGCAAGAATATCGTCGACCAGAATATCGACATGCAGGTAAGAAATATTGTTTTTGTTAATATCGAAGTTAATATCGTTAGTCAAAATATCGTTGTTAATAATATCGAAATTTATTTTAGTGTTTTGTATTTTAGTATATGTGTTAAAAGTATAGCTTATATTTTTAATGTATGTTTGAAATTTTTAGAAGTAATTAATTTTATGTTAAGTAATTTTTGCGTATTTTAGTTCCGTAGCGGGTTGTGGGTTTATAGGGGAACAGGGTGGGAAGTAATTTAATTATAATATATTTATTAATACATTTTTAGTAATTATAAATTTTTTAAGAAATTAAACATTGCGTTTTAGTTCCGTAGCGGGTTGTGGGTTTATAGGGGAATAGGGACAGGGCCGGACTGGCTACTGGGCGTTTTGGCATGCTGCCGAGCTGGGGGCTGATTTCGTTGATGGGGACCTGCGTGTGCTGAACGAAATTCGTTTTGCTTTGTTTATTTCGAAGCACACGCAGGTCTCCATCAACGAAATTAGCCCCCACCGCAGTGACATCAGCCCCCAGCTCGGCAGCATGCCAAAACGCCCGGTAGCTAGTCCGGCCCTGACTAGGGAGGGAAGTAATTTAATTAAAATTAATTAATTAATCATATTAATAAATTAATAATTTTGTATTTAATAAATTATATTGTTAATTGTGTTAATTAAGGTGTTATTAATTAGTTATTATTTGGTTATTAATTATTAATAATTAATTGGTAAATATGTTAATTGTGTCATTTTTTTAGGAGCGGGTTGTGGGTTTATAGGGGAGTAGGGTGGGAAGAAATTTAATTATAATTAATTAATTAATTAATATTTTTGTATTTCATAATTTATATTGTTAATTGTGTTCATTAATTTCTTATTAATTAGTTATTAATTGGTTATTAGCTATTAATAATTAATTTGTAAAAATGTTAATTGTGTCTTTTTTTAGGAGCAGGTTGTGGGTTTATAGGGGAGTAGGGTGGGAAGTAATTTAATTATAATTAATTAATTAATAATTTAATTAATTAATATTTATGTTTTTAGTATTTTATATTGTTAATTGTGTTAAATATTTTGTTATTAATTAGTTATTAATTGGATATTAATTATTAATAATTAATTGGTAAATATCTTAATTGTGTTATTTTTTAAGAGCGGGTTGTGGGTTTATAGGGGAGTAGGATGGGAAGTAATTTAATTATAATTCATTAATTAATAATTTTTATTCATTCATATTTGTGTATTTAATATTTTATATTGTTAATTGTGTTACATAATTTGTTATTTATTAATTATTAATTGGTTATTAATTATTAATAATTAATTGGTAAATATGTAAATTGTGTAAATTTTTTATGAGAGAGTTGTGTATTTAGAGGGCAGTAGTGTGGGAAGTAATTAAACATTAATATAATTTTTCGTTTTTTCATATATTTATTTATTGTTATTTTATAGTCTTAATAGTATGAATTAATTTAATACTGATTGTTTTTAATTTTATTGTTCATTGTTATTAGTTAATTAATTAATTGTTAAGCAATTATGTTAATTGTGTCATGTTTTACAATAGTGGTGGTTTCATTTATAGGGGTATTTGGTGGGAGGTAAATAACTTTTTATTATTTAAGTATTTGTTCATTAATGTTTATTATTTTGCTTGAGTGGGAATAGTAAATTATTCCCCTCCGCTATCCAACACTTTCCCTACTGTTGCACTCTGTGGAGTGGGAATAGTAAATTATTCCCCTCCGCTATCAAACACTTTTCCTACTGTTGCACTTCCTGGAGTGGGAATAGTAAATTATTCCCCTCCGCTATCCAACACTTTTCCTACTGTTGCAATTGTTGGACTGGGAATAGTAATTTTATCCACTCCACTATCCAATACTTTCCCTACTGTTGCACTCGTTGGAGTTGGAATAGTAAATTATTCCCCTCCGCTATCCAACACTTTCCCTACTGTTGCACTTGCTGGAGTGGGAATATTAATTTTATCCTCTCCGCTATCCAACACTTTCCCTACTATTGCATTAGTTGGAGTGGGAATAGTAATTTTAACCCCTACGCTATCCAACACTTTCCCTACTGTTGCAGTCTGTGGAGTTGGAATAGTAAATTATTCCCCTCCACTATCCAACACTTTCACTACTGTTGCAGTTGCTGGAGTGGGTAAAGTAAATTATTTGCCTCCGCTATCCAACACTTTCCCTACTGTTGCACTTGCTGGAGTTGGAATAGTAAATTATTCCCCTCTGCTATCCAACACTTTCCCTACTGTTGCATTCTCAGGAGTGGGAATAGTAAATTATTCCCATCCACTATCCAACACTTTCCCTACTGTTGCATTCTCAGGCGTGGGAATAGTAAATTATTCCCATCCACTATCCAACACTTTCCCTACTGTTGCACTTGCTGGAGTGGGAATAGTAAATGATTCCCCTCCGCTATCCAACACTTTCCCTACTGTTGCACTCGCTGGAGTGGGAATAGTAATGTTATCCCCTACGCTATCCAACACTTTCCCTACTGTTGCACTCCGTGGAGTGGGAATAGTAAATTATTCCCCCTCCGCTATCCAATACTTTCCCTACTGTTGCACTTGCTGGAGTGGGAATAGTAAATTATTCCTTTTTCTATCCAACATTTTCCCTACTGTTGCATTTGCTGGAGTGGGAATAGTAAATGATTCCCCTCCGCTATCAAACACTTTCCCTACTGTTGCACTCCCTGGCGTGGGAATAGTAAATTATTCCCATCCGCTATCCTACACTTTCCCTACTGTTGCACTCGCTGGAGTGGGAATAGTAAATTATTCCTCTCCGCTATCCAACACTTTCCCTACTGTTGCACTCGCTGGAGTGGAAATAGTAATTTAATCTCCTCCGCTATCCAACACTTTCACTACTGTTGCACTCTGTGGAGTGGGAATAGTAAATTATTCCTCTCCGCTATCCAACACTTTCCCTACTGTTGCTTTCCCTGGAGTGGGAATAGTAATTTTATACCCTACGCTATCCAAAATTTCCCTACTGTTTCAGTTATTGTAGTGTAAAATGTTGATTTAAAGATAAATATTTATTTTAATATTTTTTTTAATTATATATATAATTTATTTTTATATTTATATTACAGGTTTATGTCTATATATATGTATTTATAATTTTTATTATGTTTCTAACGTTTTATAATTTAATAAAATAATTATTTATCAATATTATTAAGTAAATATATATATAAAAAAATGTATATATGTATGTTTAATTTATTTTTATATTATATTTATTATTTATCATTATTAAAATTTTTAAATAATTCTAATTAGGATGGCGGGCGGACTTACGTCCGCCCGTCATCCCTGCGGAGCTGGGACCGTCCGCCATAGGTGCGCCGGTCCCACCCGCCGTATTAGGATGCGCCCGCCACACTGGCGGGCGCATCCTGGTAGGTTGACATTGCGGACGGTGCTGCTGGCTGCAGCACCGTACGCAATGTTAAATTACCATGTTTTGCATTGCGATGCACAACGTGGCAGGCACCGCGCGGTGCCTGCCACCTTGAGCATGGCAATGTTGGGGGGTACCATAGGTACCCCCCAAGTGCAGCCACCCACCCCCCACACCCCCAGGGGCCCGCAACGGGCCCCGTGGCAAAACACTGCATGCCTTTCCATAGCGGCGATGCCGCCATGGAAAGGCCGGTTAACGCTGGCATCCTAATCTGGTGGACGGTGCCTGCTGGGCACCACCACCATTTTGGGCTTCCTGGACCGTCCGCCAGGCAATCGGGACGATTGCTGGCGGCGGGCGGACTTTGCGTCCGCGGCAGACACATTCATGTTCCCACCGCCATCCTAATCTGGCGGTGGGAAATATCCGTTCGATGGCGGAAGGACCACCACCGCAGGGCCGGTGGTTGCCACCGCCAGCCCTGCGGTGGCGGTCCTGCCGCCATCCTAATAGGCCCCTATGTTTTTATTAATTATATTTATTATTTAATTTATATTATATTATTTTTAAGACATTTAAAAAAAACGATATTTTGAACAACGATATTTTAAACAACGATATTTTGGTTTCGATATTTTTGTACTTACCTTTGTAGAGATAGGATGTCAATATTCTGGACATCGATATTCTTGACACGATATTCTGGTAGGTCGATATTGTTGTCGTCGATATTATGTCAGTGATCCTATTTTGATAATGTTTGTACTGGGAAACCACAATCACAAAAATCACTAGAGCACTTTGGCACGCCTAGAAAAGAAATTGCCCTGTTTCTATATGGAGAGGGCAAGTCACACAGGGAGAGGAGAGACGTTTCCCTTCTCTCTACCTCTACCACCCCTCCTCCTCTTATAAAGGAGCCTTTCCATTCTTCAGTCTTTAAAGCAAAGAAGGTAGGTGGAAAAGGGGAAGATCATTTGTCGTTGCAACCAAGACTGTGTACACAAAGGGTATAATGCTGGGTTATGCTATGCGGATTTATATAGCGTGTACCTACCCAGAAGGCTCCCCTAAGCTTAGTGAGAACTGATGCAAATTGAGAAGACGTACTGGTCTGCAGTGCTCACAATACTCTCCAGTGTGCAAAGACAATCTCAAACAGAACCCCACTCATGTCCGTTTATAAAATGTTTACATTATGAGATCCTATCTGCATGATGTTGCGGCTTATATCCCTTTCTGATAGTCCAAAACTATCCAAGAGAAATGATTGGTCTTTCTTCTTGTGCCAGTTAAACATTGCAGTGTCATTGGCTGTAAGCATTAAATCTACAGTCACAATCTGGAGACAAGATTTTCACAAATTACTGATTGAGCTCTAGAAAACTGATGTGCACGGACTCGGTCTCTATCGAAAGTAAAAGTAGACCTTAAGGAAAGCCACATTCAAGCTCCAAAAGGGAAAGACCAATTACAAAAATAGAACTGCACAGCCTCCTCTTTGCACATTTTCCTAAGAATGGGGCTGGAAGTCTCAGGCATTAGCAGGCAGGGGTAGCACTGCAACTACATCAGCCCAGAGATAGTCCCACCTGAGTTTTGTCTATGAGGATATGCTAGGTGCTGCAGCCTGCTGCAAAACCCTGCCACAAGTCAGAGGGGCACAACGCCCTGAAGAATGTAGAAATATGGAGAGCCCCGTTTTTAGAGATGTGGCAAAGAGGACCCAGGGTGTGAAGGAGAGGTTGTCCGTTTCCGACAGGCCAGGTTCCACGTTTTATTTTATCTGGGTGGGCCAAAGGTACGTTCTGATGGGCCAATGTGGGTCCAAATTTTGGTAATTCTGGAGATAGCCTACAAGCCCTAGATTTACATAAGATGTTATACTAAACAGGCATGCAGAGCATATAGAGAGTTATTTGAGAGTACTAACTGATCAACCTTCATAATTTCCATCAGGCCAGCCTTTAACACAAGCACTAAGACACCAAGCAGATTGTAATAGTTCAAGCTTATCTAGGTCCCATTAACACACCCATGCCTTTACATATTCGCTCTAGGAAGACTGGCTATTTAATCCTTGCAATATAGCCAACACATATTTCTTTGCACACTGTGAACTCTGCAATTGTTTCTTTTCGTGTCATTCTTTTGCGGTGTACTTTCATTGATAAAAAGGTTTTAAAAAACAGCAACATATTTGGAAAAAAGAAAGCAGTATTGTTGACAACTGAGAGCAGTTGTCATGCCTGACAATTGTGTAAATCTGGTAATTGCAGTCAAAGAGGTAACCTTATGGAACTGTATTACACAGAGTGTTACAGATATTGAAGGGGCTGCAGATGCTTGTGCAGCCATTTCTGTAATACCAATAGGGCTGGCGCACATATAGAGCCAGTGCTATCCGAAGAGGATATTTCTTCATTTGCATGGGGGCCTGGCCTCATGCAAATAAGAGACTCACTTTGTCTCTCCACACGTCCCGTATTATGGATGTGGGCACAGAGGCAAACAGGCACTCGACAAAGGAAACAAAAGCAATCATCCAGACTAACAGAATACTCCAGCCATGGTTGGGTTTTGCACCAGTCTGAACTGAATGCTCTCTCACCGTCACCAAAATTGCTTTGTAGATAAGATTTAAGAAATGGTTGGGATGTAGAGCCATAAATTGAATATGTTGTGTTATGTTATGTGTTATATATATATATATATATATATATATATATATATATATTCACTGAAAAAACCATAGGTTTCAGACACGTTATAGTTAGAAATTAGCATTTAAAAAACCTTTGAAATTCACTGAAAAAACCAGAGGTTTTAGGGACAGTTATAGTTAGTTGGACATTGCACTCGTACAAAACCCGTGAAATTCCCCCGTTATAGTTAGTTCAGCTAACTATAACTCGCGCCCCGCAATGCACTGCTGATGACGTCACATATTACATCACTCATGACATGGTCAGTGACATCACTGATGACATCACTGATGACATCTCAAATGACATCACTGATGACATCATCCAGTGACTGTGTGTTTCTGTAAAGTTTAAATATGTTTAATATATATAGGGAAAGGCGTATTGAAGAATGAGTGGGTGTATAAGTGTCTGAATGGATGATTTAGTACGTGCGTGACTGACTCTACAAGTGAGTGATTAAACGTATCTTACTGAATGCATGGGTTAGTGACTAAACTGTGTGAATGTCTGTATCCGTCTGTTGGTGTGTAAGTGGATGCATGGATTTGCGAATAGCTACATGAGTGTCTATATGGGTTATTTATTGGTTCTATGAGTATCTGTATGGGTGCCTGAGTGTTTGTGTGGGTGGGGTGTGTGCGACTGTGCATAGATGTGTGAGTGGGTGATTCACTGGGTGGATGGTTTCAAGAGTGCATCTGTGATAGACTGTATGGGTGGGTAAGTGTGTGTAAGAGTGTGTTAGTGAGTGAATGTATGTCCCAGTGGTACATGTGTGAGTAACTAAATATGTGAAAGGCAGTATATATGTGTATTGGAGTATATAAATAGCTATAAGCGAGAGTGAGTGATTGTGATAGTGGCTGTATGGATGAGTGTGTGCTTGTATCAGTGATTGTATAAGAGCGTAACAATGTGCTAGTATTTGTATGATTAAGTGAGCTGGTGTGTGTATAACTGTATAGGTGAGTAAATGGCAGTGTGTTTAATTATTTGCATGACTGACTAGGTGTGTGAGTACCTCTATGGATGAGTGGCGGTGTTTGAGTGTCTATATAGGAGTAAGAGTGCATATGATAGTCCTGTACTGAGTGACCATAAGTATGAGTGACTGTACGGGTGAGTGAGTGGATGTGTGTGTGTAGACCTAAGAATCAGTGAGTGGGTATGTATTTATTGGTGTTGGAGTGTCTATGGTTTTGCGAATGGCACTCTGTAATTTAGATTGGGTGTATCAAAGGTTATATTAGGGTGTGAGGAGCTGCATCAGATTATCACGTGGATGATGTCATCAGTGATGTCATTTGAGATGTCATCAGTGATGTCATCAGTGATGTCACTGACCATGTCATGAGTGATGTAATATGTGACGTCATCAGCAGTGCATTGCGGGGCGCGAGTTATAGTTAGCTGAACTAACTATAACGGGGGAATTTCACGGGTTTTGTACGAGTGCAATGTCCAACTAACTATAACTGTCCCTAAAACCTCTGGTTTTTTCAGTGAATTTCAAAGGTTTTTTAAATGCTAATTTCTAACTATAACGTGTCTGAAACCTATGGTTTTTTCAGTGAATTTCAAAGGTTTTTAAAATGCTAATTTGTAACTATAACGTGCCTGAAACCTACGGTTTTTTCAGTGAATTTCAAAGGTTTTTTAAATGACAATTTTTAAATGTATTAATTGTTATATTAATTTTTTTCATACTGATTTACTACATTTTTAGAAACAATTTCTTTTACATATTTTATTTTTTAAATTACATTGTAATTACATTATACATTACATTACAAAAAATACTTTCTCAGAATGAATTACTTTAGTTTAAATACTTTGCACATAGGCAATAGACTTTTAAGTACAGTAGTTACAGTTGTTGCAATGGGCAACACATTTTCAAACACAATGCAACATTCAGCTCAATGTGAATTTCTAGTTAAATGCAATTAGTTACTTTATGGATTACTTTTCTAACCACAGGACTGGATCCTAGATTCAGTCCTGGTACATCTCCTGTAAACAGTTGAGTAAAAGCGTTTTGGTTACAGTCGTGATTTTTAAGGAATATTATTGTATTTTAAAAGTTGACACTTAGAAACTTTTTCTCATAGAATCACCAATGTTATCCTATGGAAGGAAATTCACTTAGCAGGTAAAAACTGTTATCGTTACTTTTTCTTACTCAGTGTTGGATCCTGGATCCAGCACTGGTGCATCTCCTGTAAACAGTTGAAAGAATGCGTTTAAGTCATACAGGCGATTTTTAAGGAATATTTGTAGTTTGTGAAAATCGACACTTTGAAACTTTTCTGCTGAAAACCAGACAATGGATTCCTATGGAAGAAAATATAAGTTACTGGTAAGTACGGTTAAAATTACTTTTCAGGACCAGTACTGGGCTGAAAGATACAGCACTGAGGTCTCTCCTTATAACAGGTGAGTAAATCGGAATTCGTATTTCGGCTGATTTTAGAGGAATATTTGTATGTTTCAAAAATCAACACTTAGAAACTTTTTCAGCAAAAAGCAGGCAATGATATCCTATGGAAGGAAATTCAAGTTACTGGTAAGTACGGTTAAAATTACTTTTGAGGATCAGTACTGGGCTGAAAGATGCAGCACTGAGGTCTCTCCTGATAACAGGTGAGTAAATCGGAATTCGTATTTCGGCTGATTTTAGAGGAATATTTTAAAGTTCCAAAACTCCACACTTAGAAGAATTTCCAAGTGAAACCAGTCAATGTTAGCCTATGAAGGAAATTCAAGTTACCGGTAAGTACGGTTAAAATTACTTTTCAGGACCAGTACTGGGCTGAAAGATGCAGCACTGAGGTCTCTCCTGATAGCAGGTGAGTAAATCGGAATTCGTATTTCGGCTGATTTTAGAGGAATATTTTAAAGTTCCAAAACTCCACACTTAGAAGAATTTCCAAGTGAAACCAGTCAATGTTAGCCTATGAAGGAAATTCAAGTTACCGGTAAGTACGGTTAAAATTACTTTTGAGGATCAGTACTGGGCTGAAAGATGCAGCACTGAGGTCTCTCCTGATAGCAGGTGAGTAAATCGGAATTCGTATTTCGGCTGATTTTAGAGGAATATTTTAAAGTTCCAAAACTCCACACTTAGAAGAATTTCCAAGTGAAACCAGTCAATGTTAGCCTATGAAGGAAATTCAAGTTACCGGTAAGTACGGTTAAAATTACTTTTGAGGATCAGTACTGGGCTGAAAGATGCAGCACTGAGGTCTCTCCTGATAACAGGTGAGTAAATCGGAATTCGTATTTCGGCTGATTTTAGAGGAATATTTTAAAGTTCCAAAACTCCACACTTAGAAGAATTTCCAAGTGAAACCAGTCAATGTTAGCCTATGAAGGAAATTCAAGTTACCAGTAAGTACGGTTAAAATTACTTTTGAGGATCAGTACTGGGCTGAAAGATGCAGCACTGAGGTCTCTCCTGATAACAGGTGAGTAAATCGGAATTCGGATTTCGGCTGATTTTAGAGGAATATTTGCACAATGGTGAAGGGAGGGGCGGGGCCTGAGGTGACATCTGTGCAAACGCGCCCCGTGGTGCGTTTTAAGTTGGGGGATTAAGTCCCCTTGAATCATGAGGGTCCCTACGGGCCAACTAGCCCACCAGGAACCTCCAGTATGTGCCAGGGGGCTGCGTTGCAGAGACATGTACAGAGGCCACACCCCTTTTTACACCTCTCTGCAACACAGCTCTGTGGCGCTTTCTGGACGTACCTGTTGGGCTAGTTGGCCCCCAGGGACCCTCAGGATTGAAGAGGATTTAATTCCCCATCTTAAAACGTGCCACGGGGCCTGTTTGCACACATGTCACCTGAAGCCCCGCCCTCCCTTCACCACTGTGCAAACGCGCCCCGTGGCGCGTTTTAAGTTGGGGGATTAACTCCCCTTGAATCCTGAGGGTCCCTGGGGTGCAACTAGCCCACCATATACCTCCAAAAGCGCCATAGAGCTGCGTTGCAGAGAGGTGTAAAAAGGGGCGTGGCCTCTGTACACCTCTCTGCAAGGCAGCCCCTGGCGCATACTGGAGGTTCCTGGTGGGCTAGTTGGCCCCCAGGGACCCCCAGTATTCAAGGGAATTCGTTCCCTCTCTGCAAACGCGCCAGGGGCGCGTTTGCAGAGTGGTGAAGGAAGGGGCGGGGCCTGCGGGGCCGATCGTTTTTTTTTTTTTTTTTGGGGAGGCGGGCCGCGTGGCCCTCCCTCCCGGGCCACTACTTGCCCCGGGGACCCCATCCCCGGGGCTGGCCCTCTCGTTGGGGACTGTGGGGGTCCCCAATCCCCCCACAGTCCCGCCGGCTCCCCGTGTCCTAAGGGAGCCGGCATTGCTTTACACATGGGGAGCAGCTAACATGCTGCTCCCCATGTGGAAAGCATCGGCTTTGGATATTGGAAGAGAGAGCAGGTTTCCTGCCTCTCTTCCAATATCCAAGCAGTTTGCAATGACAGGACGGGAGCCGCGAGGCTCCCGTCCTGTCATTGCAAACAGCAGTGTCCCGGGGGTAGGCACCCCGGGACACTGCATGAGCCGGCCCTGGGAGGTGGTGGTCCCCAGGGCCATCAAGGGCTCCAGGAGGGGGGCCGCGCGGCCTCCCTCCCATTCAGTGCACAGCCCCGGGAGGTGGTGGTCCCCGGGCTCTGGGGTCAAAACGGACCCCCATTGTAATTTTTCTTAGTGCCCCGGGGAGGTGGTGGTCCTCGGGGCGTGTGGGGGCTGGAGCCCCCACACAGGTTTTTAATTAAAAAAAGAAGCCCCGGGGAGGTGGTGGTCCCGGGGCTGCGGGAGGGCTCAGAGCCCTCCCGCACCATTCTACATAAAGCCCCGGGGGTGGTGGTCCCGGGGCTTGGGGGCCCTAGAGGCCCCCACACATAAAATTAACCCCCCCAGCATGCCCCCGGGACTTGGGCCACCCGGGGGCCAATTAACATCGAAGCGCGGAGACCGCGCTTCGATTTTTTTTTCGGCAGGGTTCGCGCTCCCTGAGCGCATCCTGCCGATTTAAAAAAAAATAATAATAAATTTTTGCCCAGGGGGTCCTTGTGGGACCCCTGAGCAGACCTAGGGGGTCAGGGTGTTTCTACCCTGCCCCCTTTGTGCGCTTTGCGCACTTGTTTCTGTCCCTCGGTTCTACCGAGGGACAAAATGGCTGCCAACACTTCCTGATTTGGAGTGTTGACAGCCAATTAACATAAAGCTCGTGCTTGGGAGGATCGGCGGCCCTAGATATATCTATCTTTTTTACTTTTCATTTGCTCAGCAACTACTGAACGGATTTACACCATTTAACAAAAAGGGTTCTTTCTGAACCAAGAACTACCTCTTTGCCAAATTTGGTGTAATTCCGTTCAGCAGTTCGGGCTGTAGCCGTGTCTAAAGTTTCCTATGGAAAATTGCATGGGAAAACGCGTTTTGGGACCCCCTTTTTCTCGGCCCCCGCTTGACGAATCCCCCGAGACTTTCAGGGTAGGAGCGGACCGGAGCGCCCCACAAAGTTTGAAAATTTTGCGAAGATACGTCAACCGGCAAGAGAGTTATTTCAAATAGAATGTCGCGGATTTCCTATGGATAATAGGTTGTAACTATAACTATCTACTGGCGACCGCCAGTAGATAAATATATATATATATATATATATATATATATATATATATATATATATATATATATATATATATATATGTATATATTGCTTGTGAATGGTGAAAGTTTGCGCTTGTGCATCTCTCATATGTGGGAATTATCTATGCACATGTGCAGTTTGAGTGTGTGTTCTAAGTGTGTGTAGCATGGTCATTCTGGTGTTGGTGTTTCTGTGTGCAGCATTCATTTGAGCCTGGTGTGAGTGTGCTTATGTGTAGTGTGCATATGAACAAACATGGTTTCATGCATATGGTGGGTGCCTGTATGTGGTGTATTTTGTGGTCCTTAAATACCATGGGTGTACAAAATGATATTGATAAAATAACACAGTAACGTATCTGAGGTGAGCAGGCAGCATGTATTTTCTAAATGTGTATGTGATGCAGCTTTGCACTCTGAAGATCGAGGGACCACACACTTTGCAGCTTCTGTACATGGATAATCAGCCGTGGGACCTCTCACTGTTACAGTGAGCCTCATAAAAACTAGTCTTATGCATTGAAATGTAAAGAGTAACCAAGCATTATTTATGAAATGTGACCAAAATGTTGTCTTAAAAACTGTACATATTTGGTTTTAATATAGCTGTATAAAGTATACGCTGTAATGCACACAGAGACTATTCATTTAGAAATATCCATTACAAAATCCACCTGTGGACTGAATTATTTAGTTCTGAAGTTAAATGGATAATTAGCATTATTTCTACTGTGAATATGTCATGCCACATTGCATTTCCAGTGTTAGCCCTTTATTGAACTGAATTATGACCAGTCCCATTGTGAGTAGATGTGATTCGATAAACAGTAAGATCACTATAACCAGGGCCACTGAAATTATGTGTCAGGGTAAGAACAAATTATGCTGCAGGGTTAACTAAATTACGCAGCAAGAAAAGGTGAATTATTTGATGTAATGCGTCACATTTTGTGATAGTATTACTTCATTGTTTTCATTTCTTTACATTTGTTAGAATTGTCTAGCCATTGGCTGCACCTCATTATTACTCAATTATATCAATAAGCAAAAGAAAGGTGATCAGTCAACCTTTGTGAATGGCTTTCACCTGCACGGCAACACATGTTGCAGCATTTTTAGCAACTTTTGATCACTTTGAGCTAGAAACAATTGTTTTTTAATATGCAGATTATGCAGCAGATAATGGAATGAGAGGCAAATTTGAGAAACCCATAATTATGTGAAAATCTACACAGCCACAAAATTACATAATTGCAGTGGCCCTGTTTATTACCTGGAAATGTGCAATCAGAATATGAATTGCTCACATATTTAACCCTGCCGTACTGATGAGCATAAATTCAGCCCGGCTCAATATTTTACTTGAGATAAAACATTTTTTACTTTACCACAGCATTTGGCAGAGAATAGACAGACACGCTTAGGGCCTGATTCACAGCGGTAATCTTACACTTTTGTGTAAGTTTACTATTTTTTTGAGTATTCACAAACTACGAGTTCAATTTTACTAATAGTAATTTTACAACTGTTGAGACTCCGTGCATAAAAAAAGATACACCTGCCCAATCTTTTTTACATGCAGAATCATCTGACTGGACTGTGGAGTCTCTGCAGTCGTAAAATTACTAGTAGTAAAATTAACTTGTAGTTTGGGAATAGCAAAAAATAGTAAGCCTACACAAAAGTGTAAGTTAACCTTTGCGAATCAGGCCCTTACTCTGTAAGGCAGTGTAATTCCACATTAATTCTTAGGTAATGGGCAGACATTTATGACTTCCTTTTGGCTTCTCATCCAACGAGGCATGCACTGCCACTAGCTGAAAAGTTTAATGCATGCCCAATCTTACAATATATAACTGTGTGCATCATACACAGACTAAAATAAACGAACAGTCTCTGAACCCCCACACAGAAACAGCCATAATTGAGGTGCAGAAGGCTGTTCACATCCCTGGACCCCAGTGTCACTTCACCTGCTACATCATTGGCAGGTAAAGTCCTGTCCCCACTCCCCCAGCTAGCGATTGGTGAGCCACTGAAGGCTCAAAGCCTGGCTCTGGCTCAGCTCAAGGTCCTGTTGGAACCTTGAGCCCATAATAAGCTGAGCTTTCATGTGTCTTCTACCTGCGCCCCTTGCTCTACCCAGGATATCGCATTATAACCAGAGCTTCCGACTTTGGAACAGAAGAGGCTCGGCGTCGACTCCACATCCTGTGATTCTGGGTGAATTTGTTAGTCTTCCTAGCCTAAAAGTGATGAATGTGTCCTTGTGTAATCTAACTGGTGTTAATTTAAAGTGCTCCAATGCCTCTGGGCCGAGATGGCGCTATTTAAACACTACTGGAAAATGCACAAAGAGGTCAAAACAAAGCATTAACATAAAATGAGAGCTATATAGATAGTTATCTGGTTGCTGACTTGTACAAAGTGAATCCAGAAAACCTGGAAAAATCATGGCTTCCGTGCATTACCCGTGTAATCCTAAGCAAATACGTTATTTTACCAAAACTCTTTTTTCTTCATTTTCACACATGAAACCATGTTCAAATGTGTGTATTCAGAATACAAGCTGTACAAACACATACTGTGTTTGATTTGATAGGCTAATGTTGCTCTATAAAACAGGGTTCACATGACAACTGTCTTGCCTCTTGGTTCACTAATGGCACTGTCGCCAGTGTGAAGCCGGGTGCAGGAATGGCTCTAGGTTCATGTTTAAAACTATCACTTTAATAAGTACTTCTCAGTGCAGTGGTATAATGTAAAGTAATAATGTCAAAGCATCTGCATGTTAATGAAATACACTTTTTTGAGTTTTGAAGAGACATTATCATATTGTACGTGGTTTGTTATATGAATTACATGGCAAACATTTTCAGGGGTCCGCTCTTGTACAGGCTCTAAGAGCTAAGCCAGACCCTTGGCTCGGCTCCCCCTGTTAATTTGTTGACTCACCCAGCTACCGCTTGCCTCAGATATGAGCTAGGGTAGCCACTGGATGGCTTTTACATGCATAATCAGTATTTTACTGTCTCAGCCAGTACAAAAATAGTAAAAATCACCTAAAGCCAGTTTTTATCCCTTAATCAGTACATACTTAAAATTGTAGTTATAAAAACAATGCTCTTAAAAATGTGTTTTTAGAAGTTCCTTAATGACCCCTGACTGTGAATTAAAGTAAAAAAAGTGAAGGAAAAAAATCACATTTGACATGGTGTGTTGTCCCTAGCATCTTCTGCTCTGACTGGATGGACAAAGGTCATGGCCCACTCAGCCCCCTTGCTGGAACCTGCCCTGGGCCAGTTCAGGGGGATGTTTTGGGATGTAACACCTCCCAAAAAATTGCATTCTGTAATAAATAGTTTGATACAGGTGCTTTCAGTCGGGGTATGGTGAGGTGGCTTTCGGATTTCACCCTGGATTTTTACATTGTATTGTGTATTGTAATTGCATTTATATAGCATTTACTACCCCTGACAAGGCCTTGAAGCGCTTTTTCGGTGCATAGCACGCTACTCCAGAACCCATAAAGGATTAGTGGTGAATTACTATAGTGAAATATGAAATTAATTTGAGCAGTGGATATGTTAGTCTGTTATTTGGATTGAGAAGGATAGTGGAGGGATAGACGAGGGAAAAGGTTTGCATTTATATAGTGCTTGCTACCCCTGATGAGGTGTTGAAGCGCTTTTCAGCAAGTAGCACACTACTCTGGAACCAAAAAAGGATTAGTGGTGAATTAGTGTAGGGAAATGTGAAATTAATTTGAGCGGTAGACATGTTTGTCTGTTGTTTGGATTGAAAAGGATAGTGGAGGGATGGAAGAGGGAAGGATTTGCATTTATATAGTGCTTGCTACCCCTGATGAGGTGTTGAAGCGCTTTTTGGCGGGTAGCATGCTACTCAGGAAACCTAACAGGATTAGTGGGGAATCAGTATAGGGAAATATGAAATTAATTTGAGCGATGGACATGTTAGTCTATTATTTGGATTGAAAAGGAATAGTGGAGGGATTGAAGAGTGAAGGGTCTAGAAAGTTGTTTTTTTCTCTTTTTGTTTTGGAGTTTGTAGCAGTAGGAGGGGTTTGGGATGAGTAAAGGGGGGTGGAGGGGAAGAGTCAAAGGGAAGGGTTTAGAAAGGTTTGTTTGGGAGATCTGAATAGTAAAAGAGGTATGAGATGATTCAAGGAGAGGTAGAGGAGGGAAGTGTTCAGAAAGGGGGATCATAGTAGTGGCATGATGTTTGGGATGAATGAGAGAGTGGAGGTAGAGGATATATTGAGAGAGGTATAGGGTGAGAAATAGGGTAGTGCATTGGAGAGAGTGGTAGAATGAGGTTTGAGATGAGTCAGAGTGGAGGTAGAGGATATATTGCGAGAGATATAGGATGAGATATAGGGTAGTGCATGCACACACAGACAAAAAACACACAGACATTCACACTTTCTCTTTCTCGTCTCTGCCTTAAAACATTGTTAGTTTGAAAACTATTGTGTTTTAACTACCCGTAAGAATCGATACTCCTCTCTCTTTCTACTGCCTCTTAAACCTCCCTCGTGTCCTGCTTCTCATAATTTTATTTTAACAAGGTATGCCAGTGTGATTGTTCGGAAATCTGAATTCCCTCCCCCTCCACCACCACCCCCCAATGTTACTGACCAAGCTACGCCCCTGCCAAGGGGGTGGGGTCGCCGGGGTGGAACATCTGCCTGATACGTACTGTCGGTTGGGTTACATATCACGGGTAACTGAAGGCAGAAAATGCTTATGGTTGGGTTGGTGTGTGCCAGGTAGCAAAGTCCACCTGGCAGGACTTGCAGTGCTGGCTTCAGAGTGGCGCAACTGATGCTGCCTCTCCGGGCTCCAAGGTAGGTCAAGTGTTGGGGAGGACATTTTTTTATATTTCACTGGATTAAAGGCGTCTGCTGCAGATTTCTTTATGTGGCCAGCAGTTTTTAGGCACAGACTTTAAAGCATCATTTTAAGAAATGCACAATTCAGTGAGCTCAGGCAACATAGTGCCAAAATGGCACAATTCCAGACTTCTTGTAAGCATCCTAGTGGCATGCAAATGTGGCATTGCATTGTGCCACTTTGTAAACGTGGCACTGTGTCATAATGCTTCGTTAGAGCATCGCCTATTACCCCTCAAACAAGCCCTCCCCTTTTCTTTTTCCTTTTTCCTTGGGTACACTTCTTTGCCTGTTGGGACACCCCAGACGCACACCTCCCTCGCATTCTCGACCAAGATACGCCCCTGCGCGAGCCTCCCTTTGCATAAGCACGCATTCAAATTTAGCATATTGTGCTCAAACAAGAGGCAATTTAATCCTTCCTCGATGAACAACATTAGAACAGCTTTCAATCAAATCTAAAGAATAAAGTGAGGAGGAGGCGCTGCCTGTGACAGCGCGCGGTCGCGCGCACCAACAAAGGGAAATGACGCTAAGTGGATCCCTCATATTCTCCACAGAAATGACACCACAACCAATATTAATTAATCGCTGCGCTCACTGTCGCAGTGCATTTGAAAAGGAGAGCGACACTGCGTCGTCGCCAAGTAGGCCTTCACTAATGTGTTTACTTTTTTTTCACTTGACGCACGGATCCGACTCACTTAAGGCACTTTCCTTGTTCCTTGTATGAATTAGAGGTACTTATCGCCTTAGGCAATTACTGGTTCGTGCTTTCAAGTGCGCGCATACATTATTCAGTCAGCTCCACCTTCATGTTTATATCACATTAAGTCTGTGCTGCTGTGATAGCTGTGTGGCTTCAAAAAGCGGAGCTACGTTTAACGGCATGCACAAAAAAACAAAAATCCGTCTCTGAGATCTGAATTTTCAAGGGTACATTCTGGAGAGCGTTTTGTTGCCAGTAAAGTACAAGTTGATGTTTTCAAAGTGTATTGCTAGGGCGTTGTGCCATAAAGGTCAGCTCGGAAGGTTCCTTACCAGTAAGGGGTGCAATAAAAAATTGAGCTATAGTATTAACGTCTTTAGCAGGAGTCAACTTATATGATAATGTGTATATCTTTCATTACCATGTCACTTTTCTTAATGTCGATGAAACCGTCAACTGTGTGCCCTGATATTCAAAAACTAATTTTAGCCCTCCCTCCTTACCAAAAGCAGTCCTGGCAATATGTTTACACCATTCCCGCTCCCTTCATCTTCTCCCTTAATCTCTTTCTTTACATGCATCCATTCTCTCTCTCTCTCTCTCGTTCCTTCTCTCCTCTCTCTCTTCTTCCTTTCTGATCACTTTCTCTCTACCTCTCCCCCCTCCCTTTCTCTCTCTCTCTCTTGAAGCCTCCCTCTGCATATTGTAATTAACCTCGGGGAGGTGGGGGGCATCAGGGGCGCCGAGGGCTTTCAAAACCTGCTCCAGCCCACAGGGGAAATGACGATGGAATAAAAGGCCCATCCGGCCCTGCCAGGCGAATACACCCACCAGTCACTTCACCCTCTAGTCTTATTTGCTTTTACCCTGAGGCACACTTTGCAATAGACTCAGGGCTGTTCTAATCATTCTGCAACGAATTTCCCCAGTAGACTGCAGGATCAGGGGCCTGGTTTCAGAGCATCGTGGACAGCATTGAGACAGCCATGCTTCACGGCCTCATTTCAGTTGAGGCCTCCTACATTGTGAAGCTGGTTTGAAATTTTTTGCCAGGGTTGATTTTGGTTTCCAGTCAGGCTGTACATGGATTCGGCTCTGTATCTTGCTTAGTTCTAGCCTTTCTTAGATTTATATCGTTTTCCTGTATTTAGGATGTGTTCTGATTGGTGTTCTACCAAAATCTAATAAAAAAATATTTATTGTGATGTTAACGAATATCATACCAAAAAAATATTACAGGTGTGAAAATGTTTTCTAAATATTATATATAGTTTTATTGGTATATAATATGTTTTTTTTAATTATTTTATTGAGTTTTATTAGTTTTTGGGCTATAAGCTGTAATTGTTTTAACATTACATATGTGTAATTTTTTTTGTCTAGTTTTCGTTTTAATTTGGTAATATATGTAATTTGTTTTATTTCATTTCAATTATTTTTTTATTGGAGGGTTGTTCGGATTGTTGGGCTGTAGAGTGGAACTTTTGTTAATGTTTATTTTTTAAATAATTATAAAAAGTGTTTATTATAATTTCTAATATGTTCATTTGATTAGTATTTATTTAACTCCTTTTAAGTATTTAATTGACATTTTTAAAAGCGGTAACTATTTTTATTTATTTGTTGACTGGTTAATTGTATACTTAATTTTGTAAATTATTTATTTTAAATAATGTTTTTATTAATTATATAATGTCTTAGGGGCCCATTACGATACCCGGCGTAAAAAAATCCGCCAGGCATGGAAGCGGCAAAAATCCGCCCGCTCACACCGCCTGAACACCGACCACGCCATTACGATTACACAAACCGAAAACCGCCATCGGCGGAAAAATCACACAAAATACCGCCCGCCATCGTCCGAGTCGGAGTCAAACCGCCCGCCACGGACGGAAACACGCACGACAACACAA
Organism: Calotriton arnoldi; assembly: GCA_963921515.1. Lineage (NCBI taxonomy): Eukaryota > Metazoa > Chordata > Amphibia > Caudata > Salamandridae > Calotriton > Calotriton arnoldi. The sequence continues at coordinate 1,045,894 of CAWUFW010001916.1, forward strand.
ACCCGCCCGCCCACACGGCCGACACACCGCACGTGAAATTACGATCGCACCGCCATGAGCGCGGAAAAACCACAAATATACCGCCCGCCAGCGCAAACAACGCCGATGAGAAACGACACGGCAGAAGCCATGGCGCCAACGTACCTGCACAGAAACCATCCGCACACAAAACCAATAGCACACAACATGGCCAACAAGTCCACACAGCAAGGCACGCACAAATACACAAGCACAGTACACATCCCGAAAACACCCCCCGGACAAACAAAAAATACAAAGGCCAGAACCCCAGACACAACACACCTGAAAACAACAGACCATGAGGACACACCCACATAGGTGAGTACAAAAGCAGCACTCCCACAGACCACAACCCCTTGCTACATTGCAAACCAGAGAGGAGAGGAGAGGACACAGTGACACAGCAAGGACAGCAGCACACCACAGAAACGCACACATCACAACCACCACCACCACCACCACCACCACCACCAAACACCACCACCACCACCACCACCACCAAACACCGGCACCACAAACCCCCTGCACATTACACAACACACACCGCACCAGCACCACAAACACCATGGCACCACAAAGGATGCCCAAGTTCACGCCCATGGAGCTGACGGTCATGGTCGACGAGATCATCAAGGTGTACCCACAAATCTATGGGAACATGGTCCAGCACACACCACTAGCCACCAGAAACAGAATGTGGAACCGGATCGTAGACCAGGTCAATGCAGTCGGGACCCTGCCCAGGAACAGAGTCGAAATTAACAAACGTTGGAATGACGTAAAGAGCCTGGTCAAGAAGAAGGAGGGCAAAAACAGAGAGCTGGCTGCCGTCACTGGCGGAGGGAATCCCGCGCTCTTTAAGACCTTCAAAGCGTGGGAGGAGAAGGTGCGAGTCGTAATCCATCCGGAGATCCTCGCCGGATTAGCAGGAGGAGTGGAGGCTGGTAAGTACAAACTAATGTATACCAGCACACCGCTATGTACTCACATGCACTACCACCATGCCACAGCTCCCAGGGACAAACACCCCCATGTCCAGCACACAATACACAACACATCACACACACATGCAACAGACACTACCACACACAGCCCAAACCGAACAACTGTAAGATGCGTGGGGACATGTGTACACTAAGCCAGCCACGTAACCACCAACAGGTCCACAAAAATGCCAGAAGCGCCACAACGAGCACCCACCACACCCATGTGTCCGCCACAGCTGCACTAACCGACAAGTAACAGGTAAGTGGCAGGAACACAAAGTGCAGTGGGTGGGAGGGTGGACTGCCCAAGTACAACACACACCAGGCCCCAGTCCCACAGCACAGCAAGGAGGAGCATCCCCCACACCCCACACCCACGTGTCAGCCACCGCAGTGCACAACGACAGCCGAAAGGCAGACATCACGGTCCACAGCAATCGGTGTCAGTGGGTGTCCAGCCACCCCCACGACCCACAACACCCCCCACCCCCACAGACCTGCAACATGGAGCACCCCCGCTTAGAGCCATGTGGCATCCAGTACAATGCACGCACGAACAACTTGCAGGTGGGAAACTGGACAGGGCTGGATTACTGGAGGCATGAGGACCATAACACGACCAACACATGGGACATGTCACGTAGCAGACGAACACGCAGCACCGCCCACCGTCACGAACAAGTGAACAATGTGCACACGGACACGAACCACAGACTCACACCCCACATGACCCATCACAAACACAGCAACACCCAAGGAGCCACGTCTGCATGCACAAGCCACACTGAACATAGTACCACACGGCAGCCACTGTGCAACCCATCACACACAACCGAAACACCATTGAAGTCCAGTCCATGTAGCCCCTACTGCCTGTCAACCACACACCCCACAACTACGCCTATGTAAAACAAACAACACTAGACGCAACAGAGCGGAACAACAGAAATGCACATGAACACCACTGAACCCATCAAACACACAGACACACCATGCACATACAACATACCATCCATCCCATCCGTCAGCCCCAGTCTCATGAAAGGCATGTCATCCGCACAGCTGCCACACATACAGCAGTCACGCTAAGATACATGCCCATGACCAACCATGTGCCAGAAGTCATTGAAGCGCACGACACACTGTGAGCAACAACACACAACATGGGCCACACCCCCCCGAGCACTGCAGTGATGCACATGGCACAGGGCAGCACGCACACCAAGGAGATGGGACAACTGCAATACGTTGGCTGGCACACAACCATCACTCACTCATAACGATGCGTCCAATGCCATGTCCAGTAATCACAACAGACAGCAAATATGCAGGCCATGTCAAGCATGCACACACCTCAAACCATGCACTGTCATGCTGCCACAACACATGTCACGTTCGGCACCCATGGCTTACAGCATGTACCCCAAAAGCATATCCCCTCCCAAATGTGAATCTGGGGCATGGCCCCCATGTTGCCATATGCGTTCCTAAGCGTTCCATTTGAACCCCAAAAGCATATTCCCTCCCAAATGTGAATCTGGGGCATGGCCCCCATGTTGCCATATGCGTTCCTAAGCGTTCCATTTGAACCCCAAAAGCATATTCCCTCCCAAATGTGAATCTGGGGCATGGCCCCCATGTTGCCATATGCGTTCCTAAGCGTTCCATTTGAACCCCAAAAGCATATTCCCTCCCAAATGTGAATCTGGGGCATGGCCCCCATGTTGCCATATGCGTTCCTAAGCGTTCCATTTGAACCCCAAAAGCATATTCCCTCCCAAATGTGAATCTGGGGCATGGCCCCCATGTTGCCATATGCGTTCCTAAGCGTTCCATTTGAACCCCAAAAGCATATTCCCTCCCAAATGTGAATCTGGGGCATGGCCCCCATGTTGCCATATGCGTTCCTAAGCGTTCCATTTGAACCCCAAAAGCAAAGTACAAACCAGACCCAGGATGGGCCAGGAGCCCGCATACACCAGAGACACAATGAGTAGGGGCACAGCAACACACCCATCGGCATGGCCAATCCGTCCCATGCCACATGTGCACAGCACACAGTCCCATTGCCTAGCACACACAACTACAGATGCCACAGCCACACACTCGCCTCCGGGAAAACCATGTACGAGATTGCACGAACTGCCAATGTCAGACGACAAATACATACTTCGCCAGGTGCAACACAATAACAAATCTCATTCTCTCCACAGGTGACGAACTGCCGGATGCTGGGGATGGAGACAGCAGCCAGCACAGCCAGCCCACAAGCCCCCAACGAGGACACACGGATCTGGAGGATCTGTCCTCCTCTTCGGACACGGACCACCAAGCAGGCCCATCTGGTGTGGCAGGGCCCAGCCGCTCCCCAGGACCCCTCCTACCCACCAACCCATCATCCAGGGATGCTGAACAGTCCCAGCCCCCTGCTGCCACTGTCGTTGCGGCCACACCCACGGTCATTGCGGCCACACCCACGGTCATTGCGGCCACTACCACTGCCGCAACCGCCACCATCGCCGCACCGACCACCACCGCCACCACCACCACCACCACGTCTTCGCTGGCACCAGCCCCAGCGCAGGTGGTGGCCCGGCCGACTGGATCCACCCTGGGAGCCACAGCGAGGACCGTGGTGTGCAATGTGGCTAGTGGGCAGGCCGGTGGCAGCAGGACTGGTAGGAGGAGCAGGGTCAGGGAAACGCCAGCCTCCCCTGGGAGCCATGCCCTGCCTCAAATGGCCAGAGTCCTTGGGGCCTATGAGGAGGCCCAAGAACAATGGGTCAGGTCTGCTACAGACACGCGGGAGGTGCTGGGGGTGCTGAGGTCCATGGACGCCCGTATGGGCCAATTCGTGTCCCGTATGGACCAACTCGTGGACCTCATGGGCCAGCTGGTGGTGGCGGTGGGGTCACAGGCAAGGCCAGCAACACCACCTCCGCCACCACCTGCTAGGGCGCAGGGTCGGGCAGCAGTGTCCACTTCCCCTGCGTCCACAGCCAGTGAGCACACCTCACCCACCACCAGCAGGTCGCCACCACACACCCCCTCCCAAACGTGGAAGGGGCCGTCCGAAGAGGAAACAGATCTCCCGGGAGGACTTTGCACGCTCCAGTCGCAAGTGAGGCAGCCAGCCAGCCTTCCGCCAGCCTTCCTTGACCAGCCACTGCATTGACTTGCTCTACGATCCCACTCCACACAGCCAGCTGGATGGCATGTGTGTGTTGGACTATGGACATAGAACCAGTGGGTACACCCTGAGCTTCACGCAGCCATGACCGACAGCTCATTGTCACTGCACGCACCACTTTTGTCATCACCTTACACACAATCACATGTCACAGTTTGGAATAAATGCACCTTTTTCACCAACTGCTGTTTGTGCCCTGTGTTTTATTTGTACGGAATACAACGGCCACCTTGGGCGGAAAGGCACCTGATGCGTGGCATGGCAATGGAATCCGGAGGGCCTGTAGGGACCTAGGGGTGGGAGACAGAACAGGAGCACATTCAATGAGTGTGTCACACACCCATCACACAGTACATGTCAACAACTACAAGCATTGTACACACATCGCACAGAGCAATAGGGCACAATGCCACAGTCACCAACAGTGGCATACTACCCTGGCCATGGAGCGTTGACACACTGCACGCAGTGAACATACGGCCACCCTGACACAGCACACACACACCTGCACAGATACAGACACATCATCCGTCGTACATGGACACTCACCGTCAAGTGAAGTAGCGGGCGATGAGCTGCTGGCGCACATTCCCAGCTTCCTCCTCTCCGCTGTCCTCCTCACTCGAGCTGTCCTGGTCTGCGGGCTGGGGCCCTGGTTGATCTCCGTCATCCACAATGAGGGGGATCTGCTTCCGAATGGCCAGATTGTGCAGCATGCAGCATGCCACCACTATCTGGCACACCTTCTGTGGGGAGTACGCCAGTGCACCCCCGGTGCGGTCCAGGCACCTGAACCTGGACTTGAGGAGGCCAAAGGTACGCTCGACCACACGTCTGGTCCTCCCATGTGCCTCATTGTATCGATCGTCTGCTGGGGTGCGAGGATTCCTCAATGGACTGAGCAGCCATGCCCCATTCGGATACGCAGAGTCACCTGGGTGTGAGGGACACAGAGAACCGTTGCTATTCCAACTGGACAGGGGACAGCATCGCACAACCAGCACGCTACACCACTCCACATACTCACCGACAATACAGCCACGATCCTGTTGCAGATTGGCCATCAGTCGTGGCAAGATGCTGTTGCGCATTATGTGTGCGTCATGTGCCGAGCCTGGAAACTTGGCACACACGTGGGTGATCACCATGTCCGCAAGGCACACCACTTGCACATTCAGGGAGTGCGTGTGCTTCCTGTTGCGGTACAGGTGCTCAGTGGCCTGTGGTGGAACAAGGCCAACATGTGTGCAGTCAATGGCTCCCACGACGTGTGGGATTCTGCCAAGGGCATAGAAAGCACCCTTCACTGCCGCCAATTCACGAGCCCTGGGGAATCTGATGTACCTGTTTCGGTACAGCATCATGGCTGCCAGTACATCCCTCAGCACCTTGCTGAACATGGGCTGGGACATCCCTCCTCCACTGCCCACTGTGTGCTGGAATGACCCAGTGGCGAAGAAATGCATGGCGGCCATCACCTTAGCCGTGGGGGTGACAGCAGTCGGATACACCCTGCGGGGACGGAGATGGGGCTCTAACATGGCACACAGTCGATGCAGGGTTGGCCTGTCCAGCCGAAACTTCCTGATCACCTCTGTATCGTCCATGTCCGCCAGCAATTGGTATGGGCGGTCAATGTTCGGTCTCCGCCTGGGGAAAATGGCAGAGGACACATGTCAAAGCAACACGACACATAGCAATTTCGCATACACATCACTGACATGACTGAGCAGGCACATGAGCCACAGCCCAGCTGTCAAGCTGGGATGGCACGGCCACAATACACTTACACAGGTCTCCCAACAATGGCAATGGCAAGTGAGACATACCACTGCCATGTGCATGCACATGGGGATCTAGGCCCCAATGACTTGCGGGGCGTGCTGATGGGGACTGACTGCATATTCGTCAAGCGGCAACGCCACGGCAACATGAGTGTCTGCTGAGCATGGAACTGCTTCCGAGGCTGGATGAGTATGGCACACGACGACGACGATGTGGGCACGGGCTGAGCGGCCAATACAAGTGGGACCTGTGGCACGAGGGGATATGAGACAGTAGTAGGTGTCAGCACTGCACCCTATGTACAGCACTGTACGGATCACAGCTCCCGAAACATTGACTGGTGTCCACATTGACAGCCCCATGCCAAGACGGCTGTGTGCTTGCAGTCACACGTCACAGGTGAGAGGTTACATTGCACGTGCCAGGTGGCAGACGTACATAGTGGGAGCTGGCATGTGTGTGCATGTGTCTCCTGTTCAGGATCCACCAGATGGGCGCTGACTCTGTACTGAGCATTGGACACAGCATGTTCCGTGGAAGGCTTGTGTGTGTGGGATGGTGGCACTGGATGTGCCTCCGTTGGGTGGGGGCCATGCACAGGGCGGGTACGTCGATGATTGCGCATTGTTGGTCACGGTGGGTGCACCAACTAAGATGTGTTGCCCTGTGTTCAATTCCTATGTCCGCATGATGATGGACTGTGGATGTGGGCAGACTGCACATTGGTCGATGTGCTGTCTATATGCATGTGCCTTCACACCAGGCACCGCTGCCCCTGCACATGTGACCCCTGCTGGACTCGCTGCTGGGTCTGTGGAGCTGATGCACCTTCTGTGCGTGGGGCGGACAGCTCTCCTCACTTCCCTCATTGCGCATGTCATGTCTTTGCCGCAGGTGACATGGATCATGGAGGGCCCACATGTACGCGTGGGTAGGCTACACATGATTGTTCACTGGTCGCCACCCCAGTCAGTGTTTCGAATGGGAAGGTTGTCGTGCTGGTGGTATGTTCGATGTGGCGGATGGGCGAGCCTAGGTGCGGGCTTACGTTCCGGACATGGGGGGTAGTTGGATTGGCGACTAGTTGCAGTACACACGGGACACGTCTCTTCCTTTCCACATCTGGGTCATCCCTTGTACTAACTGACAGTGATACGGTCATCTTCGCCCCAGCCCTCATGTCCTCCCCTCGCCCCCCAATATGCATGCTCACCTGCGTGGCTAGCGCTTGCACAGGCAGCCCCAAGCTCGCACCAGAGAGGGCAAGGAGTGTATGTGTGGGTCCAGTTGCACGAGTGGGCTGTCTCAGGGTATGATGTGTGGCGGGACGCCGTCCACCTGCGTGGTGCCCCAAATGGAGACCCGGCCTGCATGGACTATGCATCACAGTCTTCGCCTTCCGGATCCGCCACCTGCGACACCCAGTGGCTGTGGCTGCCCTTGCGGCCAGGCCGCATCCGTCTGCGACTGGTGGCCCACACATTCACTCTTTGGCCTCTCTGGGGAGGGCTCGAGGGTGGTGGCGCACGCGCTTGCACTTAGTCGCAATGGCATGTGGCGTGGTTGGTATGATGGGCAATGGATGGGATGGTGCGAGCCACCTCCCGTGACGTCAGTGCTGCTCGTGCTGTGGTGTGTCCCCCCTACACTTCCATCTGACTTGTGCCATGCTAGACGTTGAGGTTCTATTGCCTGCGTGAAATGACCAGGAGGAGCGCGAGGAGACCTCTCACACACCATGCTCCACTGCCATCCCGTGCCCTGTATCGCCTGTGCGGATTGACTATGTTGGGGTTACACCTGGTCGACTGGGGCTGTGTGTGCCTTGTCAAGGGGCATGGCGGGCGCACAACAGGATCCAGCTTGTCCACAGAGGGTGGGCTGAGGTGCGCCTGGTACCGCTTTGTACGTGTGCCCGGCTGCTGTGCACACACGTGTTCACTCCCCCCCGACAGGTGTCCTCTCACAATGCCCAGGGAAGCGGTGGTGTACTGTTCATGACCCCTCCCAACACGGCGTGCTCCAACTTGGCATGTGCGCATCTACCCGTCACACCCACCCACCTGAGCACTGCGTCCATACGACTTCACACGACACATGTGTGTCTTCCACAGTTGTGCTACTCATTTGCGTTGACATCCAATACCAGTGGACTACATGGTCATGTCACGACTGCCGTGTACTTCACATACTCTCATCCTCTCTCATTCGTACTTGTGAAATGAGTCAGCGGAGACAGTTTTGGTTTCAAACATTATATTGAGTCTTCTGTCCTCTGTGATGCAGTATAGTGGACACTACTGGCAGCGGAATACATGTTGAGGATATACTGAGCATGATTACAAATGGGATAGGGTGTGGGGTTACATGTGATTGGCTGTTGGATGTGGGATGTGGGCTTCAGAGTGACATCTGCTTGGCCAAGGCTGTGCTAATGTACATTTACGTATAGCTGCGGAGCTGCGGACTTTGACACAGACGGTATACATGTAGCCTACCAGACCGCTCGGCATCATGGGCACAGTCCATCTCAGTTCCATGTGACAGGTTTGCTGCGGTTGTTCCTCATGCACGCGTGCATGTGAGATGACATCAGGGCATGTGCTAGCGTGCATGCAGCGGCGTGCCACTTGTTGTTGCACTGTGGTGGTTACTGGACATGTCACAGTCACTGGGGTCGTGTTGTTGTTGTATGCACTTGTCGTCCATGCAAAGGTCCTGGTATGGGATTCCCGGGGCGGGGGTGGGAGGGGTGCAGCACCCACAGACTCCAGGCGACCTATTCATGTCCACTGAGCGGTGTGTGTGTCCATGTGCGCTGGATCCATGTCGTGTCCTGGTTGTTCGTGCAGTTCCGTCCATGTGGGTGCGATTCACAGAGCCCATGCCACTGCCTCCCACGATGCATGCGGTGTTCCTGGATGTGATGGGGAACAGTGTGCATGTCCCGGTCATATCCGATGTCATGGCGATGTCGTTGATGGCGTGGTTACAGTTGCCGGTCGTTTGGTATGGCTGTTGTGGTGGTGACTGGCCAGTCCGTGCGGAAGCTGAGCATGGGTGCGGGGTTGGACTTCATAGGTCAGTCGGGGAACCTGCGTTGTGGTCCGACGTATTTACAGGTTGTCAGGTATGCGATGCCGTCCAGCAGGGCTTCCATGTCATTGGTGGTGTACATGTTTGCCAGCCAATGAAGCGGATGGTGGCTCTCAAGGTGTTGTTCGTAGGTTGTCCCTTGGAGGACCATGATGGGGCATGCTGGGTGACATTCGATGTAGCTGTTCTCGATGATCCGTCTTGTGGAGGCACAGTGGTCCCATTTCAGTGCGGGTGCGATGTTGGCCACATACGCCATGCCCCCATAGGCAGAGCAGGCCCTGTCGTGTGCGTCCAGAGGGAGGAGTAGTGGTAGCAGGTCCGCCTTCAGACATGCCGGGTTGGAGAGGCATATCTCGACGGGATGCTGGTAGGGACACCTCCGACAGTAGAAGACGGGCATGACGCAGCTGAACAATGTGATGCGGTAAGTCAGTCGGTAACTTACGTTCAGCAGGGACAGGAGATCGCATCCCAATGTATGTATCGTGTTGGTTTTGTACAGCTTGAGCTGTTCGGCGTAGTTGGGTAGGTGTGTTGCGGTTGCCATTTCGCAGCGGTTCGTTGAGGTGGCGTGCTCCGGCTGTGTGTGCAGTCTGCAATGTGCACGCTCCGGGGTTGCTGTGAGCTCTGTGTAGTCGTAGGGAGACAGGACTTGTGTTCTGTTGGCTTGTTTGGAGGACACGGGCCCTCTTCCCACATGCTTCTCAGACAGTTCAAGGTCAGTGCTGTGTGACTCCTTCCAATTAACTTGCATGTGGCCGACATGGGGGAGTGTTTTCTTCTTTCTTCCCCGTCCGTTGTGTGCTTCTGTGATATGCGCTATCTGCCGTGTGGTCGGTCTCCTCGGCATGCCTGTGTTGGTCTATTCTTGGACAATGGCTGTATTCACCGGCTTCTGTCGTAGGGCTGTGGATTCGGAGTTGGAATGGAAGGTCATTCAGTGCTGTCTGCTCTCCCTTGTGTGGGCGGCAGCCTGCCTTTCCGCTCAGCGTTGGGCCTTGTGTGTGGATGTTATTCTTGGGCCACCTGTTGTCGGTCCCCGGGCTCTTTGGTGTTCCGTTTCATGTGTCTTGTTCATATGTGCAGGGTGGTATGGGTTTTTCAGTGTGGTACTGGCGTTCCTCTTCCCGAAGGGGCCCTGCTTCTCCTAGTTGGTGTTGCCGCCGCTGTGTGCTTCGCCATGTTTGTTACACTGGGGTGTGTCCTGCTGTTGCGTGACTTCACTGACATGTGTGCGTCGGTTGTGTGGCGTTGGGTGTTGTCCGTGAATTGGGCGTTGGGGACATGTCTGTGGCCGGCCTGTCACGTGTCATGTGCGTTCGGGGTGGGGCTGATGTGTGTGCTGCTTGGTTGTGTCCCTGTGTCTGTGTGCGACGCATGCATGGCGCTGCGGTTGGCCTCTGCGTTGTGCGCATGTGTGGCGGCGTCATCGGCGCTTTGTGGCCGTGACGGGGTGGTTGGTTCCTAGTCCCAGGTGGTGTGTACACATGTGTTCCGCGATGTTAGGATTTGGCCTGTGTGTCATGTGTGGATGCAATGGTGGATGTGTAGTGTACACGCGCTGGTGGGGGTTGTCCGCTTTTTCCGCCCTTGCACTGTGTGCGCTGTTTGCGTGCACTTGTTGTGTGTGTGCCTACCTGCGTCTCCGCGGTACGTTGCGTCCTTGGTGGTGCATCAGCAGAAGCATGGGAAGGGCCTGCAGTGCTGGATTCATGCCCGGGGTGCCGCTTCTTCGTTGTCCGTGCTCTGCGTCCGTGTTACCGCCTCTCTTTCACGTGCGGTGTCTCTTAGCCGTGGGAGCCGTTTGTTTGCGGCATCGTAATTTATGCGCCGGGCGGGACGTGTTTCGTCGGACGGTGTGTGTCAGTTGGGCTGCGCCGCTACGTGTACGGGCGCACTTTGATGGCGGACGGTGTTGCTGGCTTGCCGGCGGTGTTTGGCCTACTTTTCGCATCGTAATTGTGCGGGCGTGTGGACTGCTGCGTGCCGGCGGTAACTGGTGGTTTTTGCATCCGCCAGCACGGCGGTTGTGCTTCCGCCCGCCATCGTAATGAGCCCCTTAGTCTTTTTGTAAGAGATACATTTATCGTATTTTATAAAAAAATGTGTGTCATTAATTATATTCTAGTATTAATTAGTTTGTTTTTGTGCGTGTTGTAATTTTTTAGAGTAATTGGGTGGGAAGTGTTTCAAATCTATTTTCATCATGTTTTTTATTGCTAATATGTATTAATATAATTCATATATAATTGTATTTGTTTATTTTGTATTTTTCAATTGTAACGACTTCTAGAAAATATATAAAATGTTAAAATGATATGTTTTATATTTATTTTTGGAAATATATGTTATAGCTCATATATATATATATGGAGGTGCGGGAGCTCACCAAATAAACCAGCAATTGCACCAACTCTGGGTCTGCATCTCGTCTTTATATTGGAATGGTGACGAAGTCTTTGGATATATATATATACATATATATATATATATATATATATATATATTATCTACTGGCGGTCGCCAGTAGATAGTTATAGTTAGGACCTATTTTCCATAGGAAATTCACAACATTCTATTTCCAATAACTTTGACGCCGGTTGATGAATCTTCGCGAAATTTTCAAAACTCGTGGGGCGCTCCGGTCCGCTCCTATCTTGAAAGTTTCGGGGTGATTCGGCAAGCGAGGGCCGAGAAAAAGGGGGGTCCCAAAACGTGTTTTCCCCATGCAATTTCCCATAGGAAACTTTAGACACGGCTACAGCCCGAACTGCTGAACGGAATTACACCAAATTTGGCAAAGAGGTAGTTCTTGGTTCAGAAAGTACCCTTTTGTTAAATGGTGTAAATCCGTTCAGTAGTTGCTGAGAAAATCAAAAGTAAAAACACATATATATCTATGGCCGCGGAGGATCCGCGCACCCTCCCGATCACGAGCTGCATGCTAATTGGCTGTCAACACTCCAAACCAGGAAGTGTTGGCAGCCATCTTGTGCCTCGGCAAGAAAAGAGAAAAACTAAGGCGCAAAACAAGAAAAGGGGGCAGGGTAGAAACACCCTGACCCCCTAGGCCTGCTCGGGGGGTCCCACAAGGACCCCCAGGGCCAAAAAAAGCATTTTTTTTTTTTTAAATCGGCGAAATTCGCGCACCTAGCGCGAATTTCGGCCGAAAATAAAAAAAAAACGAAGCGCAGGCTCCCGCGCTTCGTATTCAAAAAGCCCCCGGGTGGGCCAAGTCCCGGGGGCAGTAAAAAAATGTCTGGGTGGGCCCCAATACCCCCACACTGCCCCGGGGACCACCACCCCCCCGGGGCTTTGCATTAATATTTGCGGGGGGCACACGGCCCCCCACAGCCCCGGAGACCGCCACCCCCAGGGGCTTGTTTTTTTAAAGTTTGGGGGGGCTCTAAGGCCCCCCCAAGCCCCGGGGACCGTCACCCCCTGGGGCTCTCATTAATAATATTTGCGGGGGGCACACTGCCCCCCCCCGCAGACCCGGGGACTGCTACCCCTCGGGGCTTCTTTTAAAAAAAATAATATACCTGTGTGGGGGTCTCGAGCCCCCCCACACGCCCCGGGGACCGCCACCTCCCCGGGGCACTAAAAATGCTAATTTGGGGGTCCGGAATGGACCCCCAAGACCCGGGGACCACCACCTCCCCGGGGCTTTGCAATTGGATGGGAGGGGGCCGTGTGGCCCCCCTCCTGGAGCCCTCCATGGCCCTGGGGACCACCACCCCCCAGGGCCGGCTCCTGCAGTGTCCCGGGGGGCCCACCCCCGGGACACTGCTGTTTGCTATGGCAGGGCAGGAGCCTCGCGGCTCCCGCCCTGTCATTGCAAACTGCTTTGCTTCATTGAAGCGAGAGCAGGGAAACCTGCTCTCGCTTCAATGAAGCAAAGCAGATTGCTTTTCCACATGGGGAGCTGCATGTTAGAAGCTCCCCATGTGGAAAAGCAATGCCGGCTCCTGCAGGACGCGGGGAGCCGGCGGGACCGTGGGCGCATTGGGGACCCCCCCACGGTCCCCAACGGAGAGGGCCAGCCCCGGGGGATGGGGTCCCCGGGGCTAGAAGTGGCCCGGGAGGGGGGCCACGCGGCCCCCCTCCCCCATGATTAAAAATCTAAATTAAAAAATAAATAAATAAATAAAGGCCGGCCCCGGGGGATGGGGTCCCCGGGGTCAGTAGAGGCCTCAGGAGGTGGGCCACGCAGCCCCCCTCCATAAAAAAAGAAAAGAAAATCTGGCCATGCTCTGGGGATGGGGCCCCGGGGTCGGAATTGGCCACTGGATGGGGGGCCCACGCGGCCCCCTTCCCGTTCATTTTTTTTTTTTTTATTAAAAAAGGGGTCAGGCCTTGGGGGATGGGGTCCCCAGGGCCCAAAAAAAGTAAAAAGAAGGGGGGCCACACAGCCCCCCTTCCAAAAAAAAAAAAAAACACGCGATGTGCCGGAGGCCCCGCCCCCTCCCAGGAACACTCTGCAAACGCGCCCTGTGGCGCGTTTTAAGTTGGGAAATGAATTCCCCTTCAATAATGGGGGTCCCTGGGGGCCAACTAGCCCACCAGGTACCTCCAGTAAGCGCCACAGGCCTGTTGCAGAGAGGTGGTCCAGGCCACGCCCCTTTTTACACCTCTCTGCAACGCAGCTCTGTGGCGCTTACTGGAGGTACCTGGTGGGCTAGTTGGACCCCAGGGACCCTCAGGATTCAAGGGGACTTTATCCCCCAACTTAAAACGCACCACGGGGCGCGTTTGCACAGTGTTGAAGGGAGGGGGCGGGGCCTTAGGTGACATGTGTGCAAACACACCCTGTGGCGCGTTTTAAGTTGGGGAATTAATTCCCTTTCAATCCTGAGGGCCCCTGGGGGCCAACTAGCCCACCAGGTACCGCCAGTAAGCGCCACAGGCCTGCGTTGCAGAGAGGTGGTCCAGGCCACGCCCCTTTTTACACCTCTCTGCAACGCAGCTCTGTGGCGCTTACTGGAGGTACCTGGTGGGCTAGTTGGACCCCAGGGACCCTCAAGATTCAAGGGGACTTAATTCCCCAACTTAAAACGCGCCACGGGGCACGTTTGCACAGTGGTGAAGGGAGGGGGCGGGGCCTGAGGTGACATGTGTGCAAACACGCCCTGTGGCGTGTTTTAAGTTGGGGGATTAAGTCCCCTTGAATCCTTAGGGTCCCTGGGGTCCAACTAGCCCACCAGGTACCTCCAGTAAGCGCCACAGAGCTGCGTTGCAGAGAGGTGTAAAAAAGGGGCGTGGCCTCGGACCACCTCTCTGCAATGCAGGCCTGTGACGCTTACTGGAAGTACCTGGTGGGCTAGTTGAGCCCCAGGGACCCTCAGGATTCAAGGTGACCTAATCCCCCAACTTAAAACGCGCCACAGGGTGCGTTTGCACAGTGGTGAAGGGAGGGGGCGGGGCCGCAGGTGACATGTGTGCAAACACGCCCTGTGGCGCGTTTTAAGTTGGGGAATTAATTCCCCTTGAATCCTGAGGGACCTTGGGGGCCAACTAGCCCACCAGGTACCTCCAGTAAGCGCCACAGCCCTGCCTTGCAGAGAGGTGGTGAGGCCACGCCCCTTTTTACACCTCTCTGCAACGCACCTCTGTGGCGCTTACTGGAGGTACCTGGTGGGCTAGTTGGACTCCAGGGACCCTCAGGATTCAAGGGGACTTAATACCCCAACTTAAAACGCGCCACGGGGCATGTTTGCACAGTGGTGAAGGGAGGGGGCGGGGCCTGATGTGACAAGTGTGTAAGCGCGCTCCGTGGTGCGTTTTAAGTTGGAGGATTAAGTCCCCTTGTATCCTGAGGGTCCCTGGGGGCCAACTAGCCCACCAGGTACCTTCAGTAAGTGCAACAGAATTGCGTTGCAGAGAGGTGTAAAAAGGGGCGTGGTCTCGGACCACCTCTCTGCAACGCAGCTCTGTGGTGCTTATTGGAGGTACCTGGTGGGCTAGTTGGGCCTTAGGGACCCTCAGGATTCCAGGGGAGTAAATCTCCCAACTTAAAACGCGCCACGGGGCGCGTTTGCACACTTGTCACATCAAGCCCCTCCCGCTCCCTTCACCACTGTGCAAACAGGCCCTCTGGTGCGTTGTAAGTTGGGGTATTAAGTCCCCTTGAATCCTGAGGGTCCCTTGCGTCCAACTAGCCCACTAGGTACCTCCAGTAAGCACCACAGAGCTGCGTTGCAGAGAGGTGTTAAAAGGGGAGTGGCCTTGGACCACCTCTCTGCAACTGGAGATACCTGGTGGGCTAGTTGGCCCCAGGGACCCTCGGGATTCAAGGGGAATTAATCCCCCAACTTAAAACCCGCCAGGAGGCGCGTTTGCACAGTGGTGGAGGGAGGGGGCGGGCCTGATGTGACATGTGTGTACTTATCCAATCACTCTGCCAAAACCCAAGCACTTATAAATTCACCAGCACTCTCCTTGCAGTATTCTAATCATCCAGTCAGTACCCATGCACTCATGCAATAACCCATGCACTAACTCATGCACTGCTACAATACTCTGAGCACTACTGATGCAGTCCAGCCATCGCCCTGTCACTACCCATGTACTCCTCCAATCACCCAGCCAGCACCATGTACTTATCCAATCACTCCGCCAAAACCCAAGCACTTATAGATTCACCATGCACTCTCCTTGCAGTACTCTAATCATCCAGTCAGTACACATGCACTCATGCAATGACCCAGCAAGTAACTCATGCACTGCTACAATACTCTGAGCACTACTGATGCAGTCCAGCCATCGCCCTGTCACTACCCATGCACTCCTCCTATCACCCAGCGAGCACCATGTACTTATCCAATCACTCCGCCAAAACCCAAGCACTTATAAATTCACCATGCACTCTCCTTGCATTACTCTAATCATCCAGTCAGTACCCATGCACTCATGCAATGACCCATGCACTAACTCATGCACTGCTATAATACCCTGAGCACTACTGATGCAGTCCAGCCATCGCCCTGTCACTACCCATGCACTCCTCCTATCACCCAGCGAGCACCATGTACTTATCCAATCACTCCGCCAAAACCCAAGCACTTATAAATTCACCATGCACTCTCCTTGCATTACTCTAATCATCCAGTCAGTACCCATGCACTCATACAATGACCCATGCACTAACTCATGCACTGCTACAATACCCTGAGCACTACTGATGCAGTCCAGCCATCGTCCTGTCACTACCCATGCACTCCTCCAATCACCCAGCGAGCACCATGTACTTATCCGATCACTCCGCCAAAACACAAGCACTTATAAATTCACCATGCACTCTCCTTGCAGTACTCTAATCATCCAGTCACTACCCATGTACTCATGCAATGACCCAGGCACTAACACATGCACTGCTACAATCCCCTGAGCACTACTGATGCAGCCCAGCCATCTCTTTGTCACTTCACACGCACTCCTCTAATCACCCAACCAGTAACCTGTCCTTATCCAATCGCTCCTCCAAAACACAAGCGTTTATAAATTCACCATCCACTCTCCTTGCAGTACTCTAATCATCCAGTCAGTACCCATGTACTCATCCAATGACCCAGGCACTAACTCATGCACTGCTACAATACTCTGAGCACTACTAATGCAGTCCAGCCATTGCCCTGTCACTACCCATGCACTCCTCCTATCACCCAGCGAGCACCATGTACTTATCCAATAACTCCGCCAAAACCCAAGCACTTATAAATTCACCATGCACTCTCCTTGCATTACTCTAATCATCCAGTCAGTACCCATGCACTCATGCAATGACCCATGCATTAACTCATGCACTGCTACAATACCCTGAGCACTACTGATGCAGTCCAGCCATCGCCCTGTCACTACCCATGCACTCCTCCTATCACCCAGCGAGCACCATGTACTTATCCAATCACTCCGCCAAAACCCAAGCACTTATAAATTCACCATGCACTCTCCTTGCATTACTCTAATCATCCAGTCAGTACCCATGCACTCATGCAATGACCCATGCACTAACTCATGCACTGCTACAATACCCTGAGCACTACTGATGCAGTCCAGCCATCGCCCTGTCACTACCCATGCACTCCTCCTTTCACCCAGCGAGCACCATGTACTTATCCAATCTCTCCGCCAAAACCCAAGCACATATAAATTCACCATGCACTCTCCGTGCATTACTCTAATCATCCAGTCAGTACCCATGCACTCATGCAATGACCCATGCACTAACTCATGCACTGCTACAATACCCTGAGCACTACTGATGCAGTCCAGCCATCGCCCTGTCACCACCCATGCACTCCTCCAATCACCCAGCGAGCACCATGTACTTATCCAATCACTCCGCCAAAACATAAGCACTTATAAATTCACCATGCACTCTCCTTGCAGTACTCTAATCATCCAGTCACTACCCATGTACTCATGCAATGACCCAGGCACTAACACATGCACTGCTACAATCCCCTGAGCACTACTGATGCAGCCCAGCCATCTCTTTGTCACTACCCATGCACTCCTCCAATCACCCAGCCATCACTATGTACTTATCCAATCACTCCGCCAAAACCCAAGCACTTATAGATTCACCATGCACTCTCCTTGCAGTACTCTAATCATCCAGTCAGTACCCATGCACTCATGCAATGACCCATGCACTAACTCATGCACTGCTACAATACCCTGAGCACTACTGATGCAGTCCAGCCATCGCCCTGTCACTACCCATGCACTCCTCCTATCACCCAGCGAGCACCATGTACTTATCCAATCACTCCGCCAAAACCGAAGCACTTATAAATTCACTGTGCACTCTCCTTGCTTTACTCTAATCATCCAGTCAGTACCCATGCACTCATGCAATAACCCATGCACTAACTCATGCACTGCTACAATACCCTGAGCACTACTGATGCAGTCCAGCCATCGCCCTGTCACTACCCATGCACTCCTCCAATCACCCAGCGAGCACCATGTACTTATCCAATCACTCCGCCAAAACACAAGCACTTATAAATTCACCATGCACTCTCCTTGCAGTGCTCTAATCATCCAGTCAGTACCCACGTACTCATGCAATGACGCAGGCACTAACACATGCACTGCTACAATCCCCTGAGGACTACTGATGCAGTCCAGCCATCTCCTTGTCACTACCCATGCACTCCTCCAATCACCCAACCAGTTCCATGTCCTTATCCAATCACTCCGCCAAAACACAAGCGTTTATAAATTCACCATCCACTCTCCTTGCAGTACTCTAATCATCCAGTCAGTACCCATGTACTCATCTAATGACCCAGGCACTAACTCATGGGAAATACAGAGGAGGACATGCTAATCACAGGGGTACCCCAACGCATAGTGTTCCCTAGTGTATGTAGGTGTTTTCACTGTATTCTAAGTGTCTTTTAGCATAGCACTGGCTCTAGGGCCGGTTAGTCAGAGTCAGTTACCACCAGTACCCGTCAGCAAAAAGTTGGGGGCACAGGAGGACTTTCTGCTCCTCTGTTGGTTCTTTCTGCACATCTCTTGCTTCTTCTTGCACTTTTCTTCGTCTTTCTGGACTTCTGTTGTCTCTTTCTGCATTTGTCTTGCTTCTTTGTGCACTTTTCTTCCTCTTTCTTCACATGTCCTACGTTTGTAGGCATAGTTAGAAATTAGCATTTAAAAAACCTTTGAAATTTACTGAAAAAACCATAGGTTTCAGGGACGTTATAGTTAGAAATTAGCATTTAAAAAACCTTAGAAATTCACTGAAAAAACCACAGGTTTCAGGGAGGTTATAGTTAGTTGGACATTTCACTCGTATATAACCAGAGAAATTCCCCCGTTATAGTTAGTTCAGCTAACTATAACTCGCGCCCCCGCAATGCACTGCTGATGACGTCACATATTACAACATTCATGACATGGTAAGTGACATCACTGATGACATCACTGATGACATCTCAAATTACATCACTGATGACATCACTGATGACATCATCCACGTGAAAATCTGATGCACCTCCTCACACTCTAATATAACCTTTGATACACCCACTGTAAAATACAGACTACCATTTTCGAAACCATCGACACACCAATACCAGTTACTACATGCGCACTCACTGATTCCTAGGTCTACACACACATCCACTCATTCACCCATACAATCACTCATACATGCAGTCACTCATCAATACAGCACTATCATATGCACTCATACACCTATACAGACACTCACACACCGCCACTCATCCATGGAGTTACTCACACTCCTAGTCAGTCATGCAAATAATCAATCACACTCCCATTTACTCACCTATACAGATACTAACGCACACTTACTCTCTTATATAATCACTGATACAAGCACACACTCATCCATACAGCCACTCTCACAATCACTGACTCTCACGTATAGTCATTTATACTCCAACTCTCACATACAGCCTTTTCCCTATGTAGTTACTTGGACATGTACCACTGAGACATCCATTCACTCACCAACACACCCATACACACACTGACCCGCCCATACAGCTGTTTTCACATGCACTCTTGAACCCATACACCCAGTGAATCAACCACTCACACATCTATGCACAGAGTCACACACCTCACACCCACCCACACACACACTCAGTCTCCCATACAAATTCTCAAGCAACCAATAAATAACCGATATACACACTCATGTAGCTACTCACCAACCCATGCATTCAGTAAGACACATTTAATCACTCACTTATACAGTCAGTCACGCACCTACTAAATCATCCATCCAGACACTTATACACCCACTCATTCTTCAATACACCTTGGCATATATATAAAACATATTTAAACTTTACAGAAACACACAGTGACTGGATGATGTCATCAGTGATGTCATCAGTGATGTCATTTGAGATGTCATCAGTGATGTCATCAGTGATGTCACTAACCATGTCATGAATGATGTAATATGTGATGTCATCAGCAGTGCATTGCGGGGCGCGAGTTATAGTTAGCTGAACTAACTATAACGGGGGAATTTCTCTGGTTTTGTACGAGTGAAATGTCCAACTAACTATAACCTCCCTGAAACCTGTGGTTTTTTCAGTGAATTTCTAAGGTTTTTTAAATGCTAATTTCTAACTATAACGTCCCTGAAACCTATGGTTTTTTCAGTGAATATATATATATATATACATATGTATATACACATATATATATACATATATATATATATATATATATATATGGGACGTTATAGTTAGGAAATGGAATAAAAAAGACCTTAGAAATTCACTGAAAAAACCAAAGGTTACAGGGTCGTTATAGATAGGTTCAGGTTTCACTCGTACAAAACTTGTGAAAATCAGCAGTTATAGTTAGAAGAGACAACTATAACTCACGCCCCCGAAATGCACTGCTTATGACCTCACATATTACATCACTCATGACATGGTCAGTGACATCTCTCATGACATCTCAAATCACATCACTGGTGACATCACTGATGACATCATCCGAGTGCTTTAAAAAAAATTATGACAGTTAAATATATATACACCAAGGTGTATTGGTGAATCAGGGGGTGTATGAGTGCCTGTATGGATGATTAAGTGGGTACGTGACTGACCAAGTGAGTGATTAGGTCTCAGTGAATGCATGGGTGAGTGACTGGTTGTGTGAATGTTGGTATCAGTCTGTCAGTTGGTGTCTAAGTGGCTGTATGGGTAATTGATTGGTTGTATGAGTACCTGTACGGGTGTCTGAGTGTTTTTGGGAATGTCAAAGGATCCTGTATGGCAGGCTGGACTTTTCGGTACAGTCTCCTGAGAAGGAATACATTTCCAGGGATGGGGGACGTGACTCTACTGGCAGAGGTTTCCAATATATGTCCTGATTACATATTCTATGCAGTTTCACAGAGTGTATTTTTACAGGAAGTGTATTCTGTTATCTGTAAGTTTGAGTGTGCATATGTCTGATTTGCCTTAATCATGAGGCAGTGACGGGTGGCAAAAGGCACCTGGACTGCCATTGTGGAATGTTCAGGGCACAGCTGATTGTGAATGACAGGTGGCAAGAGGTTGAGGAAATGTGAGGTGCTGCAGAGTAGTTCAACTATGACCAATATCCTTATAGGACCCCACCGCCGCAACTCCGTTGATGATCCCAGCATAGAGTTTGCTTAAACCCTTCATTCTACTCATGAGGAGCACCCTCCCTTCTTCACTGCCTAGAGTGGAGCAGCTAGTCCATTCTCAACGTGGAAGGATCGGATGATACCCAAGCACTGTGATAAGAGAATCCTGTTGAGGTCTGTAGTAAAAGAAATGCTATTTGGTTCGATCGGACGGCTGACAAGTAGGATGCGAAGAATATGCTGAGTGAATGAAGAGCGTGCAGGGTGTGAGAGGCGAAAGAGTTCTGCCAGGTTTTGAATGTTAGCCCTGCTAATGCAGTGGTGACTGCCGCCAATGTAAAGTGGTAGGGCTGGGGTCGAATGAAAATAAAATCACTTACCTGCCGCTCCACTCCTGCTGCTGGCCGACTCGTTGCTCATCTTGTCCCGGAAGTGGATGGGCCTCAGCACAGGCTCCCCAACTCTCATGCTGTAATTAGCATGAGAGCAGCTCTAGGATTGGTCTGAGTGGTCTGGTTTGCCACTCAGACAGTGCCTGGGATCCTGTGGCATTTCTCCAACCCGACTGTGCAACACAGCTGGGACGGAAAAGCCTATGTGCGCATGTCTGTTTGGCAGGCCTAAGACGGCCGGCCAAACTGACATGCGCACTTATAAGTGCCCACCACTCCTCCTCCCTGCCATGGCCCGGCTTCCCCACTCCCCTCCCTACTCCATCGGCTTCCTTTGACATTGGCTTGGCTTTGCGGGTGGCTCAGGCTGTAATAAATAAAATGATAATAACATTGTTTTATTATAATTTTATGTATCACTGTCTGGCTCTGCGCAGTGGGGTGGCGCTTCTTCGCCATTACAGAGGAGCCACCCCTATGCAAATATTCAGGCAGGTTTGAGCAAATTATACAGATTCGCATAGGCTGGATTAGCTGAAGAAAGGTATCGTTGCTCCCATTCAGGTAATCCTGATGGAATCCCTGTGTGTATGGAAAAAACGTAAGAGCTAAGGGAAGCTACGCAATTATCAAACAGTTATCAGTAAGAAACCTTTCACTGTATCTAATTTGAGGCAAAAACTGACTTAATCAATTCAGAGCCAGAATACTAATAGAGCGACTCATGCTGAGTATGAACCCTACATTGTGGGATCACTGCTACTCACTAAAGCAACTTCTAAGTTTGTATCTTACAATTTTACAAGGATAAGTAATGCTCATTCAATTCTTCACATTTAAACAATCACATAGATTACATGTTTGGCTATTTTTCTCTTTAATGATATCGCAAACACTAGAATATTGAGCACTTAAAATACAGGCAGGTGCTCTTACGTTCTGTTTTGCCAGTAGGTCTCTAATGAAGATCACTGGTAAGTAATGGGAGAAATTCCATTGGGCCCCTTTTTGCTGTTGCTATTCTTACTTAATGGGGATATATCAAGTGTTAGACCCAGCGGTTTCTGACTGGCAGGGACGCATTGAATCCAGTCAGAATCCATCGCTCTAGATAGGGTGAGTTTGATACATATGCCAGATAACGTGTGCTCACCCTTAGGTAGCTTGGCACCAAGCAGTCAGGCTTATCTTCAGGGCCCAAGTGTTAAGTATTCGCACAACACCACCCTCTCAACACACTGCTACGCTACAAAAAGGCTCCACACCATATGTATAAAACACTTGCCTTTGTATTACACACGCACTAACATCAATACAAGATACACATTGTATAAATACTATGCAGTTGTATGCAATTGTCAAACTTCCCCATTGAAATCAAAATGAGATACACATTGTATGTACACTTCACAGTTATATGCAATTGTCCAACTTTCCAATTCGCAGAAAAGTCAAACATCACAGGCCTCGTGACCCAGCCCCTCTGTCGTTCAATGTAGCCAGCCAACGATTCAAGTTGCCCCTGCTGGTGCCCCGTTGACTAGACAGTCGGAACCACCTAGCACGGAAAGAAACAGTTACTTAGTTTCATCCATCCGGATTAGACCTCTAGGCACCCAATGGCACCTGCACGAATGCGGGATTGCAATCCCCCTCGTAGACAAAAGGTTGTGACCCAGGAGGCTGGCGCACTTCCAAGTCTGGAGAAATGTTTCCCCTCTGGTGGAGGTGTGAACTGCTGTAGCCCCCAACAGTCAGCTGCAGGTGCCCACAAGGCATACGAAACCCCTCAGTCTTCATTACGATGTTCTCCACAACACAGTACCTTGTGGCGCGGGTCCAGTGAGAGGGAGCCAACGACCTTGGACAGAGACTGCAAAGTCGGGCACTGTCGTCCTCATGATCTGGAGGTCGAAGACAGTCTCAACTCCTGGCTCGGGTTCCCCCAACACCCCTCGGACTCCATATGCTCTGCAGTGCAAGCTAGCACAGGTTCCCTTAGTTGCAGGCACGGGTCCCTCGGACTCTGCAACCTTCCCCCGCACTCTACGAACACCTCAAGTCTCAGCACCTCAGGTGGCTGCTGATCTTTACAGACATACTCCTCTGCACAGCGTGATGATGATGTACCTCAGGACGGTCCTTGTCCCAACCAACTATCACTTCCACCCATTTCCGCTGCACCTAGTGCGGTCCTTACAATCTTGTGGAAACGTTGAGATCCTTTGTGTCCCAGGGACCTCGTGGACAGGAGGCCAGCTAACCAGCCTTTGAAGAGTACTTCAGGACTTGGGCCACAACAGTTGGCACTTAGCTGCAGACCAGCAGCGTCCAGGATAGTCCCCTTCATGGAGCACGACAAGCCCCAGGCCACCACAAGTCTGCGGATAATACAGTTGCAGTCTCTCCTGCCCAAAGGATCCCTTGTGTCGATGTCCCAGCATCAAATCAGAGTAGTATGGCTCCAAATCCAAAAGTGTCTCTGGCTGCTGAGGCCAGAGTCCCAGTAGTTATACCCACGATGGCCTTTGAAGATGCAATCAGTTCAAGAGGCCACCTTTGAAATGCACAAGCCCTCCCTAAATTTTGGCCTGTCTGCCATTCCACCCCAGGAGGTTAGATTCCTATCTTTAATGGGGCCAAGACCCTGCCCCTTGGAATGCAGGTGCCAATTTCACCCCCACATAACCATCACAGAAAGGCCCCTCAGAGTCAGAGGTCCGCAGTCTCCCCTGAGCCCCTATTTTATGGCCTTCAATCAGGAATAGCTGCCCCCCTAGCACCCAGATGTACATTGGAGACAGGCTGACAGGCACACACAGCCATGAGCATCGAAATGCCCACTTTCCCGAAAGTAACATTTCCACAAATGCAATGTCGGATCTACTTGCACTACTGGAAAGGATTTGCCATTATGAACTCATCAGTATCAAACATGGTACTACTACTACTCTGCCCATAGGAAATACTGCTCAATAACCTTTCCCTAAATTCCCCCCCTTTGCTAATCCAATGCGAAAAGCAGGCCCTGTCGTACCGAACATAGCAGCCGGTGCCATTCAAGCCCCTTGCATATAACGCACACACGCACATGCCCTACATCTTCCTAACACTGCACCTTGTCACCAGGGAGAACTCTGATATATCAAGAGACATTCAGAACCTTGGCAAATAGTTTTTTTAAATGCCAAATCGAGTAACAGTAACCTGTGCACACAGACCCCACCAGGGCAAACCTTTGGCACAATCAATGAGCTACCTCTGTGGATGCAGAACCCATGCTGCAGGCCCACGGAGGAGCATTTGAGATACATGCCCTAGGTATATGTCTTACCCCTTGACAAAGGACTTACAGTTAACTCGAATCAGCAAATCATGTATATGACGAGAACAACGCTTTGGCACTGAATGGCAGTGTCAAACACGCTCAATGTCCTAAGGCTAGCATCTAGATCAGCGGAAAACTGGGAAGGAGAAAAGCAAAAAGTCAAGGGAAAGCACCATAGAAAGGGCCAGTTCCAAAACCAACCTTTGCCAGGACTTTAACCAACACATTTTGCAGTCCCACATGTCCTGTACTATTAAACTCTCTGGGGGTACTGATTACAAAGTAACACTTAGCAAGGTAAGTGACTGCTTTGTAAAACCTCCCATATTTGGAGAATTATGAAACCATCTATCCCAAGACAGGCAGTGTTACTATTCTCCCAAACTGAACAGAAGAAACCGGAAAGCTCAAATCCACCATCTGCAAGAACAGGAAAGCACACTAGAG
Organism: Calotriton arnoldi; assembly: GCA_963921515.1. Lineage (NCBI taxonomy): Eukaryota > Metazoa > Chordata > Amphibia > Caudata > Salamandridae > Calotriton > Calotriton arnoldi. The sequence continues at coordinate 1,071,260 of CAWUFW010001916.1, forward strand.
GCATGCATTCGCCCAATACGCATGAGAGAGAACACTTCGACTATGTGCAGTCATGAAGCAAACCGCTGGCACACTTCATCCTGACTTAGGCCAGGTAAGATCAAAAAAGAAAAATCGCACAGGGCCAAAAAGCTGAGAAACGCCTGTACAGAATTCCAAACGGTGCTTCAAAACAAACACGAACCACCAAATTCTGTCATGTTACCACCTTTCAGTATTCCTGGCCTAACAAGCGCAACACAAGTTGAACCAACACGATCAATTTCCTCGTTTAAAAAAGCTGACTAGGGCTACCCAGGACTCCAGGATGAAACCGTGGTTGGGGTACTAGAGAAAAGATAATATACCATCAGGTTTCATTTTAATAGTATGTATAATTTAGAAGGAGGCTGAGAAGCGAGTCCTTAATTTCAACACATACAATACCAAAAGGAGTGTGTGGCCATCTCACTGCATCGCTTGCATTCACCTGCTAAATGGAAACAATATTTCTATTTTACATGAGAAGCACCAAAATAAACAACATTCGATTCTTCTCTTACATCCTTGGGCCCTTCTCTCTTTTTCTTGTAGCACAAATCAAAGCAATGACTTGCTTCTGAGCTGTCTGAGGATTTACAAATACTCCTAAAAATAAATCTTGAGGGAACGCTCTCTTTTCCTTAGAGTATATTCCCCAGAGCAGCAACCTCAGTGAAAGGGGCGGAGGGCCACTGTCTCCACATGCAGTGAGGCAGCTAAACGTCCTCTCCATTAAGGAGAACCTAGGAGGCAGTCTGATCCTTCATAGGACTCCTCCCAGAAGAGAGTGAATAAAATAAAATCGAAGTTTATTGTTGGAGTTACTTAAACCCATTTCAATGTATATGTAATAAATACATCTTAAACATGGACATTATAAAACAATCTCTGGCGACGAGTCTCTGCCGGAAGTAGAAACTATAGAATTTTATGAATCAGGAGGCAAGTACAAATGTAAAACTTTTCGCAGCGGACTTGGATATTGTTAACCATCATTATGTTAACATTTTATCGCAGAAAACCATATGGCTCACTAAAATTATTTTACATTTAAATATCACATCTGCGTGGGGGTAGATAGCATATTTTCAGCCGTAAGCAGTTAAATTAATATTAAAATGAACTAGTGATCCGTGCGAGTCTCGAGGCAAAACAAGAATCCCAGGAATAGCATGAACTCTTGATTGTCTTGTCACGCCCGGTACGAAAACAAATCCACACCAAAAGACTAACCTTCAGAGAACATTCTAGACACAAAGGCCACTGGGGAGGAAGCTTGATCTGCAGCAGTTTTAGAATGAGAGTATAGTAAATGCCCATTATTTCTTTTTATACTGCCTAAGGAACCTCAAAACAATACACAAGAATACAGAAACTAGTATACGTCAAACAAATACACAATTGATTAAATATTTTATATAATTTACAAACATAAAAAAACATACAAAAGTGATCATTTTAATTTTATTGGGAAGTTGGGGGCTTTTTAAAATGTGGTTTTATTTCTAAAATATGAAGTGATAAGCTAGACTTTAGCATATCACGTTGTCTTTTCTACTCTTAACGAATGCAGGGGCATATTATCAAGGGCTTTATCGCCGCTTTAGCGGCACTTTTTGCCGCTAAAGCGGCGATATTTTTATCGCCCTATTAGCAAGCTGTCGCTAACAGGCGTTAGCGACAGCTTTTAGGCGTTAGCGGCCGGGATTCACATCGCCTTGCATGTCAGCGATAATTATCGCTAATGACATGCAAGGAAGGCGTTCCCTACTAAAAGCGACTGAAAACAGTCGCTAACACCACTACCCCTATTAGCAAGGCAGGCGAAGCGATAAAATACTCGCGCTAAGCGCGTTTATCGCTAGATTTTATTACCTGCTAGTGAGGATGACTTACCTGTTTAAAGTATAGGAGGTGGATTCTAATGCTGAATCCACCTTAGCGATAATGCGAGAATATCGCTGCTTTTCCAGTGATATTCTCACATTTTGCCGCTATCGCTGGAAATTTTATCGCTATGGAGATAAACCTTGTTAATAGGGTGTTATCTCAGCGATATTTTCCAGCGATATGCGGCGTTAACCAAAGTCGCGCTAAGCGCGGTTAGCGATAAATATCGCTATTCCTTGATAATATGCCCCGCACTTTTTTAGAGAGCACACACCGGTGTTTCAATTGAGGACACCAATCGCCCATACCAGACTTTGTTTACTGCACTTATCCTGCTCCCAGGAATGAAGCTAAGTTTACGAATTTCATTTTCAACCCCCAATTTATAATTCTGACACATACTGAGCAAATTATAATCTTTAAATTTACATGCAGCTTTTTATATATACTTTATAATTCTGCTAATTTCTTTTCATTTTCTAAGCAACCGGGGACCCCCATAGAAGGTGTAGCAGACCCCTGGTTAAAAATTGCAGCTCTACAGAGTGCATATTGGGTGAAATGTCAGAGTCTGATATGTTGTTCCAAGCCTATTTGTTCTGTTAGTTTTGTGCGCATTGTGTTTATCATGGAATTAATAAGTCCTCCACCACCAATCTTGCTGCTGTAACAAAGGGGACTGGTTACCGCAATTAACGTATGTCTCAGAGGCATCGCTAGTTTCCATATTAGGCAAGAAAGAATTGTATTCAGTTTAGAACACGGTTTGTGAAAGTAGGGTCAAAGGGTATATGAACATCTTCTGGTGTGAAAACCAGCTGAAGAAGATGAACACAAAGAACACGACGAGGCAATAAAAAGGCTTGAGATAAATTTAATTGTACAAAAGACCACTGGTGACAAAAGGCAGATATTACTTTTAAGGGTCCTACATACAGGAGAATCTGCTGATTATTAAATGGCAGTGCCTAGACGTTTGCCCACACCTGTGAGTAAGAAACCTTCACAGAGTAACTGATAATATGGCAAAGACTCCTGACATGCAAGATTCCCATCCTTATGAAAGCTCCTGAGGTAGTGAACAGCCTCAAAAGAGGAAGCAAATGTACTGAACAGACCTGTAGAATAGGCGGGTGCAGTGCTCGCCCTCCAAGGAACAAATGGAAGAGTCTTGTCAAGATGTTTTTGGGAATGAGAGTTCCAGCAGAGGTATGAGTGAATGCAACTCTCGGATTGTGGGTCAACACAATACAAGGCAAGTTTTAAATGCATCCTGCCAAGACGAATGTAGACCTTGTGGAACTGTATGACTCTTCGCTCTCGTTGGTTACCTAACTTCTGAAAGAACAAGTGTTTATTTAGTAACCAGTGAAGAAGAATTGCAAGATATCATGGGGAGGATGTTGTTGACTGTGGTGGTACAAGAAGGAGACACTGTTGTGTCTGTGGGTGAAGGCAAGTGCAAGAATCCCTTGGATGGATTGTTGTGGGTCGTATTGTTTTAGATTTGCTCGTAGATTTAGGCTCGCCCATTGCATCATATCAGATAATAAGGAACCTTACACTGGTCTAGGAGCAGGAAGGAGGAGGGATGAAGACAGACTTGAAAGTATTTTTCGAACCCTGGTTTGTAATTAAGTGACGAAGTATTGTTGCCATGTGCAGCACAGGCAGGGCAAGCTATTTTAGTGTGGTACTTCCACAGTTTGTTAGGAATGATGTTGAGACCAGGAAAGAGACTGTAAGTTATATCAGTACAGGAAGAGTGAAAGTGTCATAAAAATGACTTGTTCCTGGTGCGTGAAGGATTGTGAGGATAATATTTTGGATTGTGTGTTATGTAAGCATGCTGAAGTGTTCTAGGGCACAATGTGAGAGCTCAAAAGACCCCAACACAAAGTAAACCTTAAGGGTGATGAGCAAGCCAAGAACCACAAGATATATCAATCTCCACTGTGCTGAGGAAAGAGCTGATAAAAGTGTTGGAGAAAATATGTAGAGACGGTGTGATTTAGCCAGAGTCTTCTTTGTGGTTGTCACCCAGTACTATTATGGAATGCGTTTGAGTGGATATATGCATCTTGGTTCATGTAATATGGGTTGTCAATCACCCCCTTCTGAAGATCGATGTAATAGTGATATTGATAGGGGAGCACAAGTGAGTCCAAGTGTTGAACCAAGTGTATCCATATACCAGACTACCATAGGTCATGCTGGAGGAGGAATCATACAAAGTCACAGTGTTTGTGCCATAGATGGTGTTTATCAATTTAAGAAGATGCCATTTGGTATGGTAGCACAGTGGTGGCTGTGAAGAGCGTGAGCATTTTAAAAATGTAAAAGAGTATTTTGGACCCCTGGGCCCATATTATGTATGGGGGTGCACTGTCTTGGACTGTGCCATGCACACATTTAAATAGGTCTACCAGGCACAGTCCGGGTCAGTGAATGTTACTACAGTGCTTGCACTGCACCCAGCACAGCTGTGAACTTCTGCCCGCCATGGGGGCAGCACATTAGTGAAAGATGGTCTGCCCTTCACTGTTAATGTTAATGTTAATGTTAAGGATATTTATAAAGCGCAACTGTTACCCAAGGGTGTCCTGGCGCGGAGTAAAGGCCTACTGAGGAGTTTGGACAGAGAGAGAGATAAGTACAATCAGTTGGAGAACAGCCATGTTTTTAAAGTCTTCCTAAGGTCCAAAAGATTGGTCGTACTTCTTAGAGATAGAGGAAGAGCATTCCAAGTTCTGGCTGCATTGACCAAAAAACTTCTGCCACCCCAATTGGCCTTTTTCACCCTGGGAACAGTCACAAATTTTGCATCAGATGACCGCAGTGTCCTTTTTGGGGTATACCAATGGAATCGTTGTTTTAAAAATTCGGGCCCGGTTCCGTGTAGAGCTTTAAAAACCAAACACAGGGCCTTGAATTGAATACGCTTCCTCACTGGTAACCAATGAAGAGTTTTGATTTTGGCTGTGCAGTCGTCAATGCCGTAAATGTTTTAAAGGTGGGCAGAATGTATGGTGGGTCCATTTACCCACTTACCCATTTCAAGAGTCTCCCTCATCGGGTACCTTGAATTCGTGCCTTCTGTTTGTTCCACACTGTCATTGCTGTGGCAGACTGGCATTGCTGTGGCACACTGGCATTGCTGTGGCACACTGGCATTGCACACCATTACATCACATTTGTCTCTGTCAATGATTTTGAGGCAATACATATTCTCAACATGACAGCCCAAATCTTATCAATTGAAGGTAGGTCTTTTGTGCCTATCTGCTGACTTTTACACTCAAATATGAGGGGAAAAAGCCAATCCAACCGTCTAAACCATGTGTAAAAGGGACTTCCTTATCTCCCTTGATTACATCGTATCTAACGCCTGCTATAGGGGAATCACTACGGAAATCTAACTAGTGGAAAACCGCATTGACGCTTTTCAGAATCTGATTAGTGACCATATTATCCTTCCGGGAATTCCACATTTGAATTCTGACAAGGTACTTTTAACTGAGTGCAACGTCACCCAAACAAGCGAATCTTTAAATGGCAGCTTCTGATTGTCCCTGTCAAACGGAAAATCCCTGTACAGCGCAAGACTCTCAGGAAGTTATGCTACTGCTGATTTAAGCAGTCCCTCTCCAAGGGCAGATAAACCGCCGCCACAGAAACGCAAGCGGTATGACGGCAAAATCCCAAAGGCTGAAGTAAAGTCAAAAACGCCAAAGACCATACCTGCCGCCCCATCTCAAAATCCAGCTACTTATGGAGTTAGTTCAAGGGTTCCTGATTTTAGCATTGCTTTGTCGAACGTTTGTAAACCTTTCTTTGAATCCAAGGAGGTTTTATTAAGCGATTTCCAGAAAACTGTTGTGGCGCAGTTAAAACTTTTCGACGAGAAAATTCAAACTCTGGTAAATTATCAGAGTAATTTCCGTCGGTCAAACTCCGTGCTAGTCTCTGGACGGAAAAGCAAGAAAGAGCCTGTTCTTCATCTGAACCTCTTGTTACAAACTTGGGGGCAGATTTACAAGAAAGTGACGCATCTATAAAGATGCGTCACTTTCCCTGCGCCATCCTGAGAAACCCTTGTGCCACTATTGATGCGCCGTATTTACAATACGGGGCACCATGGCGCAAGGATTGACAGATGCGTCAGAAATTCTGACGCATCTGTTGACGCAAAAGTCACGCATTGCTGGAGTTGTGTCGCAAGCACGATGCAACTCCAGCATTGCATGGGGAGGCCTATCCTCATTGTGCTGCGTCACTCCTTACGCCTGCTTCAAGCAGGCGTAAGAATTTGACGCAGTGGCGTCCTAGAAGTGGCGCAGTGAAATCTTGTAGATTTCACTGCGTCACTTCTACGAGGCTTTTTTGCGTTGGAACGCCCACCCTACATACATTATACCTGACACAGGTATAATGTGACGCAGGGCTTTACAACGTGACGCATCTCCCTAGATGCGTCACGTTGCAAAAGGGCCGCATTTTTACGCTGCCTCTGCATCACAAAAAGTGACACAACAGCGGCGTAAAAATGACGCAAGGGGCTCGTAAATCTGCCCCATGGTGACCAAGTCATGTGACCCAATAAGTCTTTGACCAGACCTTCCAATGTTTTAAATACTGAGGGAAATGCAGATATTTCTGGGCGGATGCCAGCCATTCAAGATCACCACCATCATCAACGTCCTGAAAATACAAGGCAGAATTCTGTAACTGGTGTGCAATCGGTCCACCTTCAATTGCCACCCGAATGCTCACCTTATGTTTTAATTCTCACAGCTGTTCCTCCTCTAGACAACGACTCTTACGAAGATTGGCATGGTTTAAAATATAAAGTTGCTCATTGGTGTAAAAATAGTCGGGTTGGCCTGTGGACTTGGTGGATGAGATTATTATGGTCTGGAGGGTAGGCTGACCTTAATAGGAGATTGTGTAGTGGTGAACTTTAGAAGCCCTCAGATGGTGAATGTATTATTACATCGTCTGGACTATTTAGTTAAAGAACAGGCCTGGACTCTTGCACTTCCCCTGGGCTTTTTTTTACCGCCCACCACCTCAAAGGGCCTTCAGTGGTGAGCCAAAGAGGCAGGTCCCCCTAATGGCTGATCGAAACTCCAACCCTTTTGTCCATGAAAATCGTTTTGCTCCTCTTTCGGGCCTTTCAGATATTAACTGACTAGCCTCTTCTTTAGCCCCACTACATTTGTGCTACCAGATGTACCTTTTGACAAGTCTGTCGTCTCAAAGGGAGAAGGGCTCATTACCATCCCTCTGTGGTCATTACCAGTGACATCCAACAGCAAAGGGATAGGGCTGATGGTTTACTCTTCCTTTCTAGGAGTGTACCAGGCATTCGCAAAAAAAATGGAAAATGTGGACTGGCTTGAAATTGTTAAATCCTATGATGTGGTATGTTGTCAAGAGACATGTGCTCTAGGAAAACCTGTATTTAAATGGTTTTCAATCTTTCTGTCTCAAAGGTACTCCTTCCACTTTTGGCTGACATAAGGGTGGACTAGGGACTTTTTTCTTGCTTAAACTTAGTAACATCCAAATTAAAGTGATGCTGTGTATTCCCAGTAGCCAAAATGCGATTGGGGAGAGCAGGACTCTTTTGGGGTCTTTGTGACAGGACAAATTAAACTGAGAGAAACTGAGTTATGGTCACTAATGCTGGACATTAATATATTTGATTCCAGTACCAGCAGGGCCAAGTAAGGAGAAAACAGAATAAAATCAATGGTAGACCCACTGCCCTTTCCTCTGAAAATTGGGGGATAAACCACGTCCAATCTGAGTTAAACAGTAGGTTATATTTAGAGACAATTTGAGTTAACGCATCACCATATGTATTGTTATTGTTATTTTTTATTGTTATTTTAATCTTATAAGGCGCACAGCTACCCGAAGGTTTCCCGGCACCGCCTGACAGGAACAGAAGGAGGATAGAAGATCTATTGATTAAACAACCAAGTTTTTAAACATTTTTGAAAATTCCCATAAACTGTTTCATTTCGAAGTGACAGGGGGAGGGAATTCCACATAGAGGGACCCAGGCAAGAAAAGGACCGACAACCCATTTGCGACAGTCTGGTCCTAGGGACCGAGAATTTAGCCTGAGTGGAGGAGCGAAGAAGGCGCGGTGGTAAGTAAGGGTGAACTAAAGCATTCAGGTACTGAGGTGCCTTGCCAGATTTGATCTTAAACATGTAGCTCAGGGCTTTGAATTTAATACGATTCTCCACCCTGAGCCAATGAAGGTCCCGAAGATAACCTGAGATGGAGGCCATTCTGGGAGCCTGGCAAAGCAGCCTAGCGGCCGCGTTCTGCACCACCTGTAATTTGCGTATCACATCCCTATTGACTCCTAGATACAGGATGTTGCCGTAATCCAGTCTAAAAGTGACAAGAGCCTGGACCACAGTTCTTTGAGTGGGACCGGGCAACATCCAAAGGATTTTCTTGAGCCATTTAAGGTTAGTGAAGCAGGTCGAGGCCACCTTCACTGCTTGTTGCTTCATTGATAGCTGGTCATCAATGATAAAGCCTAAATTGCGGACCTGATGTGTAGGCTGGTGTAGAGCACCCATTTCAGAAGGCCAGTGTTGAGGACCCCTGAGATCTTTATTATTCCCCAAAATTAACACTTCCGTCTTTTCGCCATTGAGTTTAAGCAAGTTGGCTTGCATCCAACCTGCAATTTTCCTCAATCCAGTCTGAAGAGAAGATGACTTAGACGCCCTTTCAGCAGAAAGGGAGAAGATTATCTGGGTGTCGTAGGCGTAGGAGAAAATAGACAACCCAGCATTTTCAGCAATAGCAGCCAAAGGCCTGACATAAACATTAAACAGTAAAGGGCTGAGAATGGAGCCCTGCGGTACCCCATAAGGTGATACATGGGTTTTGGAGCTGGCCGTAGGAGAGAAGACCTGGAACGTGCGGTCTATCAAAAAATCAACAAGCCAATTGAGTGCGGAGCCATTAACACCCATTGATTGTAAGACTTTCAATAACACGGTATGAGATACCGTGTCGAAAGCGGCACTCAAATCAAGCAATATAAGTGCCACCGTTTCTCCAGCATCCAAACGGTTTCGCATCATTTCTGTTACTCCAAGAAGAGTAGTTTCTGTCGAGAAGCCTGCTCTGAAACCGTACTGTGAGGGATGCAGAAACGTTTGAGAATCAACGAAGTGAGTCAGTTGTAAATTAATGTGTTTTTCCAAAATTTTGGAGAAAATCGGGAGTAAAGAAATAGGCCGAAAGTTAGACGGTTGCGCCGGGTCAGCATTGGCTTTTTTCAAAAGTGGAAGGACCATGGCGTGCTTCCATTCAGGTGGAACAGTTGCTTCCTGTAAGGAAGCATTAAGTAAGTCCATAATTAACTTCAAAGACGGCAACTCAAGCTTCTGCAGCACGGCTACAGGGAGAGGATCTCTAGGAGAGCCAGATTTAAGACTGTCTAGGAGCCGTTTGAAAGATGTTATATCTAGGAGTGACCAATTTTCCAATTTATTGGTGGGTTCGGCAGTCTGACAGTCCAGCTGTTCAGTATTCCTCGATGTTAAAGGAGAGTTCTTAATTTGCTGTATAGTGTTAACTGGCTTATCATTCAGTGCTGAGTGTATTTTTTCCACTTTGCTAAGAAAAAACTTAGCAAGATCCTCACATTGTAATTCAGTAAACACAGGGGGGGTGGATTGACTAGTTGCACCAGACAGTTCTTTAATTAGTTTAAACAAAGTTTTAGAACTATTCTGCGCGTTGGAGATGGTAAAGCTCACATATTCAGCTCGAGCGGCATTACAGAGTGAATGGTAGTCTCTTTTTGCCATTTTATATGCGAGTTTGGGTTCAGGTGCATAGTCTTTCCTCCAGCGTCTTTCTAACGCTTTACATTTACTTTTCTCTATCTTTAACCTCTCGGTGAACCAAGGGGCAGGGGGACGATGATTGTTCACCTTCATAATAGAAGGTGGGAGACACACATCAATGGATTTTAAGATCCAATTTTGGATGGTATCCAAATCTGCCATAGAGACTTGATTGATGGCCGGGGCATTTTTAGATAGGAGCTTGTTAAAAGTTTCGATATCCAATTTCCCCCAATTTCTTGATTTGGATTTAGTACCCAAAGCGGTCATGGATAAGCTCGACATTTCTTTTCTGACCCGGAAACCGACTAAGAAGTGATCTGACCAGAGTACTGGGAGAGCTGGGGAGCAAAGAATATTAGCTAAGTTGGAAAAAATGGGATCCAGTAAATGGCCAGCCACATGGGTAGAGCCTGAATTACAGAGCAGAATATTCATTGCTGCCAGGTCAGAGATCAATGTAGTGCTCGTCACACAAGTCGGGTCATCGAAATGAAGATTCAAGTCGCCCAAGATGGTAAAATTGGCAGCGTCCAGAAGGTAGGGAATAATAAGATCAGGGAATGATGTAGCCCATAACCCAGCAGGCCCAGGGGGGCGATAGAGCAGAATCCCTGAGAATGTAAACTGAGAAGACAAGGTAAGTTTAAATAAAGTGGCCTCACATCCCCTAAAGGGTAAATCTTCAAATTTACACATGTACGAGTTGTTGTATTATGCAAGAAATGAGTCAAGTTGTCTCCTTCCCAGTTAGTTAGGCCACATACACGATCACTCAGTAAAGGACATTTTGCTATATTAAAATCCTCCAACCATACAATGACCACCCTGTTTGCATTTTTTCAGTAACACCCACTATAAGTGCACCTATTTCCAGAATGGGTTCAGCTGGTTGGTTAGCAAAGAAGTTAAAATAAAAATGAATCAACAAAGTCGCAGGGAAGCTTTGGAAAAAGCCAAAAGTAAAATTCTACCCAAACAGGGGAGTACTCATTAAACGGGAGAACTAGGACCAAACTCTAATTTTTGAGAACCTAATAATTGAATCTAAAGCTAAATTGATGTGTTGCCTATTAGATGAAGCCTAGCCACATGAAGTCTTAGCCAATCTGGATTTCCTTTGTAAATCAGTGACTAATATGATGACTTTAGAAAAAAATTCTACTAGATCTACTACCTGTAGGGGGTTTAACCATGCTTGTTCTCTCATCTAAAATTTTTAAATTGGCTACCAAACTCCAACCACGAAATGTAGAGGTGAATAGGAATGCCAGGCAGATTAAAAAGTGACTCTGTAAGAAAGGAAAAGAAAAAAAAAGAAGGCATTGGAGGACTTACAAGCACCAGCGTAACTCTAGGTGTCTAAGGCCTTCTGGGAGGTTATTAATCAGACTTTCTTTTCTGATGAAAAGAATCTTAAAATAGATTATCATATCCCTTTAGAAAAGTGTATCTAATTTTTCAGGGATTTTTGATCAAGAGAACCCTGCTTCATCTTTGCTGGATGTGCCCTATTTTGACTTAGAGGGCGCATATCTCCTTGCCAACCCTATTGATGGTGGCGATGTAGCTGTGGCCATCTAGAGGGCGCATATCTCCTTGCCAACCCTATTGATGGTGGCGATGTAGCTGTGGCCATCTTAAAGAGTCTTGCTGGTAAGAGACCCGGCCCAGATGGGGTCCGTATAGATGTCTTTAGGCAAAACCCAACATTTTGTGACCCTTTACTCACCAATGTGTCCTGTGCCGCTGTCAGCTCTGAAATTCCCGGTTCCTGGAAAAAATGTACTATTGTTCCCATTTTTGAAAAGGGTGATAGATGGCAACTGACATCCCTTTTAGATTCCTCTGCCAAGATCTTAGGGAGGGTGCTCCTCCATAAAATGGAAGAGTGGGCGGAGGAGAGAGGCTTTCTGTCAGAGGTTCAATGCAGCTTCCGCCCAGGTGTCAGCACAGTCGAACAGTCCCTGAACCTGCTCCTGCTCACGGGTAAGTATGTTAAGGGCAGGGGAGGTTCTCTCCACTTAGCTTTTATGTACCTCTCTAGTGCCTTCAACTTGGTGGACAGGGGCAGTCTTTAGGACATGATTGGGAGGCAGGGTTTAGGGCCTCACTGGTAGAAGTCCTAAAACGCCTCCATTGGGGCACTACTGCCCAAGTGAGGTATGACCAGGAAGGAGAATGTACCCACCTTTTGGGACCAAAAGGGAGGTCAGACAGAGCTGCATACTTGCTCCATTTTTATTCCCATTCTATATTAATTTCCTCGATCAAGATTTGAGGGCCAGAGGGAAGGACTCCCCTAGGGTGGGTGACCTATCTGTGCCCATCCTCCTCTATGTGGATGATGCAGTGTGTTGTGAGGAATCACTAGTAGCCGAGGAGTATCTTTGAAGATTATTTATTAGCCTTAGTTGCAGGATGGTATCTAAGTACAGCAGCCTCACTAGGAGCAGCTTGCCTGCTGATCAGTCGATACTCCAAGTGTCACACCTCACCACACAGGCACCTAAACATTTCATTTATCTCCATCACACCAGCATTCCACTCAGAACACTCACACTGGCTGAGCAGCTAGGAACCAAGATAACAGGGGAGATGCATGAATGCCTAGGCAAGATATAACACAGTGCTTATCTCTTGAACCGCAAATGGCCTACAGCAGTTTTAATGAATTCATGGGCGAATTCAAACTAACAGTCAACCATCAAAAATCATACATCATGAGCTGTGGGCCAAAGAATACCCATTTGCACAGTTTTACTATTGGTCAGACCCCTATTATCAGGGTCCCAAATTTTGATTACCTTGGAATTATGATGGGCTCAACTTTTAAGTGGGACAAGCTTATATTGCAGAGAGCTTTTAAAATTGCAGGGGCTGTGGAGGCCATTTCTAAATTTGCCAGAAAACTAGGTCAAAAACCTATCAATGAATAAATTTCACTTTACAATGCCAAATGTCTCTCTTTGGGAACATATGAAGCTGGTGTTTGGGGCTACATCGATCTAGGGTGCTTGCAGGTCATCGAAAACAAATTCTTTGAAAGATCGTTAGCAGTCCCACAGAGTACAGCCAGCTTTAAAACTCACACAGAAGTTGGTCTACCTTATATGGATGATTCAATAAAAATTGCACCCCTTATACTGTGGTTGAAGATATGACATTCACCTCACACCAACTTTTCTCGACGAGTTCTAGCGAATTGTATTAAATTGGATCACAGGGATTCTATCATGTGGCCTATATATATCAAAAAACATTTACTGAACTTCGTGTACAAAATTTCTTCCATTTCCTAAATTAAATTGACTATCAATCACAGGTTAGGGTAAAATCTCTTTTCTACGATTTCAGAGCAACCATAAGAATTACTAAGAACCAGGCTATGGATACGATCTGCTGTCACATAGAGATCAGGACCACTGATAGAATTGCACCTTATTTACAATACATTTCTAATGCTGAACATAGGTTTTATTTAACACGTTTTAGATTGTTCACAGTACATTTTTGGCAGTCTTTCCACAGAAGGGTACTTGGTTTCCTACATTGCCCTGCTGTCCCTGTGATAATATTAGCCAGCAATCCCTTATCCACTTTATGTTTTTCTGTGGTTTTTGTACTAGTCCTAGAGTCCAGATTTAAAACCCTTTTTACGTTTAAACTATTTAAGATTTTTCAGGCGCAACCTCTGTATTCTACAGCGGATGGATTATTTATTTCTATACCATGTAATCCTTAGTATTGTTCAACAAGTATTGAGAATTAGGAAAGAACTGAATGATTTGACTTTCTCTGCTACATAATCCTCCTGTTTCATGAATTTTTAAGTTGATATGTCTTTTCATGATTAAGTGGGTTTCTATCTATATAATGTTTTTAAAAATGTTAACACATTATATTCGGTAAAATAGTTCTCCGTCTACGTTGTATTATTTTGGCAACATATTCATCACTTTAATCACTATCAGTGGATCATTCCCTTGTATTATTTTAACCTGTGTTTTATAAAATGTGTTTGTCTTTTTATGGCTAAATTAGCCGAATATAAGTATTTTGACTGACTGAAAGCTCAAGTGAACTCCTCATGTGTCCATACCGCGAAGATACTGAGGACCATTTTTAAATGGCTCCCAATCAGCAACTCAGAAAACTGTCACACACAGCCTTGTCACAAGCAACCTAGAGTATATGAAAACACTCTAGGCTGAGATTAACAAAAAACTCACCAGAGAGCTGCAGACCATTCGGAACTTGGTGGTCAGAATCACTCCCAACCTCCCGTGCCGGACTCACATCACACCACATCTGAAGGAGCCCCACTGGCTCTCCAAACACAAACACATACAATTTGAACTCCTGACTAGGGGTAGGCAACAAACTCCGCTCCACTGGTGGAGTTTGCAGAGTTTGCCCACTCCGCGCCCAAGCGGAGTGCGGAGTTCTGCAAAAACTCCTCCTACGCCGAGTAGCCGAGTTTATTGCCAACCCCTAAGTCTTAAAGTGCTCCCTTAAGGGACGTGACTGCACTGCTGTGTTCAAGGGAGGGGTGTGCACAGCCTCTTCAACCCTGTTGCGGCCGTGGTACACAGTGAACATGCCCCAGCTCACCCGTTCTCAGATGCTGTCTACAGGCGCCGAGATCTGTGCCTGAACTCCCCTCTCCCTGCTCAGAAGAGTCTGTGCTGCACGCCGCCTGCTTTGTTTGCAAAGGAAATTGTTTCCTATGTAAACGATGGCCGCGGGTGTGCACAGGCACTCCCGGAATTTCATTTTGCACCACGAGTTGCTGCTTACCTTGAATCTTCCCTTACCGCTCGCAAAAGCAATTCAGCCCCCCAAGCCAGGAATGTGGACAGCTCGGGAACAACGGTATTTCGGGATCTTGTCATTTTTTCTGTCATGGTGGCCATGGTCTGCTGTGCGCATAGGTGAGCAAGGTCAATGAGCCCAGCAACATGCCCTACATGAAGGAGACAGTGGACAGTCTGCTCGGGATACATATGACATCCGCCTGAGGCCAGACTTTGGAGGTAAGCGAATCTGATCAGTTTCTCGGCCCGGCTTGTGCACCCATGATCTCTCGTTGCCCTGTGGGGCAGCTACAGAGCGACGTATGTGTATTTTGAGTAATACTATGTGTGTTCTTTGTGTGGTGAGTATTTCAGCCCATTGCCCGCATTAGCAGATTTGGTATGGGCAGGCTGTAGCTGCCCAGCTTAACTTTCCGTTAGTGTCTTGTGTTTTACTTTTCATACTGCCCCCTCTTCTGTGAACTGTTACAGGCCCAATGGACTGAGGCTGCACGGGAACAGTCTCCACACACTTATGATATGCCACCAGATTTTATCGATTCAGTATTTCACTCCCTACAAATACTTGTGTTGTTTTTCGCAGTAATTTACAGCTCCAGTTATCCATGTCTCCCGTTACCATGCTCTTCACGTGTAGATGCTAAGCGTTGCTCTCCCCCAGGAAGTCTTGGAGTGCCGTTATCACTTGCAAAGCTCAAGGTTCACATGTTCTTTAATCACAGCCGTAAATGTGCTACCTCAAGTGGCTGTAATTGCTGGGAGGTGTAACTGCAATAAATGATGGACGGAATGCTGAATGATTCAAACATTCTCCCCCAGTCAAGAGATCTGGGTTAAATCCATCGTTCTTTTGCCCACTACCCCACCCCAGTTTGGACCCAGCCATATGCAAATCAGTCTTGACCCTGTGTCTCATGGGAACAGTCCAGACCGAACTGCCAAGCCAGGTCCTCCCTGGAGCGCAAACAAGCATCCTGGGACAGGTTTCAGGGTATGTCACCCTTCATCAGCCAGGCTAGCTTGACTCCAGTGGCACAGTGAGCAAGGGACCCACGTCTGGGCATACCCATCCCACTTAGGGAGAAAAGTGTAACTGCAACAAATGATGGACGGAATGCTGAATGATTCAAACATTCTCCCCTAGTCAAGAGATCTGGGTTAAATTCATCGTGCTTTTGCCCACTACGCCACCCCAGTTTGGACCCAGCCATATGCAAATCAGTCTTGACCCTGTGCCTCATGGGAACAGTCCAGACCGAACTGCCAAGCCACGTCCTCCCTGGACCGGAAACAAGCATCCTGGGACCGGTTTCGGGGTATGTCACCCTTCATCAGCCAGGCTAGCTTGACTCCAGTGGCACAGTGAGCAAGGGACCCATGTCTGGGCATACCCATCCCACTTAGGGCGAAAAGTGTAACTGCAACAAATGATGGACAGAATGCTGAATGTTTCAAACATTCTCCGCCAGTCAAGAGATCTGGGTTAAATCCATCGTTCTTTTGCATACTATGCCAGCCCAGTTTGGACCCAGCCGTTTGCAAATCAGTCTTGACCCTGTGCCTCATGAGAACAGTCCAGACCGAACTGCCAAGCTAGGTCCTCCCTGGACCGGAAACAAGCATCCTGGGACCGGTTTTAGGGTATGTCACCCTTCATCTGCCAAGCTAGCTTGAATCCAGTGGCACAGTGAGCAAGGGAGCCACGTCTGGGCATACCCGTCCCACTTAGGGGGAAAAGTGTAACTGCAACAAATGATGGACGGAATGCTGAATGATTCAAACATTCTCCTCCAGTAAAGAGATCTGGGTTAATTCCCTGGTTCTTTTGCCCAGTACGCCACCCCAGTTTGGATCCAGCCATATGCAAATCAGCCTTGACCCTGTGTCTCATGGGAACAGTCCAGACCGAACTGCCAAGCCAGGTCCTCCCTGGACTGGAAACAAGCATCCTGGGACCGGTTTCAGGGTATGTCACCCTTCATCAGCCAGGCTATCTTGAATCCAATGGCACAGTGAGCAAGGGACCCACGTCTGGGCATACCCATCCCACTTAGGGCGAAAAGTGTAACTGCAACAAATGATGGACGGAATGCTGAATGATTCAAACATTCTCCTCCAGTCAAGAGATCTGGGTTAAATCCATTGTTCTTTTGCCCACTACACCACCCCAGTTTGGACCCAGCCATATGCAAATCAGTCTTGACCCTGTGCCTCATGGGAACAGTCCAGACCGAACTGCCTAGCCAGGTCCTCCCTGGACCGGAAACAAGCATCCTGGGGCCGGTTTCAGGGTATGTCACCCATCATCAGCCAGGCTAGCTTCAATCCAGTGGCGTGATGGATTTAACCCAGATCCTTGTGACTGGGGGTGAATGTTTGCATTGTCCAGCATTCCGTCCATCAATTGTTTCTTTTGCATATGTTGCCCTAAGTGGGAAGGGTATGCCCACACGTGGATCCGGTGCTCACTACACCACTGGATTCAAGCTAGCCTGGCTGATGAAGGGTGATGCCCCGAAACCGGTCCCAGGATGCTTGTTTCCGACCAGAGAGGACCTGGCTTGGCAGTTCGGGCTGGACTGTGCCCACAAGGAACAGGATCAAGACTGATTTGCATACGGCTGGGTCCAAACTGGGATGGTGTGGTGAGCGAAAGAATGATGGATTTAACCCAGATCCTTGTGACTGGGGGTGAATGTTTGCATTGTCCAGCATTCCGTCCATCAATTGTTTCTTTTGCATATGTTGCCCTAAGTGGGAAGGGTATGCCCAGACGTGGGTCCCGTGCTCACTACACCACTGGATTCAATCTTGCCTGGCTGATGAAGGGTGATGCCCCGAAACCGGTCCCAGGATGCTTGTTTCCAGTCCAGGGAGGACCTAGCTTGGCAGTTCGGGCTGGACTGTTCCCCCAAAGAACAGGGTCAAGACTGATTTGCATATGGCTGGGTCCAAACTGGGGTGGGGGGGTGAGCAAAAGAATGATGGATTTAACCCAGATCCTTGTGACTGGGGGTGAATGTTTGCATTGTCCAGAATTCCGTCCATCAATTGTTTCTTTTGCAGTAATTGCTGAGAGGAGCATCACCGAAGTTTATCAGGTGTGCAATACTCCGCCCGAACGCGGAACTCTGCGGAGTGAAACTCTGCGAGCTCCACGCTGTCCTACTCCTGACCCATACTTTAAAAGCATTACATAATACTGAACCAGCATACCTCAACAATCACATCTGCTTTCACAAACCTTCCAGACACCTCCGCTCATCCAGACTTCTACTTGCATACGGAAAATCAGATCGGGTGGTCAGGCCTTCTCCTACATCACTCCTAAAGCGTGGAATGACCTGCTGCTACACTTAAAAGACTCCTCGTCACTTCTTAAATTTCATAAGAAGCTGAAGATCAGGCTTTTCGAGTAGTCCCACTAGACCCTAGATTTGGCTAGACTCACACCTGCTCAACCACAGGATACTATCCTTTGTGATAGTGCACTCTACAAATCTGCATAACGTGTTGCAGGCACATTGAATAAGAATGCTCGGTTATGTGTATAATGTAGTGAGTATGAAAAAGTTTTTTATATAGATGAGGAATTGGACTTTCTGTAATCTAGAAAATAAGGGTGTTTGAAGTGAATAGAGTCGGAGTGACACTCTGTAGGAGTTGGTGTTACTCAAGGCCATGGACCAGATTATGTTAAAGGAAAAATATGGACTGTATATAGAGAATTACATTTTATTGAGGATGTAGACATTTGTGCAACCATCTGAACTAAGGACGAAACTTGTTGATATGGTGCATGTTGGCCATCTAGGTACGACTTCCACCAAGAAGAGATCAAGAGAGGCGTACTGGTGCTAGTTTAAGGATGACAAAATTGAGTTCAAAGTAGAGAGATGGGATGTGTGTAACATAGTGGCCAAGAATAAGAGACGTAATGGTGTCAATTAGAATTGCCATAAGAACTATAAAAGAAAAGTAGTTTTTAGGGGAGCAGCTGTTACACAGGATTTCCACATGGCAATGGTACTGACTGATTAACTTTTTCAATTGCATTAAGGTTAAATTGGTAAAACCTTTCAATACTAAGGCTGTGGTGGACTTCTTTTCTGATGTGTTCTCAATGGAAGGGCTGCCCAAAGTGTATGTTTCTGAAAATGGTGATAAGTTTGTGACTGAGGAAATAAAAGTCTGTGGAGCAGAACCCATGCAGCTTGAATCTTCTTGGGGCGGAGCTCTGAGTTTTTGTTTAAAAAAAAGTGATATGCGTTATATCTTCTGTCACATATTTCTATTGTTAGTCTTGTGACCTACTTCTATGTATTAGAGTCAGAATGTTAGTGTAGTTGTTAATGAATTGAAGACTTTGAGACTGAAGACTTCCTGTCCACCCAGAATAACAGCCTAAGTGTGCCAAGGGAGTTGTATGATAGAGGCACGATTGGCTAAACCACACATGCCTGTACCACGCAGCCTAAACCACAAATGCGTCTTAACCACGCATTCCTTTACCACAAATGCCTTTACCACGTGATTTTATGGTAAAGCCATGAATGCTAATGGAGTATGCATGGCTAAGGTTGCGACTCCCCTGCCCTAAGCTACAACCTCCCCCTACCCCCGTCCCTGCCCTGAGGTCCAAATACTCCGACCCCCTCCCAACCCCTGCGCTGTCCCTAACCGTTAAACACCACCTCGACCCCATCCCCAACCTCTTGGTCTGTCCCTACAACTATCTCAACCCCGTCCACTGCCCTTAGGCCTAAAACCCAATACCCTATTTTAAAATAAACTACCCGACCCCCGCTAAACCCTAAAAACTACCCTGACTACCCAGTTCCCTCCCCCTGCCCTGAGGCCTAAAATCCTGTCCCTTAACAAAACTATCCCGACCCCCTCCAACCCCCTGCGCTGTCCCTAAAAGTACCCCAACCCCTTCACTGCCCTTAGGCCTAATACCCTAACCCCTAATTTAAAAAACTACTCGACTCTCCTCCAGCCCTGAAACCTACTCTGACCTTCCCCCAGCCCTGAAAACTACCCCTGAACCCCATCCCTAAAAACTACCCCGACCCCCCAGCCCTAAAAACTACCAGACCTGCCCAGCCCTGAAAACTACCTCCGACTCACCCAACCCTGAAAACTAGCCTGAGCCCCCAGCCCAGAAAACTAACCCTGACCCCCAGCCCAGAAAACTACCACGACCCCCCAGCCCAGAAAAATACCCCGACCCCCAGCCCTGAAAACTACCCCTGACCACCCCAGCCCAGAAAACTATCCCTGACCCACCAGCCCAGAAAACTATCCCTGACTCACCCAGCCCAGAAAACTATCCCTGACCCCCAGCCCAGAAAACTACCCCTGACTCCCCCAGTCCAGAAAACTACCCTGACTCCCCCAGCCCAGAAAACTACCCCCAGCCCTGAAAACTACCCGACCCCCCAGCCCTGAAAACTACCCGACCCCCCAGCCCAGGAAACTACCCGACCCCCCAGCCCAGAAAACTACACCCCACCCCAGTAAACTACTCTGACCCTCCTCCAGCCCAGAAAACTACCCCCAGTCCACAAAACTACAGCCCAGCCCCACTTACCTCACAGCGGATCTCTTCTTTGTGAAGTCTTCCTGCATCCGTCCCCAGCAGCCAGCAGCTAGACCGCACACTGCCTTAACCATGCATATGTGTGGTTAAGGCATATGAGTGGTTAAGGCAAGCGTGGTTTAGCTTGTGTAGTCAGAACACCATGGTTAAGACCACGGTGTTCTGACTGTTTCCCTGCCAAAGGATGTTCTAACTAAAATCTGTAATGAAAACCATTCATTTGGAATTTA
This sequence comes from Calotriton arnoldi, assembly GCA_963921515.1. Classification (NCBI taxonomy): domain Eukaryota; kingdom Metazoa; phylum Chordata; class Amphibia; order Caudata; family Salamandridae; genus Calotriton; species Calotriton arnoldi. Next base: position 1,091,709 of record CAWUFW010001916.1, read on the forward strand.
ACTATTTGTACATAGTTCTACCAAGAGGCATTTTTGACTTCTGGCAAAAGGGCATCATACAGGTACCTACTAAAATGTATGTATGCAGATGTACATGTATGTATGTATGCATGCATATGGAATTTATATAGCTCGAACCTAGCAAAAATGAAGCAAATTGCTGTGCTGGGCCCAAGGCAAAGACATGGTCAATGAGGAGTTGCTTGTTTCTAGAATGAAAAGGAACTGCTTCTTCATCATGAAGTAATGTTCTTTCAACAGGAGGGTCTTCAGCTCTTTCCTAAATTGAGCAGTCATTGTGCATATAAAGATGTCACCCCAGATCCTGGATGCATAGAAGAAGAGTTTTTTTATTTTACACTAGAGGTGGGCGGTGGACTCCGCTCTGCGGGGCGAGTTCGCAGAGTTTTGCCACTCCACGCTCTGCTTGGAGCACGGAGTTCGACAAAAACTCCGCCGACTGCCACGTGGTGGAGTTTGCTGCCCACACCACATGTGCCGTAAAACATGAGCATAATACAACTTGAAATGTTGAGCCCTGCTGCCCCGAGAGAAGTGGGTGTGAGCATCTCCCCTTCTGTCTCTAAACCTTCTCAGCCCATGTCTCCTCTGTGGGGGTGGGTGAGGTGGGGGAGAGCTGGGCACAGCTGGAAATGGAAAGAGAATGGCATGAGAGAGAACCGGTAGTGAGAGGGGCGAGGGTGATAAAGAGAGATAAGAGCGTAGAGTGTGGGCAAGGAGAGAACAAGAGGCAGAAAGGGAGATGAGGGGCTATGAAAAGAGAAAAAAGAAGAGGAAGTAAGATGAAGAGAAAGAGAGAGATTTAGGAGAGAAGTTGGGTAACTGGTAGGGTGGTGAAAGAGGTGGGCAGACAGGAAGTGCACGTAAAAGATAGGAGGGAGCTTGAGGGAAAGTAAAAGACCTGAAGGGAGAGGCGATAGCTGGATGGGGGAGAAACATGTGAGGTGAAAGACAGCAGGAGGAAGAGAGGAGTAAGAGGGGGCACAAGGAAGGAGGGAGGGAGTGACACAGAAGGAGGGACAGAGACGAACAGATAAAGAGAAGTGCAGGGTGGAGTAGGGGAGAGAAGAGGAAATGCGGCACCATGGAGGTAGCTCTAGAGAGAGGAACAGAGCGTGGCCGTGATGGGAGGGAAGTAAACAGAGGGGGTAGAGGAAGTTGGTGAGGGAAGGATACAGAGTGGAGGGAGAGAGGAACTCAGATGCTACCAGTTCCCTGCTGCTCCTTTCCCTGCTCTGACCATACAAATGTCACGTCCTGAAGGGTTAAGGACCTCTTAGGCCCTGGAGCCGGAGACAGGGTACCTCTAAGAAAGTGAGTAGCTGGAGGGGTGATCCGGACAACTCTGGGTCATTGGACAAGCAGGAGAGCATATAGGCAGAAACTTCTGAGTCCCTACCCCAGGAGGATGAAGAGAGCAGTAGCCTGGCACAGGTGAGTGCTAGAGTCTTCTTGATGGTCCCTTAGCCCTTCCCCCGTCCTCCACAAACAACAGCACCTAGAGCAGGCCCTGCTCGGACCACTGATTTTCTTTTCTATTTACTCACTTATGGATTTGTGGACCCATTTACTCACTCACTCGCTTGCATACTCCCTACTCTACTTTCTCAATACTCACACACTCAGGTTACTTAAAGCTGTTTACAAATTATTGTGCACTGAGCTCTGCGCTAGCGCTGTTATTGTTGACATTGCTTGGCACAAACCAATGAAACTCTTTAAGAGGTATAGACTGATTCAGCTTCCACCAATAAGCTGCTGCCATGGTCGTTGTTGGGAGTTGTAGTCAAAGAGTATCCAGGATGCCTTGGTGTTGGTCGCTGTTGGCTGAAACAAAAGTCACACATTCCAGTAGCCAACTGTGGGGCTGAGGGTGAGGACATTGTCATGTTTTACTGTTAAAGGGACTGCTGGAAGTTGGCAGGGTGACATGTTTATTGTGCGGTGTGGGACGATGGGACGCAGGCATAGTTCATGATCGCTATGGGTAGCAGAGAGACATGTCTGATAATAATGTTGTTGGTGGTAAAATCTATGCGGCACACCAGTCCTTCCTTTGCTATTGGGGTAGGTGTCTTGCGTTCTTTGTAAATTGTCCTGATAGTCGTCTGTAAAAAGGAAATTGTTAAATGGTCTTTGACACTGCCACTCAAACCCTGAAACAACCCCAGGGCACTAAAAGTCTCGGAGATACTAAATGACTGGGCCTCTGCCTTGCTGTTCTAAGATTGGCAATCACTCTTCTGAGACAAAGATGTCAACATCTTAAATGATCCACAGTCACTCTTTATTAAACCTACTAATTGCTTGGGCTTTACAAATGTTTGTATTGCATGATTAAGCTTGCTTGTTCAATGCGTACAATTCTGGTCTCCCTTACATGGTCCTCTAGCGGCTATATGGGAATGAGAACGAGATTTGGTGCTGGGTTGGTGCTCCATCTTCACTACCTTGAACCCATTACTCCTCTCTGATCTCCCAGATGAGAAATGTAACCCACCGCAAGCTATACAGAGGGTTTTGCCATGCTACAGAGTCTCTTGTTACCTACCTCTAGACAGTAAAGGGGTGGGCGGAACTCTGCGGAATCTTGTAGAGTTTTTATGTAACTCTGTGGAATTCCACGGAGTGAAACTCAGTGAGGTCCGCCCATCCCTATTTTACACTTCTTCATCTCAGATCTGATGTTGCCCTGACTACGGAAGACAGTGAGTTTGTCAGGCAGATAAACAGGGGTGCCAGTCATAATAGCTTTGTAGATGATTCAGCTGGTTTTGAAGATGTTACAGGCTGCAAGGGCAGCCAGCCAGTGGAGTGCCATAAGTTGTTGGGGTGATGTGACCATATTTCTTCAGGCTATGATGAGGCATGCTACAATATGTACAATGCCCTTATGGAGGGCAGTGTGGCTTTTGGGAGGTCAGTACAGGGGATTGCCACCATCCAGATGCAAGAGTACAAGCACATGGACAGCAGTTCTGAAGTCACGTTATATATAGAATAGTTTCACTTTCATTAGTAGAGGGAGCTGGTACCAGATCAACTTAGTTTTCTTGGTGATGTACTCCTTGAGGGTGCAATTGGTGTCTAGGCTGAAGCTCAGAGACTTGACTTTGTGTAAAATGTGGAATTAAAATTCCTCCAGGTCAATGCTATTGAGCCAGGATTGATTAGTTTTTTTTGTGTGCTTTTTCTTGGCAAACAGCAAGAATTCAGTTTTGGTCAGTATAAGTTTCAGGTAGGTGCTAGACATTCAGGTCTGGATACGGTGCACATAGTGGTTGAGGCATGTCTGAAGCAAAGATGATCTTCCAATACAGTTGTGTCTTGTCCGTATCTAGGTGAATATTTATGTTATATATGAGAAGAGGCCAAGTTGCTCCATAGAGACGTTGAAGATAACAGGCGACAAAATGGAACCCAGGGGTACTCCACAGAAGAACAGGATCTTCTTGGACCAGAAGCTGTCTATGGGATTAAACTGGTGTTGGTTTGATAGGTAGGAGGAGTGCCAGTGATGGACATTCCCCATTAATACCATTTAAGTCTGCAGGGTGTGGGCCAGGGTAGAAATATCAAGAGTTTTGAAGACAGTCGAGAGATCCAGTAATATCAGGAGACAGGGTTCATCATCTAAGGTCAGGAGGGCTTCATCTATAATTTGTAAGTTGCCTGTCTCCATGTTTCAATGTGATCTAAAGCCAGATTGATAGTCATGCAGGAGATGGTTGATACTGATATGAGCTAGAAATTTTGCTTAGACTTCAATGCAATGAAGATGAGTGACAGGCAGTAGTTGGTAATGGCATCGGGATCTAGTGTGCCTTTCTTTAGAAGTGAGAAGATCTGCTCTGTCTTGAAAGCTTCATGAAAGATACCTTGAGTGAGGTTGAAGTGACAGAGCTTCTCAGTAGGGCTTTAATGAAAGCATCATCTTCATAAGTGGTGAATTTCAGGGAGTTGAGGATGTCACTGAGTTCTTTGAGACATAATGGTTTAAAGGATAACCAATATGGAATGCAATGGGGAGTCATGGTTGCCACAGGAGAAGTAGTTTAGGTGTTGTTGATGTACTATCAGATCTTCTGTATTTTTTCATTGAAGAAGTGGTTTACGGCTTTGCACCTGTCATGGAGTTTGGGATGGGGGTGGCAAGCAGGGGGTTGATGCAGTGCTTGAGTGTTTGGAAGAGTGTCCTGCGTCTGTTGGCAGCTTAATGGATGGTGTAGGTATAGTACTTAGCTATGGCCGATGTCCTGAGTTGTCTATATGTTCTGTTTCTAATTGCCACTAGACCTGCAGGCCACTGTAATATGGAATTGCAGTGTTGCCATGATACCCCATTTCACGACACCATGAGCTAGTCTGGGCTTTTAAGCCAGCTGCTCTCTGCTATCTGGGACTTGTAGTTTTTATAAATGTGTGCTCCCAGAACTAGTTGTTGCTATCACACTAGCAAGGGAGAGTGTGTTAGAAAAAAACAGAAAGTAGTATATAGACAACTGTGCAAGAGTACATACATAACTGCCCCAGGTGACCTCTGGGCCATGGGGTATTTATAAAATCTTGAGGTTATAATGGTGCTTCTGCAATGGTGAGTATACATATAGATAGATTGTTGCTTATGATTAACATTTCAATGTCACTTTTCATTAATTTTCACTGGTGGTGGCGGTGGTTTCTCCACTGTTAAAAAAGGCTACACTGGATCCCCAATGTCCCTCCAATTACAGACCCATCTCCCTGCTACCGTATCCGATTAAGATCTTGGAGAAGGTAGTGAGTAAATCTCTCTCAAAATTTGTTGAGGATAATGAGTTGCTGGACGAAGTCCAATTTGGATTTCGCCCTGCACATGGAACCGAGACTGCCTTGGTGGCAGTCTTGGATGACCTGCGAATGCGGGCCGACAGTGGTCAGACAGCCTTTTTAGTGCTGCTTGACATTTCGGCCGCATTCGATACGGTTAACCACTGAATCCTGATTAAGAGAGTAGTGGAGATGGGTGTTACGGGTAGGGCCCGGGACTGGCTGCATTCTTTTCTCTCTAATAGGCAGCAGGCAGTGACCCTGTCGCCATTTACCTCTCAGAATAGAGATGTTAAACATGGGGTTCCACAGGGCTCGGCTATCAGCCCGATTTTGTTTAATCTATATCTTCGACCACTTATTATTTTAATTAAATCATTTGGCATTGATGTCATAAACTATGCTGACGACACTCAGCTTGTCTTCTCCGTTGAGGGCAACAAAGCAGTGCCTTTAGAAATATTCCACAACTGTATGCATAGAACAGCAGAATGGCTGAAAGAGAACTCATTGCAATTTAATGGGGAAAAAACTGAAATCCTGTGTTGTACCGCAGGTAAAATTCAGCGACCACTCCCAGTAGACTTTTGGCCAGGCCCGGCCAACAACTCCGTATTGCCCACTAGTACAATGCGCAATTTAGGAGTGATGCTGGATAGCAATCTACAACTAGATTCCCAGGTGAATAAAACGGTGAACACCTGCCTATCTCTGCTCCGAGCTCTTCGGAAGATTCTCCCGCTTTTACCTATTCTTGCTAGACCTCAAGTGGTGCGGAGTATAGTTCTAAGCAGATTGGATTATTGTAATGCACTCCTTTTAGGTGCCCCAGCGTCCCTGATAATAAAATTGCAAAGAGTACAGATCATGGCGGCTAAGTTGGCGCTAAACCGACCGCGTAGAGCCTCGGCCTCACTGGTGTTAAAGGACCTACATTGGCTGCCCATTGCGCAAAGAGTCCAATTTAAGGCACTCTGTATTGTTTATAGGGCAATACATAAAACTGGACCTAAATTGTTGCAAAGGAAATTTGTATGGTATTCCCCTGTTAGGTACTTGCGTTCTTCTTCTGCTAATTTGGTTTGCGTTCCCCATGTCAGTAAAGTGCGAATGGGTGGCAGATCTTTTAGCTTTACAGCATCTAGACTTTGGAACGCTTTGCCCCCGGAACTCAGACAACTGAACACCTTGTCACGCTTCAGGAAGGAACTGAAAACCAGACTGTTTCCTAGAGACTGACTCCTGCCTATCTCAGCTTAGTTATGCGCAGTGGATGATTTGGTAACTTAAGCGCCAGGATACCCTTGGGGTGGCAGCTGCGCTATATAAGTGTACCTTACATTACATTTAAGGCTCCCTGTTTTCCGTTTTTACAGATTTTTACAGATAAATACAGACAGAAACCGTTTATTTTCCTGTCTGTATTTATTTTTATATATGGATAAAAACGGAAATTGGATTCTTCCTTGAGTGATTCTAAATGCTGTCAGCCATGACTGCCAGGCCAATAGCTGTGCAGATTAACAGGTAAGGAGTTAAAAAAAGAAAGACATTTTAGTAAAGGAGTAGAAATGCACAACCTTAATAAAAAAAAAAATCATGTTTTCATATTAGTGCATTGATTTGTCATCTGTGGGTGTTCATATCATTGAAACATATTAGGCATTCAAGCATGCATTCACATATATTGATTACATAAATGTGGAAATAATCTAGTTTCAACTTCATTTTTTCACAAAACTCAAAATAAATATGGATAAATACAGATAACATTAGCAAAAAATAAATATGGATAAATACAGACGGAAATGTCCAAAAAATAAATACCATAAAACCGGGAGCCCTAATTACATTACATTACATTACATTACTGGTACCCTCCAGGTTTAAGCGAGCAACCAGGGGAGGAATGAGCATTGTCTTGAGAGTCACAAAGCCTGGAACACCCTCCCCCTGTATATCAAGGAAGCCCCCAGTATACTTGTCTTCAGGAAATTGTTAAAGACCTGGGTAGACAAATCCCTGTAGATTTTTCTCTCTGAGGGCCACATCCTACACCTGTAATTTTTTAGGACAACGCCAAGACGGCTCCGGGTATTTGAGAGCTTTAGAAACTAGATATAACATAAACTAACATTAATTCAAAAGATTATTTTAGCAGTTTATCATGTAAAAGGAAGACACCTATATATGATCAAACAAAATAGGATCATAGAGGTACTTGATCACTTAACCATCATATCCATAGTGAGACAACATATCCATTGGTGCACAAAGATCTTATGTCATGAGAGGACTAGCCTCATTTACAAACAAATGCCACTTTTGCTGTCCGAATTGTATAGCAAAGATCTGATCTGTTCATTGCTTACCTTACATCAGTAGAGCATCAATCAAGATGCCATACAGGAAAAGAATACAGGGAGAGGATGTAGCCTTACGGCTAGAGCGGTCGACCGCAGAGCTGGGGAACCGGGTTCGTGTCTCAGCAACGATGCTCAACATCCTGTGATTCTGGGCAAATCACTTAATCTGCCAGGACCTAACAAAAATGAACATGTCCTCATGTAGCAAAACTGGTGCTCATGTAAAGCGCTCTGATACCCAATGTCTCGTGTCTAGTTCGCGCTATATAAAACTCTAAAAAAAAAAAAACATAACTGTAGGCCACAAATGATGACATTTATCTTGATCAACTGCACATCTGTCTGAAAATGAGTGTGCTTAAGTACCAAAGCTTCCTTTTTCTCATTTTATAGGTCCACCTCCATTTCTCCCTTCCTGTTTTTCATTTGTTTTGTAGAGCATCCTGCAGCTCCACAGACAATGCTACCAAGCTACATGCCACTCATTTAGTCTGCAGCACACTGCATCCCATGTGACCACTACTTCTAAACAGGGCAGTAGACTTAGAATGATTATTTAACTGTTCCAAGATGACCATTATATGCTATATTTACTGAGTGTCAATCGTGGAAATAAGTTGGGCATCGTGTATCATTGTTTTACTGATTCAAGAGAGCAAACATATTGCTTCTAGATGTGGCGGCCATATTGGAACTTTAAAACAGCAGTACACTATGTTAGATACCATTTCAAGATGGTCATGTGGTGCTTATTATAATTTTATTTTTTATTGTGAGCATATGCCCCCCACGTTCAGGCACCACTACATTTTCATTTTGCTACTTTTATTTTTCTTAAGTTTTTGGCATGTGCTTGTTGAGTTTGTGTATATGTTTTATGCGCGGCGGATGTGTCAGGATGAATGCAAGAATGAGTCAGTGGGTGAATGAATGAACTCAAGAGTGGCAGAGCACATTTATGATAATGTACTGAGGGCCTCATTTATGGGATTTTGGCATAGGGCAAGGCAGCAAGGTACCTTGCTGCGCTACCCTAAGTCAAAGTGAAAGTTCAGGAATGCACCGTATTTATGCAATAAGATGCAGTCATGTCCTTTCTCTCTGCGCTGGCACCGTTCCAGCAGACTAGCGCCAATATAGACACCCTTGCACCATGGTGCAAGGGTGCCTCCATTGCATGAATGATTGTTTTTCTGCAGGAAGGGGCACCTTCCTGCTCAAAAACAATCCCAGGAGGGGTTTTACACTTTCTATGTGTGATGCAGATTGCAACACACAAAGAAAGAGGTAAAAACAGTGAGAAATAAAATATTTCTCCTCGTTATGCCTCACCTCATGAGGCATAAGGATTTGGTGCTTCCACAGGTCTACATGACTTTGTAAATCTGGGGCAGCGTCAAAGTCCATGGGTGTTGTGTGGGAAAGCATACTGCAATGCCAGTGGAACGCCTCGGAAGGCGCTGTGTTGCCTGACTCATGATTTATGAGGCCACTGAAAGCCAGGCAGGGTAGCTTTGCTTGGCTTCATAAATTGGACTGAGAGCCATGCATCACAGATGTACCACTTTACATGGCACTAAAGTGATGCAGGGCTCTCATAAATAAGCCCCTGAGTGCCTAAACTTACCAGTGGCTGAAGAGGCAGTTTCATTTATAAGACAGAACTATTGGCATTGTCATTGCATGTTACAAACAAGGAAAAAAACAGAATGAGAACAAAAGAGAACTGCAGAAGCCCAATGTTTCCAACACACACCCAAAACGAAACAAGCATGTTAGAAAACGGAAGAAGGAGAACATACAGGTCAATTGGCTAAAGTGCTAAATTCAGAGAAAAGGCTGCTCCAAGGAAAAATTCTAACAGAATTTTCCAGGTTAGAAGATTTTAAAGACCTCGCCTCATTTCCTGTTTCCCAGACATGGTTCACCCCAGAAACGTACTGTGACAAGTAAGAGGCACAAAGCAGTAAAACATTATGGACCTGGGTACAAAGCACCCTTCGGATCCCACTCGGGCTTATTTACAAGCCCATCGCGCCACTGGTGCATCACTTTGTTTGACGCGCTGGCGGCGCAGTGGGCTTGCTCATATTTACAGGGTCACGTAAAGTCAACCTGCGTGACTTTTCATGGCCTTGTAAATATGGGCCCCTTTCACGCATTACTTTGCGTGAAAAGGGCGTTCCATGGGTGTTGCTCTGGGTGTTCCCACGCAACATCCATGGAACTTGACGCATTTCCAGATTTACAACATTTTGTAAAACTAGAATGCGTCAGAAACCTACTCCTCCCCAGCGGAGGTGTAGGAATGGCGCAACAAGGAGAAATACTTTTATTTTTCCTCGTTTTTTCCCCTTCTATGCATGCTGCAGAACGCAGTATGCATAGAAAGTGGAAAATGCCATTAATGATTGTTTTTGTGCAGGAAAGTATGCCTTCCTGCACAAAAACAATCATCCTTGCAGTGCAGGCACCCTTGCAAAATGATGCAAGGGTGCCTGTGCTGGTGCATGGCAGCCAATTGTGCGCCATCACAGGGGAAAGCACAGGAATGGGTCATATTGTTGTTAATATAACGCATCCCTGTGCTTTGAAAATGACGCAGCATGGCACAGCTAAATGACTTGCGGTGCAGCGCTGTGTCCTTTTCTTGTAAATGAGACCCTCTGTGTACAGGACCCTTCTTGAAGCGGATTCGAGAAATCTCTTAAGGGCCTCATTTATGAAAACTGCTGCATCGCTGCGCGAAAACAGCGATGCAACAGTTTTCACTGTTCCGTCCTTGCGACACCATGGATGCGCTGTATTTACTGTACGGTGCTCCATGTCGCAAGGAATTAGAAATACATCAGTATTCCCGGTGTATCTGTAGAGCAAAAGTGATGCATTGCTGGGGTGTGTCTGAAAACAGCAGCAACTCCAGCAATGTGTCCTTTTACATGGGGCAAGCCCAATCTGAAGGGGTCTGCGTCAGTCTTATGCCTGCTGTGAGGCAGGCGTAAGGATTTGACGTAGTGGCCTCCTAGAAGTGTCGCAGTGAAATCTTATAGATTTCATTGCGCCGCTTCTACGAGCCTTTATTGCGGGGGAACAGTCTCCCTGCATACATTATACCTGACGCAGGCATAATGTAGCGCAGGGCTTTACAAAGTGACGTATCTGATTAGATGCATCACTTTGTACATCTGGCGCAACGGGGCGCATTTTTTACGCCGCCGTAGAGTCACAAAAAGTGACGCAGCGGCGGGACAAAGGGCTCACATATAAGCCCCTAGGGGCTTATTTACAAGCCCTTTGCACCGCCAGTGCGTCACTTTTAACATGGGAAAAAGTGACATTAAGGCAGCTCAAGGGGCTTGTAAATAAGCCCCCTAATATTTTAAATCGATCCCTAAGCGACTTCGGATAACTTTGTATTTTCCTTAAGTGATGTCAATCACTCACAGAAATTTAAATCAGTCATTCCAATCGGCTCTTTTAGGAGAATCATGAAAACACATTGGATTTCTTAAAATTATAGTTTTTATCTACCATTACAAGAATAGGATAATCGTTGGCTTTTAGCTGCTTTTGTGATGCTCAAACCGCATCGTGGCAAAGTGGGAAAGGCCACATGTTAGTCTCAAAATGGGAACTCCTCTGACAGTAGCAAATTTTCAACAAAGGAATATTGCAATTTATGAAAGATGATGTCTATTATATGTAATATGATGTGGAATAAGAGCACCTGGTACACATAATTACGCTTTATATTGTCTAATCAATGCCACGCCTGTCTCTCTTTAGCATTTAGCGTGCTGTGAAAAAGAAATGTTCCAACTACAAAGAAGCATAAAGGTGCGCACTGGGCCCCTTTTCCCTCCAGTCTCCCGCTGTGTTTTAGAAGAACGGCCCCTCCATTATCAGTCACAGACAATCCCCTTCCCCCCCCGCTGCCACTCTCATACTCCTCAACGCATGACCATGCGTAGTGAAATCATGGCCCGTTTAGGTGGATTCAGGGAGTTTATTACCCCACGAAGAAGTACAAAATCTCCCGAATTTGCCAAACGTTAACCAGGTTCACTTCGCCTAATCCATGCGACAAGAAAAATGGACAGGAGTCACAGACATCAGGCTGCATGGATCTGCATTTCCCCACTGGTACCACAGTAGCAACCGGGAAACAAAATGGCCATTCCTCACCATTGTCATGTTCTTTTCTTGCTCCCAGAAGCCCCGCCCTCACCCTTGGGCTCTGGTGCAAGCAGAGAAAATGGCCCCTTTGACTGTTGTCTTGGTATTGTATTGTATTGTAATTGCATTTATATAGCGCTTACTACCCCTGATGAGGCGTCAAAGCGCTTTTTCGGCGAGTAGCACGCTACTCCGGAACCGATAAAGTATTAGTTATGTTATGTTATGTTATCGCAGATTTATAAAGCGCTCGGATACTCAAGAGTGTCCCGGCGCTAGAGCCAGTAGGAATTGAGACAAAGGGCGATCGTAGAGCAGAAGATTAATTAAAAAGCACGGTTTTTAGCTGCTTCTTAAAGAGCCTGAGGTCTTGAATTTTTCGCAACTCATGGGGGAGAGTATTCCAGGCCTTAGCCGCCCTAAAAGCGAGGGATCTTCCCCCTGTTCTGGCTAGTCGGTACCGTGGAATAGTGGCTAGGCACTGTGTTGTAGACCGGAACTGTCTGGAAGGCGCATAAAAGTTAAAGCGTCTTCTGAGATAGGGGGGCCCCAAATTGTATAGAGCACCATGAGCAAGGGTGAGGGCTTTAAACAGAACACGACTTCCCACCGGAAGCCAATGCAGATCTCGGAGGTGTTGCCCGGCACTGGTCCTGCAAGAAAGACCCAGAAGCACTCTCACTGCTGCATTCTGGATAGACTGCAGTTTTTGCAGCTGATAGGCAGGAAGGCCAATGTATAAAGCTTTGGCATAGTCGATGCGTGACAGGATGAGAGCGCGTGTCACCATTTCCTTTGCTGGTTTGGGCAACAGTGGAAGAAATTTCCTAAGCATTTTGAGTGTGCCGAAGCACACCACAGCCACTTTTTTTATCTGAGGAGTGAAGCTGAGGGCCTCACTAAACCAAACCCCCAGATTCTTTACTGGGATCCCCGAAATATTAGGCAGGGGGTAGCCTGTTGGCCAGAGGTCCTCCCTAAAATGCGGCGGGAAGGACCCGTAAAGGAGGACCTCCGACTTCTCCTCATTACATTTAAGTTGGGCCCTTGCAAGCCATTTGAAAACAGATGCTAGACAGTTAGTGGTGAATTAGTATAGTGGAATATGAAAGTAATTTGAGCAGTGAATATGTTAGTCAGTTATTTGGATTGAGAAGGATACAGGAAGGATAGAAGAGGGACAAGATTTGCATTTATATAGCGCTTGCTATCCCTGATGAGGTGTTGAAGCGCTTTTCGGTGAGCAGCTGGCTACTCTGGAACCCAAACAGGATTAGTGGGGAATTAGTATAGGGAAATAAGAAATTAATTTGAGTGGTGGACATTTTAGTCTGTTATTTGGATTGAAAAGGAATAGTGGAGGGATAGAAGAGGGACGGATCTTGAATTTTTTTGGGGGGGAAGTTCATAGCAGTAGAAGGGGGTTTGTGATGGGTAAAGAGGGGTGGAGGGGAAGAGTCAGGGGGAAGGGTTTAGGAAGGCTTGTTTGGGAGATCTGAATAGTAAAAGAGGTATGAGAGGATGCAAGAAGGTATAGAGGAGGGAAGAGTCTAGAAAGGGTTATTTTGGGGATCATAGTAGCGGTATGGGGTTTGGGATGAATAAGATAGTGGTGGAAGAGGATATATTGATAGAGGTATAGGGCGAGAAATAGGGTAGTGCATTGGAAAGAATGGTAGAATGAAGTTTGAGATGAGTCAGAGAGTTGAGGTAGAGGATATATTGAGAGTGATCTAGGGTGAGAAATAGGGTAGTGCATTGGATATGCTGCATTAGAAGCAAAGTAATAAATATATAGTTACATAAGTACATGGAAGGTATACATATATATATGCATAAGGAAGGAAATATATGTAGATTAAAGTTGCATTTAATAAACTCCGGCTTACAAGTGCTGTTGTACTTTAATTTATTTGTTTTTATTTTTTGTAATTCAATAGTGAAGCAATTGTGGATAGTTATGATAAAAGATTTGCTTATTTATGCAGTCACTTATATACATGTTAAAACAAATGCTTATATACAGAGGGATATGCTGTATCTTTATGTTTGCGTATGGTGGTTATGTGGGGAAGAGCCAATTCTTGAGCAGTCTTCTGAAGATAAGGTGGTTATCCGTGGATCTTATGTTCCTGGATAAAGAGTGCCATAGTTTGGCTGCTTGAACAGAGAAAGATGTGCCACCCATGGCTTTTTTTCTTGTAAGATGGGATTTTGAGGCGAGGTGGCACTCTAGAGCGGAGGTTCCTTTGTTGAATGTATTTGGTAATTTTATTCTGGATGAAGAGCGTTCCTGTTCCATGTATTGCTTTGTGGGTGATACAAAGCAGCTTGAATGTGGATCTTCTGGCAACCGGTATCCAATGCAGGGATTTCAAGGCAGGGGAGATGTGGGCTTGTGGCTTTATATGTAAGAGTAGTCTGGCAGCAGAGTTCTGAATCCGTTCTTTTCATTGTTGTTAAAGGTGATCCACCACAGGAGTTTGTGCTTTACACTGGGCTGCATCAACATTATATTCTTTTATGACCTCGTCGCTTGTGACCACTGAATCAAAAGTTCATCGACAGGACAACAATGCAGCTTTCAGTTGGGCAATGGAGCAATGCAAGATGATATCATACCTAGAAGTTTCATCATCTTTCTTACTGTCAGATATTGTGAAGTCTAGTAAAGAGGAATCTTTGGCTTGAACGCCCGAACCCAGTCGGTTCTGTGGTAAATTTTTCCCTCCAAGAAAATGTTGCACTTGTTTAAGATGAACAAGTGATTTCTTTGCATTAATTGTGAAGCTTACGTTGGGCAATAGCCCAACTGTATGAATAATGTGGTTGTGACATATATGGCTAAATTCCCCTTCGCAAGCAATTTAACAAGGTATGAAGATGAATAAATCCCTTGTTGGTGCAGATGTGCCCCCATCAATGCAAGACTTTAAAACAATTCTAGGTGCATGCTCCATGTCAAAAGGTAGAACTTTGACCCACTAACCTGAGGTACTGGCAGTGAACTGGATGCACCTGAATGTGGAAGTACAAATCAGTAAGGTCCAACCACGCCATGAAGTTTCCTTGCTACAGAAAAGGATTACTTCTTCAAATAGGTCATTTAAAAATGGAAAATTCCAATAGTGCTTGTTTGGATGCTTTGTACGTTGCTAGTTAGTAGGGTTGGGGATGAAGGAGGTATCAACTTATATTTTTCCTCACCTGAAAAGTGATACCTTTAGTCATAAAAGGGTTCTCGGAAGTTCAAAGAGCTCAAACTTATGGAATTCTTTAGATTTGGAAGGTACCTTTTGGATGTTCCATGTATGAAACACTCTTGACCAGGAAAATGTTCTCTTTATCCTTCATCTGCATGATAAAGCCATACTGTGCATGTGCCCCTTGCATGACAGTACGGTATGCTGATGTGTCATCCTAAAGGAGACTCTTAAACCATGTGTTATCTTGCTCAGCCTAATGTAGTTGTACTGTCTCTTGTTCTCACTTGAACTCGTGTCCAGTGGTTGCTGGTTGTGACGTGGATGGCGCGCTGAAAATGCATGTTCAAAAGGTCAGCTTTTGGTTTTTTCCATCTCAAGGAGGTTGGTTTTTAGCTGAAGGCTCAATGAGGAAATCTTTCATATGTATTGGTCTTTATCTAACATCAGTGTGAGCTTTCATCAGCTCAGACAGTGTATTTGAAGGTGACCTTGTGTTTAGGAAGCCAAGAACAATTTATCAATTTAAGGGCGGAAACATTTTTATGTTCATTTGACAAGGCAGATTACTGAGTTTATGCATCAAAACCAGTAGCAGGGGCTGGGACGTCTATTTTGTATTGTGCGAAGAATCGTGCTCCAGAGTGTAGTTCTCTTTTCAAGGTTGGTTTGAGTTCACTGCTTGAAGATGGTTTTCACTATGTTTGAGAATGGTACGAGTTTCAGTTTTAATCCTCCAATATGTGGTTGACCTCCATCTTGCTGTTAAACCTCTTTTTATGCCTTAACTGCTTTTTGATGCTGAATCACTTTTGGGCATCAGTTCAGGACTGAGTAGTGAGGAGATGCCCTTAGAGTGTGTGTTGTGACTGATGATTGAGCCCTTGAAATTGTGTCTTGCCTGAGACACAACTCAGGCAAGAGTGGGCTTTTAGGGGTCAACTGATCCCCAGAACTTGACTCAGATGAAGACGCGATCCACTCCCCCTCTAGGTAAACTACTGAAGAACGTTGACCTTGTCACACAACCTCCTTTTGTTTGCCTTCTAATTCTTCTGCGAACACCCTTGTGTCTACCGGATGAGGCACTGTATTCCATTTAGGCATTATTTTCCCATTGTAGGAAAGTAGGTTTCTGATGAACTTTGACTGAGTGTGCCTGCCAATCAGGTACCCTGGGCCTATGTTCTTTCCCTAACCTGTACCAATGCTTCCACAATTGGCTCAACTCTGGCCTACTTGTAAGTCCCTTGTAAGCGATACCTATGGTACCACGGGCATGGTAGCCAGGGAAAGGCCTCTGAGGGCTGCATCATGTATAATACCACGCTCAGAGACCTCTCACCACAAACATGCACCACTGCCATTGCAGCCTGCGTGTTGTGGTGCAGCTAAAAGTGAAGAGTCGACATGGCACACATCCCTGTGTGCCATGCTTGCCCAGCACTGCATGAGGCCTAGGTAAGTCACCCCTAAGGCAGGGTGCCCTATACCTCATGTGAGGACCTATCTGCATGAGCAGACAAGTCCCTATAATATATAAGGCCATTCTTAGATATTATAAGTGCCTAGTAAAGCCATCCTTAATATTTAGCCTGGAAACTGGTCATTATGAGTTTCCTAGCACAATAATGGCTTTACTGAATCCTGCGATGTTTGGTATCAAACATCTCAGAATTATAAACCTGCACTGATTCCAGTGTCAGATTTATTATTCCCTGCACTCAGGTATCCCTTCTAGAGGTGACCCCTGAACCAAACCAACCACTTGTGGGTTCCTGACTGGTGAACACCAGACTGCCACCGCGAGACAAGTTTCTGGACCCCTGAGGTGGGAGCCTTCACTCCCTGGGCCCAGAAACAAAGCCTTTCCGCCTTTCCTGGGCAGAGATGTTCACACCTCCCCCAGGTCAGGAAGAGCCATCTGTGGCAGGGGAGCTTCAAAGTCCTTGCTGCCTTTGCAATGCGACCCCCAGTCTCTCCTGCTATCAGGAGAAGGCCTCCTTCCTGTCTCACCCCCTTTTTGGTGGGAAGACAGGCGGAAAAAATTTGAACAGCCCAGAAGGTGTGCCCACCTCTGCCAACCCCACCCCTCAGGTGGGGAAGGCGAGGTGGAGACCACTCTTCAGTGCCCGCCATCTTGCAGATGGCAGGCACCCTCCAATCAGGGTTAGGGATTGTGCCCCCTTCCCAAGTGGGGTGAGCACACTGAGGGTGTAGTCGCCCTAAGGCCAGAAGCCCATTGGCTACTACCTCAAGAACCCTAAAAAGCTCCCTAAATACAGTATTTAGGGGGCAGCCCTGAACCCAGAAGCCAATTCTTGATGACCTAAGAAGATTGGAATCCCAAAGGTGTTGCAGCAGTAAAGACTCCAGGCCCAACTGACTTGGCCCCAGCCCTACCGACCTGCTTGCAGCTCCCAAGAAAACAACAGCTACAAAAAGTACAGCAATTATCAGGGATCAATGGGCTCCTCAGGACACTTGCTCTGGTGTCACTACACCTGCTACACCAAAGATAGTTATGACCCTGCTCTGGATACAGCAGTGGTTTCTTCGCGAGGGCGGGGTAACGTCACCACCCCCACGCGCTGCCAGCCGCGCTAAGGCAATGTGAATAATAAAATGGCAATTAAATGATTTCATTGATATTTTATTATTCACAAAGCGCCGGCAGCCTGGCCAGGAGTGGCCGGGATGACGGAGGAACGTGTCCTTTGCTGTTCTGAAGACTGGTGATGTGCTGGCCTGACACTGCAAAGTGCACAAGTAAGTTTGGCCGGTTGTCTTGAGCCGGCCAAAGTCACTTGAGAACTTTGCAGGTCTCCACCAAGCTGTCTTGGACAGCTTGGTGGAGACCAAGCACAGACCTGCAGGGCTTAAAGGAGCGTCCAGGGAGGACCCCAGCGTTATCCCTAGTGCTGGCGTTAAAAAGCTGCCTAGCGCCACTGCAAGCACCCTAACACCATTTTGCTAGGGTGCCTGCACTGCAGGGGCAATTGCTTATGTGCAGGAAGGGACACCTTCCTGCACATAAACAATCTTTACAGGCGGTTTGCTCTATCTATGGGTGCTGCAGAATGCAGCACACATGGAAAGAGCAAAATGCGAGGAGAAATAAAACATTTCTCCTCTGATCGCCTGCTTAAGACCAGGTATTACCTGGTGGTATTTGTGGCGCTGCCCCATACCTTTTAA
Source organism: Calotriton arnoldi (assembly GCA_963921515.1). Lineage (NCBI taxonomy): Eukaryota > Metazoa > Chordata > Amphibia > Caudata > Salamandridae > Calotriton > Calotriton arnoldi. Next base: position 1,109,482 of record CAWUFW010001916.1, read on the forward strand.
ATATGGGGCAGCGTCAAAAAGCAATGGGTGTTGTGGTGTAACGCCCACTCCAACACCGATTGCACGCCCCTTTCACGCAATGGGGCCGATTCTGATGCGGGTTGGAAAAGCTTCCCGACCGTATCGGTTGGGAAATGGTGTCCGACCAACTCGGATCGGGAAAGTCCGACCGGCGGAGTAGGATGCATCCGGATGCTTCCAGATACGATTTGGTTGAACTCCCATTGACTTCAATGGGAACATTTGTTCCTAACCGCATCAGAATTGGGCCCTCGGTCGGGAAGACACGTTCCCGATCTGATTTGGAAGGAGCAAATGCCGTTAGGAGGCCTTCCTAACCGCATCAGAATCAGGCCCTCGGTCGGGAAGCTTTTCCAACCCGCAACAGAATCGGGCCCTAAGTGTTGCGTGAATAGAGTAATTATTTACAAGGAGGCGCTAAGCCACGTTAAGTGGCTTAACGCCGCCTTGTAAATAAGGCGAAGATGTTAACGCCACCAGAACGTCAGAAAAAGTGACGTTCCGGAGGTGTTAACTCCTTGTAAATATTCCTCCTTGTTTGTTAGTTGCATCACTTGCCTCTGTCCACCTTTGCAGCCTGACATCTTCTCTCATCTTCTGACAACAATGCTCCTTATTTTTCTGAGCCTAGAGATCTTCTTGAAAACAAGTGCCTTTTTTCTGATTCTAACTGGACATTTTATCTGGTTCCTCTTTTAATTCTATATTTGCTCATACCAACTGCTATTGGAATTTCCCTTCCTGCCCACATCCTAAGCTTAGGATTAGGGTATTTTGTTTATGGAAAAGAGTATGTGCTTCGACTTTCACATGATGCTCCTGATATACTAAATCTCCTTATTACAGATTGCACTACTAGAATTATATTCATGCATGCTTTATCCAACAGAATATCACATTTACTCAACTGAATGATATGAGATGCAGTTTTACCAATCTGTTTAATAAACCTTCGTGGTTTGGAATCTACTCCTCTCTGTCCTTACTGTTGCGCACACACTGCTTTGCTGACAATGAAATGCTAACACATTTTGTGATATCAGCCTCAGTTTAAGACAATGAACCCTCTGTGTGAAGACTGCGAAGTTTCCAGATTGTGCAGAGTCCATCCTTATAATTCCTTTCCTATATTTCTGTTTCAGTTTGTAACCCACATCATCAGGTTATAAGTGTACATTTGTTATTAGCATTTGTTGTTTTACAAAATGAATAAAAATATGTATTAAGGCATTTATCATTTACATAGTTGGCCACCAAATACCATGCATCCAGGGTGTCTACTGGCAGTCTATATCTATGTCATTGAATGTGGTCAGAAAGATTTTTATTGCCTCGTTTTTTAATATTTTTGTTTTCCGAACTTTTCCAATATCGGGAACCCCATACCGTCCCAATTCAGATATCCCTCTATGTTTTCAAGGTCCATTCATTTTCTTCAGCTCTACCATAAATGTAGGGGCATCAGAAGTGAGATCACATTTTCCCCCACAGTTGGACACCACCACAAAACTGACATCACATGAACTTTATAGAGTCTGGGCTACATTAGGTCTCTATAGGTAGCTGCATTATGGAGCCACTATAAGTGGCCATAGGAGGACATCAGTTTACAACAAATAGTCTAAGAAATATCCTTGTTACTAGAGGGTTAGGACACCACAAAGGCAAAATATCTTTTTGTCTGAAGCTGTAAATATTCTTTCACCAGAGCTAGGGCTGTGCCCCTGATCTTTCAGAAGAGTTTTTTGTATTGCTTTTATTCATTTTATAGTCATGGACAAATTTGCATGACCCTCGGATCCCTTGCTAGTAGCATTTCTTTCCACTTGGTTTTCCCATGGGTTGGATGCAGGAGTATACAATGTCTTTATGGCCTGCTGACTTTTGGTAGCCAAATCGGAACCTCAGTTCTTAGCCAGGCGACTCATGCAGGAGTACTGGGCAATGCTGGCTTAGGGAACAAAAAACCTCTGTGATTTATGGCTCTTCAAATCAAACACATATCCATGGCAGCATTTACAGGCCTGTAGTAGGAAAGAAAATGCAAATTCATGGGATGGTTTGGTTTCCTCCCTAAGAACTATGCATTACACTGTCTTTTGGCTCTCTACCCTCTTTCCCAGGTTCAACCCAAGCACCTGGATGACTCCTCTGGTGCTGAGTTGTGCAGCTCTATGGATATACAACGAGTCAATTGCAGTGCCTGACTCTTCCATCTCCCTCGGAAACCATAGACACCAATAAGACTGGTGTCCAACAGGTATGGTGGCAGCAGTGACAAAGAAAATATCTCAGAAGTTATAACCGCAGCCCGGTCCTTTGCTGGAAATGCGCCCAAAATCTGGAACTCCATTCCAGTCCATATCAGGACTACCCCCTCCTTTGTAAAATTCAAAAGACAGCTCAAAGACCTCTTCCTCAATCGTTCTCCCCCGAACCGATAGCTGCCGTCGAAGCGCACAAACCTGCACATTGCAGCACACTGCTAATGTGACATTAAGACTTCTACCTCCTCCCTGACCCCTGCCTCTATCCCCCCTCCCCGAAGGAGGCACAGCTCAAGTCAACGTGCACACAACTAGGACACTATATAACTTCCGTGCATTAATGATGTACAGCGCGCTGAGACTTCCAAAGCGCCTTGAGCCAATATGTATATTACTGCTAAATTGTTTGATTCTCACGTGACGATTGTTGTAAAGCGCTCCGATACCTTCGGGTCTGGCCAGCGCTATATAAAACTCCTTAATAAAAAATAAATAAATAATAACATTAGTGGAGTAAGTGCCCTGCATCGCTAGGAAAGTAGAGTAGCTTGTCCTATTGCCTGGCTATCTCTGGGTTCATTGCAGAGAATAATAAGCTGCACCATGTGCGAACAAAACTGCTTTTATCACTTTTCTCTACTTTCGCTGCATCCAAGCAAATCTTTTATGTACATCTTGTATTTGGATCTCTGCTTGCTGTAGTGTGAGGCCCACCTAGTAGAGTCCCATTCCTCGTAATACTGTGTTAAAATTGTTTAAAATACCGCTTTCTAATGGTCAATTTCTAAAAAATAAGATTAGTTGCTGTGGACAGGTAGGCTGAAAAAGGTGCATGTGACGTGTCACACTGCTGGAGGCCCATTTCTCCATTGCAGCCTGGGAAATTCCACAACCACTAACCATGGTTGTTTTTAAATCTCCTTGTGAATGCAAGTCCCTCAGAAGACAAGAGAATTTGTCTGTCTTTACCCTCACCACCAAAGCCCGAGGGAGAACCAAGGAAGCCTTGACGGGGAAAGCGGCGAGGTGGGGATAGGTTGAGAGACCTCATGTTCATATTGTACATGCTAATTGGTCTAGCCATTATTAAAAACATAGGGGCTTATTCACAAAGCTAAACATATACTGGTATATTTACTCACATGTCAGCTTACTAATACACCCACATGTAAATTTACACTTTTTGCTTTTCACCGCTTCCGACTGTATATTTACTGCTAGGGGTGGACTTACATGTTTCCACCCTCTCCAATCATAGGAAGGCGTCTTCTACAACTGAATTTATGAATGTAAAGATACTATCAGTAACCTTCCACACGTAGGTGGAGATCTTTGTCACTCTGGCAGAGATGTCCCTTTGGGAAAATTATTAAAGTTTAATATTATTTAGAAAAAAATATATATATAAATTTTACTGTAAAATAAAACTGTATATCAATATACATTTTAACCTAGAACTAATAAAGTTAAATGTTCCAGCAAATGAATTCAATATATATGTAAAATATTGAATTGATTAAAAATCAATTCAACAAATTATATTTTTTTAATTGTTAAGTCATCAAATCATCGTTATCAAAATTTCTTTATTTCGTTATTTTAAAACCATAAAAGAAACAATAATTACAAATCATACAATATAGCCTTAGAGCCTGCCGTAGCGGGCTCTACCGGCCAATAAAGGCTCGCTCCAGCATTAAAGATCCAAGCGGAAGTCTATTAGAACATTCCACCCCTAGAGAGAAGAATGAGGCCTCACGGAGCCCAAGGGGGTTGAAATCCCTTTGGGCTCCGTGAGGCCTTTTGTTCACAGCAACAGCTGTGACCAAACATTGGAATGTTGATGCTCCAGGCTTCTAATAGCCCGGAGCACTCCCATTGTCTTCAATGAAGCGCTCAACATTCCAATGTTCTAATACAATAATACAGTAACTCTCCCAACTGAGGGCAATGTATGAATTAAAAGACACTATCCCATTAAAACAAACAATAAATAACAAAAAAAGATATGAGTTCTTAAAACCATAAAACAACCACCTGGTTTAGCAGGCAGTTCGCTCTCATTAGTGTATCTAGGGTCTTCAATGCCGTCTGAGTCTCACCACCCCTACCAAAAAACTAGCAACATTAAATCATACAAATTCATTGGACAGTAATTGCAGAAACGTTAATGCAGGTCTAACTTGGGTAAATTGGAGCCCTCACAACACAGGAAATAAAAGCTGTTTCCGGAGGGAGCTATAGTGATCACAGAACATAATAAAGTGCAAAGTGTCTTGGTCGGAGAAGGAATCACAGCTACAAGGGCTTAGCTTATCAACTCGGTTCCAGCCCATAGGCTCTGCTAGGATCCAGGGTGAAAGAGTGGCTAAATCTTGTTAAAATAAACTGGTGATGTGGGTTAGAAACAATTATGAGATAAGTCTGGATGGACGGATAGGTCTTCAAAGTGGCATAGGCACGAATGCTAAGTCGGCTCATCTCCTTCCTCTCTCTATTAGCCTCTACGGAGGCTAAAAATTGTCTCTTAACCCACAGTAAGTACCCATGAACAATCTGCTCAGGTGAACTGTAAAGTTCGGATGTCCTAGGTTTGCTAGTGACAATTTAATATAACTGAGCCATGGATTACTGATAGCTTTTTGTAGTTTCATACAATCAATAAAAACGGCCTAGTTCTGACACACCTCGCTGTTCAGCCATATCGAGATCCATTTGAGTATGGAATGTAGTGCTAAAAGACCAGAGGTATATCCTGCCCCTAATTCTTCATGAAGGATATAAGAGGGCATTGATTGGGGGAAGGAGAGTAGATGCCGCTTAAATCTGTTTTTGACTGTCTGTAGCTCTATGGCCCTCTACGCCCCCAAATGTCACTACCATAACTCGCCATGGAGATACATTTGGATAGATATATTTTTAACAAGGCCTGAACCGGTTTTGCACCCAGCCGAGAAGCAAATTCAAAAACAGAAGCAAGCACACTAGCCATGGAATTTCTTTTCGCTGTAACCAGGGGGACCCACGATCTATTTTCATCAAATGATACACCGAGGTATGAAAACGCCTTAACTCTAGTAATGTCACTGCCTTCTAATGTACATTTCCTGGGGCCCCTTCCTCTAGAGCCCAAGATCATTATATGAGATTTGTTGTAATTGGTGCTCAGCTTCAGAACATTCATGTAACTGACAAAAGCCTTTAGAAGATGCTATAATCCCACTGCGGTTCTTGCTACCAATTTTATTTATTTATTTATTTAATTTGTAAGGCGCAGCAGCTACCCAAAAAGGGTTTCCCGGCGCCAAGCAGAAACAAAGACCATATATTGAGACTTAGTAGCAAAATCATTTGTTAAAGAGCCAGGTCTTTAATGCTTTACGAAATTGAACGTAGACTGTTTCGTTCCGGATGGCAGTGGGAAGGGCATTCCAGAGTGAAGGACCAAGGAAGGAGAAAGAGCGCCCACCCATTCGAGAAAGCCTGAATCTGGGAACGGAGAACCTACCCTGAGAGGATGAACGTGGCAGCGGGATGGGACATACAGTTTAGCTAGGGAACATAAGTAGTGCCAGTTTTGATCTTGAACATATAGGTCAGAGCTTTGAATCGAATTCGATTTTCCACCCTGAGCCAGTGCAAGTCTTGCAAATGGTTAGAAACAGAGGTGGTCCTAGGTAATTGGAGGAGAAGTCGGGCTGCGGAGTTTTGTACCATCTGCAGCTTGCGTGTCACCTCTTTGTTAGCACCGAGATAGAGAACGTTGCCATAGTCCAGTCTTGATGTAATTAGAGCTTGGACTACCGTTCTTTTGGTGGACTCTGGTAGCATCCAAATGATCTTCTTGAGCCACTTGAGGATGGAAAAACAAGTGGCAGCTACCTTCACCACCTGGGCGCGCATTGATAGCGAGTCATCGATGGTGAAGCCCAGGTTACGGACTTGGCAGGCGGGCTGAGGCAAGACACCCATCTCACAAGGCCAATGTTGTGGGCTCCAAAGATCCTTGTTTTTTCCGAGGATAAGCACCTCAGTTTTCCCCCCATTTAATTTGAGACAGTTCGACTGCATCCATAATGCAATTTTTCTCAGGCCAGATTGAAGAGGGGACTGCCCATTTGTTCTCACTGCAGAGAGGGAGAAGATGATTTGAGAGTCATCTGCATAGGATAGCAAAGTCAGACCTGCCTCTTCAGCTACTGCGGCTAGAGGCCTCACATACAGATTAAAGAGCAGAGGGCTAAGAATGGAGCCCTGGGGGACTCCATACGGTGATGCATGGATTTCAGAGCTGGCCTCCTCAGAAAAGACTTGGAAGGTACGGTTGGCCAGAAATGAAATTAGCCATTTAAGAGCCGGACCGCAAATACCTAATGAACTCAGAGTGTTTGCAAGGATGGAATGAGACACGGTATCAAAAGCCGCGCTTAAATCCAATAGGATAAGGGCAGCTGTCTCTCCATCATCCAGATGTTGCCGTAGTCTTTCCGTGACTCCCAATAGTGTAGTTTCAGTAGAGAAACCAGCTCTGAAACCAATAACATATCATCAGCATATAGGAGGGCTGGAATAAGGTATTAACCTGTGTGTGGGATATGCTTACATCACACAGTATTGTTCCCAGATTATTGATGTACAATGTAAACAACAGAGAAGCTAGAATACAACCCTGTCTAACTCCCTGATGGACACTGAACGATTGAGTTAATTTATCACTCTGGTCATATCTAACTGTGGCAGTCAAATCCCTATGTAACTCATTTAAAAAACTGACTATTTCTCTGTCTATGCCCATATTAATGAGGACGGACCACAACGTTTTCCTATTGACTCTGTCAAAGGCTGATGTAAGGTCCCTAAAAGAAAGATGTAACAAGCCCCTTTTTACAACAGTATTTTTCAAATATTAATTCTAAATTCAGACATTGATCAAGGGTGCCCCTTCCAGACCTAAACCCATACTGCAGGTCGGACAAAATCTTATTCTCTTCTGTACAGATAATTAGCCTGCTAACTATGACCAGTCTCATGACTTTCAATAGAGAAATTGATCTGTAGTAGCGTGGATCGCCCCTCTGCCCTTTTTTAAACACCGGTATGATAAATGACTTAGATCAGGATGGAGGAATACAAGCCTTACAAGTAGCATTTAAAACATTCGTTAAAATTTGGGCCCAGACTACTGGGTCCATTTTAAACAGGTCAGCAGGGACACAACCAGGTCCTGGGGCCTTATTCTTGGGCATATGAGTGATTGCTTCATATATCTCCACCTTAAGGAAGTCCAGCTTAAAATTGCCACTAGGGCACACCCTAACCAGGGCTGATGTGTCTACCTTATCAGAGCCATCAATCCTTTTGAAGTGCTGCACCCAATTATCAGGGGCAATATTACATTCAGTTATACTGCTCTCCTCCCCCATAAATTATGGAGGATTGACTATTTTCCCAGAATCTGGCACTATTGTTTAGGATGTTAGTTTGGAGTAGTTGTTGCAAGACTACACCTATTATTTCCTTTTTACGGTTCTGAATTACCACTTCCAAATTCCTCCTACAGAGGATAATGTCTTCTCTATTTCTGGGGGTTTTCTTTAATGCTGCCAAAAGGTCTCGTGTGCTACTATACATTTGTGATCAAACCCTCTAGTGGTGGGTTCTTTGACTTTCCCACCCACAAAAGTTAAGCTCTTGCATACTTGATTACAAACTCTGTTAAAAGCAGCTAATGTTGCCTCAGATTGAGTGGTGGCTTCTACACAAATTGAGATATCCTGCCCACATACTGTGTAGAGGTTCTCTCAAAAAGAGTCTGGGGCCACCTTGGACCATTTCAACTTGAGACCCTAATCCTTCAGTATAATATCATGAGACTTGGGCCCCATTTTAGTAATAATGTCCCCCTCTAATCCCCATTCTATGCTGATATAAATAAATAAATAAAAATACGCATAGCTAATGGGTTATGATCAATAAACTGATTCCAGGTAACCCCCGAATGCGTAAGGAAATGGACCAGGTAAGCAGAGAAATTTTTTTTGTCAATAGTAGAATTTTAACTTCTGCCATTAAATGTAGGAATAATGTCCAAGGAACCTAAATCATAGTTGGATTGCACTGAGGTGACAAGGTTATTATCAGCCAGGATGGAGTTAAGCAAGTCTCCCTGACTTTTGTGTTCAAAATGCCAGTGATCATTTGTAGAGCCCTCATCGGGGGGAGCAGGGAAGAGTACAAGAGTGAATGTTTAAGTCTCCTAAAAGGATCACAAAATATGGGGACTGTTGTTTCCCAGCATATCCATTTAAGAACTATTTTAGAGCTGTTAAATGCATAAACCCATTAACTGAAGAATAGGAGTTATAAGAGTTAAGAACTAAGATGTCAAGGGACTTTTTAAACACAAGCATGACCCCAAGCAAGTACGGTGATCCAGTGTCAACTTGAGATGATTTGCAAGAAATATTTAAGGATACCAAAGTGAGTAAGCACCATAGCCCTGCCTGCAGGAGAGGGAAGTGGGCACGAAAAAGACACCTACCCATCCAGGTAAAAATAATTAGCTGTATCCCAGGTTTCTTGGGGCCCAGCAATGTGATGCCCTTCAACAAAGTTGCACCATACATCATCAGCTTTCTCGTTATTTAACCCTGCAATATTCCAACTTAAAAACTGAGTTGTGGGAGTTGACTTGGCAGGTGTGATATGGGGATGACTACAGCTGGCCGGCTCCTCCTGTAGGGAATTAGAATTATCCTCCAGTTGGGGTAGTCTTTCATTGCAATCCAATGTGCTAAGTGGCTCATATCTGTTGGTTAACTGCACCAATGGGGCTATCAACTGGGGACCTATCTGTCTACCTATCGGCTTCTGTGGCAGTTTAGTATTACTGTTCGGCATCGAGGGACTAGGTGGGTAAAAAAAAGTCTAAGGGAAGGACTTGGATCGTAGTAGCAGGAAAATTGGCCTGCTTCGCTCGCCATAGAGATGCTGTATCTGTACCTACTGTGTTATGTTTTGCTCTATATGCATTTGCCAAGTAATTGGTGGGATAGGTTCTACAATCCTTGGATGTATGTACAACACATTACCTTCCCTTTCCTTCACACCATCATGCAATCCTTCCTAAACACTCACCCCCCTTCCTCTCCTCTTGAGCACCAAGTATATGATTCTGATTTGTACATTTATTGTATTATTTATTTGATTCATTCTTACTTTTTCTGTGTTTGTGATGAAATTAAATCACAATTATTCATTGACTTTTTGTGGTGATGTCTAAATTGTTGTTTTTATGCATGTTTGAATTTGCTTCTTTCAAGTTGGAATGTAACTGAATCCCACTGTGACCATTCCTTTGATGTACCAACGCCATAGTAAGTGGCCAGCGATGTCTGACTGGACAAAGTTGACAATAACACAGCCCCCCTCCAGGGTTTCTCCCTGTTGCCCACCTACTCAGTTCTTATGACCATAATAATGTGTGCATTCAAACGGCTCCCATCTGTCTGTTACACCAGTGCATAACTTTGTTTCTAAGTTGGTGAGTGGTTTCCTTTATCCCTGGTTTAAATACAGGCACTCAAGTGAGGATCACCGCCAAAGGGGCAGATGCTGGGGGGAGATGCAAACTTTGTGTGGGAGGTGAAGATCTACCAGTTTCCATTAGAGATTGAATGATGGGCGACTGGAGAAGAGCAAAGTTGTTTGCCTCAGAGCTAGCCCATCCAGGTGTCACACTCCTAACTGCTCCACCTTCAGCCCGGGCATTATTGGTAATAGCTACCCTTTTCTGCATTTGACAAGCCCTGAAACAAGCTGACTGTTGGCCCTGGGCCATATTAGTGAGGGTACCACCAGGCTGGCTAACAGTTTGAGTAGAGGGGCTAGTGCCATCCATCTTGAGTTAAATTGCCCTGAGGCTATAGAACCCGTCCTCTGTATTTGCACTTGTAGAAAATACATCTTCTTAGTTAGGTCATCAAACAGATTTGTAACCAACAAATCAATTTTGTAATAAAAATTATTTAACATTGATTCAAAATATGTTTTTTAAATCGTCCAGAACTCATGTTCACATCAAATTAAAATCATGGGGTAATAATTCCTTGGCCGCAGAACGGGAGATAATACCCCCACTAAGGTGAGTCTTTCTGGAGGCTGTATGCTTACTGACCCCCACCTCCTCCTTTTTCCTCTTCTTGGCGGGCTGGTTCAAATCAAAAGAGGAGGTGCCCAGATCATTGGTAATTTCAGCCATGGAGGACTCTTGGAGGGGAGTCCCCAGTGTCTCGGACCTGAGTGAGGCCTACATCATCCTTACTCATTATCCTTATAGTGCTTGAGCTAAAGGTGGTGGGTGGGGAGTCACCCACAAAACCTAATTCTTCCTCCACACATCTCATCATTAATGGCCCCCACGGTGGAGGTAAGGAATGAAACAATCAACTGGCATTTCTTGGGCCTTTAGTGACATGGGGGTCAGACGAACAGAGGGATTTTCGCTTACCCAGAGTGCTTTTCAGAGTGACAGAGAAAAATAAAGTGGCACAGCCCTCGTGTCCCGCGACGCGGGAAAGGAAAAGCGTTTTGCACAAGCAGTGCGCGGCAAGACCCCTCCTCCTGGGCAGAGGCAGTAGATGGTGAGGCAAATCCTGCTGGGGGACGTAGTCCCACCCCAGCAGGTCAAGAGTCTCTGCTGCAGAGTACTGTGGGAAGGGAAAAGCATTTTTTAAGTGCAGTGCTTGGCAAGACCCCTTTTCCTGGGCAAACAGAGGCAGTAAATGGTGAGAAAAAGCCTGCTGGGGATTGTAGTCCCACGCCAGCAGGTGGAGAGTCTCTGGTGCAGCGTCCAGCACCTCAGGAAAGGACAAACGCTTTTCACGCGCAGCGGGTGGCAAGCTCCCTCCTCCTGGGCAGACAGAGGCAGTAGATTTTGATTTGATTTGAGTTATATAAAGTGCAACAAAAATGCACATAGACAAAAAGGCACTACAGTCACACCAACTAACACAATCCAGTGGAAAATTCAAAAATAGGAGGACAAAAAGACATTCTAAGCAGTATAAAGCCTGGTCTTTAATGCATTTCTAAAAGGCAAATGGCCCTTGATTGAAGTCAAAGACTGGGGGAGCAAGTTCCAGAGTTTAGCGGCAACAACTGATAAAGCTCTTCCCCTCTCCTCATCTTGCAGACTCAAAGTGATCAAATTGTGATGGGCTGATCGCAAATCTCTACCCTGGAGTGTACCACTGGAACATGTCCCTTATCCCAGCAGGGCTTTCTTGGTAAAGAGCCTTATGTACCATACATATAGCCTTGAATTTGATATGCTTTCTGATGGGGAGCCAGTGAAGCTCACCCAGCCCAAAGAGGCAGATTGGCGCTTGGGAATATCAAGAACAGCCCTAGCTAGAGCATTCTGTACTACGTGCAATTTTGCTTGGCTTCTGATGTTAGAGTCCAAACAGAGATCATTGGAGTAGCCGACTCTAGACATAACCAACGCCAGAGCAACCTTTTTCTGCGCTGAGATGGGAATGCAGGGAAAGATCTTTTTTAGCCTTCTTATAAGCCAGAAGCAGGTTGTGACTGTGCAATTGGCCTGTCCATTAAGAGAGAGCTCAGTATCAAGAATCACTCCAAGATTTTTAGCTTTATCAGCTGGGACAGGCAGAGTGCCAAGGGAGTCCAGCCACCAAGCATTATTCCAGATTGAAGTATGAATTCCGAAAAGCAACACCTCCATTTTCTCACCATTGAGTTTAAGGAAATTTCTTCCCATCCATTTTGAAACCGCAGACATACAATGTGAGAAATGAACTGCAGTGTCTGCAGAATTCTTAGGGATCGACACAGTAATTTGGGAGTCCCAGCGTATGATATCGCATGCAGCCCATAGGAACAGATAATGGTGACGAGTGGAGAAGCAACAGATAATGGTGACGAGTGGAGAAGCATACAAACTAAATAACTTAGGGCTCAAGGATGGGCCCTGCGGTACACCACAAGGCAGGGAGAAAACATCAGAATGGTATTGATCCAACATGCCCCTTTGAGAGCGATCTTTAGGAATGAGGACAACAGTGTAGGGTCCTATCTGCAATGCCCATCACATGTAGATGATGAATTAGTAGAGAAGGGGAGATGGTATCAAAAGCCGCCAATAGATCCAGTAGGATCAAGCCCATGCCTTGCCCTCCATCCACTAGCCACCTAATGCAGTCTTTGGCTGACACTAATGCTGATTCAGTTATGTGATATTGCTGGAAACCGAACTGTGATCTTTCTAACATCCCTGATCTTCCATGAATTTCATCAAATGGACGTTTAAGTGTCTCTCCAGAATCTTGGCAGGCAAAGGAAGGAGCTCGATTGGGCGATAGTTTCTGCAATCTTTGCTATCAAGGTTGGACTTTTTTAGAAGCGGCCAGACCATCGCCTCCTTCCGTAGCAGTGGATAGCAGCCAGAGGAAATCGCTTCATTCATTAATGAAGCAAGAGGGTGTACCACAGTGCCACCCACCATGTGCAGCATTGCAGGTCCGCATGCCTTCAAAGGCGAACTTGATTTAGTGTTAACAAGATGCTGTTCCACCAATTCTGGGGTAAGCGGTGGAAAGACAGCGAGCAAATTAGTAACTTGGTTGATGGGCAGCAGGGTGTTACATGGTTCCATCTGATGCTCAGTACCAAGAGATCGCAACCTGTTATTTACTCTTTTTGATGAATTAAATTCATAATAAATGTTGTTATTATTAGACTGAAAGTAACCAGCCAGCTGATTGCAGATGGCTTGCGATCCGTCAACCCCTTCGACGAAGGGGGGGAAGAAGAGCTGTTGCACCACCCGAAAGAGCTCTTTAGAGGATGTGGCTGAATTAACTGTGTTGGTACAAAATAATTATTTTTCCTCTTTAAGAGCTGTTTTGTATTCCCTAATCCTTCTCCTATGAGCAACTTTTTCTTGCTCGTCATAAGTCTTCTTCCATACTCGCTCCTGACAGCGACAGACCTGTCTAAGAGCTCTCAGCCTCCGTTAAACCATGGGGATGTGGGCAAATTCTTCCTTAACTTAATCTCCAGAATTCTGGCTTCATTATCTGTGGCTTTTTCCAGCCAGTTTGCAAAGGCCTCTGCACCCTTATCTACATTGTCGTGTGTTTCCAAGGAAAAATTATCTAAGGCATTAAACAAAGCTTCTGCAGATACCCCCTTCCAGTTTCTCCTACCAACCTTGGCATTGGCTGAGAGACGTTTCAAATGCGAATGCGGAAGTGTAAATAAAAATAGCACCCCTGCATGGTCTGACCAACGAAGAGGTGACACGGACTGGAATGTTACTCGAGGATCATTCGTAAATATACCGTCTAGGGTATGTCCTGCCTCATGGGCAGCTGTCGTAACCAACTGGTACAGCCCCGAACCACTAAGGGTCTCCTTTAAAGCCACAGAATCTTTATTGCTATTCTCTTCAAGGGGGAAATTGAAATCACCCAGAATAGTCTGCCCACTCTTTACCAAATACGGTTCTATGAGATTCACAATCTCATTTGGAAAGATGGTTCTAGAGCCAGGAGGCCGTAAACCAACATTCCAGCCAATGAGCTAGTATCAGATATTTCAAGCTTGAAATAAATGGCTTCATAGAGTTAGTGCTAAGATCAGAAACCAGATGGCACTCATAGTCAGCTTTAACAACCACTGCCAAACCCTCTCCTGGCCTACCTACTCTATCTAATGTAAGGATAGAGAACTTAGGCGGGATAGCATCAATCAGGTCTGGACTAGAGGCTTCGTTGGTCCATGATTCTGTGACAAAGACCCAATCTGGGTCTTGTGATACAAGAAAATCAGCTAACTCCACTTTATGTTTTACCAAAGATCTTGCATTAATAAGAATAACTTTAAGATCGCTTCCTGATACATCAGCTTTACACCCCCCCTATTTTATTGAGGCTAGGTGAAGTTATTACGTTGCTCATCGAGAAAGAAAATACAATGGCATGTAGATACTGAGTCTTAAAACCACAGGTCCTACAGCTACAATGACGGAGCTCATACATATCGAGAAAGGAGAAGGATGCACAGAGGGCAGACTCACCCTTCCCACATAATCTCAGTAGGTCATCTCTGGAGTACCTAATGACTGGGGGCAAGTCCCGGTTGCGAGATCCAGGGATCCAGTCGCTGGGCGAGGCAAAGCCTGCTGGAGGACGTAGTCCCACCCCAGCAGGTCGGGAGTCTCTGGTGCAGCGTTGTTAAGTCAAATAATTCCCAAACTCACTAACAGTTTCATTTATATGTAATGCGTACTACATTACTTTAATAATTTTGTCTTTACCTAAATTAAATATTTATATTTCCTAATAAAAGTTTAAAAATGTATTTACTGTTTATGTTTAATGTATTTTTTTTTTTTTAAATAATACAATAATTCTTTAATACTTATATACAATTTTTGTGACATATTTTATTTCCCCGACTCCAATGTTTTTTATGGGAGTATGTTGCAGTTGCTGTGAGTGGCCCTTTGTGGTGCTTGACTTACTGCAAGGCCGTGCTGGAGTATATTACCTTTTTGGCACATTTAGGACTGTAGAATCTTTAGAAGTGAAGCTTGTTAATAGCAATGGTTCTACTCTTTTTGAGTGTGCATTTGTATTTACATGTGTCTCCATTAGCCTCTACTTAAATGTCCCTACACCCATCCCATTTAGGAATAAGTATTCTACATTTTCCTGCTACTTCTCCTTGTCCCTCCCGCTTCTACTACGGAAATGCATAACTATGTGTGCAAAGATCTCAGCCATCGTGGCAGAGACCCCCCCATGGAAAAGATGAGAGAGGCAGAGGTCTCCATGCGTAGGCTTGTGAGTAGCATTTTGGAGCATTTGAGAATTACTCTAGTACTACTTTACTTACTACAAAATGCAGTTTGTGAATAGACCCTTTCATGTTATGTTAGCACATTGTATTTGGTCTGGTGAAATGTTTGTTCCGCCTTTCTCAGAAGTGATCCTACGATGATGTTTATGTTAAAGCCGTTGTGCTTGATTCATTGCTCATCAACACTATTGTCAAAGCTTGCAGCAGGCCCTTTTTGCTGCATTGGGAATTTTTAGACTTAGCCTTTCAACCTAACTTACTCATTGTTTTGTGAATCTACAATGATGAATAGCCAAAAAGTGTAGCTTTACATATAGGTGTAGCAGTAAATATACACATGAGTAAATATGCACTTGTTTATTCACCTTTGTGAAAATGACCTCTAGTCTGCAGCATCAGTAAGAACAGGTGGGTGATGTCAGAGCTGGAAGGGGGAGACTGAGGAAAAGTCGCGTACATCGTGCTGCACCGGATCCACACCCAAAGCCAGGAGAGGATACCATAGAACAAGGGAAGATTCCCGAGCTCCTTTGCAGCATGGACACCTTCACCATGAGCCCATACAGCACCATCTGTCCAGGTGAGAAGACTGGCAAGACAGACAGAAGGTGGCTGAGAGGATACGTGAGGGGCAACTGAGGCCCTAACGCTGTAGGTGTGCCCAGGACGGGTGCTACTCGCATTACGCATCATTTGAACTGGGTATCATGGCTGAAGCTCTAGAATAAAACTCTTCTTCTATTAGCGGAGCAAAGAACTTGGGTTTAAAACTAAGTTCTAATATTTAGGTCTGACGTTAGACAAGACCTTTTAATTTTACTGAAATAATATATACAGATACTGATGGGGACTTACAGCCAGCCCTCTTCACCCATTGGTGGTGTTATTTACAGTTTATTTTCGCCCACTACAGCATACAGCATGGGATAGCAGCCCATTTCAGCCACTGGATAACGTCACAGTGACAGTATACTGCTCTTTCACAAGGAGCACATACTCATACATAGTAGTTCCCTTCATTGACAGGTACTACTATGGCATTCTTTTGAAACCACAAAATATTTTTCCTTTTAGCCAATGTTTTATTTAAATTGAGGAGGGTCCAACAGCTTACCCAACAATAAAGGGCCTGATTCACAGAACTAAATTACGTCAAAAACGTAAACTTACTACCATTTTGGTATTCACAGAAGGCACTTACTTACTCATTTTGAGTAACTTACTCATTTTGTGTAACTTACTGATTTTGGTATTCACAGAAGGCACTTACTCATTGATGAGTATGTGCCTTCTGTGAATACCAAAATGAGTAAGTTACACAAAATGAGTAAGTTACACAAAATGAGTTACACAAAATGAGTAAGTTACACAAAATGAGTTACACAAAATGAGTAAGTTACACAAAATGAGTTACACAAAATGAGTAAGTTACACAAAATGAGTAAGTAAGTGCCTTCTGTGAATACCAAAATGAGTAAGTGCCTTCTGTGAATACCAAAATGAGTAAGTTACACAAAATGAGTAAGTTACACAAAATGAGTAAGTTATACAAAATGAGTTACACAAAATGAGTAAGTTACACAAAATGAGTTACACAAAATGAGTAAGTTACACAAAATGAGTAAGTAAGTGCCTTCTGTGAATACCAAAATGAGTAAGTGCATTCTGTGAATACCAAAATGGTAGTAAGTTTACGTTTTTGACATAAGTTAGTTCTGTGAATCAGGCCCTATGTTTACATAAAATATGACAAAATAAAACAAGCATTGACAAGGCCAAAGTGCTGGCAGCATATGACAGGCCATATTTTCTTTGCTAACGCTTGCTTTGTTTTGTTGCATAGGTCAATGTGGTAGCCCAGGTCCTCTCCAAGATTGCATAAAGAATAATCCATAATTTAGGGGGTTCTGTCTACTTCTTAGATCATCTGCTGATGGGCGTTAGCAAGTTTGAAGACATCTGCCGAAACTGTTAGGTCTTTTCAACAGATGGAATCACCATTTATTTAGGATTAACTACAGAATTTCACTGTGGGCACTCACATTGTTGCAGTTCTCTCAGTTACTATCCCTCGAGTCCATAACATGTTCTTGGCAGGCCAGGCCTCTTCAGGTATGGCTCCGGCTAGTTGGTAATCGTCCACTTGCAGTTACACTAACTTGAAAACCATCTGCACCTGAAATATTATTTCTTACTGATCTACGATCCACAGCAATAATCTGCCACAGCACTTAACACTTTGGCAAGAAAGACTCTGAAATATTTGCACCGTAAAAAATCTTAACCTGACTTGCAGAGGAGTTTGCATTATTTGCATCGCAGCCCTATCTACCAAGTGACAAAAGGAGTCACTCCAACTTGACTCAATGGAGGTTGGGAAATCCATACTACTCCCTGCACTGGTGCACTATAAATTCAATACATGCCGATATCAATTCCTAGGCAGTATAGAGGATTGATGGAAACATGAAAACGTTGTTAGGAGATGAGAGGAGCACACAATAGTGCTTTGTTTGTTTACTCATTCCAGGATCAAGTTGATTACATTGGCAGATTGATCATGCTCCTTTGGCAACCACAACTAGATTATTTTTGAGACCTGAGGGGAGGGAACCCCTCAGAAGAACATGTCTCCTTATTTTCACTTCTATCAGCATCTAAGATCAATTAGTGCTTAATAACTCAAACATCAAGATGTTCAGGGAGCTACCTCAAATATCAAGCCATCCTCTGATGATTTGCATGTTCTCTAGTAGAACGGATCCAGATTTGCACAGGGAATAACCCAGTATTGAGTTGTATTTTCTAGTTTGGTATTTATAATGGTCTTGTGCACATGCCAGGACTTTGTGTATTTCCCAGAACTTTGTGTATTTCTGTCCCTGAGCAATTGTGATGCAAGGGGCCCGTACACATACACCCAGATACAAATACAGAGGGTCAAGGGACGTATGACCAAGGTAATCTGTGCTCAGAAGGCTCCTGTATATGTCAAACCATGGAGATGGGGAAACAAAGGCTCAGATGAGCCTAGGCTCCACCAGAATTTAGGTAAGATACCAAGCACCCCAGAACAGAAGAAACCCAGCCATCACAATATAATGACTCTGACGCACACCCTCTTCGGTTGTATTTAGGGGAGAAGGGGGAGAGTAGAGGGTCAAATCTCCGAAATTTGCTAAAAAAAAAAATCCACATGTTATACAATTACCCATTTTTTCTGTGATGCGCATGGGTAGTCGTATTATGCATGAAAATTGTACCGATGTATGGCCTCACATACACACAATACACAAGATACCAGCTCACTGTATTGTGCATACAGTTTCTAAAGTCACGCAGTTAGTGTTGTATGAGCAGTGCATGCATCCGTGGCACATATTCAGTTCCACAGTTCCCACAAGACATTTTTTGCTTATACCAAGACGTTTGCAAGTGAAAATTAGGCAATCAGTGTAAGCGAAGGACAAACTGAAATTATTAGAAATATGGGTGACCCAATATTTGGGATTAATTTAAGATTCTTCTTGCATAATAACAATTCTACAATGCCTTAATACAGCGATCTCTCAGAACTCCAAAACCTCAAACAATACTGCCATTCTGGCACAGATTAGGTGGAGGATCGGAAGTCCCAAATACCCTATAAGGATATTTTATGACATATAAACAAAACCTTTCTTTTTACCCAGGCATATCAGTAAGCCAACTGCTCCGCTGTCGCAGCTCCTCTCTTGCTCTTAGCGCCATGAAACTGTTGGTGTACGTGCGCTGTATAAATAATTTTAACATAATATACATTAAACATGTATGGTGTATGTGTTCGTTTGGATCTTTTGCTGCCCCCTTGCTATGAGGCCTCATATTTGAGATGGTACCGAGGAGTTTAGTCTGGGATATTTCTCTGGATTTATCCCAAATATTTGGTGATTTTTTGTTACACAAATATTTTGTGACTTTTTTTATACATAGTGGCTGAATTAGGCTGAAGTGATGGACATGCTTCAATCTTTATAACTTTGGTATCAAAGAACTTGGCAAATTCAAAGCATTTCTTATTAGGATAAAGTATATTAGGAATAAGTTTTAGATTCTAGGTGGGCTTGACTGTTTCAAAGAGCTATTTGGACATGGAGCTTGCTTCAAAAGATATACTTTATGCATGATCTTCTTGCAGTATGGAGAAAATCAAAATTAGACTTGGTGGCATTTTGACTTGAAACATGTTTAGTAAGTCTGAGGATTTCTTTTCCTCATTCATTTATATTGTATACCAGGGAACAGACCACTTGCTCTTGGTTCTTTTCTCTACCAATAGGGCAAGGATGCTCAGAATCCCAGCCATTGTGTTATACAAACTATTATCATTAACCACACTTTTGGGTCTTTTAGGTTGGCTACACATCAATGTTTTGAGGAAAGACACGTGGAAATAATTTTGAAAATGCTCAGACCAATTGACTTGAAGAGGGTTTTCAACTCTAAGAAAGCTGCTTTTAGAATGAATGAAATACAGGGTTGCATCTGTGATATAAGTGGGATTCAGGGAGTGTTGAATCACATTATTCTCCAACAGGAATGAGAAAATCATCTTATATGAAATGTCTTTAGGGTTTCCTTTATATAAACCGAAGTCACCATCAAAAATGGTTTTGTTCTTGGACAATATAAGCTGAGAGATAAATAGAGAGGTTATCACCTGGTGTGTGATTAATGTAAATTTAGTAGAAGGTTGCCTAATTTCAACCATGGGATACGGAAAAGTAGGGGAGAACTCAGATGCCACTTGTCGAAAGAGAATAGAGCTCTTATAGATTACAGCCACCTCGGCTCCAATTTTAGCTTTTCTTTCAAGGTGGATAACGATGTAGTCAGACAGAACAAGCAATTCCATGGAAGGTTCGGAGGTTTCATTGAACCACCTATCTGTAAATAACATAAGAGTCAAGGGCTTGGCAAAAATTGTGTCTGCGATCTCTATAAAATGATTTTCTGCTGAATTACAACCTTGTAGTATGCATCGAAGTATAGAGGTGGTAGTAGACTCAGCGAGGGGAAGATAATGGTAACTCAGATTTATATGCTCTGCCTTTCTATTGCGATAAGGAATTCCTACCAACACAGGGATATTAAAAAGATTCAAGCAGAACTCCATCAAAGGAGAATCAGCAGATGTTGAGAGTTCTTTTAGTATCGCAGACTGCATCTGGTAATGAGGGGTTTGGCATCATTAGAGCAGCGGTCAACTGCAAAGCATTCATTTCTCCTGGGAGGAGAAGAGGAACCATTTAGTGAGAGCTTTGCACATAGTTAGCTCTTGGAGTGGACTGCTTATATCTTGGGAAGTTGAATTCAGGGGTATCTATAACCCCTGACAGCTTGAGAGGGACTTGTCATTTGGGGAGTTTGGACTAGATATTTTGGCTCTTAAACTGTGAGCCGTTGTGCATATGGACTTCATCTTCCCAGCTAGGGTGCTCTGAGCATTGCTTATGATCTGTGATCTCCATCTAAGATACATTCGCAGTTGTACAGGGGCAAAGCAGAATATATAGGGAGTTGGAAGATGAGTAGTGATCAAACTTTTCTTTGACTTTGGACAAAGGTGCTAGATTCATGATAAGCCTGATGTGTTATTAAGGAGATGCACTCAAGGGTGGAGGGAGAAGCAAATGTATCAGATGAAATGGTAGGAATGGGAGGAGAGGCAATTTGGGAAGCATAGTGCTGCTGAGAGCATTTACAAAACTGTGTGTATGAGTGGAATGGGTTACCTTGCTTTCAGGACCCTGACAGAAGGTGAGTAGGATAAGAGCATGACTAAGGTTGTTATGGGGGTGTCATATCCGAGGAAGAAATATGCTACAAATGACTCACAAAGGTGGATAGGAAGTTACCAGGGTGCAGGAAATGATACAAACATGTTTCCAACTGAGGGAGGGGCACGAGATGGTACTGAATGGGGGAGGGACGGGCAAGTATTCTGGGGTGACTGAAAAAGTAGGTTTTAGTTGTTGTCCGATATATTGAGAAGGGAACATCGAATTGTCAGAATATCGTAACCAAAGTATAGAGGACCAGAATATCGAGGAGGTAAGCACATTTAGGTAAGTATAGATTTACTATTCTTAATTCCACTTATCCATGTACCTTGAAGATATATATATTCTCAAGGTACATATATCTACAGTTAAGTATAGTAAACCTATACTTACCTATATACACATACTTGTTGATATTTTGGTCCATGATATTTTGGGCATGATATCCAGGTAATTCAATAGTCCCTACCCAATATTTTGTAGCACCACTGGGGGTTTTGGAGAGGGTTGCCTCTCGAACAGAAATATCTCAGGCACAACTGCCAGTTATGTTGCGGGAGAGAAAAAGTGGTGAAGGCTGAATTAGAAAAGATAAATTGTGAAAAGGAATGGGAGTCAGGTGCGTCAATTCAAGAATAGACTCCACCTGGGCAGAAGGGAGTGTGGGATATTTCTAGCTTCTCATAAGATGCTTGAATCATAATTTTCCACCGTTGAAGACAGGAGTGGAGAGATGAACTTTGATACATGATGAAGTGGAGACATTCTGGCTATAAGCAATCTTTGTTTGGAGATTTTCTTATTTCTTGCAAAAGGATTGAGCGAATATGATGCATTATGTGAGAAGAATATGGTGCTTGTTATATGGCTTCCATTTCTCTTACTGTGATATTGGTCAATGATCAGCGTTTCTGGATATTCCTGCATAAGCCAATGTTTATAGCTTTTGGCAGCATTTTTTGAAAGATTATTCGGTAAATAATTTAAGAAGAGTGGGTTCCTAATTTAAATGAATTGTTAGGTACTTTGAAAGGAGGCTTGTTTGCTAAAGAAAAGGAGAAGCGAGAATGCTGGAACACAATGTACACTATACTATAAGTGCATCAGTAGCACTAACTTAAAATAGGAAGTCAAAATAAAACACTTAGGCCTTTATCACAAGTTAGGTGGAATAAGCTACTTGTGCTACCTTGCGTTGCGCCAGATTTACTAAGTAAATCTGACTTAAGCTGTTTCGTTGCCCTACGTCACCTTGCCTGATGCAAGGGCTTAATAAATCTGTCCTGGAGTGTTTGCAGACGGGTGGGCATTGCAGGCGAAGTACTTCAATCGCTCATCTTTCACATCCCTTGGCATTTGCTGTTATTATTGAGCACCATATAAAAAAGTAAGTTGGCCGCATAACCTCCATGAAATTATCTCTTACTCTAAACTTTAAGAACCACAATATCTCTTCTCATGTTCGTTTGCTGGCAAAAATATTTTTCTGATCTATTCACAATGTTCGTTTTTTCAGATAATCTGTTAAATTCAGTCATGCACTCCTGCTTCCAGGCCCTTCTTTTACTTTCCATGATTTAACACAGGCTTTGTGGGACATAAACCACAACTACCTTAAGGGGCTGGTGTTACAATTATATCCCAAAATTGGTAGCAGATGAGATTGATGCTGTACTTTAAACTAATGCTCTTGTACACTGGCAGCAGCCTTGATTCCTGCTTTCATTAAATCGGAGCCGAGGATTCTTCACTTTGGGGCAAACACAAGAAGATGATGGATGGAGCTCTGAAACTTTTCAGACACTCACCCCCAGTCACAGATCTGGGTTGAACCCATCATCATTCTTTAGCTCACTTCGCCACCTCAGTTCAGACCCAGCTATATGCAAATCAGTCTTGACCCTGTGCCTCATGGGAACAGTCCAGCCCGAACTGCCAAGTCAGGTCTTCCCTGAACTGGAAACAAGCATCCTGGGACCGGTTTCTGGGTAACACCCTTCTTCAGCCAGGCTAGCTTGAATCCAGTGGCAAAGTGAGCAAGGGACCCACGTCTGGGCATACCCTGCCAACTTAGTGCGAACAAAGCAAATACAAGGAGATGATGGATGGAGCGCTGAATCTTTTCAGACACTCACCCCCAGTCACAGATCTGGGTTGAAAAAGTTTCAGCGCTCTGTCCATCATCTCCTTGTGTTTGCTTTGTTCGCCCTAAGTTGGCAGGGTATGCCCAGACGTGGGTCCCTTGCTCACTTTGCCACTGGATTCAAGCTATCCTGGCTGATGAAGGGTGTTACCCAGAAACTGGTCCCGGGATGCTTGTTTACGGTTCAGGGAAGACCTGGCTTGGCAGTTCGCGCTGGACTGTTCCCATGAGGCACAGGGTCAAGACTGATTTGCATATGGCTGAGTCTGAACTTAGGTGGCAAAGTGAGCTAAAGAACGATGATGGATTCAACCCAGATCTGTGACTGTGGGTGAGTGTCTGAAAAGTTTCAGCGCTCCGTACATCATCTCCTTGTGTTTGCTTTGTTCGCCCTAAGTTGGCAGGGTATGCCCAGATGTGGGTCCCTTGCTCACTTTGCCACTGGATTCAAGCTAGCCTGGCTGATGAAGGGTGTTACCCAGAAACCGGTCCCAGGATGCTTGTTCCCGGTTCAGGGAAGACCTGGCTTGGCAGTTCGGGCTGGACTGTTCCCATGAGGCACAGGGTCAAGACTGATTTGCATACGGCTGGGTCTGAACTGAGGTGGCGAAGTGAGCTAAAGAATGATGATGGATTCAACCCAGATCTGTGACTGGGGGTGAGTGTCTGAAAAGTTTCAGCGCTCCGTCCATCATCTCCTTGTGTTTGCTTTGTTCGCCCTAAGTTGGCAGGGTATGCCCAGACGTGGGTCCCTTGCTCACTTTGCCACTGGATTCAAGCTAGCCTGGCTGACGAAGGGTGTTACCCAGAAACCGGTCCCAGGATGCTTGTTTCCGGTTCAGGGAAGACCTGGTTTGGCAGTTCGGGCTGGACTGTTCCCATGAGGCACAGCGTCAAGACTGATTTGCATATGGCTGGGACTGAACTGAGGTGGCGAAGTGAGCTAAAGAATGATGATGGATTCAATCCAGATGTGTGACTGGGGGTGAGTGTCTGAAAAGTTTCAGCGCTCCATCTATCATCTCCTTGTGTTTGCTTTGTTCGCCCTAAGTTGGCAGTTTATGCCCAGATGTGGGTCCCTTGCTCACTTTGCCACTGGATTCAAGCTAGCCTGGCTGACGAAGGGTGTTACCCAGAAACCGGTCCCATGATGCTTGTTTCTGGTTCAGGGAAGACCTGGCTTGGCAGTTCGGGCTGGACTGTTCCCATGAGGCACAGGGTCAAGACTGATTTGCATATGGCTGGGTCTGAACTGAGATGGCGAAGTGAGCTAAAGAATGATGATGGATTCAACCCAGATCTGTGACTGGGGGTGAGTGTCTGAAAAGTTTTAGCACTCCGTCCATCATCTCCTTGTGTTTGCTTTCTTCACTTTGGGAACAGGATAGAGACAGAACCCCATAGTCTCTAAAGCTGAGCTACAGACATTGGCAGCAAACTAGAAACTGAAGGGCAGATTTACAAAAAACTGATGCATCTGTAGAGATACGTCAGTTTCCCTGCGCCAGCCTGCGATACCCTTGCGCCACCATGGATGCGCCGTATTTACAATTTGGCGCACTATGGCTCAAGGATTGACAGATGCGTCCATCTGTTGGTCCAAAAGTTTACGCATTGCTGGAGTTGTGTCGCAAGCACAACGCAACTCCAGCAATGCATGCAGGTTTTACGAGGCTTTCCTGCGTGGGAACGCCCACCCTGCGTACATTAAACCTGACGAAGATATAATGTGACGCATGGCTTTACAACTTGACGCATCCCCCTAGATGTCACGTTGTACATTGGCCGCATTGTTTACGACGCCACTGCATCACAAAAGTGACGCAACAGCGGCGCAAAAGTGTTGCAAGTGGCTTGTAAATCTGCCCCAGAATTACCACTGCACCGGAGTGCATCGGCAGCCAGAGAGATCTATATCATCGTAAAATTAGAGGGAGTTGGGCAACACTTTCAGCACAGGCCCTAAACATTTGTTGATGAGAGACCTATCCCTTTACATTACACCACTTCCCAGAGCCTAGCCAGATTTCAGGATTGAGGATGTGCCACTAAAGCTGTTGGACAAGTTGAAATGATCTGTGGTATGAGTCCAGCTGACAAGGAAAAACACCTTAACTCTAGTTTTAATACTGTTTAAAGATAGGCCTGGGCTACAATACCTTTCTTAAATACCTAGACCCTGCTCACAGATGTATGAGCATCATGAGAAACACCCCTCACGTTATGCTGAGCACTGAGCTAGTCCACATAGGACAGATCCATATGCTTCCATATGCTTCTATAGCACACACACTGCAACAGCAAAATTAGTTGTGTCTGGTTACTGACACATTTTTGGCACACAAGTGATATAGGGTTTTATAACTTCATGCATAATAATATTAACACAACAAATGAAATATTAGCATGTAATTGAAATGAGGACATTGTGTCATGTGAATTAAGCTTATGCTAATATGTCAGCTTAAGGCTTGAATTCAAAATTGCAACACTGCTTGCAACCATCTTCTAGCAAGCAATCATCTTTTAATTTCTGTGTCACAGTGCACACTGGCAATTTCTGCACCACTAGTGTTGAACCTGGCCCTTTTTGCAGGGTTTTCCCCAAATCTTTTGCCTTCTTCCTGCTATTTTTTCTGACTTGTTTGTGTTGGCTTTAGGTCCCGGGGCACCTTAGCATTGCTGATCAGTGCTAAGGTGCATATGCTCTCTGTCTAAATTGTAATGGTGATTGATTTATCCATGGTTGGCATATTTGATTTACTGGTAAGTCCCTAGTAAAGTGCACTGTGTGTGCCCAGGGCCAGTAAATTAATTGCTACTAGTGTACCTGCAGCACTGATTGTGCCAACCACATGAGTAGCCCTGCAACCATGTCTCAGACCTGCCACTGCAGTGTCTGTTTGGGTATTTTAAACTGCCATGTTGACCTGGCAAGTGCACCCACTTGCCAGGGCCAAACCGTCCCTTTTACTACATGTAAGGCACCCCTAAGGTAGGCCCAAGGTAGCCCCATGGGCAGGGTGCAGTGTATCAAAAGGGTAGGACATGTGCTGGTGTGTTTTACATGTCCTGATAGTAAAATACTGCAAAATTCATTTTTCACTGTTGCAAGGACTAACTCTCTCATAGGTTGTCATTGGAGCTGCCTTGTAACCTCTTACAAGTGTATTTTCCAATTGGGACGAGATAGAGATTTGGAGCTTGGGGTCCCTGAACTCACAATTTAAAAATGCATCTTTTAGTGAAGTTGGTTTTTAAATTGCGTGTTTGAAAATGCTACTTGTGGGCATTTTTCTGCTTTACCATTTTGTGCCTCTGCCTGCCTGTGGAATCCACACAGAGGGATCTGAGGGGTGCCCTGCATAGCCTGAGGGCCCATCACCAGGCTCATGGGTCTTCCTGAGCTAGAGTGGTGGGAGGAGTTGACTGACACCTGAATAGGGCTGTGCCTGTCCTCACACAAAGCGGTCTCCACCCCCTGTAGTGTGTCTGGAGCCAAGTCAGGGAAAGGCAGGGTCTTAAGCACTACAAAGACTTTCCTTTGAAGTTTGCCTACTTCAGGCAGAAACTGGAATAAGTACTCGAGCTGTGACACCATAACTTCAGAACACTGCTGGACAAAGAGGACATTCTGCCAAGAAGAAGAGCTGGAGAAGCTGTCAGGAGGGACTACCACTTTCCTCTGTGCTTTGCTGTGTTGGCCTGCTGCTTGATGCTTCTCTCTGGGGCAGTGAAAGGACTGGACTTTGCTTTCTGCCTCCTGCTTGCCAAGGTTCTCCAAGGGCTTGTGTGTGCTTGCCTCCTGTTAAGAAGTTTCAGGGGTATCAGAGACTTCATCTGCAGATCCTGAACTCCTCTGCTGGGAGTTCTGACCTGCCAAGTGGTACCAATTCCAGTTCTGAGCCCTCAGAGGTAGTTTGGCTGCTAAAAAACCAAGAAAATTCACACATCGACTCTCAGCGCCCATTTTTCCTGATGCAGCACCACCGTGCGGCTGAAAAACCAATGCATCTCTGCGGTCCGGCCGAAGAATCGCCGCAGCGCCTGCTATGTGGCTAAAAGATCGCCACAGCCTGATTCCCGAGCACCATGTCACCACTGTCCATGGCGCAAGGTACGACTCGACGCATCACCTGCTTCACAGCTGGGAAATTGATGCAGCAACTGTTCCGCCACCGCCACATTGACCCAACACATCTAGATTTATGACACATCGTCCCTGTACGCCAAGTTCTTTATGGACGTGGGCCAAGAGTAAGGAAGAGAGGCCATGTGTCTGGAGATCGATGCATCAACACCCTCGCAGTAAGGAATCGACACATCATCTCCCTTAACAGTAAGGAATCGATGCATCACCTCCCCTGACAGTAAGGAATCGACGCATCGCCTCCCATGCGCTGCAGTAAGGAACTGACACATCACCTCCCCTGGCAGTAAGGAATCGACGCATTGCTTTGCTTTTCCGGCACCTCACCTCCCCTGCCCCCGTTTTTGTCTTTGATTTTGACGCATCTCAAGCACTTTGTGATAAAAGTGATGCATCCAGAATTTCCTATGGACTGAACTGTTTTGAACCTTTTAAAAGGATATCTTTATTTGTGTATTTCTTTTTCGTTTTGGTCTTGTTTTATTCAGATAAATATTGGCTATTTTCCTAAACTGGTGTGGATTCCTATTGTAGAGTTTTCACTGTGTTACTGTGTGTGTATGTACAAATGCTCAAAACATTGCCTCTAAGATAAGCCTGACTGCTCGTGCCAAGCTACCAAGGGGATGAGCAGGGGATATTTTAGTTGTGTAATCCCCTTAACCTGACTAGAATAAGGGTCCGTACTTGGACAAGGTGCAAACCTCTGCCAACTAGAGACCCCCATCTCCAACAAGTAGCCTTGTGAAAAATATTTTAAGATGTAATGTCACTTTCCTAGGTATAAAATGGTGAGTCTATATCTGTAGCACAATGTTTCACTGTGAGTCAATTGTTTCGAGGCTTCACCTATTGGGACCATGGTTTTATTTTCTTGAGAAGTTGACCTTGTCTAACAAGTAGCAATATTTGTACTATCTATTGAGGTGTCTGGCTAGCAACAGGGAAGGGAACTAATTGATGTGAATTTATGGGATAGTGCTGACAAATGTGATTGCTGAACCAAATTGTTATTCCTTTAATCGGAATGGTTCAATCCGTATTATTCTATTATAATTGTGTTAATATGTGGCTTCTATTGTATTTTGCATTATAAAAGAAGCCCATTCCTGAGGGTTTTGGGCTCACTCTCTCTTCATATTTAGGAGGCGACTCCACGTGGGTCTGCCCTCTGAATTATAACTTTGATTTACTTCTTATAGCTGAGCTGTATTTGTCTCTGCTTTTACATTTCCTCTATTTTATTCTGAACATCATGCAATTGACTAATTCACTAGCTCTCACTGTTTATTTTGTCTTCTGTAATGCCTTTCATCTTTCCATAAACCTTCATGGTGTCATTTGAGAATTCTTGTCAGTGTTCATTATGAAGCCCAGTGTGCTTCACATTAGTTCTTGAATTGTTATTGAATGTCGAATCAAATTATTGGACAGGTCCAGTTGAGGAGTAACAAAATCTTTAGGGGATTAACACAGCTCCTGGTCCATAGGAAGCACTTATACGTTACATATTAAAACAAAGCGCTAACAGAATTTAACACAAATTGCCACAATCACGTAATTTTGATTAAGAGATAAAGTCAGGATTTGAATATAGGGCTCCTGATTTGGTACTGGGTTTGTGCAGTAGCCTCATCTTTGGCAACTCCATGGTGATGGTGATCGAGATTCAGGTAAGTGCCTTCTACCCAGTAATGACTCAGGAATGATGGCTTAGTGCCTGTCCCCATTCCCCACACATCATATGCAGCTGTCACACAGTCTCTCTGTGTACACATGTGTGCAACATCAACAGAGAGGATGGAGTTCAGAGCTGCTTAGCCCCAGTTCATTACTGCAAGCTCTCTTCACACCCCAGAGCAGCTCACCACTTCAAACATCCAAGCCTGGATGGCACTGCTCACCGCCTATGTATTTCATCTTTGCTTTTGGCTTGCTACACCTGAACTCCTCCGTTTTATCCTCTGGGAAGAGAACCTTCTCCATCAATGTCTTTTATGAATTGCAGACACCAATCTCTATTCTATTCTATTCTATTCCCATTTATAGAGCCCACTGTTACCATAGTTTGTACTGATGTTCTCCCCACTTCACTTCACTCCAACAGCCTTCTAAACGTACCACAGCCCTCTTTCTCTGCAGCATGACAAGAACATATCCTGAACCTATTTAGACATATAGAACAGAGGTGTACACCCATCAGAATCTTTCTGAGACAGTATGGCTCATTGCACGATGGAGGCTTGGGAAAGATCAGTTTGATCGTTGATTGGCATATCCACACTTACTTTTAAGGCTACATCAAGAGCTGGGAATCTTGGGAGAAGGAAGATCTCTGGGAGACACCTTGAGACATGGGCCTAGAAGACTTGTATCTTGTCTCATGGCTAGGATAATATTTTCAAATTTTTATGTAACAAGCTTTGTTAATTAGTACTGTTCTATGCTTCCTTTCATTACTGGATATAATGACATTTCCTATTGGCATAATGTGGGCTTACATACCATAATGGTACCCTTCCCTTGAAAAAGACTGTGTCAAGGCCTCGGATAAGTTGGAATCCTCTGGAACAGTACCTCCCGAATCCCACCTTCCCTGCATCGCCATCTCATGTTCCTATCTCACTGGCTATTTGAGTGGCCAGATAAAGGCAAGGGAATTAAGGAGGGTACTGCAGGGAGGGAGACCTTGAAGAAAGAAGATTGAATCTTAGAATCAACTTAAAAGACACTGCATCTCCGTTTCTGAATAAGAGGATCTAGAATTAGTAAACATGCACTTTACCTGTATTGTAGGAAAGAATAGCAGTTTATCTTGTAGAGTTCTATATTGGTTACCAGTTCTGGAGTTTTGAACACGTCTAGATTTCACCTGCAGAAATATCACAGGGCTCTTTCCTGCCTTTACTTTCAGACAATACCACAACACAATTACTATGCTTCACCAAAATGATGAAGAACAAGTCTCTGTGACTTCCTCCTGCACATTAAATCATAAAAAAGTTAAAGGCCTTGTATCAAGTTTACAAATGCTCATATGATTGTGTCTCTAGGAATTCTTGTTCAGACTAAATATCTTTGTTTAGCTTCTCATTCACAAAAATATGCACCATGAACCATTTCTTATTCACTGATATCATAAGAATCTTTTGTCTTCTATACTCCAATAAATTTTCTGTGGTCAAGAGGAAATTATAAATGGTTTCTTACCCGTAATTTAATTCACCGCCTGGGCACTGAACCAAAGATCTCAAAATGCTTCTAAAGTGGAACCTTTGGGGAGTGTCCAAGATGGCGCCTGAGTAGGAGCTGATCTATGGAGCTCTGCCGCACAAATTGGGATGCAAGCAGAACGGGGAAATTTTCACCCATGTACAATAGCTGGACAGAAAGCTAGAAGCTGGGAGAGCTCGTGAACCGCTTTAATGGTCTGGTGGTCCTGGCAGGACTTTGTTCCCGGCAGCGCATTTCCAGCCAACTAGTTCACCCTCGTGATGGCAGCCATCGTGCCCGGCCTTGCAGGGGCCTTCTAACTCCCTTGTGGGCCTCCTGATGCTGGAGGGGCTGAGCAGAGGGGGAGACGTGACCAGAAGAGAACGCATCTTGTGCTTATTGCCTGGGACGCTTGCCGAGCCTGGGCCCCCTGCTCAGCCTGGGCCCACACCTCCAGAGGGACAATGACTGCACCCGATCACACGAAGGCCTTCCTGTGGGCCTACAGGTGTCACTGGGACTCATCAGAGGGGGAGGAGCAGATTGAATGAGACCATGGCTTGCCCGACTATTTGAGGTGCCTGGTGGGCCCCTGTACCCTGCGGTGGGTGGCTGACTGGAGTAACTGATCAGCCGACTGGAGCACCCACCCAGGTGAGGGCGGCAACCTCAGCAGGCCTTGTGTGGGCCCACTGCCTCCCCATGAGCTGCTGAGAGATGGAGGGGCTGATTAGAATGGCCACAGGGGAGCTCCTCCATTTGCAGCCTGCTCTCCAACGGGGACTGACAGCGGGACTCCCTTGTGGGGCTACCAGGAGGGTGGTTTCCAGGCCCGTAACTACTCGTATCGAGTGGCAGTGACCCACCGGACAGTGGGCCTTAGCCCAGTGTTAATCACCGAGTAGGCTGGCGGGTCGTGAGAGGAGAGACAGATTTGTGTGTGCATCTGGGCTGTGCGGAACTGTATATTAGAAGGCCCCTTACCGCCGCCACCTCTGCGTGCTCAGCGCCACCACGATGAGGGCCTGGCTGGCAGTGAGTGCCTTGAGTTGTTTTGATGGATGCAGCTGTTACGAGGATCGGGACTCAGCCGGGCCTTTGGGGCCTTCTACGAGGCCTGGGCAGAGTTCGCAGCGTACTCCGCGAAGTGACCAAAAAAATCGGCCATGCTATGCGGTGTTCCGCAAGCGACAGAGTGTGTTACTTCATTAGTGCTGATTTCTAGTGCCAGGTGTTTGTCCCGCGCTGTAAAATCATTGCGAATGACACAACGTGCAGCACAAGAGGGCTCTGCTCCTTTCTGCCGCTCAAGTAGATTTTCTACTTGAGTGGCAGTTACCTCAACACGAACAGAAGGTTTCTCAACGTGAGTGGTAGCAACCTTCCGCAACTGCCTGTGTTGAGAAATCTCGCCCGGAGTTGGTCTGGAGTAAGATTTTCCTTGCTCTCACTCGCCAACTTAATGTTGCCGAGCGCGAGCGAGGAAAAAACTCAGCTCCACAAGTTTTTTTAACTCCACGTGCTACGCAGAGCACGAAGTGTATAATAGTCAGCAAACTCTGCGAGCAGAGAGGAATTTCACACCCAGCTCTACCTATCACTACAACTGTGGCATAGACTTTTCTGAGTCCCAGAGAGGAGCCCCATGCAGACCTTCCTCCCTGGACAGAGCACTCACCATTAGTTCTCTTTATGAATTGGCATGCAAGTGGCTTGATGGACATACCGCCTGTGGGCATCAGCCACGCTTCTTAGCTCTGTACGTCGGGAGGCAATCAGGTCTATCTTGGGCAGCCCTGTGCGACTGGAGGGGGCTCGCAACTGCAGTTGCATTTTCATAGGCGGCATCATCTTTTCCTCCATGCCAACTCCAGTTGTGACACCGTCTGCTAAATACCACTAAAGGGAGAGACCCAGGAGAGAGACAGGTTTGAGGGCTTGTGCGAGCCCTCGGGGCAACCACAAGGAGAGAGACACTGACCTATGGATATGGCGACTCCACACGGCAAGAGGGACACGTCCATTAAGGACTTGCTATCTAAGACCGCAGCAAAGAAGGAAGATGGTGCAAAGGACTCCAAGTCCCTCCTGTGGCCCCCATATGAGGATCACCAGAAGAAACCTACAGAGGATGAGTTCTCCATTACAGTAGGTTTAATGGAAGCCCTTTCCCTGACACTACACGATGATATAGCAAACCTGAAACAGGAGGTGGCTTGCAACATTAAGAAGGTTCGCCGGGAGGTGGGAGAACTGGGCCTTCCGAATCGATACACTGGAGCAAGGAAATAACACCAGCGAAGAGGAAATAAAAGCATGCCGTCGCCAAATCCTTGAACTTCAAGACCAGAATGCGGACATCAATTACCACTTAGAGGACTAGGAGAACAGGTCCCGAAGATCCAATATTTGTTTAAAAGGGGTCCCACTGCAGGAAGATGTTGGCCGGTGGGAGGAATACGTCATCCGACTCTTCCGTCACATAGTTCCAAAAGTGGCAGGCAAAGGCATCATCTGAGATCGCACCTACAGGGCTGGCCGTCCCTCAGGAGCACCCGCGACGCCACAGGACATTCTCACATGCCTACATAACTATCACCAAAAAGAAATGATATTGGCTGCAATGAGGGACCAGGGTGCTATTACCTTTGAAGGCTTGAAACTATGGATATACCAAGACTTGTCGCGTATCATACTCCAGCGGCACAGGACCCTGAAACCGGTGACCACATTACTTGGAGAGAAAGGTATTCGCTACAGGTGGGGCTACCCATTACACTGTATCTTTGTGTGGGACGGGGAAACACATGCAGTCCGCACATTAGGAGAGGCCTCATCGATCTTGGGGTTAGAGCAGGAGAAACCTGATCTTAAGCCATCACAGCACCAATAATCCCACTCTCCTCCACCTCAAGCAACAAGAAGATTCTGACCCTGAGTCCAGAGAAGACCAGCAAACTGTTGTCTACTGAGAGTCTCAAAGAACGCTCGGCCCTGTTGCATTCTTTACCCAGAGGGAGCAGGCCCTGGGCTCCTCCACAGAATGAGAATGTGTCCTGTCGCCCTTGGGGTGCATTAACTCTACAACTCCACCAGCTCACCCTGTAGACATGAATGATCAGTTATCCCCACTAGGAAGCCTAGCCTGCTCAGCTAAATGTCTACACCCCCCTGGAAATCAAAAAAGTATTATTTTCCTTTACCTGGATGCGGCGGGGCTCCCGCACGTCCCTCTCTCCTTTGAAACGGATCCTCGCCAGAGACATATACCCTCAACATGCAGTATATTGTTCTACACAGGTTAAAATGTTTACCCTCTCTAGTTTGACTGCTCCCCAGCCCTCAAGATGCTCCCTGATTGCATCCGCACTGCACTCACCGCCAGTTAAGCAGAGAATACAGATCACTGGGGGAGACCTTTCAAGGCATACCTTGTACATGGCCTCCCTTGTCAACCTAATACACCACAACCATGGTGAAGGTTCTATGCCTTAACGTCCGAGGCCTCAACGCCTCTGCAGAGCGCTTGGCATTACTGGCACTCTTGAAAGACTTCCAGAGTAATATATGTCTCCTACAAGAAACCCATCTACTTCAACTCAACTGGGGCTGTATGAAATCTAAAGGATTTGACAGACAGTATTTTTCCTCTGGCCCTGGGAAGAAAGCAGGGTGGATATCTTCTTGGCTACGCCTTTCCAGGGCCAATTTCTCCAGGTACATTCAGAAATTACTGGATGGTTGCTGTCTCTGCAGATTTCCCTACATCAGCTTAGCTTCAGTGGCTTGTTTATACGATCTTAATGACACCAAGAAACTCTCACTCAGCACACGATTGGGAAAGTTCTCACCTCCCAAGATGCCAACATTTTGATCAGAGGAGACTTCAACTTGGCTCAGGATGCCCTCCTGGGCTGCTCAGTTCAGCGGGTGGGCCGGACGGGATCCTTTACCGTGCCTGGTCTACGATGGCTCACTGAGGCAGGTCTGGTGGATGCATGGAGAGCCCAGAACTCTACTGTGAAAGCCTACTCCTTCTTTTCAGCCACCCACCAAACATACACCAGATTAGATTATTTTTGGTTACCAGCTCCCTTACACCAGCAGTCCAACATACAGACATTGGGGTGGCAACCCTGTCAGACAACGCCCCGATTTTCATTACTCTACACTTACCCATAAACTGCCCACGATCACGCACATGGCGACTTAACCACAATTTGCTGGCTTATGAACCCACGGTAAAGAAACTCAAGAGGTTATTCGGACGTACCTCTCCACTAATGACAACCCCCACACTCCCATAGCGTTATTGTGGGATGCACTCAAAGCAGTGGTCAGTGGGGATTTTGTAGATGCAGAGGAAACGCTCCGCCTTAGAGGGCCAAGTAAAGGCTGTAGAAGAGTCACGTAGGCAGACAGGCTCACACAGGACACTGAGGCAGCTTACCTTAACTAGAAAACAGCTTAAGGCATTGGATATGGATGTGGCAGAGCATGCGCTACTTCGCACCAAACACAAATACTACACCGGGGGCAACAAGGAGGGGCGCCTCCTCGCCCACTGCTTATGCGCCCAAACATGACGCCAGCAGGTTTCGAAGATTATAGATACATCTGGTAATGGCATTTGACATGATACATGGATTGCGGTGGAATTGGAGTGTTTTTATACCAATTGATATGCTGCTGACCTGCTTGATCATGGGGATGCCGCTACTTAAATCGCGCAGGCTCCTTTAACCCAATTGCCAGAGAGAGATGCCCAGCTTTTAGGTAACGATATCACAGTGGAAGAGTCTTGGGAGCTATAGAGAAATTGCGACTGGACAAAACTCCAGGTCAGGATGGACTCTTTGCGAGCTTCTATAAAGCGTTCACTCCCCAATTGGCCCCTGTTTTGACTAGACTATAAAATTCCTTCAGTACTCAGGGGACCCTCACTGATACTATGAAGCTGGCTACTATAATGGTAATACCCAAGTTGGGGAAGGATCTTGCCCAATGTGCATCTTATCGCCCTATATCGCTCTTGAATGTTGACACCAAAATCTTTACAGGCATTTTGGCCACCCGCCTGGGGCCCTACAGGCCTGGTTTGATAGACCCGGACCAAGCAGGCTTCATTCCAGGGTGCAATTGCAGCGACAACACTAAGCGCATACTCAATCTCTTTTTTTTTTTAAATAGGTCTTTATTCAAATTTTCTTTGTACAGCAAAGTGAGAAACAAAATCCAATCATAAAGTCTTCACCATTCCACCCGCCCTCTCCCACCCCCCTCCCCTACCCCCAGCAGATCCAGCCCAAATATTGTCGATAAACCTTACATATCATACATTACAAAACATAAGAAAAGAAAAAAAGAAAAAATAGGAAGAGGGAACAAAGATATCTGTCTCCCTTCCTCATTCCTGTTCACTGTTCAAGAATGACCAGTTCATTAGGGGGGCCCAGATAGCTAACCCTTTGGTTTTCGCCCTGTGGCCTCTTCTAGAGTAAACAGCTCTTTCCATTCTATGTACTGCAAGAAATCTTCCAAGCCACTGTTGTCCAGACGGAGGAATAGGATCAAGCCAATGAGTGGCCAGACATAGTCTAAAGACTGTCATGGCAATAAAAAGAAAGGATTGGCTTTGGTGTGACAATACAGGATGCCCAACCCCCAGTACAATCAATTGAGATGATAAAACAATTTCACAGCCCAGCATAGTTCTCAGCATATTGCTTACATCCTGTTTCAGAGTATCTAGCCCAGGACAATCAGCAAACATATGAATGATATCCGCCGCTTGATAGCTACACCGGGGACATGTTGATCCTGCTACCCTACCCCATTTAGCAATTTTAGCAGGTGTAATATAGAGATTGAACCATGTTTTAAAACATTGGAGCTGAAGATTAGCCGCAATAAATGTCGTCTGGGCTAGGTGTAATGAATCTTCTGTTTCTCCTGGTCCCACCTGTAAGAGTCCCTGGCAGCGCTCAACATGTTTATTCAGATCATCCACAGTCAGCTCATTTAGCATTTGATATATCCCTCCCAGTGTAGTAGAGCCCTTGAGCAATCCCTCAATCAGTTTCACCCCAGAGAAACCACAGGCACCCCCAGTTTTCTTGACTAAAAAATCTCTTATTTGTAGGTATTTAAAGAACTGCCGGTAATCTAACCCAAATCGATCTCTAATAGTCTCAAAAAGCACCACCTCGGTCCCATTTGTAACATCGCCCACCACCCTAATTCCTTTATCATACCAATACCTCATGTACCTATCATTAAAAATATTTGGAAGACAGCTGTTCTTAAATATAGGAGTATAAGCATTTATACGCCCGAGACCAAGCTTTTTCCGGACCGCGGTCCAAACCTTATATGCACATAATAAAGTTTTAAATTTAACCCTTTTATAATAGTTCAATTCTATATGTCGTAAAAGACACCCCCGAGCTTCATCCCCCAATAACAACTCATAGGTAGACGTAGGCGACCCATTCTGTGTAGCCTCCGCCTTTTCATTAAGTAGTATCCCTGCCTTATATAGCACAGAGGCCCAATGATAAAACTGAAGATTGGGAACTGCCCACCCCCCTCTTTCTCTTGGTAATGTTAGAAATTTTAGCGCTCTCCGAGGGCGGTGATTAGCCCATATAAACCTAGAAAATAAGTGATTCATAGCAACAAACCAAGAATTACAGACATTCAAAGGAATGGCCCTAAAAAAATACAAAATCTTGGATAAAAAAAAGCATTTTGATAATATTACATCTCCCTACCATTGTTAGTTTGAGATTTTCTAATCTATTGAACTCCGTTTTAAATGTAAAAAGCAGCGGATTCAAATTATCTCCTGTAATCTTCGTAACGTCAGCCGAAATTTCTACACCTAAATAATTGCACTCTGTACCACACGAGAGTCGCTCATCTGAAGACCTTTACCAACCAAAACCTGGGTTTTAGTTGAGTTCAGGCGGTAGCCAGAGATTTTCCCAAAAGTATCAGCTTCTTTTTCAATCTCCCTCAATGCCGTCATGGGATTTGAAGTAATAATTGCAAGATCATCGGCATATGCCAGTATCTTGGTGCTCCCCCCTATGCTCTGCACTCCTGAAATCCGGTTGTTGTGTTCGATCCTCCTAACTAACGGATCTATAATGTGAACAATAGGGGGGAGCACGGGCATCCCTGACGAGTCCCCAAGGTGATCAAAACAGGGTCCGACATCTCTCCCATTATTGATATTCTTGCCACAGGGTCTCTATACATTATTGCAATGGCGGTGATAAAGCCCTCCCCAAACCCTCTGCTCTTTAAAGTTGCCCATAAAAACGACCAGGAGACCCTATCATAGGCCTTCTCTGCATCAAGCAGGATGAGCCCGATAGGGTCCCCGGTAATTCCTGCTTTATCAAAAAGAGCAATAACCCTCTGGATATGATCTATTGTACTCCGTCCAGGTACAAATCCATGCTGGGTTGGGGAAACCAATTTCTTAATAATTATCGTCAGTCGCTTAGCCAAAATTTTAGCATATACTTTAACGTCGCTATTTATTAAAGTGATGGGACGATAAGACCCCATCTCTTTCACCGGTTTACCTTTTTTAGGGAAAATGACAATATTAGCTGACCCCCAAGATCCAGGGACTCCTCTCCCCGCCTGAGCTTCCAAAAACACCCCCTTCATTAACTCCTGCAAAGGGGAAGCAAAAATGTTGTAGAATTCACCGGGTATAGCATCTGTACCCACTGCCTTGCCGTTTACTAGTGACCTAATAGCTTCCTGAATTTCGTCCACTGTTATATGTACTTCAAGCGCATCCCTCTCTTCTATCGACAGACCCTCACACAAACTCCCAGTTAAATAATTCTGTATAGCTTCCTCCTCACTAGGAATATCATCCGTATAAAGCATCTGATAAAACCGCTCAAAAGCAGCCCGAATTTCTTGGGGCTGATTGACCAACCCTAGCCCGGGGTCATCTATTTCTAATATCCCCACTTGTGTTATTCGTTGTCTGGTCCGAACCGCCAAAAGATGGCCCACTCTCTCATTGCATTCATATATTTTAGATCGCCAAGCGCAATATTTACCTGCCGCCTTATTGGCCGAGAGATCCATAATTGTAGATTTGACCAAAGTCACCTTAATTTGTGCCTGCTCTACCTCTTCCTTATTTGTGATGGCCTGTATTAATTGTGTTTCTGCTTCGCTCAGTGCCCGGTATTGTTCCTGAAGATACCTTTTCTCTTTTGGCTGCGAGGCCCAACCATATCTCAATGTTTCCCCTCTTATCCCCACTTTGAGTGTGTCCCAAATCATCCCTATCTGCGCACTACCTTTATTCTCATCTATGAATCTCGGAATCCACTCCATCATATGTTGTACATAACCTTCCTCATATAGAAGTGCTCTATTGAAGGTCAAATGAGACATAACAGGTTTTGATGCATGGAGTGAAATCTCTAATACAAGCGGATTGTGATCCGACATCACCCAGGGGAATTTAGTAATATTGGATTTCGTTAACACGTCCTGAGACACAAAAAAATAATCTAACCTGGCATGAGTTTGGTGGGGGGCAGAGAAAAATGCGTATCCCACATCATGAGGTTCTAGTGTAGCCCATGCATCAAAAAGTCCATGTGTATTACAAAGATTAATCAGAGCATTAAAAACCTTAGGTTTGCGACCCTGATATGACTGCATACCTAATTTCATATTCTCATTGTTTAAATTGACATTAAAATCCCCACACATGATTATAGGCAGTGGACAACCAACCAACTCAACATTCAGCCAGTCAAATAAGGCCGGCTCATCCAACACTGATCCGTACACAGAACATAGAGTAAAAGAATAATTATCCAAACAGCAGTGAGTGACAACCCATCGACCATACTGGTCTGATTTTGAGCGTGGGAACCTTAAACCTTTTTTGCGAGCCATTATTGCGACCCCTCTTGTGCGTGTTCCCTGGAACGTGGCAGAAATCAATTGGTATCCCTCTAGTTCAGCAATCTTTTGTCTGCTGGCTTCGAGATGAGTCTCTTGAAGACAAACTATATCAGCTTTTAGGTATTTCATATCTTCATTAATCCTGCGTTTTTTCGAGGGATTATTCAGGCCACATATATTAAATGAGGCTATACGCAATTTACCCAATGCCATTAATAGACCACAGCAAGTCCTGACTGTTCCAATTCCTGCTACCTACAAATACTAAATCAACAAGTTTAATTGGCTGGATCCGCCCCCATCCCCCCTTACCCCCCACCACCCCCCTTCCCCTCTCATCCCCCCCCATCCTCTAGGCAAAAAAGGTCCATGGACCCTTGTGATGCCTCCTGCATAAAGCTGCCTCCCACCGCCACTCATCCCACTCCACCCTACAAAAAAAGAAAAACAGCCCGCAAGTGATAATAGAGAACGAGCAAGTAAACCAAAACCAACAAGCACATCAAACCAGTTTTAACCAGATTCCTCCCACTACCATCCCTGATTATCCCTCAGGTCCGTTCATGCCCTTAATTTTTAGAGATTTCTCGCAAAAAATCTTGAGCCTGTATCTCTGAGGAGAATACTCTGGTTGTTCCCTTACAAATGATTATAAGTCGTGCCGGGCTGAGTAGATAGCTTCACATCCTTTCTTTTGAAATGGTAAAATTAACTGGCGCAGCCTCCACCTTCTTTCTACTGTAATATGGCAGAAATCTGGCCCAACAAATGTGTGGCCTTCCGCCGTGCGCCTTGATTCAGGTCGGGCTTTATCAAACACTGCCTGTCGAAGGAGGAAATTTCCCCAAAAAATCAGTATAGCACTGGGTTTTTCCATCACCCCATTCTGCCCCTGCCTTTTCTTGAGCATAAGTGGAAAGCGATGTATACGCTGCACCTCAGTATCCCAGTCCCAATGTCAGAGTTCGGAAAAACCACCCTTCAGCAGGCGCAGCACAAAGCCTCGGATGTCCCCACCCTCTGCATTTTCCGGGATACCAAGAAGTCTTAAATTGTTACTCCGCTGGCGGTTTTCAAAATCTTCTAACTTCCACATCACGTCTGACATCCGTGTTTCATTTGACGTGACTTGTCGGGCTGAGTTTTCTGTTACAGCCTCCAAAGCAACCACCCGTTCTTCAAGAGCCGTAGTTCTCTCTGCGATCTCGACGCACGATTTATTTACTTTCCTAATGGCACCTTGAAGCTTATTTGTAGCAAGGTGGGCCCGCTTATGTTCTTGTCTTGCTCCCCCCTGCATCTGCCTGAGAGTTGAATATATCAAACTTATCGATGGGGACGATGCTACCTCCGTCGAAGGAAGGTTAGATTGGCTTTGAGGGCCTTCCGCAAGGTCTGCATCATCACATCCTCCATCTTCCGTTAAAAACTGAGTAGTTGAGTAATCCCATTTTAATTGGCTGGAGCGACTATTATCAGAACCTGATTGACCAGCACCGCGTTTTTTCCCACTATGAGTTCTTCTTCTTCTCTTGGTTAGTGAGGGCAGGCATTTTTGGGTACTAGGATTAGAGAGGGCACTCTCTGAGTCCGTACCTGTATTATCCATTCCTGAGGTCTCCCCTTCACTGGGATTGGATAGTTCAGAATCCTCATTTAGGGAGAAGAATTTTTCTCTGCACTCGGGGGGTCCCCCCAGCCTTCCCCAGAATACCAGTAGATGTAAGGTCTTTTATTTTTATTGAGCTGCCAACCACCGATAGCTCCCCGCTGCATTGATTGTCCACTGTTATAGCTGTTGTCGCTTCAAGTGCCCCGCTACCTTCCTGCACAGGATCATAAACCCCAAATACAGCTAAACTGGTACTCACAGTGTCCTCTGGGGGATCAGAGTTCTCCTCCGTCAGCACTGTCAAAGCCCCTCCATTCAAAACAGAAGTCTCTCCTTTCTCCACAATAGTCGTTTTCTCCTTTAATCTCCCTTGTCCAGCGAACATCCCAAGGATCACCCTGTGCTGTCTGACAGGTTCCGTCTCTCCCCTGGGACCCTGTTCCTTGTTTTGGATTTTGACTGCCTCCGCCTCTTTGCTGCCTGCTAGGGGAGTAGCGCCCCCTGCCTTTCTCCCGCCCGGAGTTTTCCGCGGAGCCAGCGGACCTCGTAGACTCCCTGTGGCATTCCCTGTCAATGCGCCACTCTCCGCTCGATCCCGCGGAGGCTTCGACGGCTTAGGAGGCATCCCGATCCGTGAGGAACAAACTCGCAGCCCCCCGCTGCACCAACGGAGAAGCGATTTCAGCGCGGTTCGGACCAGCACCAACAGATAAGTGGGGCTCCTTACTTCGTCTGTCAGCCTCTTTCTGTGCACCCACCAGCTGCCGTCTCTAATCAGGGGAATAATCATTTGTGAAGTCGGGGGTTTAAATCATCTAAATCGTCTAAATCACATTTGAACCATGGATCAGTGATGAGTGGCTTTCAGCAGCGTTCACGCAGCCGCCATCTCTGCCTCGCGCATCCTCCATCTCATTGATAAATCTAGTAGATCACTTGTCCTGGCCCTTTTGATATCAATCGATGCCCAGAAAGTGTTTGATCGGGTACATTGATCCTTCTTGTGACTCATTCTGGAGAACCTGTCCCCGATTCTGCAACTGGATCTGGTCCGGTTACTCCAGCCCTATGGCATAGTTCTGGGTTAATGGCTGCAGTCCCGCTCCTTTCCCATCTCCTGCAGGACGCAACAGGGTGTCCACTGTTGCTGCTCCTGATCGTCTTGTACATGGAGCCCTTAGCACAGCGGATCAGATGGCACCCTCACATAGAGGGTATTGCCATGGGAAGTCAGGTGTACAAAATGGCGTTTAAGCAGATGATGTTCTGTTGGCAGTTTCACAACCCCGTCAGTCGCTCCCCATGATGCTGGTAGAGCTCGAGTTGTTTAGCAAGGCATTCGGATTTAAAAATAAATGCCAGTAAGTCTCAGGTCCTCAATCTTACTATCCCACATACTGAAAAGGCACACTTTGAGGCCCTCTTCCCGTTCCCATGGGTGACCCAAAGGATCCCATATTTGGGGATTTTACCTGTTCTCCACTATGGATAAGATTGCCGGGCATAACTATACTGCCTTGCTGGATACCACTCGCAGTACTGGCAGCGGGGGCCAATTTCCTGACTTGGGAAGATAGCAGCTATTAAGATGATCCTCCTCCCCAAGATTCTGTTCCTCATGCAAACACTGCCTTTTCAGCCCCCACCACATGCCCTCCAGAAACTTCAGCAGCTAATTGAAACATTTATTTGGGATGGAAAATGCTCACGAATAGGTAGAAAGGGGACTTATCTAACAATGGTGACGGGAGGGTTGGGCATCCCACCTTTAGCTCACTACAATCAGGCAGCACAACTGAAATATCTAGTGGAGTGGCAACGCTTGAGCACAGAGAAACACTGTTGCTTTATTGACCAGGCTAACACAGGTATTCATATCTGGAAAATCGCTTGGCTCTGAAAGAAACACCGCCTACCTGGGGTATATCTTTACCCAGTTTTCAGGGCTACTATGGGGGTGTGGGATAAACTAAGCTTCTCTAAACAGCTTTCTACGCCTATTTCCCCACTCACACCCATCATAGGGAACCCAGATTTTCCTCTTGCTCTACATGACCAGTCCTACTCTCGCTGGCAAGAAGCTGGTTGTAAACGAATAAGAGACCTTTATGATATTCAAGGCCTACTAGACTTCTCACAAATTAAAACCGACTTCGTCCTCCCAAAGACTGAACACTGGTGCTACAAAGCAATTAAACACTGGGTAACTCAATCATCCATGTGTCTGCATGTGAGTAGACCACTCACGCTTTTCGAGAGGTGGCTCCTTTCTAGATATATAATGAAGTAGGCATCCTCTCTGCTATCTACAAATTCCTCAACATCAGTTCTAATGCCATTGCCTCTCCTGCTCGCGCCCCTTGGCCGTTTTCCGATAGGGAATTGTCAGATATCCTTCGGCTGGCGCGTCCCTCGGCCTGCAAGGCCTCAGGACAAGAAACTCTTCTCAAGGTGTTGCATTACTGGTACTACGCCTGCACACATGGCTAAGTGGGAACAGAGACATGACAGTTCTTGGCGTCACTGCAATAATACAGGCACCTTGACTCACTTACTATGGCACTGTCCCAAACTTCTACTGGGCTGATGTACTGGCAGATGTTGACCAGATGTTTAATACCAATTTACCACGCTTCCCAAGTTACACGCTTCTAGGCTTACTCAATGCACTGACATACCCATTAAACTCCTCGAGAGGGAGAGTTATCCCCCTGTCTCTATGTCCTGCCAAGCAGGTACTCCTTTCAAGATGGGGCACAGACGTGGTCCCAATGCACATAGACAGGCTACATAAACTCTGGGACCTCCTGAGCTTAAGAAATTGATGGCTTATGTGGACCATACTCTTCCTCGAATCGAAAATACCTGGGACCCATGTTTGAAAGTTTTAGCACAAATCTTTAGAGAACTCACCTGCCTGATATACTTACGAGTGCTTCGCCTCCCGGTGGACATCCCCAATACTCCTTAGCTCTACTTTGGCAGTAGGGCCCATATTTATAGACTGGACTGGAATCATTAATT
Organism: Calotriton arnoldi; assembly: GCA_963921515.1. NCBI lineage: Eukaryota > Metazoa > Chordata > Amphibia > Caudata > Salamandridae > Calotriton > Calotriton arnoldi. The sequence goes on from CAWUFW010001916.1 coordinate 1,153,577, forward strand.
TGAGGAAGCATCTATTTTTTCTTTTTCTTTCTACCCCTCTCTTTTGACTCAGAAGGTGAGAATCTTCCACCCTTTCTCTTGCCCTTCTCTCACAATGTCCCTGATAACGCTGATTCTTATCTTATCACCTCTAAGAATCTTCAGGTCGCCAGGATCTTTTTACCTGCTGAATAGTGTGAAGGGAAGAAAATCTTTTCAGTTATGCAATCATTTCTTCTTCAATCTGGTTCTCCTACAAAGACTACTGACTCCGAATTCAGTTTCGTGGGTTTATTACAGCCAAGAATAACTGCACGTGCAAGCACCTCAACACGAGGTTAAAGAAATAAATGGGCACTAATACAAATAGCATCCTACGCAGGAGTCTCATCCGGCTCAGGATGAGAAGAATCGTTAACTCCAGAAGTATTAGACAAGCAATAACAGCTCCAATCTCTATGTTATTCCTCATTTATCTCAACAAGCAGAAAACCCCTTGACTGTCCCTACTCTGCTCTAAGATGACATACCTACTTAACGAATTTCCCAGGCAAGAGTACGAAAAAGGTGTCAGCTGTGAAGACTTCCTAAGAAGTGCACTCACTTAGTACTTAAGCTCAGATTTAAGATGCTCCTTCACCAAATCCCTCTCTGTCCTTCTCTCTGTTTTCTCCTACCTCTTCTCTGACCTCCACCCTCGGGACACTATCCCTAATACAAAACCCAATACAATTGAACACGCCTTTTGTCACGCCTCTTTGGCCAGGTCTTCTTTCTTGTACTTTTCCATCGAAACGGTTACTTCATCCTGGACGGTTGCGATGACCTTGAGTCCCAGACACCTTCTCCGCTGAAAGTATCATCCCTAAATTCCATTGCACTCCCATTTCCATGCCTCCCATCGCTCTAACTTGTGAAACAAAGAGCCAGTCTTTTACTAACGAGGCATGTGTCCTTGCACCTGCAACAGAAGATACGTTCACCAGAAACCCTCTACTGTGCTAATTAAATCTACTGTCGGTGCCCAGAGAGCCTTTCCAAGAGAACCTTCTCTGCCTGCAAAATAAGCTAACATAAGAACAAACAGGCCTTTCCCTGGCGTATATGCAGTCAGGCCTTTACACAATTTAAACACACAAATCTTAATCACGTCTATAAGCATTGGTTCATTACATTTCATATGCGAAAAGTGAACTACATGTGCAACTTAATATGGTACACGTTTAAACTACTGCATCTCGATTACACATGGGCTGATTCATCTATGCATTATTTTACACACAATTCAGTTAAGCCTTACATTTGCATGATTAAAATAGCACAATTACATTTCTTATTCATTCTGATAACTGGTTTATAACTACATTTTGCTGGCCATTCATAGATATATATCTGGATATATGCGGGTGCGAGCTATCAGTGATTATGATGCACCCCTACAAATTTCTCAAGAACATGGCGCTCTATCAGTTCCCCCCTGTGATGACTCCTGTCATCACATTTTATTCAACTCCCTTGGAGAAAGAACCGACCTAAACAGAACTCGTTGCCATTCTCCCTGGTCTGTGATTCTCCATTCTCTTGAGTCTCTGATATTGACTGTCCTGCAGTCTAGCCATTCTCGTCTCATTTTCTCTCAGAGCTCTCTCAACTCGGCCTGCTCGATACCACTTGTAAGCTTTGATCAGACCCCACAGGCAAACCACACAAACCACCACGATCAGGAGAGGTCTCAGAACATAGCCAAGGAATCCCTTTCCCAAATTCGCAAACCAGCTTCCCACTTGACCAAACCCTTTTCGAACTTTTTCACAAGCCCCCTCTTCAGCCAAGTCCGCTATCTTCGTGTGAATAGTAGTGATGTTACTTATATATTTCTCCAGATCCTTGCTGTGGTCTGGTATATAAGTACAGCACTCTTGAACCCTCAATAATTTACAGACTCCACCCTCTTTTGCCAGTAAGACATCCAATGCAAGGCGGTTCTGCAAAACCATTGTCCTTATCGACAACATCTCTCCTTCCACCAGTACCAACGATTTTGCTGTGTTCATCGATAGTTCGTCTATCACAGTCGCCAGTCTCCGGATTTTTACATCATTCAAGATCACTCCCAAACTTGGTATCATGGCTCCAAAGATATCTCCCACTACAACCCCTGCACTCGCACCTCTTCTCACTCTTGAATGCTTCCCACCTTCCAAAAGTTCCAAATCCTCGGTATGATAAATCTTTGGGAATATTATTCCCAAGTAACATGTACCATACCAGTTCGCAGGCAATCTCACATAAGCATTCCTTCCACACACAAAATACACCGTAGGTATCACTTGTACAGGACCTTGGAGAAAATTCTTAGCCACATCTGCCATGGTGAAAACATGATCACACGTACTCTGTCCCACTGGAACCTTCTCATAATAGGTCTGATAACGTCTCACACACAGCTTTCCCCTCTGCTCCTTGTCCAAGGCTATAGGACCATAGCTTCCCTTTGTCCGGTGCAGTTTTTCCTCCTCTGTCCAATCCACTTTACTATGCCCTGTGTCTCGTGTCTGTGTCAGTTTTCTATATCTGTCTTCTACCTGATCCTCGAATTTTTTCTCTATTTCTGATAATGAACACGTCAAATTATGTCGGTGGGCATATGCTGTGTCCAGTTCCAAAGACGGTATGAAGAACTTCCTAAGCCTATCCTCCGACTTATAATAATCATACTTATTCAAATGTTTATAAGCGGGAACTTCAGGAAGCACTGCATCGTAATTGGAAAAGAAATACTCAAACTGATCTCTTTCATAGAATATACTAAGCAACAGGCTACATGAAATTCCATATGTCAGTGGAAGATGGTGATACCTAATACCCTCATCCACTGAAGCAGGTAACTGCATACACACATAGCAATCTTTCGCATCCATTGCATCCACATACTCATATAGCAGCTTGGCGTAAGCATTGAGCTTGAAATCACTTCTAGACAAATCTACATGCAATCTACGACTTTCTTCTATCAGCAAAGCCTTATTAGCTCCTATGGTTACCTCTTTTTGGCTAGGTGTAGTAGGTGTAGGAGTCCCTGGCACCCCCTGCACTGCTAGCTCAAGTGGAACTGTATATGAGACTACAATTACTACGATTATAGAAACTATCACACCACCTATAAGTATGCCTACAATCATTTTAGATCTACGATTTGGATCTCCAACCTCCATGATTTCGAAAGTTCTCAAAAAGTTCTTGGTTTCAGCAAAGAACACTCAAAAGTCCTTGTCCTTCCACTCGTGACTTGCTTAACCAGCTCGAGCAACTTTGAAACCTCTGGAAATCCCCTTTTCAGCCACAGTCTTATTTACATAGTCCAGAAAAAGACTTCCCTAACTCTCGTTCCTCTTCGGTGGAAAGTCCCTAAGTTTACTCTTCTTCCACTCGGACCTAGGTTATCTTCTTCTTTAGACTTTTTATTTACAACAGGTTATATTTCATCCATGATAAGATCATTAGTAAGCACTTCCAGAACGTGATACAAAAGTTCAAGACGCAGGATTACCATTTCGTGTGAAGACGGCTCAAACCCAAAAGACGGAAATTCGAGTCGATGCAAAACCAGTTGTCGGACTTTACTCAGAAGCGGGGGATTCGGAACGGTGAGGGTCAGTATTCCTTCGACTTCGAGCCCTGGCAACAACAGCACCACCTTCACTACCACATTCGGGCTCTTGCTGACCACCTGCACAGACCTCAGTCTCCCCGTACTCACTACCCCCTGCATCAGTCACTGTGTAAGTCCACTCAGGGGTAGAGTATCTCCGGCAGGGTACTCTTGTTCTTTTCGACCTTTGCCGACCCTCTTGAGTCTGCTCTTCGTCACTTGCTTCCGTCTCAGACGTCTCAGACACTGGAGCAAGATCTCTTTCAGGTGCCAACCTCAGATTCAGTCGCCTCTGTCTTTCAGGCCAACCTTCCTCAGTTCTGGTTGTTCTTCCGCCTTCCCCTGCTATACCCAGTGCACCACTTCCTCCTTCTGCTGAATCTGACTCTTCTCCACCCACTGCACCACCTCTGTCTTCTGAGTCAGAGTCGAGGTTCGGGTTGTCGAAACCCCCTTCAACTTCTTCTGGTGCACCACCAGCTGTGTCAGCGACCCTTACAGCTTGACTTGTCCTCTCATGTGGCCCTGCCACATCAGCTGGATTTTCAGTTACGAGAGGCGCTGTTTCTTCCAAGGGTGCTGAAACTCTGCGGGTATGGGAAGCATGTACCCAGTTCGGCAATCCTCCACACTTTACTGCTGTATTCGTTACCAGTATCACCTGGTACGGGCCTCACCAGTGAACATCCAAACTCTTCCTTACGTGCTTTCGGACAAGCACCCAGTCGCCGGGACACAGGTCGTGGCACAGATCACTCGAGGCCGGAACAGCTGCAGCTTGCACCTGCTGGGACACAGAACGGACCACATCAGATAGTCCTTTACAGTAATTGAGAATCAAGTCATCAGTGATGTTAATCAAGGCTGTAGCTGGTACTGCTGGCAACCGCATTGCCCTCCCCATTAATATCTCGTGGGGGGACAATCCGGTCCTCCTATCTGGGACACTTCGCATGCTCATTAGTACGAGCGGCAAAGCGTCAGGCCATTTCAGGGACGTTGATGAACACATTTTTGCCATTCGGGCCTTCAAAGTTCCATTCACCTGTTCCACCATCCCAGAAGCCTCTGGTCGGTAACTGCAATGGAGTCTCTGATCAATATTCAATGCGGCACAAAGTAACTTCATGATTTCACTGTGGAAATGTCTTCCTCTATCTGATTCCAAAGAGGTTGGGATCCCGAATCTCGGGATGAGCTCCCTCAACAATAACTTAGCCACTGTGAGAGTGTCACACCTGCGTGTCGGGTAAGCCTCCACCCACCGTGAGAATACACATACCAACACCAAGATGTATCTCAACCCATTGCAGTTAGGCATTTCCACGAAGTCTAACTGTATCCTATTGAAGGGCCCTCCTGACCTCCCAATGTGCCTCAAGGTGACTACTGTTTTCTTTCCAGCATTCATCTGCTGACACGTGACACACCTCTGACAAACAGTTTCAGCCATTGCACGAAACCGTGGATTATACCACGTCTATCTAAACACACGCATCATTGCATCTCTACCAAGGTGTACCGGTCCATGTATCAGTCTCGCCATCGGACTCAGCAGATTCTCTGGTAAGACAGCTCTCCCATCACTGGAGACCCAAACATCCACATCCCCTCTTTCGCACCCTGCTTTGATCCATCCATTCCGTTCCTGATCTGAAACTTCATCCTGCAGTCGCTTGAGCTCCTCCCAAGTGTCTGCCATGGCCAACATCATGTTGAGCTCGGTTCTTTCTTGGCTCTCTCCTGTGTAACCCTCTGTAAATATGCATCCCTGTTCTGCACAGAAGCGGGCAACTTCGTCTGCATAATTGTTTCCCAAAGACACAAAATCCTCCCCCTTCCCGTGTGCAGTGCACTTTACAACTGCGACTTCCTTCGGACATTGCAATGCATCTAACAGTTGTCTTACATGTTTTCCATTCCTAATGGGTGAGCCAGATGATGTCAAAAATCCCCTCTGGGACCACAGCTGTCCGAAGTCATGAACTACACCAAACGCATACTGACTGTCCGTGTAACTCGTGATTCGAATTTGATCAGCGGCCAAACAGGCACGAGTCAAAGCAATGATTTCAGCTACCTGCGCGGAGCGTACTCCTTCTAGGCAGGCAGCCTCAACCACCCCGGAAATGGTACATACAGCAAACGCTGCTCTTAATTGACCGACACTATCCCTTAGGCATGAACCATCGACAAAGAAAATTTCATCTGGGTCCATAAGTGGTTCATCGACAATGTCAGGTCTTGGTTTGGTGCAAAGTTCAGTCACGTCAAGACAATCATGGTCCGCACAATCTTCATCATCTTCATTCGATATGGGCATTAATGTTGCAGGGTTTAAGACGGAGCACCTTTTCAGAGTCACATTGTCTGCGGCGAGTATGACTTGCTCATACCTTGTTAACCTGTTATTCGTTAGGTGCTGGGTCTTAGTCCTGGTCATCAACAATTCAACCGAGTGTGGCACATATACAGTCAAAGGATGACCCATTACAATGCTTTCACATCTTTCAATGCTGACACCTGTTGCAGCAACGGATCTTAGACATCCGGGCAACGCAGAAGCTACTGGATCTAGAGTAGCTGAAAAGTAGGCAACTGGTCTATGGACACCTCCATGGTTCTGAGCTAAGACTGCTAATGCACATCCTTCTCTCTCACAACAGAACAGTGAAAAGGCCTTGTTGTAATCAGGCATTCCCAGAGCTGGGGCACTACACAACTCCTCTCTCAGTTTTAGGAATGACATCAAGCACTCCTCGTCCCGTGGTACCGGATCACTCACATCCTTGTGCGTAAGCCTCTGTAAAGGCTTTGCTCTCAAGGAAAAACTAGGTATCCACTGCCGACAATAGCCGACCATTCCCAAAAACATCCTGACTTCCCTCTGTGTGGTGGGTACTGCCATGCTCATTATTGCCTCAATTCGGTCTGGTGACACCTTCCTCTTGCCTTTTTCTAATCTGTGTCCCAAGTACTGTACCTCATTCAAACAGTACTGCAACTTATTTGGAGACACCTTGTGCCCGTTCTCTGCTAAATGGTTCAACAGGGCTACCGTGTCTATCCTGCAAGCATCTTCCGTTTCTGAGGCAACAAGCAAATCGTCTATGTATTGCACGAGAACTGAGTTCTGCGGCAATACGAGACTCTCAAGATTCTTTTTCAGGATCTGATTAAAAATCGATGGACTTTCTGCATACCCTTGAGGGATACGACACCACGTTAACACACGATTTTCCAGCCGGAACGCAAAAAGAAATTGGCTTTCCTCATGGAGCGGTATCGAGAAGAATGCTTGACACAAGTCAATGACAGTAAACCACTCGGCTTCGCATGGTATCTGAAACAGTATCACTGATGGATTCGGTACCACTTGACAACAAGGGACCACTATCGTGTTGACCTTTCGCATGTCCTGCACGATCCTGAATTTCCCGCTCGGTTTCTGTAGTCCCATAATAGGTGAATTACAGGGGCTACTTCTGATCTCCTTCAGAATGCCTTTTTTGATGAAAGTCTCGATTACAGGTTTAATCCTTGCGATCGTTTCAGGCGACAGATTGTACTGAGGTGTTCTAGGGAACTCAACATTCTGTTTCACCTGGATCTGCACAGGTTCAACTCCATTGATTAGCCCTCTCTCCTCTCCGGTGAAGTCCCACACCTCAGGTGACACGGTATCTCTCAAATCCGGTGGAAGTTCCTCCCCGGTCACCATTGGATACAAGTCTATACACAGATGCTGATTAGCAACTTTAAAAGTAGCATCATCATCCCTCGTCTGAACCTCCACTCCCTTGGGCGTGCAATAAATCGTGCAGTTCAGCTTACATAACAGATCTCTTCCTAGAAGACAAACTGGACTCGTATCGCACACCACAAACTGATGTCTAGTTTGGAAGGAACCTATCCTCACTGGAATCGGTTCGGTCAATGGGCTGTTTATTCTTTTGTTCGCCACTCCAACAACTTGGATCGATTGTCCCGAGAGGGGTAGGTTGGGGACTACTGCTGATCTTACAGTAGACCGGGTAGCACCAGTGTCAACCAAAAGCGTGGTAGGATGGCCATCAATGTCTGCCTCCACAAAAGGTCCTCTCTGGTCTACCTCCAAGACTGCTCCAAGTGTGCAGTCTTCCTCCCCCCTCAGGCACCGTCAGGATAACGGGTCTGGGCTATACTCATCATACCCTTCGAAAAGGGGCATCTGCTGGTAAGTTCGTATTCCGTGCGGGATCCTTGGTGGCTGTGGGACCTGTACTTGTTGGTTATGTGCCCCCCCTTTCATCGATCTGGGCCTCATTACAGTATTGACTATTTCCGTCACAGGCGCCTGAGCCCCTTCTACCTCCTGCTGTACTTGGTTGGCTGGGTTCAAAGGGCACTCGCGCTTCCAATGCCCGATCTGGTGACAAAGATGACACGCAGTGGTCTTCTTCAGTGTCGCCACATCCACCCCCGTCTTGGGATCAATGGGTTTCCCTTTTCCCTGTCCTTGCCCATTCTGGTTCCCCTGGTAATTTCCTTGTCTTTTTCCTAAGGTCCCTCCACTAGGCTGGACCTGAGCTGTCTGCATCTGGACGAGCATCAATTTGTCCTTTAGCTTACGATGCTTCGAGTCCACTTCATCGCTACAGTACCTCGCATACCGCAAGATTTCATCTACCGGCTTGTTCTGCCAACAGATCAAATGGTGCTGTATCATGAGGCTGACTTCTGGTCTCAGGCCTAGCACAAACTTTGAGACAAACTGTCCCATATCCTTGGGGTCTAATGCATCTAATCCGCTATACTGTTTAAAAGCTTGCAGAAGTCTTTCATAATATTCGTGCACCGTTTCTTTAGGTTCCTGCACCGTTCGGTCTATCTTGATCCAATCTATATCTTGAGGCGAAATCTTCAGTTTCAACCATGTAATCACTTGCTCGAACTTTTTCATAACAAGGGGTGACGGACCATTCGTGACAGCATCCCTTTCAGGTTCAACAGTCGGCCACTCAACGGCGATTTTACAAGCTGTCCACAAATCTCCCAGCACCACTATGTCAAACAAGGTGTTCAGATCAGTCCACAGCACCTTCGAAATTTTAACAAACCGCTCAACCTGTTTATACCACTCTACGGGTTTATCCCTCAGCCGAGGAAAGTCATTTGTAAACGCAGCCAAGTCACCTCTACTCCACGGCACATATACGTACCCTCCATTCTGTACTTCCCGTAAAGGAAAGTTTCCAACGCCCGTCGCCCTCCCCCGGAGGTGGCGTTTCTCCCACAACTTTCTTTGCTATTTTCTTCTTTACCACCTTTCCTCCCATTTGTCCAACAAGTTCCATATCCGCATCCCTTCAATCAGATCTTTAGTATGCGTCCTTAATCCTGTGATCCTTTTCTCCTCCAGTTCTTGATCACTATATTGCAACCTATGTGGTCCTTGCAATGTTTTTGTTTTATTCAAGTCTACCTCATATCTCCTGGCTAATGCCGTCAATTTCTCATGTGCTATCCTTGCTTTCCGAGTTACATCTTTTGCTATGAAAAGCAGCTCATCTGACCCATAAATTTCTAAAGGCAGACTTCCGCTAATCATTTCGTCTACTTCTGCTTTTAATCTTACTACATCCAGCAGCCTTGCCTGTACTGCACTCTTTAGTATTTCTCGACAAGCTGCGCCATTCTGCTCATCATAGTCACCACTTTGTTCTTGTGACTTGCTCTCTTCTATCGTATTCCTAAAGCTTGATCTGGTTTCGGAAATTTCTCGTTCCCTATCACCTGGCATTCTATCACTTTGGTTTCTTACTGTTGGTGTCCACATCCTCAAAGCTGACTTAGATTCGTGCAAAGATCTTGGTCTGACTGGTCTCTCGTCCTCCTGTCTAAAATAGGAGTCTGCAGTGGCTGGTAATGGCGTACTTGTGTCTAATGGCTTTGGAATTGAATCACTTGTACTCCGAACCCATTCCCACTAGCGCTGGTTCCTTCTTCTCCTCTCGTCTGTACTGAACTTCCTTCTCTTACTCGGTCTGGGTCATATACCGGTACTATAGGGCCAATGGTAACCGGTACTGTCAGGAAGTCCGGTAATCGGGTATTCCCTATGGAAGGCTGTGTTGCCGCTCCCTCTGTTCCTGTGGAAATTCTTCCCACTACTCTCATGTTAGTCTGATTCTGCGTCTCACCTAGTTCCCCTGCTGAAGTCGATTTTCCCTCTTCTAAATCTGGATTAAACGGAGGTGGTCTCTCTGCCAGCAACCTATCTAACAGACTGTCATCGGTATCACTGTCATCCTCTTCAACTCTTGCTATTTTCCCATCTTTTATTAACAGTGGGTACAACCTATCTCCTTCGATCGTTTCCACTCTCCACCTTTTCTCTAGTGCGTCCCACCTCGCATCTTGAAAGGCCCTGATCGATTTCTTCACCCTTTCCTGGCTTTTGTCTCTTTTCCTGTCATACGCTGCCCTGATCCATGCATGTAGCGCCTCAAACTGTGTCGGTCTAGGCAGCGGTCGTAAAGAAGCCATTATAGTCTTTAGCTGGTACAACACCTCTAACCTGAAAGTGTCATAGCGTGGGAAAGTCAATTCTCCTTCCCCTTCTGTCATTTTATGCCAGTTCTCAAGCCAAATTATGGTATGCAATCCTACATCCGTAGCCATATAATGTGCCGGTGTATCCTCGGGAGGGGCTTCCTCTCCACCCCGAGTAACCACATGTCTGTCACCTCTGCAAAGTTCTCGTAAAACTTTAAAATATTTCATGGTAAAGCAGATATCTGTTCGCACCCAATATTTTGTTTTCGCTTCCTGGTTCGATCCACCAATGCCAGCGCGGCTCACACCAACTGGCCTATCGCAGCGCAGCACTGTCTGACGTCACTCTTCCTCCGCTCGCAGCAGTTCCCCTCCTTGCTAATTCTCTCGTTCTCGTTCGCATGTGTCTCAATCACACTCTGAAGCAATGGTCCGTACTACCGAACAATTACCTCTCTGACTATCGGTCCTCCAATGACCGATCAGCCTCTCGAAATTGTTGACCTCATTCTGGCAACTGTCTGTCCGCGAAACGACCGGACAATCACCTCTAATACAATCGATAGGATTCAACCATTCTAAATTCTGCACACAACGACCCACGACCAGCGTCGGTTATTCACACGCTCACACCTTTGCTCCCTATCCTCAGTGGTTTGATCAATGACGTCTCGTGATCCCCACCATCTCTGGTCAACAATCTCTATTCTGGGTGTCTTCTACACCACAATATCTCTCGGCCCGCGCGCGCTCACGGTCCGATCCTCAATCACACAACTCTCATTCCAACTCCGCAAGACATTACACAACAATTAAACACTGCAATCTAACAACCATCACCCTTTTCATACTCACTCTACCACGAACTGCTACTTCCGCCGCACCGTCACTCTTCGTCAGTTTTCAGCGACCGCCGACGTCCTCCTCTTGCGATCCGCTGGATCACCATCACTGGGGTTCTATGGGGCAACTAATCTCTCATCCTAATCTAGATCTCCCCTTACTATCAGAGATAACCATCCTACTCTGCTACCAACTGATAACGCTGATTCTTATCTTATCACCTCTAAGAATCTTCAGGTCGCCAGGATCTTTTTACCTGCTGAATAGTGTGAAGGGAAGAAAATCTTTTCAGTTATGCAATCATTTCTTCTTCAATCTGGTTCTCCTACAAAGACTACTGACTCCGAATTCAGTTTCGTGGGTTTATTACAGCCAAGAATAACTGCACGTGCAAGCACCTCAACACGAGGTTAAAGAAATAAATGGGCACTAATACAAATAGCATCCTACGCAGGAGTCTCATCCGGCTCAGGATGAGAAGAATCGTTAACTCCAGAAGTATTAGACAAGCAATAACAGCTCCAATCTCTATGTTATTCCTCATTTATCTCAACAAGCAGAAAACCCCTTGACTGTCCCTACTCTGCTCTAAGATGACATACCTACTTAACGAATTTCCCAGGCAAGAGTACGAAAAAGGTGTCAGCTGTGAAGACTTCCTAAGAAGTGCACTCACTTAGTACTTAAGCTCAGATTTAAGATGCTCCTTCACCAAATCCCTCTCTGTCCTTCTCTCTGTTCTCTCCTACCTCTTCTCTGACCTCCACCCTCGGGACACTATCCCTAATACAAAACCCAATACAATTGAACACGCCTTTTGTCACGCCTCTTTGGCCAGGTCTTCTTTCTTGTACTTTTCCATCGAAACGGTTACTTCATCCTGGACGGTTGCGATGACCTTGAGTCCCAGACACCTTCTCCGCTGAAAGTATCATCCCTAAATTCCATTGCACTCCCATTTCCATGCCTCCCATCGCTCTAACTTGTGAAACAAAGAGCCAGTCTTTTACTAACGAGGCATGTGTCCTTGCACCTGCAACAGAAGATACGTTCACCAGAAACCCTCTACTGTGCTAATTAAATCTACTGTTGGTGCCCAGAGAGCCTTTCCAAGAGAACCTTCTGTGCCTGCAACATAAGCTAACATAAGAACAAACAGGCCTTTCCCTGGCGTATATGCAGTCAGGCCTTTACACAATTTAAACACACAAATCATAATCACGTCTATAAGCATTGGTTCATTACATTTCATATGCGAAAAGTGAACTACATGTGCAACTTAATATGGTACACGTTTAAACTACTGCATCTCGATTACACATGGGCTGATTCATCTATGCATTATTTTACACACGATTCAGTTAAGCCTTACATTTGCATGATTAAAATAGCACAATTACATTTCTTATTCATTCTGATAACTGGTTTATAACTACATTTTGCTGGCCATTCATAGATATATATCTGGATATATGCGGGTGCGAGCTATCAGTGATTATGATGCACCCCTACAAATTTCTCAAGAACATGATGCTCTATCATCCCCTCTTTTGTTACTGTCCTGTTTCCTCGTCAGCTTTTAGATGTAGGCAAGTAGTTGTGTTAAGTGTTATTACTCTCTTTGGGAAATCAATTTAAAAAATGTTAATCCTAAAGTGGAACCTTCTTACCGCACCACAGCAGCACTGCTCAATACCTGGCACTTGGCTGAGAGTGCGGTTTTTTATATCCAAGATGGATGGCGGGATCTTTGAAGTCTTGTACAAGTTCTGACGTCTCAAAAGAATTCGGGAGTTTTATTACTGAAGAGGCCCAACATCGTCACCACCACCTGTCAATAGGAATCAGCTTACCTGTTTTAAAAAACAGGTCGGTCACCAAAAGTGATGCAAGAATATTTCCTGTCTTTTTTTTCTGGGCACCCCAGCAGTGGGGTGTCATGATACCATTTAATTGCTTATGTTCGTATTTGAAAGTTAGGTGAATACAATTTTAAGACTGTGAAAAGTAGCCCTTCCTAAACAGTTTGATTAGGTTTGGTGGCAGCCAGAACATTAGTTCTACAAATGTATTGCCTCTTTTGTTTCTTCCAGAAAGGTATGTACAAGATTAGCCCTAACAATTTCTTTTCTGGGGATACATGGGGTAATTTCTGTACACTTGGGGGCCTATTAATGAGCTGGTTTGTGCCACTCTTGCACCAAGCAACTAGTGCAAGAGCGACACAAACCTTAAGTCAGATTTATGAAGCCACGCAATGCCACTTTGCCTGGCCCTGAGTGGCTTCATAAATCTGGAGTAAAGCAACGCAGCGCAAATCGCTGCATTGCCTTACTCTGCAAAAGGAGGCATTCTGCAGCACAAATAGAAAGAGGAATATACCTCGCAGAACAATCCTGCATGTAACGCAGGTACAAAGGTGCCTGCATTGGCTGGCAAAAAGGCGCCAGCACAGTGGAAAAGGCAGGAAGGTGAAATATTGCCTTAAATACAGTGCATTTTTGCCCTTTGCCCTTTCCAGCACTGCAAAGTCTCTTTATTTCTCCTCGTTATTTACCCTTTCTATGTGTGCTGCATTCTGCAACACACATAGAAAGAAGAATACCTCTCAGAATTGTTTTTGGGCAGGAAGGTTCCCCTTCCTGCACAAAAACAATCCTGCATGCAACGCAGGCACCACTGCACCATGCTACAAGGGTCCCTGTGTTGGCGCTAGGCTGACAAAAGGGCCCAGCGCAGGGGGAAAAGGCAGGAATGCGCCATATTGCCTTAACTTCAGCACATTACTGCTCTTTCTGTGTCACGAAGTGCAGCACAGCAAGGTGACTTGCTGCACTGCACTGCATGACAAGTTCATAAATCTACCCCTTGGTCTTTAGACTATGTTCATTATAGCAGGATAAGGAATCAGTTTTCCTGTTTTACAAACCAGCTCGAAACGTAATTGCAAAATTAAATTCCGTGAAGAATAAATATCATACTATCTGGCTGGAGTTAACAACGTGGCTGATCTTAAAAATTTCAAGTTCCAATGATCAGTTAATACTTTGACAGGATGTTTTGCCCCAAGTAGATACAGTTGCCATTCTTTGAGTGCATGTTGAATGGCCAATAGTTCTTGTTCAGCCACAGAGCAATTGGACTCTGTTGCACTGAATGTTTTTGACAGGTATGCAACCGTTGAGTTTCAGAACTTCTTTGTGACAGTATTGCTCCCAGAGATTCTTCAGAAGCATTCGCTTCCACTGCAAATGATTTTTCCTCATCAGGGTATGGCAGGATGGGAACGGAGGTAGAGGCCTTTTTAGATTGGTAAAGGCCTTTTCAGTGTTTGATGTCTAATTGAACACTGTATTCTTTTTTGTCATTAATTTGGTGATTGAAGCAGCGATTGTAGGGAAGTTCTGAATAAACAGGCAGTAAAAGTTTAAATACCCCAATAGTTTTTCTACAAGTTTCATGTTTCTAGATTGCAGCCAGTTTTTAACAGCTTGTGTTTTCCTTTTGGCCATAGCTAGCCCTTGAGATGTTAGAACAATAAAGCCAAGGAACTCAAACCAATGGCAGTGGAATTCACATTTTGTCAGCTTTCAGTGTAAACCATGTCGTTTTAAGGTGGCTAGGATGGTTTTTACATGTTCTCTGTGTTCTTTTTCCGATTGTGGGTAGATTAGTATATCGTCAATATAAACAACCACAGACTTATCCAAATATTCTTGTAATACAAAAAGAATTGAAACACCACTGGTGCATTGCACAGACCAAATGACATTATGCAATATTCAAACAAACTGAACCATGTGTGAAAGGCTGTCTTCCATTAATCTCAACACAGAATTTGCACCAAATGATAAGCTCTGGGCAAATCCAGCTTGCTATAAATTGTAGTTGAACTGACTTGGTTGAGCAGGACAGGAATGAGTGGAAGAGGGTAACGTTTGTTTACCGCAACATAGTTGAGTGCCCGACAATCTATAAAGGTGTGAAGCTTTCTATTGGCCTTTAGTGTAAAAAAATAACGAAGAACCTGCAGGGGACTTTGATAGTCGAATGAATCAGCACTTTAGATACTTCTATGGATATTCTCGTAAATGGGCAATTGTTCAATTAGTGCACATATTCTACTGCTTGGGATCTTTGCACCAGGCGCTAAGTCAATCTGGCAGTCATAGCTGTGGTGTGGAGGTAGGGTATCAGCGCTACTTTTGCTAAACATGTCTTCAAATGCTTGATATCTTTGTGGCAGTTAGATATCTTTTTCTGCTGGAGTGGCAATGGTATGGGAAAAGTAGTTTTCTCTTTCACAAGTTTCCTTAGTAACACAAGTTTCCATACAGAACTCCAATGTAAATACTATGTGTTGTTGATTTTAATCTATGGTTGAGTTAGGAAGGCTGATGTCAAATTGAATTTTCTCTTGGTGCATTTGATGTCTTTCTTTACAAAGCAGTAAAACTGCCTTGGTTTGCAGGGTAATGTGTCCCGAGATCAGCATGGTTCAGTCTGCGGCACGGTATGGTTCAGTCTACTGCCTCTGGCTTTTGTTTTCTATGAGTTTCCTATCCTAGATACTGTATTTCGCATCAATTATATTTCTGGTTGCTTCGGAATCTATCATTGCTTTAATTTGTTTAAATGTTTGATCTGGCATTTGAATAGAGGCAGTCAAATTTTAGTGGTGTAGGGCACTCTGCAAGGTGTTGGCTACAATTTGGCTAAGAGATTTAGGTACCTTTCCCAAGGTCCACTCTTGCTTCAACACCAGGTATATTAGTTTTCTGACTTTACTTTGATTGTTTTTGGTTTTGTAGTACAATTTTAAAAACAATGACCCTTCTTTCCACAATATAAACATAACTAATTCTTGTGTCTCGACTCCTTCTCTTCTTTGGATTACGATTCTCGTATGGCTCCAAATTCCATGGATTCACTCTATCCATCCATCCAGCCATCCATCCATGTACTCACTCATTATCTTTCCCTTCAATCATGCATGCACTCATTCATTAATCCATGCTCTATCTTGCCCATTCATATATGCATTTAATCACCCATTCATGCAGTCATCTATCCATGCCACTAATCCATTCATCGATCCTTCATTGAACTTATCCATCCAACCATTCACTCACTCATCCATGCATTCACAGCTTACTCAATTTTTCCATTGGATTACTACTACATTCACCTCTATACCCAAGCACACCACCACACACAACAATTCAAGAATCAAAGAAGAATCACTTTCAAAAGCCAGATTTATCGGGTTTGTTAATTGTTGGGTTTTTAGGCTAGCAATAATTTATCCATGCATTTTTTCAGTGTTTGGAGTTGATCAAGCTGATATGTGCTGGTTCTGCAGCCCAACATGCAGTGTTTTTGACAAGTTTATCTTGCCAGTGATTATGTTGCTCTCTATAGCAGCAAGCAGGTTAAGAGAATTTACCACAAAAGCCTCTGCTGTTTAAAAGCTTCTTTCACAACAGCTTCTTTTTGAACTTTACATATTTTTAACTGATTTAAAAAAGAGTACAAGATGGCTGAAGAAAGTGGAAGGGTAGCCAAGAGGTCCCTTGCTTTTTCAAAGGTCTTATAAATCAAACTGAAGAACCCTAGTTTTGTAATATATGGGCCTTTTGTCACTAGTACTTCATGGCCCTCTAACTGTGAGGCACAGCTGGAGAGTAGAAGTGGCTGACATCTTTAAATTGTTTTATGGAATTAGGAACAATGTCATTTTAAGGAATTTTGTATGTGGATGTTGTGGCTTTCAAAGCTGTTCATTTTTGCTCACCATGGTACCTTGGTAAGAAATATTCAGATGGATTCTTCCAACTGCAGATTCCTCACATTTTGAACAAGTGCCCGACTGGACCTGGAAACTTAATACCAATTTTTCCTACACAGCACTAGGTGGTCCCATCAGGTGGTGCCATCGGACTCCATGGCAGCCTCATCCCACCTCCAGAAGTGATGAAGTAAAGTAATGGAATGCTGGTGTCTTCTCAGTTTTTTCAGAGCCCTTCAACATGCACGGGAAGCCCTGCACCGGAACGTTTGTCGAGTTTGTACTGAGCTCCAAAACATGCTGCAGGTAGATACCTTCAAGGAGGCACTGCTGCAGTATCTTGTGGAGAATCCCAGGTCACCTGGAGCTTTTTTGTGCACCACGAATCTGTCAGGACCTCTAGTAAAATTCCACCAGACAGCATTTTCACTCCTTTGCCAAAGGCCACAGCACCAGTTCTGAATATGCCGATCTCATCCCTGGATCCAAGCTCAGCAAGATCTCAAAGAAAGTCTCATCATTAGATCACTGAAGCAAAGCCCAAGGAGTGGGATGATTCTTCAGCAGTGCCTTTGCCTCAATACCATTATTTTTAGCACCTTGTGGCAATGATGGGCTCAGATTCAGATGCAATTCAATGCCTTCATGAGTTCCACATGATTAGGATGATGAGGTTGACAATTTGCTTTTCCCTCAAGATACCAATGCTGGTCTGAATTTAGGCCATTAGAATGCAAGTGGCCTTGATACTTCATCAGAGCTGTAATTAGATTCCTCATTGCTGCCCCCCCTCACTGCAGAATATGGAAATTGCCTCCTGTGCGCTGGTGGTCTGTAGAGCTGCACATTTTGAACTACAGTTGCCAAATGTGGAAACAAGGGGAATTTGCTTAACGGATTTTGGCACCTGGCCTTCAACACGCTTTTGTTAACTTGCTTTAAAGCCTTGAAAGAAACTTTAACAGCAGTGTGGTGGCAATCATCTTCAGCTCTACCGGTAAGCTACATCCCTCAATGCTAGGTTCTATAGGCCTGTTCTGGTTTTGCCTTTTTGGCACACCTTCCCATTCCGGAGTACCTTGGAGTTCAGGCTTCTGCCAGCAAAGTGAAACCCAATGCCTTGCCTTCTTCATCTGACAGGAAATTAAAACATATTGATGCACGCAGCAAGAGTGTGTTCTCTTCTGCTAGTATGGCATATGCAGTCTCTGAATGCTGTTTGTTTGTTGGGTAGAAACACTCCTGCCCTCTGGCCTCTTGCCCGCCCCACCTTGAAGACTTTCAATATACTTTTGGCCAGACAGTTCACGAAAGCCAGGACACAGCCAAGTACATTTTGCGAGCTAGCCTGGACACCATACACTATGTAGGCCATGCTGTGGCCACTAGTGTAGTGTAGTGATTTGTCAACATATCTAGATGGACATCACAGTTTCTTCCAGGGACGTGCTGACATCCCTTATGGATAAGCCTTCTGATGGTTCCAGGCTGTTTGTAGAGAAGGCAGAATCAGCTTTAAATCACTCAAGGATAGCTGTGCTAAGGCCTGCTCATTGGGCTTATTATCCCTGACCTGCCAGATGCACCAGCAATACTGGAAGTTCAAACATTACTTCCTGGGCTTCCCTTACTGCCAGAGAACCCATCTCAGCCAGTTCAGCATCCTGTTTAGCTCTATGATGGCTCCAGAGGTTCTGGTGGCAGAAGAGGACCTGGTCATTAGCAAGGGCAATCTTCCTCTACCTCTTTACCTTCAAATGCCACTGCCAATCTACTCTCATTTCCCTTTGTGAGTCATCAGCTGATGGCTAGAAGGGGGCAGCATATGGTTTTACCTTCCCAGCTGGCATGCAAATACATCAGATGATTGAGTCCTACAGGTTGTTAGTTATAGTTACACTCTTTCTTTTCAATCAGCTTACCCCAGTTCCTCCTATTCTTGCTCAAACCTTAGCAGAATATGCCTCTATCCTTGCCAAAGTAGATCAGTCGTTACAGGCTAAAGGGGCATTAGCGAGAATCCCTGAGAAGGAGAGGGACAAAGGGTACTACTCATGTTACTTCTTGGTGCCCAAAGAAAAGATGACAGGCTTGGGGTGATTTTAGATTTTCAGTTTTTGAACACCTTCCTTTAGAGGGGCAATTTTAAGATGCTGATTCTGGATTGGGTCCTCTTTGCCCTAGATCCAGGGAATGGGATAGTTTCCTTGGACTTGCAGGACACATACTTTTATGTCCCAGGCCTGCAGTCTCACAAGTCCTTCCTTCACTTCGTTGTGAGGGACCTGAACACTCCCACTTCACTGTCCTGCCTTTCACCCTCACTTTGGCCTCCTGAGTATTTTTGATGGTGATGGGGCAGTCACAGCCTTCATTTGCAGAAAGGGATACATGTATTCCTGTATCTAAACAACCGACTTTTGAAGGTGGGGACTTCACAGTCAGTCGCAGACAACTTGTGAACTGCCATCTCGCTACTGTCTTCTCTGAGGCGCAGCATCAACATGCTGAAATTACTCCTCCAGATGGTCCATTGTATTTCCTTTTTAGGGGCTGTTCTGTACAGTGCCATTCCAAGCCTTATTGGATTTCTGTTGTGAATACCAGCTTGGGGTCTGTAAGGAATAAGGGTATTAGTTGAGGGGGGTCCCATCTCAAATATTACCCACAATCCTTGTCAGGGTGAATCACCAAAGTGACTAAATTAACCTGGGCTCAACCCCCTGGTAGATACAGCACGGAGCGGATAGTCTTATTTAGAGGCAATGTGTAAAGAATTTATGCAGTATTTAAACAGTAATAAAGTCAAAACATAGCACAGGGAAAATTCCCTAACCAATTTAGAAAAAAGTAAATTTTAATAAATAAACTGACTCCAAAATGGTAATAATTCAATACGTAGAACCAGAGTTCTTATATTTTACCATTTACGGTGTCTAAAAAAGTGCCTATCAAGGTCATCTGGTTGTGCTGGACCGGTACCCAGGAGCAAGTTAAGGATGACCGCAATGGAGCAAAGGTCGGATACGGTCAGAAATCAGGTTCAACCTGGTTGGAGGTTTTACCTCTGTCTTCTGTAATAGAAGTAAAAATCCTCAATTGGGCAAGGCAGCAGGCTGTGGTCGAAGAGTGCTCCATGTCATCAGACAGCCGCTGGATGAGGTCTTGTTGAAGCCACTGAGTTTTGGCCGGAAAGCTCCAAGAAGGAGAAATTTTAATTCTGTGACCAGAGATGATTGCTCACCGGCCAGATACTTTTCGTGCCTTTGCCTGGTGAAGATTTGTACTTTTGGACTTAGTTATACTTTTTTGAGCTTGGATTCCTCCAGCGGGAAAAGGCTGCATGCTGCAGTTGAAGAGGATTCCATGAGGCCAGATAACTTCTCTACGAGGTAATGCTGAATCGAATTTGCTGCTGCTGAGAATACCGCAGCAGAAGCAACCTGAATCTTTGGCCCAGCATCAAGGCACCTTTATCGAATCAGCTTGGCAGGTTGGTTCCTGTCAGTTCTCATAGCAAAAAGTTGCCAAAATGTTTCTAAGTTCCAGGTTTTCAGATTTCTTAGGAGGAGTACTTGGGAGTCAAGACTCACTCCAGCAGAGGCCAACATCAGGGTCCAGGGAACGTTCAGTTGAAACTGGTCACCTGGGAATGCAGGAAAAGGCCTCTTGGCGTTTGTTTTATCCCTGTAGCCCAAACAGGTCAGTCTTATGACTCTTGGAGTCCACTTCTTTGTCCAGGGTTTAGAATGTTGCACTGCTGCTGGCATCCCGCCCAATGTCCGGACCCAAGGCATTATCGAGTGTGTGGGATGCATGGTTCCCGCAAGTTGGAAGGTCTGTGACACTGCCAGCATGCCGACGCACTCCAAATCTAAACTTACTAAACAGAGGGTACTGGGGATGCCACATTTATGCCCAGTGTGAGCCTGTGGGTGGGTGAAACTCCTTGCCACTCCCTAACCAGTGGGATAAAAGTTTCCAGCAGTGACCCTACCTGCTTTTGCAGACCTCCCTGTGGGTGTTACTCAAACAATCCCATAGTGCTTAACTCTGCCCAAACCCAACATGGCAGAACCCTTCTTCCCCTGTGCAGAGCTCCTGTGCCCACCCTAGTGGTGTGGCGAGGGAAATGAACAACCCCTCCTCTATGGGCACTTAAAACTAGTTTTTGTGGGCAGCTCCTTTCCCACTAGGCCTGATGCCTTACTGGCCACGGGGAAAAGAGAGGAGGCAGGTCCAGGTGTTAGCTACATCTGCCTCTGATAGGGTAGGACCCCATGAAGATAATTAAGTTCCTGGACACAGCCCAGATGGTCAGCCTGCCAGAGAAACAGACCAATACCTACACCCAAGTATTTTGTCTCAGCTTTGGAGCAAGTTCATACCTCATTAAGGGGACTATTCAGCTCATGTGTGACAGTTGGAAGCTTATGTAAATAAGCTGCTGGTGGCTTTGGGCAGGTAACAGGTAGCTTTTCTAAAAGTGCATGTTCTAAAATATTTATTACAGATCTGACTTTACCAATGAATTGGACTTGTAATAAATATTTTAATAAATCCAAAGATTAATTCTGTGTCTGTTTCCTAAGCAGAGATAGCAAATATTAATTGTAATATTGCACCACAATGCTTCTCTATGGAACAGCTAACCCTGCTAAAATGAAAATAGCTTTGAGGGCTTTTTCACTATAAGGATATATTTGCTATTAAACCTTTATATTTCCTACTTTTAAATACCATGCACCTTGCCTTATTTGCATTTAAAGCAAACTGAGGGGTGACTTATTAATATTTAAAAGGAGGGTTTAGATCTGTAGAAAAAGGTTATTTTGACAGGTCAAATATGCAGTTTAAACCTGCACCTCCAGGCTACTGGTGGCAGGCCTGCAGTCATGCTTATCTTGCAAATACAGTGGATGCATAATGAGTGCTGCAGTTCACTTGTGACATTTAACTTACAGGCTCTAGGTACTCTGTGGTACCATGTACTAAGGACTTATAGGGAAATGTAATATGCCATTGAAGAGTGTGCCAATTTCATCATGTTGAAAGGGGAAGCACAGGAACTTTACCACTGGTTAGCAGGGGTAACCTGCACTGAATTCTACAGCCAGCAAAAACTGGACTGCTACCATACAAAAGGGGGTAATTTTCAACAGGGTTATTTAAGACAGAATGCAGAGCTTTTCCAAAACTTATTTCAGACTTCCAGGACCTAGTTATGTTGAAGGTGGGGGTAGATGAGGGCTGTTAGGGGGAAACGATACCATGATGCATGATAAAACAGAGTTTAATGTGGCATAAGGCCATTCCCCTAAAAACTCAATAAACTACAAAGTACTTTTTGATTTACCATTTGGCAATTTTTTTATATGCCATTTGATTTATAGCATATATATGCAAATGTTGCATGCAATTGTGTGTAGATTTCAAATACCATTTTCACATAGAACCTCTTGCTAAACATTTTTCAATGCTAGACATGCTGTTCAGTTCAGGGTGTTCTGACGTATTTCTTTTTCCATGGCTTCCACAGTCGCACTTCCCTGATATTGCTTTCACACACATTGGAAACTTCCTGATCCTTGCTGATGATAATCATTAATGATGCAATCGACCCTGCACTTTGCTTAGTAAGGTACATGTACCTGAAAGAGGCACTAGGCAAATTGAGAGTCCTGAGGTGGGACGTCTTCATAGCTAAGGCCAACATTGAGTCAGCATTTTCCCTGTTCCCAGTACACCCGTATGACTTTCACCTTATGGGCTTTCCATTTGAAGGACCATTCCTTTGCAATAGGTGTGTGCTCCTAGGGTGTTCAGTGTCATGTGTCTACTTTGAGTGTTTTAGCACTTTTCCCAAATGGATCTTCTCTAAGGTTTCAGGTGCCCAACTAGTCATTCACTACCTTGACGGTTTCTTGTTTTTGGGCCTGAAAGGTACATGTGAATGTGTTGATTCACTGTCATCCTTAATAAGGCCTATAGTTTTGGTGTTCTATTAATGGAGGAGAAAACAGAGGGCCCGGCCACAACCCTAGTTTTTTTGGGCCCGAGATTTATTCAGTAAAAGGGGAGTATAGGTTATCACAAGAGAAAGTCTGGGTCTTCAAGAAATCACTGAGAACCTGTTTGAAGGCATGCAAAATTAACTTACACCGTCTCCAGGCTTTGGTGGGTCACCTTAACTTTGTCCTGGGGATCATTCCGGTGGGCCGCCCCTTTTCAAGATCCATCATGCAGGTGAAATGAGGGCTTAAGGAAAAACATCACAAAATGTGGTTATTAGCAGAACTGAAACAAGACATGAAAAAACGGTTGGCATTTTTAAAGGGTTTTTAAGAATCTAGGGTGTGAGTTGGTCTGGTGCAGTCTAGTCAATGAAGTTGGTTTGTTCATAGATGCAGCCGGCAGTGTGGATTTTGGTGCCATATAAGACTTTAGGTGGTGTGCCTTGTGGTGGCCACAATAATGGCTTGTCTCTCGGGTTTGGTTAGGAATGTTACTTTTCTTGAATTGTTTCCATTCTTGGTGGTGCTGCATATTTGGACCAGGAGTGGCTCCTCCATGTGGGCGGAGGAGCGTGCCCCACTGCTTTCTCGCACTGTGAGAAGCAGAAGGGTTTGGCTGGGGGCAGGCGGGTGGGCGGTCCTGCTCTAGGGCAGGGGAGGAGTGGCTTGCCCACTCTGAGAGCGCTGACTGTTTGGTCGGCCCCAGGGCCGACCAAACCAGTCATACGCACTCTGCCTTTTCTCCGTGTAGGCTGCATGCAGCCTACATGGAGAAAATGGCCTCCCCATAGACGCCTGTGTGGTCGGCGTCCCAACCAATCACAAATCTGCCATTGCAGCATTGGGATTGGCTTAGGGGAGGGGAGGGAGGCTGCCTGCTTCCAGTGAGGAGCAGAGAAGCAGGGACGACGCGGGACCGGACCGGGCCGACGAAGGTAAGTTAACATTTGTTTTTTTTAAATTAAAGCACAGACACCCTACACCCTCCCTGCGCGACCTCCCATCCCCCCTCCTGTGAGTCATGCCAGCCGCGACTGATTTGGACAGACCAGTTCAGGATCTAATTGGTTACCTTCTGGTCAAATAGCATGTCAATGGTTGAATCCATTCATTTCCAGCATCTCTTGTTTTTAGGTCTCGCCTGGGACAGCTTGTGCACTGTTGCTTGCAAGACATTTTGTTAGCTTAAAGTTAGCTCAGAGACCACCCTTTGCTAACCATTGGTTGACTGTAATGTCACTCTCATTTGCTTGCTTATTATTTGTTAACATGTGCTTCCTTCAAGTCCTCTCCTTGTGTTTGATCCTCCCCTGAAGCATGGCCAAAGTACTGTTGTGCTTCCACTGCTCACATTTTGAGAGCTACTTTCTACTTTTTGTTGAAGCACTCCATGAGAGAACATGTGTTTGGGAGCTGGCTCCCTCTTGTGTTTCTTTCTTCCCCCCACCCACGTTGTTGCTTGTCCTTTTCCACTGTCTGCTTTGTTGCTTGCCCCCACCCACTATCCGTATTGTTACTTACCCTCTCACGCTGTCCATGTTGTTACTTGCCCCAACCTGCTGTTCTTGTTTTGCCTTACCCCATCTGCTGTCTGTGTTATTGCTTGCCCCCACTTGCCCTCCTTCTGTTATCCATGTTGCCCCCTCACCTGCCATAAAAAAGGGCTATGACTCGGACACCACTGGCCGCATCACAGCGCTCCCCCCATTGACCGCCCTCCTGCTCACCAGCAATAGAAATAATGCAAAGACACACCATGCTCTGGCTGTGTCATATTGCTCTTTGTTTTTAACTTTCAGCCAGGCTGGATGACAGCTGTGCTGATGTACAACATGGCTAAACCATTGACAAAGTCAATAGCTCTCACAGACGAGACCTATTGGCTTTGCAAATGCTTTTTCTTTAAGCCATACTACATGGTATCTGCACTGCTGTACAGCATGGCTAAACATTGGCAAAACTAATAGCTGTCGTCTCACAGGCGAGAGCTATTGCCTTTGCCAAAGTTTGTTAAATATCAGTTCAGGCTGCACTTCTACCTTTTCTATGCTCTGTAAATATCAGGCAATGATACTTAATTTACCAAGCTCTGATGGATGTGAAAACCTTTGGGTAGTTCAGACTAATAACTGGAAGATTACCGCATATCTCCTGCTGAGCATTTAACTCACTGAGCCTTCCTGCTGCCTGTCTGTCTGTCCTTTTCTTATATTCCCCTAGACCTTTCTCTAGCTTTCAGCATAGTGGATCTCTCCATCTCACTAGTGCTGCTGTTCACCCTAGACCTTGGACGCAAATACATCACAGACCAAGCATACTCAGGGGCATATTTACAATAGAAGTGGCAGAGCGTGGCGTTAGCCTCCTTTGCTTAATGCCGCTCTCCGCCACTTCTAAAACACAAGGCTGCACAACATTTACAACAATATGGTGCAGAACAGTATTTCCCCTTGCGCTGGTGCTAAATTTAGCTGCCTAGCGCCAACGCAGGCATCCTTTCACCACAGTGCAAGGGTGCCTGCGTTGCAGGGGAAGATTGTTTATGTGCAGGAAGGTGTCCCTTCCTGCACATAAACAATCTTTAAATGGCGTTTTGTAACTTCTATGTGTGCTGCAGAATGCAGCACACATAGAAGTTGCGATACGTCATTTTTTTAATGATTGTTTATGTGCATGAAGGGACACCTTTCTGCACATAAACTATCAATGGTGTTTTGTTGTTTCCATGTATGCTGCACAACGCAGCACACATGGAAACAGCAAAAACCGAGGAGAAATTAAACATTTCTCCTCGTTGCGCCAGGGTAAGACCAGGTTTTCCCTGGTCTTAATTTTGGGGCTGCCCCATATTTACGCCACCCTTACAGTGGCTTAATGCTACCTTGTAAATAAGGCACCCTTTCATGCTATACTTAGCGTCAAAGGGGAGGGCAATGGGTGTTGTGGTGGGCGTTCCGTGTTCCATTGTGTGCAGGTGGCAGATATCCTGCCCAGGCTGTCAAATGCAACGTCATCACAGCGCATTGGCTACTAGTCTGGAATAGTTCTCTTATTTAATGTCAATGCATATTCTAAATTCTGTATCATGTACACTGGTCAAAGAAATAGGAGTGTAACAGAAAATATTGCAACCCTCAGCGCCTAGACACAAGCTACTACTCTTAAAAGGGTATAGCTTTCAACAGTTATGCAATTATCCTATTTGATTTTCACAGCTTTGCCAACCCCAGGCAGCAACCAACTGTATTGACAAAAGGGTACCTTCCAACCTAGAAGAGCTCAAACACTTACCCTTTGAAGCCGTCCTATCAGAAAAGTATGTAACCTTTTGGGCACATTTGGAAGAATGGTGAACACGCATTTAGTGCTATGACCAACATGATGTCCGTTGGTCCTGCCCTGCATTCAAAGGCCCTAGCAGGCCCAATTTGCTTCATGACTGAGCTTTATCAGAGGGAACAAAAATGATCCAGATCAGTTTACGGTGCCAGCTGCACCCTGACAGACTAAGCAAAGAACTACTCAGTATGCAAGCTTGAAGTGCTCACTGTGAAGTGAGTAGTCTCCAAGAAATCCCAAAACAACATAAATGTGTCAAAATTTCGCTGTGAAGACAAAAAACCACTCATAAAAATGATTGCCAACTTGTATACTATTGACCACTGATGATGGGCTGTTTTGACCACATATAAAAACAAACTCCCATACAAGTTTGGAAGGGTGACAATAGGTGCTAATGGTCTCTACTCAAGGATCCACATCTAACCTGGGTGAAACCATCAGCTGCAGGAGTGAAGGTCCTCCATAGAGGCATGCAGATACAATTGTATACATGTGGTGGCCAACCAGCCCAAAGCAGCAGAGGACTTGGATACCAGTCCTAATGCCTTTCCATTGGCATGAAGTAATATCTCCAATGTGGATCTGATATCTCTACCTCACTTGCATCACGAAAATATTCAGATAGCGAGGATAAGGAATCCCAGCACAACAGTGGCCCTGAGTGCCAAAGAATATAGAGAAACCTGTAATAATTTTGAGCCACACTGAGACCTTCATCATACTATGTGCCTGTGACAAACTCATTGGCCAGAAAAGGTCCTGTACAAAAAATCTTAGAATCCTTTGTTCCACAGATTTCAATGGCTGGTGCTTCTCCAGAAGAGGTGATGTTCAAGAGAGACCAATCGGTGTTTGGGCTTGACTTGATATTTTACCCAGTCCATGGGTGACTGTAACAGCCTCATCTAGCCACCAACGTGGAGAGACATTGGACATGCTGCACATGCTCCATTACCAGGTAGACTCAACTCAAAAAGCAATAGAGGTCAATAAGAGGCCTGAAAACAGAGGCAGTGCTTAACCAACTTCTCAGATAGCCACACTAACAATTAAGATGGTGGAATACAGGTTAACTTGGTGGGTATGGTTAGTAAGGATTCTATAAAGCAGATGAGGATGATGCCACTTATGCTAACATATAATGCCAGACTGCCAAGATGAATTTTGTTATTAATCGTATTGAAAATGGAGGAGAAATACTGTAGTATCAGGAAAAGAGTGGCTCTTCTCTGACCTTCAGTAGTGTGGTTTCTCCTTGTGCCAGAAGCATATATGACTTAGTTGTTGCTTAGAAGCTTGTATGCCTCTATACGGCCAAGCCGTTGTGCTGCCAGAGCAACAGGCTGTTGTTTGCCAGTGTTTCTCTGATGCAAGGCCAGCTACAATACTTTACTACTTTTAATACTGTACTTTGTTATTATTATTATTATTGCATTCTTGTATAGCGTGTAACTACCCATAGGGTTTCCCAGTACTTAGAAGGCAATTTAGACAGCTTAGGGAGTAGACTAAAATAGCCAATTTTCAGCTCACTGCAGAAGGTAAGTAGAGAGGTGAAGCATCGCAGAGACTCCGGAAGGGCGTTCCATAGCCTGGGGCTGTTTGACGAAAAGGAGCAACCACCCATCCTGGTGTGACTAACTCTGGGAACTATGAAGGGAGATTGATTGCTTGAACGCAGAGTGTGGGGGGTGGTATGGAATGGCAAGTTTTTGTAGATACTGAGATCCTGAGCTGGAGTAGATTTTATACATATAGTACAGTGCAGTCAAATGGATGCGCTTGTCCGCTGTGAGCCAAAGGAGATCATGAAGGAGGCCAGACACAGAAGAATATATGGGAAGCAGGACCAGGAGCCCTGTGGCAGAGTTTTGAACCACCTGAAGGCGTCTGATCACGGTCTGTCTGCTCCCAAATATATGATTGTTACCATAATCTAACCTGGACACAATCATGGCCTGGATGATGGTTCTTTGAGCAGGGAATAGAAGTATCCATAGGATCTTTTTAAGCCACTTAATAATGGCAAAGGACAAGGAAGCTACCCTGGTTGCTTGAGGCTTCAATGACAGAGTAGAGTCTAACCAAAAGCTGAGTTTCTTCACCTTCTTAGTGGATACATGAAGAGTCCCAAGTGTGGAAGGCCAGTGTTGGGGCTCCCAGAGTTGGGGATTCCTACCCAATACCATAACCTCGGTCATTTCACCATTCAACCATAGAGAATTGGAATGCATCTAAGTGGAGACAAGGCCGAGGCAGGAGTTGAGGTCTTCGGAGGAGGCATCCTTCTCAGACGATAAAGAGAAAATGATCTGGGTGTTGTACGCGTATGAAAAGAGGGTGAGGCCACAGCTTTCCACTAAGTACGGCAGAGGGCGGATGCAAATATTGAAAAGCACTGGGTTAAGAGCAGACCCCTGCGGGACTTCGGAGGCAGAGGGTGTGTGCTAGGCACCACATTTGTTGATAAGACCTGAAACGTGTGATCCACCAGGAAGGAGGATGACCAGGCCGACGCAGTGCCCTGGATACCCAGATGTGTCAATCTTTTGACAAGAATGACGTAGGTACAGTGTCGAAAGTCACTCTGAGGTCTAGTAAGATGAGCGCCGCTCTACCACTCAGGTCCAGGAGCCATCGGAGATGTTCTGTAACTCCTAGTAAAGTAGATTCGGTGCTATGCTCAGCTCTGAATCCAGACTGGGAAGGATGAAGGGCATTCTGGGCTTCCACAAATGAAGTGAGCTGGGTGTTTACGTGCTTCTCCAGTATCTTGGAGAGAATGGGCAGCAAAGGGGAGAGGAGTTGGCCTAACGGCTAGGGCGGTTGACCTAGAATTTGGGGAACTGGGTTTGAGTCTCGGCAATGACGCTGAACATCCTGTGATTCTGGGCAAATCACTTAATCTCCCCGTGCCTAACAAAAAAATGAATGTGTCCTCATGTAACGCAACTCGTGCTATGTAAAGCGCTCTGATACCCGATACCTTCGGGTCAAGTTCGCGCTATATAAAACTCTGTTAAAAAAAAAAAAAAGAGATTGGCCTAAAATTGGACCAGTTGGATGGTTCCAGGTGGGGTTTTTCTAACAGGGGGAGCACCATGGCATGCTTCCGAACTTTGGAAGCCCCTCCTGTAGAGAAGAGTTCAGCAGTTCAACCAGAAGAGACATGAAGTGAGAACTCAAAGTGCTCATTTTGGCTGGGGGAAGAGGATCTAGCGGGGAACCTGATTTAATGGACTGTAATAGGTCCAGAAATCACAATAAGTTTAAGGGGGGAAGAGAATGTAATTGAGCCAGTGGCTGGCTTATGGCTGAGAGAATGTTTTTCTTAAAGGAAGACAGGGTGGGAGTAGGAGATGAGCTTGTGCTCCCAGGCTGAGGCTTGGCAGTGCTTGCTGAGGCTAGAGTGAGTTGAATATTTGAAACTTTCTCAACAAAATAAATCGCCAGTCTACTTAGACTGTATATATGGGATTCACATATGTGTTTAGCAAAGGGGTGATGATGGCATGTTTTGGTCTGCTGGGCCATCTCAGCTGGAAAGTGATTCACTGATGAGGTCAGTGATGATCAGCGCCAGAGTCTGGAGGTTCAGAGTGACAGCTCTTGTTTCAGATGTCATACGGTGGGGCTTAGACATTGACAGTGTCTTTATGATTTCAATCTTTAGGATAGGAACAATGCTGGCCAAGGTTAGAGGCTGGAGTTTTGGTTTTGGAGAAACAGATGTTTTGATAGGGGTTCTAGAAATGTAATAAATCTCTATTAAACTATTTTGTTTTAAGGTTTGAGCCTGGAAATTAATCTTTCTTTGCTCTGGTTTGAGTTGCCTTCAAGACAGGATTATATCCTGAACGTTGTGCAGTCTGGCAGTAGTTTTGACTTGCTCGAGCACCGTTCAAGTGTACTGCCCCTCTATTTTGTTGTGCTGAGTCCATTGTTGAGCCAGATATTTACTTCTTTGTTTCATTTTATGGCTTTCTGGTTGTGACTGGACCAGTTGCTTGAGGGTTATCGTAGTTATTTCTTATAGTAATCTGGATTTATGCCTTTCTGCCAGGCAGGAAGGTTTAATGTTAAAACAGCATCTGAAGCCTGAAAATTGGTGGATTAAAATGAGAAAGATCAGGCCTTCCAGGGTATGATTGCACCGGATGAGCAGACTGTCGTAGGAAACCCAAGCTGTTCTTATGCTCGATATTGAGCACAGGTGTTTGACTGGCCAGACATTCCTGTGACCCAGAATAAAAGCGCATTTGACAGAGTTCAGATTCAAGTGAGGACTGAGGGTCAGGCAGGATGGTGCTGAGGCACTGTTATTGGGAGGCGATTGACTAGTGGACATATAAAGGATGTAGATGGGCTGTGTTGACCTTTGCCGGAAGATGCTCAAAGGATTTCAATGGCAGACCATGCATTAGGAAATTGTTTTGACACATGATGGCATGTCCATCCCTACTTTCGGAATTGTTATGAACAAAAAAAATAGTTTGCTTTGAGGAGGACTGCAGTGGCACACATCGAGGGGTCACTGAGACTGGTGTCTCCGGCTTCTATTGGCTGGCAGAAACTTCTGCACAGAAGATTTGGTTTTGGAGACCTCAGAGTGCCCCCAGGATGGGAAGTTACACCAACAAGTCCCAAGTATCCAAGGCTAGATTGCATTGGATTACAACATAGTAGTTCTCCTGAGCCAGGTCAGATGGCCCTTTTTATGTGAATGGAATGGTCATTTTGGAGATTTAGAAGATACTGGGAATCTTGGTTGCAAAAAGCTCTCATGTGGAGGTGCAGATAGTGCCGCAGATGAGCTCAAATAACTTAGAGCCTGTTGTGGCACACACAGTAGGTTGACCCACTCGTCAGAGTTATCATAGCAGGGTCTCGATTTACACAAAGCAGAGGGTTGTTTTAGGAAGTATATTATTACCGTAAGAATTTTCTTTTTTTCAAAAAAATAAATAAAAGTTGACTCCATCAGTATCCTGCTATGTTGCTCTAGTGGACATTAGTGTAAAAACCTTCACACTGTACAATCGCTGCATGTAGTCAGATGCTGAGAAAACGCAACAAGAAGTGCACAGAGATGGGGGGAGTAGAAATACGTCCAGGCTCACATTACCAGAGGTCCATGATAATCGATTTTTGGCCAGTAACATTACATACTAGCCACATCAGGAACTATACATGGCTCAGGGTTACAACCACGCACAAGTTTTCACCTAGACGTTTTGTCTGCTCAATGCAGGTGAAATATGTGGGTGAAAATGGCCCACAAATGAGGAATAGCATGCAAGAACCGAAGGCATACTTGTAATGTGCCTATATTCCCACAACCCAGAATGACTGTTACCTGTGGTATCAGTAATTCTGAGTGCAGGACTACCGGTGCAGGGCCTTTAATGGAGTCTTCCGATTATAAGTTTAATGAATTCAAGTACCTGCTATGAAAACGAGAACTAAAGCCAATACGTACTTGACCCCGCAAATGGGAGCCGATGTGTTTCAGCACAAAAACAGGAAACACTCCAGAAAATTCATCGGGCCTATGTACATTCATTACCGCTACGTCCCTCGTCCTCGACCCAGTCATTACACGTGAGGTAGTATTCACTGACATGAAACAAAACAGGAAACACTTGCTAACTCCAGCCACCCTCCTGCCAGGGGCTATAGTACAATAGCCAGAACAGAGCACTTCCCGTTTTGTTTCCTATCATTGATGGGACAGGGGACACTGAGGTAACTGCCTGGCTTTTTCCTCCAACGTGTTGTATCCTGGCCTCTCCTTCTGCTGGGCTCTGGGAGTGCCTGGGGACCATCGAGGGAGCTGCTCGATGTCAAAACGTGTTGTGTGGCTTCCTGGACTCCGTGAGTATAGTGTGCTGCCGGGAGACCTGTTTGCTGGGCTTGGTTGGGCTCCTGGTCAGCATTTCTTTGTGTCTCCGCTGTGGTGCGCGTGTGCACTTTGCCGCTGCAGCATAATATCTGGTTTCTGGCTTCATTTTAAAAATTGCCTCCCGGCATTCCAGTTGTGTGACATGGATGGGCCTCATTCTAGGTTAGCCATTCCTGCTTTGACCGACGCGGTGTTTGGCGAGGCTGGGGCCCCTCGCCGGGGTTTTGGCCTGCTTGCGGTGTCTACCATGGCCTACTGAGATTCCACCCTGCGCCTTCTTCTCCTGAAGAACAATTGTTGCACACTCTGGATGTGAAGCGTTCTTTGTCTGTGTATGTGGACAGGTCTGCAGCGTTTCGTGCTTCTTTCTGCTGCATTTCGTGCTTTGTGACTTTTGGTCTGGTAGGCCGTGGGAAGGCTGCCTCTCGACTGACCCTGGGTCGTTGGATCAAGTCCGTTATTTCTTTGGCTTATCAGGGTTCTGGTTTGCTGTGTCCTTCAGGTGTCCATGCCCGGTCCTCTAGAGGGGTCTCGGCGTCCTAGGCCATCTTTTGATGGGGTGGCTTTGGATGAAATCTCTCGTGCTGGGACTTGGGCTTCTGAGTCTACCTTTAGTAGGCATTATAGGTTGAATTGTGCTCTGGGTGATCGTTTCAAATTTGGGTGTGGTGTTTTGAATGCTGTGGAGCCTGATGCTCTTTGTTGAGTTATTTTCATGCCACTAAATTCACTGTGGTGCGCTTCTCTCCTGTGTGATGTCTGTTTTTTTCTACTGGTGTTCCAAAGGCTTTGTGGAGTCTACTTTGGTATGCCTCACGTGTAATGACTGGGTCGAGGACAAGGGACGTAGAGGTATTGTCCTGATTACTTACCGGTAATCCTCATTACTCTTAGTCCTACTCGTCCTCGACCCAGTCATCCTTCCCACCCACCCAGGCCTTTGTTGTGCTTGGTATGAAATGAAATTAAATGAAAAATTTATATTGCGCTACATATACCCGAAGGTGTCTAGGCGCTGAAAACAAGCATGCAGGCAGAGGTACTGCGGAAGAGGGGCACTAAAATAGCCAGGTTTTTAGGGCCTTCCTGAATTTAAGCAAGTTAGAGTTCCCAAGTGTGGTGGTGGTATAGACAAAGCTTTTTCAGGAAGTGTGGTTTTCTGGCTATTGTATTATAGCTCCTGCCAGGAGGGTGGGTCGAATTAGCAAGCATTTCCTGTCAATAAATACTACCTCACGCGTAATGACTGGGTCGAGGACGAGTAGGACTAAGAGTAATGAGGATTACCGGTAAGTAATCAGGACATTAGGCCTCGAGGATACCTATAGTTTGTTTGATGAAATGGCCTGACTTTCAGTGCCTTGCAGATACCGTCAAGGAATTAGGATGTGCATCAGTGTCATAAAGAGATTTCCATCTTTCTAACATGAGACTCACAGTTGTGTAGAAAGTTTTACAGTCATGGATCCTTGGACTGGATGAAAATAATGTCTAGTCTGGCTGGTTGCTTGTCACGCTGGTATGGCGTCAGGATAAGTAAGCCTGTGCGATTTTGTTTAATCTCCTTTCTGGAAATTACGGGACGTTCCCAATAAAATAAAAAAAATCCCTAAAATGCTTATTCAGCACTATACTCCATTTTTTATTTAACGTTCTGTTCATTCTCGTTATATCCGTGCTCCCAAGAAAGGTTTATTTTTACTCTAAAGACATCTCAAACATGCAACGTGGTGTAATTGAGCAGTGTTGGACATTTCACCCAGCAAGAGTAACCTGAAATACCAGAAATTACGCAAGATTCCACCAGCTTAATTCAAATTTTGTTTGGGCCTAGTGTTGAGGTCATTCAGGGCACAAGTCCTGTAAAAGGAAGTGGGGGGACTAACCAAGTTAGTCAGTATGCAAGTGACATCATGGCGTGTGCCATCACAGCGCATGACGTCATGACGCGTGACATCTCATGTGGCATCACAGGAAGTGGCCTCACTGGAAGTGACATCACAAGAGTGGCATCAAATATTAAGACCTCACACATATGTTTATCAGGTATATCATGAGTACATTTAAGAGCATTATGAGATTTAACAAATGAGATTTTGTGTCAGAGTTGTGCCAAAAAAGTGTTCCAACCCTGATGCAAAATCTGGGCCTCAACTAATACTTTTCTTTTTTTTAAAACCCTGCCACAAACATGGAATAGTAATAATGGCAAGATAACTTTGGAAGGTAATGCTTTTTCTGGAGAGATCTGTGTTTTGTGTTGTCCTAGGTATGAATCAAAGTAGTATAAAAGGTTAATGTGTCTCCTGCAAACCACATCATGTAACATGCAGATGTTGTGCCCAGGCACAGCATGCGCACTACTGGATACACCCACATGCACATATACCTCACATAGCAGTAGAACACAAGAGTGTACACCCGACTCCTCTGGTTGCTTATTTGCTGGAGCCAAGACAATATACCCCGAGAGCAGAAATTAATCCAGTATGTTGCACATCAGTAGCGTGGCACATGCTGGCGAAGCAAGCGAAAAATCTTCCGACATATGCACCAGCGCTGCCCATGCGACACCACCCGCACACAACTGTGACGCACAAAAAAAACATGTTACAACTGCTAGGAGACATGGGTCTACGCGTATTGGGAAATATATTCCCAGGTGGCTAATTCATATCACAGAACGACGCTTCGCTAGCAGCACACCGCACACCATGAAAGATATTTGCCTACCTTTGATTACGAGCGGCCGTAAAAGACCTCTACCCCACATTCCCTATCAATCAATCAATCACAGAATTTGTAAAGCGCACTACTTACCCGCGAGGGTCTCAAGGCGCTGGGGAAAAAAAGGGGGGGGGGTGCTGCTACTGGTCGAACAACCAGGTCTTGAGTAGCCTCCTGAAGGTCAGCAGGTCTTGGGTCTGTCGTAGGCTTAGTGGAAGGGTGTTCCAGGTCTTGGCGGCGAGGTGGGAGAAGGATCTGCCGCCGGTGGTAGTTCTTCGAATGCGAGGGACGGTGGCGAGGGAGAGGTCGGCGGAGCGGAGTTGGCGGTTGGGGACGTAGAAGAGGAGTCGTCTGTTGAGGTAGGCTGGGCCAGTCTTGTGGAGTGCCTTGTGTGCGTGTATGAGGAGTTTGAAGGAGATTGTCCTGTCGACGGGGAGCCAGTGCAGGTTCCTCAGGTGGGGGGTGATGTGGCTGTGGCGTGGTACATCGAGGATCAGGCGTGCGGAGGCATTTTGTATGCGTTGTAGTCGCTTGATGAGCTTGGCTGGGGCTCCCGCGTAGAGGGCGTTCCCATAGTCAAGTCTGCTACTGACGAGGGCCTGGGTGACTGTTCTTCTTGTGTCTGTCGGGATCCACCTGTAGATCTAGTGAACCACCGACGCACAACGCGCTCCAAATACTCTTAACTTCACCTACACGTCAACGACTAGTAACAAATCTGTATAACGCAGCCCAGCGAGAACAATTTAGAGAACACGAGCAGGCCCTACAGAGATGGGAAGATGCACTAGGCAGTTCACTCTCCAAGGAAGATTGGGGATACAGCTGTTCACTCACACAAATGCTCACGTCAAATTGTAATCTGCGAATTATACATTTTAAATTCTTACAAGTATATTACATACCGGCACAATTACATAAATATGGCCTCCGAGAAGACGACAGATGTGCACGGTGCAGCGCCCAACAGGCAGATTTCTTGCATACGGCCTGGGCGTGCCCGCAGATTCAACCCTATTGGCCAACAGTGACAAGTACTCTAACGGAAATGCTAGCTGAGCAGATACCTAATTCACCCCAAGTTTGCTTGCTGGGGATATACAAAATCAAACAGATTAGAAGACGCAAATTCCTAGCTGTGGCATTGCTACTAGCCAATAGAAGAATAGCTTTAAAGTGGGGGAGCAGACAGGCACCACAAAGTAAAAACTGGATCACAGACATGATATATTGTAAGGAACAACTAGAAAACTATGCGGAAGAAATACCTGAGGCGTCTCGACCCAAAGACTTCTGGGACACACTCATGCAATACCTAAGGTCCATGCAAACAGATGAATAAACACACACTACTGTATAGAAGTTGGGATAACCGCATTACTCCTTGGGAAAAGTACTAATTACACTAAATGTAATGGATTGTAATGCAAGTTTATCGCTCTTCTGCGGGACTGTGTCAGCGCTATAACTAACAAGCATTGAAATGTTATGTATATGATATGGTACTTAAAAGATATGTCTTGCGTATAGAGATATGGACTCTACAACAAAAAATGTAAAGTAATAACATAAGAAATGTGTGAACTGTGTATTGTGCCTGGCCGTTAAAAAAAAAAAAAAACATCCAGATGACAGATTTTTATTTTATGTATATGGGTAAGTTGGTTACTGCTTTCAACACGAAGATCCTTTTGTTACATGCTGTTCAAAAAATGTAATCCTAATTTAACACAGTGAGCTATGAAGGACATGCAACTTCTACACCTTGTAACCCTTACTGTGTTATGTAACATATCCTGCGTTGATTTACATACTCATATGATTTATTGTCAATGTACAAAGTGTATGTTACCTAAAGCGCTCTGGCACCCTGCATTGGGATGAGTAGTAGTAGTGTTATAAAAGAAATGAAATATTGCTATTTAAATTGTTCTTTGTGTAAATTCTTGGACAGACCAACACATTTGACATTCTTACAGTGCATGCAGTCCAGGGACTGAACCAAGTCAAAAGCATACCTCTGTTAGAAGTGATTACAAGCTGTGTGCTTTTGTTTTGCCTTCGTTGCATGTTTAAAAATGAGGTTCCAGGCCGCGTCCAGTCAGCATACTGCTCAAAAGGAGGCCTGATGGCCCCTGAACTTCGGCCTTTATCTTGGCCCAGCTGGAGGTGGAAAGAAAAACAAGCATTTACAAATACAATAGGACTCGTATTTACGCGAGACCTATTGCATTGTAAACAAAAGTGTGGGCATCCAAGAACATACGAACGGGAGTGGGGGGGAGGGGTGGTGGTGGGCAGAAAAGTTACAAACTGCGGGAGGGAACGGGGGGAGGCAGGGGAACAAAAGAGTTTTTAAAGTAAAGGGGCTGATAGCCATGGAAGGAGAAAAATGACGACATGGCTGTCAGGAGGAGGGACTAACAAGCTCAAAACCAATGAGAATGCAGGATTTATAATTTAAGCCAATGAAAAAGATGCTCGGAAAGTGGGCGGGGCTTCCTCCCACTATACTGTATACTGCATGCCCCGTAACCTGAAAACACTGCATGCTCTACACTGTACCTGCTGCTAAACTTTGCGCATTTTGCGCCATCTTTCCTTAGGACGGTGCGGTCTAGTTGTTTGACGCTGGCCTCTTCAAAACGGGACGCTGCGTGAGCGCGCCAGACCCCGTAACCTGAAAACACTGCATGCTCTACACTGTACCTGCTGCTAATCTTTGCGCATTTTGCACTTTGCCAGAAACCTTTTATCCCTTTTATTGATGTTTTAAATCTTTTCTGTGATTGAATTTGTGTTGTGTGGGGAATTGAAATAGGAAACTGTTTTGGATTGGTTAAGGGAGGGGGAATCGAACCCTGATTTTTACTGGCTTCCCGACCGACACCGCCATCTTTCCTTAGGACGGTGCGGTCTAGTTGTTTGACGCTGGCCTCTTCAAAACGGGACGCTGCGCGAGCGCGCAGCGGACGCGCAAGTCCGTCTGCACCCGTCAGCGTCCCGGAGGGGGCCGGGTCCGGTGATGCTGCCGGTTTTTCTCCAGAGCTGGCCAAGGTAATCAAATACGGCAGAGATTGCCTTTTAGACATCGGTATGAGCTCGGTTTGCAGACCACACCTCGATATGCAGGGGAATAATGTCTCCCTGGGGTGCAAAGATTGTAATTGGGTAGCTTGCCCCCTCCTCGGAGAATGCACTGTTAATTCTGACACGAGTCTACTTAGTATTCGACCGGGTAATATAGGTAACTCCCTGAGGGCTTTTTTACTGAAAGCTCGTTCTATAAAAAAACATGAACTCGAAATCTATGAACTTTTAGCCGACTCCTCCCCTGATCTGCTGTTTCTTACAGAGACATGGCTAACTGATGCCTCCAACCCCACTATCGCGAACGCGATACCCCAGGGTTACCAGATCATGAGGAAAGATCGCCCTATTGGAAGAGGCAGAGGTTTAGCCGTAATATTCAGGAGTTCCCTTTGCTGTGTGCCTTTAGTAACCACAGAGATAGAGGGGGCCGAGAGTTTGGGTTTTCTCCTGACTATCTCGGCCCATCAATCCATTGCGGGAGTAGTAATCTACCGCCCTCCTGGACCGGCGGGGAATTTTCTGGAGTCCATCAGCCACGCCATATCCCCTATAGCGGCCAAATACAGCCATTGTCTGGTCCTCGGTGATTTTAATATCCACATGGACAAGCCTTTGGATCCTGACTCCATGAGGTTGCGCGAATCTCTTGATATTTTTAACCTGACGCCGTATGTCTGTTTTCCCACCCATGACAAAGGACACACATTGGATCAGGTTTTTTCATCTAACCAGATTCAAATTGATGCCCCCCTTGCTCTAACCTGGTCAGACCATCACCTGGTCGGTTTTAAACTCCATAGAGAGCCTGCACGGTCCCAATCACTGGGCAACACCAGTGTCAGCTATAGTTTCAGGCCCTTTCATCTGATTACACCAGAGGCAATACAGAGCGCCATGAGTCGCCGCCCGATTCCCTTAAGTGGAAACCTAGAACAGGACGTGCAGCCCCTAGAGCGCTGGCTACAACTCCAGGCCTTGGAACTTGCCCCCCCCTCCTTGAGGGCTGCTAAATCCACCCGAGCTTCTGCTCCGTGGTTCACGGAAGCCCTAAGGGAAAGTAAAAGGGCGTGTAAACATCTGGAAAGAGAATGGCGGAGAAATTATAGATCCACTGACAAATCTATTTACAAACTAGCGCTGAAAGAACATTATAGGAAAGTATGCAAGGGAAAGAAATTTTTTCTCGCAACAAAAATTGATCGGGCTGGCAACAAAAGTAAAGCACTTTTCAATATTGTAAAAAGTTTCTCCTCCCCTACGACAACTAGCCTACCATTCACTCCCACAAGCAAATGGACCAGCCGCCTGGCTTGCTTTTTCTACGAAAAAATTAAAAATATCCAGGACTCCTTTGCAGCTCAGTCGACAGACCTGGAGGCTGTTTGTGGACCTCCCTTTGATGTGTGTCCCACACTGATGCCTCCTTTATGGAGTTTCCTGTGATCACCCTGGAGCAATCTCTAGTGCTTATGAAAGATTTGAAATCTGGCTCGCCATCTGACCCATGTCCAGCTAAAGTTCTGTCCTCAATAGCAGAAGTGATTAACCCTGTAGTGAACCCGATCTTGAACATCGCCTTGCGGGAAGACTCATGCCTCAAACGTAGAAACATGCTAAAATTCTTCCGCTGCTTAAGAAACCTACAGCAGACCCCAAGGCCGCCAGTAACTACAGGCCCATATCACTTCTGCCTTTTTTCTCCAAGGTTTTGGAGACATATGTCAATGAAGTCACAACGAACTATGTGGAGACCAACCACTTGTTGCACTCTAGCCAATCGAGTTTTAGAGCTAACTTTAGCACTGAAACAGCCCTGCTAGAAGTTGCGGAGACAATTAAAGCTACGCTGGATAGAGGAGGTAATGCGGTCTTGGTATTACTGGATCTCTCTGCAGCCTTCGATACCGTGCCCCGCAATAGACTTCTGCAAAGACTTACGGAGAGCGGTATTGGTGGCACGGTATTGAGATGGTTCGCGTCTTTTCTTGTCAACCGCTCACAAACTATCTGGTCTCCTCCTTTCGCCGCTGTGCTTCCACCTATGAATGTCGGGGTCCCACAGGGCTCAATACTGAGCCCAACTTTGTTTAATTTGTATATGGCCACCCTCGCCCTTCTCGCCGAGAAATATGGAGCCAAAATAGTGTCATATGCTGATGACACCCAGCAACTGTTTACGTGCGAGAAGGGTGTCGAATTCAACGGCAACGTAATTAACACTTGCCTCTCAGAAGTCTTCTCCTGGCTGAGACACAATCAACTAAAGTGTAACTCTGAGAAGTCAGAGATTATCTTCTTTGGTCCACTTCCGTTTGAAGCTTGGCATACCTGGTGGCCACAGGACATGTCCCTGTGAGAAGTTGGCCTGGTATATGCTGTCCACTAATTATAGTGGGCACCTTGCACCAGTCCAAACAACCCCTTATTGGAGATAGGTTAAAGACAACCTTTATTGAAAGCTATCCTAGTGGTAGCTATGGAGAGCAGCCTTCAGGCTAAGTCTTGAAGGAATGTAAAGCAGCTTGTTTTACCAGTCTATAATCTCTTGAGTGACCAAATGAAAGAGGACCACACCAGGTATATATTCAAAATATATGTATTTATTGCTAAACACACCCCTCTAGTCTCTTTATGAGGCTAGAGTTCGAAGTACATAAGTTATAAGTTAGTTATCAACAGTAATAGCACAAATACACGTTTGAGCCCTAGGGGCGTACCAAACCATATACCAATAAAGTGGTATAAGAACCACGACTGAGCTAGACACAAGGCCTAGAGCCTGTAGAAGTGCTTGGCCCTCAAGGAACCACCCAAGGTAGTGACACAGGGGACCCACGGGGGACGCGTGCAGTGTGAGAACACAGCCACGAGCCGCCGTTGACTTCTATGGGGAATGTCGCGGTTGGAGTTTCAAAGAAAAGGGACACTTAGAGGAGGACTTGGAGCAAACCCCTTTAGAACTAGGTTGTTCTAGAGTCTATACCCACGGGAGCACCGGAGTACTCGATTTACCTCACCCAGGGAAGCCGGGTGCATAGGTGTCTTTCGGGGTCGGGTTTCGTCGTCGTTTTCAATGGCGATCTGCTGCAAAGTGCTGCTGGCGGCCAAGTCGAAAGTGTTCGGGTGGATCCAAAGGTGGATCGAAGATCTGAAGAACCTGAAAGCAGAGGGGACAGAGTCTGGGTCACTAGCCAGTGACCAGGAAGGCGATGAGCGGATGCCCACTGATGTCGGGTGCTTCAGGTAGGTTGACGGTCGTCTTGACTCTTCAGCCACGAGGTCCAGGAGGCGTCGACAACAACCAGGAGCTGGATTCGAGCTGTCCCACAAAGTTTGTCGATTGCAGGGGTATCGGCGACCGGATTGGACCCAACAAGTTTTGGCAACGGCAAGTCTTGTGGAAATAGAAGAAGGACGGTGGTGCAGACCAGCAAGGTCTGTGGGACTCACCCAGCAAGGGCAAGTCAGGGCACGCCTGGAGCAACCAGGGAAGCCCAAGCAGAAGAAGAGTTGCCTTCGGGAGGGCCCACTAGCCAACGGACTAGCGACCGTGAAGGAGCCTCAAGTGGACGCACTTGGAGCTGGCTCACGGGACACTCGTGGAGTGGAGGCCAGTGATCTTCGGTGAAGTTGGTGCTGGAGGGAGTGGCTACTCGGAGCCCAAAGCACAACTTCGTGAAAGACCAGGAAGAGGATGCACTTGCAAAAGTACTCAGTGTCCAGGGGTCACGGTTCCACGTTACCCACGACAGCTACGGGCCTCAGCTTTGCGGGTGACTCAGGGCAGCCTCGTTGAAGTCTGGAAATTTACCTCTGGTGATGCAAAGACTTCGGCGTCCGGCGGGAGCTTCAGCGATGCAGACCAGACAATTGCTTTGTTGGTGCCTGCCAAGCAGGGGAGTCACTCCTTGACCCCAAGGGAGATTCTTCAGTCCTCTAATCTTAAAGTAGAGCATCGAAGGTCCAGGATTCAGTGTCAGAGTTTCATCCAGGGTAATCTAAAGTCCTAAGGACTGGGGTCCCATACTTATACCAAGTTAGGGGGTTGGACATACTCTGGGGACCCACCTATGGGAGGGTCAGGGAAGAGGGGTGGTTACACCCATTCCCTTTGTCCAGTTTCGCGCCAGAGCAGGGGCTGGAAGCCCCTGAACCAGTTTGAACTGGGGTATGCACAGGGAAACCAAATGTGCCCCCAGTGCAGGACTTCAAAGCACCAGAGAGTGCTCCCGCCAGCCCCAATACACATTATCCTGTCTGGGGTGGTGGTTACACCTCCCTGGGACAGGAAACCTATTGTCCAGGCCTCCCCTGCCGGAGTTTCAGTCAGCAGCAGGAGGCCAGACCCGTGTCTGCGGCAGCGGCATCCATTTTGTGATGCCAGGGCTTGGAAAGAAGTTACCGGGTAGGCCGGTGTGTACATGTCTCTCCCTCTAGAAGGGTGGAATGCTACCCCCGCCGCCAGAACTGGCGGGGGGTAGTATTCCAAGATGTTTGACACCAAACACGACATGTTTCCGTGCAGCCATCCCAAAGTTAGCATTTAACGCGAGGTTATAATGCGCTTAAGAGTATATGGTCAGGCTGCACTACAAACAGCATCAGAGAAGGGTCTCCGA
Organism: Calotriton arnoldi; assembly: GCA_963921515.1. Taxonomy (NCBI): domain Eukaryota; kingdom Metazoa; phylum Chordata; class Amphibia; order Caudata; family Salamandridae; genus Calotriton; species Calotriton arnoldi. Next base: position 1,196,073 of record CAWUFW010001916.1, read on the forward strand.
ACGCTGCAGAGGGGCTCTGCTCATGCAGGGGCACCCTCTCACATAGGAACCAAGCACTCTGCCTTCAGGATTGATAAGGCCTGCCATAGGAGTGACTTATAGGTTTATATGTGTGTATGTATGTAGTGATATAGGCAACCTATATCACAGTAAGGGGTGCATGCACCACCTTACCCAGGCTGCAGTAGCAGACCTGTGGTGTCCTTTTGGATGGCCTTCCAGGGGTGCCATAATACATGCTTCAGCCCCTGGCAGGCCTCTGAGGTACCTATGCCCTGGGTACATAGTATACCATATACTAGGGACTTACAAGGGCACTCCAGATTCCAATCAGAGATGTGCCTAAGGCACATGGAAACCATTTTAGAGAGGAAGCAGCTAGGCTGGGGTTCTGATTAGCAGGGCCACAGCCAGACTTAAGTCGAAAAACAGTGAAGCATCAGCAAAACGTGGGGGTACCCATGTGAAGCAGATCCTACTCTCCTACACAACACCCCCCCCCCCAAACGTAGGGAAATTAAACTAACCTTGTACAGTTGAGTCTTCATGTTCTAAGTGGAAGTACCTAGAGAGTCCATCTGCATTGGCATGGTTACTCCCAGGTCTATGTTCCACTGTGAAGTCCATCCCCTGTAGGGAAATGGACCACCTAAGCAGTTTGGGGTTTTCACCCTTCATTTGTTTTAGCCATAAGAGGGTCTTATGGTCTGTTTGAACAAGGAAGTGAGTACCAAACAAGTATGGCCTCAACTTCTTCAGAGCCCAGACCACAGCAAAGGCCTCCCTCTCAATGGCTGTCCAACGTTTCTCTCTAGGGGTCAGCCTTCTGCTAATAAAAGCTACTGGCTGATCCTGACCTTCATCATTCAATTGTGACAGTACAGCCCCTACCCCCAATTCAGATGCATCTGTTTGGACAATGAACTTCTTGGAGTAATCAGGACTCTGTAGAATGGGAGCAGTGCACATGGCCTGCTTTAGGTCATCAAATGCCTTTTGACAGCTAACTGTCCACTGAACCTTTTTGGGCATTTTCTTGGAAGTTAAGTCATTCAGGGGTGTCACTATTGATCCATACCCCTTGACAAATCTCCTATAGTCCCCAGTCAGGCCTAAAAAGGCTCTCACCTGAGTCTGGGTAGTTGGAGCAGTCCAGTCCATGATGGTCTGGATCTTGCTCTGCAAGGGTTGAACCTGGCCTCCACCCACAAGGTGGCCCAGGTACACAACCTGACTCTGCCCTATCTGGCACTTTGTGGCCTTGATAGTCAGGCCTGCTTTCTGCAGGGCCTGCAAAACATTTCTGAGGTGGACCAGGTGATCCTCCCAGGTGGAGCTAAAGACAGCAATATCATCTAGATATGCTGCACTATAGGCTTCCAGACCTGTAAGGACTGTATTCACCAACCTCTGAAAAGTGGCAGGTGCATTCTTCAGACCAAAGGGCATTACCACAAATTGATAATGCCCACTAGGGGTTGAGAATGCTGTCTTTGGCTTTGCATCATCAGCTAGTCTGATCTGCCAGTAGCCAGCTGTCAGGTCAAATGTGCTTAGATACTTGGCTGAGGCCAAAGTGTCTATTAGCTCATCTGCCCTAGGTATTGGATGGGCATCAGTCCTAGTGACTGCATTGAGACCCCTGTAGTCCACACAAAACCTCATCTCTCTTTTCCCACCACTGGTGTGAGGTTTTGGCACAAGGACCACTGGACTAGCCCAAGGGCTATCTGAGGGTTCAATAACTCCCAAATCCAACATTTTCTGGACTTCTGTCCTGATACAGTCCCTGACATGGTCAGGTTGCCTATAAATCTTATTTTTAATAGGCAGACTGTCCCCAGTGTCCACTTCATGAGTGCACCAGGTGGTCTGACTTGGAGTCAGAGAGAACATATGTCTGTACTGATTGAGCACTTGTCTACAATCAGTTTGCTGCTGAGCAGTGAGGCTGCCTGCCAAGGCTACACCATCCACTGACCCATCATCAGGGTTCTGTGAGAGCAGGTCAGGGAGTGGGTCACTCTCTTCCTCCTGTCCCTCATCAGTAGCCATGAGCAAGCCCATGTCTGCCCTGTCCACATATGGTTTCAGTCTGTTGACATGGAGAACCCTGTGGGGACTCCTGGGTGTTCCTAGGTCTACTAAATAGGTAACCTCACCCTTCTGTTCAACAATGGTATGGGGTCCACTCCATTTGTCTTGGAGAGCTGCTGGGGCCACTGGCTCCAACACCCACACCTTCTGTCCTGGCTGGTAAACAGTCAGTACAGCCTTTGGTCATGCCAGGCTTTTTGCAGTTCCTGGCTAGCCTCAAGGTTTTTAGTTGCCTTTTTCATGTATTCAGCCATCCTGGAGCGGAGACCAAGTACATAGTCCACTATGTCATGCTTTGGGGGCTTGAGAGGTAACTCCCATCCTTCCTTTACCAAGCACAATGGACCCCTGACAGGGTGACCAAACAAAAGTTCAAAAGGGCTGTAGCCAACCCCTTTTGAGGCACCTCCCTGTATGCAAATAAAAGGCAGGGCAAGAGTATGTCCCATCTTCGCCTAAGCTTCTCTGGGAGCCCTTTAATCATGCCCTTTAAGGTTTTGTTGAATCTCTCAACTAAACCATTGCATTGTGGGTGATAGGGTGTGGTGAACTTGTAAGTCACTCCACACTCCTTCCACATTGCTTTCAAGTATCCAGACATAAAGTTTGCATCCCTGTCTGATACAACCTCCTTAGGGAAGCCCACTCTGGAGAAAATTCCCAGGAGGGCTCTTGCCACCACAGGTGCTGTAGTGGTCCTAAGGGGAATAGCCTCTGGGTACCTGGTGGCATGATCCACTACCACCAGGATAAATCTGTGCCCAGATGCTGTTTGGGGATCCATGGGACCAACAATGTCAATCCCTACCCTTTCAAAGGGAACCCCCACCACAGGTAGTGGTATCAGGGGGCCTTTGTAGTGCCACCTGCCTTGCCACTGGCCTGGCAGGTTACACAGGAGCGACAAAACTCCTTGGTGTCTTCAGACATGTGGGGCCAGTGAAAGTGAGGGACAATTCTGTCCCAAGTCTTGTTCTGGCCCAGGTGACCTGCTAAAGGAATGTCATGGGCTAGGGTCAATAGGAAGCCCCTGAACTTCAGAGGTATAACCAACCTCCTGGTGGCACCAGGCTTGGGGTCTCTACACTCTGAGTACAAGAGTCCATCATCCCAATACACTGTATGGGGACCACTAGCTTTCCCAGCAGCCTCAGCAGCAGCTTGCTGTCTGAGGGGTTCAAGAGAGGGGCAGCTCTGCTGCTCCTGGCTCAGATCTGCCCTGGAAGGGCCCCTGTCCCTAAGAACTCAACCTGATCAGGCTCAAGCTCCTCTGGGACAGTTCCTTCCTCAGGACTGAGATCATCTCCCTGAAGAGACTGATCTTCCTTCTGAGCCAAGGGGGAAGGCACTGCCTTTACCCTACTACTCCTCTTCTTGGATGGCACTTGGTCCATTATTCCAGAATCCAAGGCCTGTTCAGTGTTAGACATTTTGGCCTGTGACCTGGTCACAGCAAACACATCTGCAGGGATGCCCAGCATTTCTGCATGGGTCCTGAGCTCCACTTCTGCCCAAGCTGAAGTTTCTAGATCATTGCCAAGCAAGCATTCAACTGGTAGGTCTGCACTTACCACAACCTTCTTAAGGCCAGTTACCCCTCCCCAGGAGAAGTTAACAACTGCCAGAGTATGGTCTGTTCTGACATTGCTAGCATTGGTCACTTGGTACATTTCACCAAGTATAATCTGCCCAGGATCCACAAGATCTTGTGTCACCATGGTGACACTTGCTCCTGTGTCCCTAAATGCCAAAGCCTCTTTTCCATTTATTAATGGCTGTTGCCTGTACTTGCCCAGATTACTGGGACTCACAGAGGAGGTCACATCCATGCCTCCATCACAGACTAGGACAGCCTGAGTGAGTTCTCTGACTAGGTCAGAGCCCATCTCCTTACCCAGGGTCAACCCTACTAAACCCTTGGCTTGTGTAGTCCCACCACCAACTGTAACTGCACTAGGGGGAGCAGGTGCCTTAGGGGCATTGGTGGGGGCTGGAGTAGAGTCTTTGGACTTGGTGCAATCACTGGTCCAGTGGGTCTTTTGCTTACAGACCTTGCACCATGGTTTCTTTTGGCCTTTCCCTTTGTTAGACTGTGAATCCCCACCTGAAGAAGATTTTTGGGGGCCTTGTGAAGACTTCTGGTCTTTACCCTTCTCCCCACCCTTATCAGAGTTCTTAGAATCTTGCTTCTTTGGGTCACCACCTTGGTTCTGTACCTTCTGCCTCACCCTGGTTCTGACCCATTTGTCTGCCTTCTTTCCCAATTCTTGGGGAGAGGTCAGATCAGAGTCCACCAGGTACTGATGCAACAGCTGATTTTGACAGTTATTAAGAATCTGCTCCCTCATGATAAGATTGTACAATCCTGTGAAGTCACATACCTTACTGCCCATCAACCAACCTTCCAGAGCCTTAGCAGAACAATCCACATAGTCTACCCAGTCTTGAGTCTGTGCTTTTTGGGTATCTCTGAACTTTAACCTGTATTGTTCAGTTGTTAGGCCAAACCCATCAATCAGAGCACTCTTCAAGACTTTGTAATTGTCAGCATCCTCTTCTCTTACAGTGAGGAGCTTGTCTCTACCTTTGTCTGCAAAGGAGAGCCACAAGATTGCTGCCCACTGCTCCTGAGGGACCCTCTGTACTTTACAGGCCCTCTCCAGTGCAGTTATCCATTTGTGGATGTCATCCCCACTCTGGTAGGGAGGGACAATCTTGCTCAGGTTTCTATGGTCATAAGACCTTTCCCTATCTCTGGGGAAATTGCTGCCACCATGGGACTCTAGTCCCATCTTTTTCTTTGCTTTTCAAGCTCTAGGGACTCCCTGTCTATAGCCAACTGCTCTCTTCTGAGCCTCAACTGAGCTTCTCCATATCTGAGCAGTCTCTCTTTCCTTTCATGAGAGGATTCCCTCCTATGAGAGGAAACAGAGGTCCCTATTGAGGTGTCAGAGTGGTTAGACTCCTGAGATGGAGATCTAGGCCTTCTGGGCATACTCACAATTCTTCCTGGGGGGACAAAGGGGAGGTCATTCTGATCCTCCTCCTCCTCCACAGGAGGAATTGGGTTTTCCAGGTCAAGGTCATTTTCACCTTCCTGGCCAGTTTCAGAGGGGGGGCCCTGGGTTTCTTCACCCCTGACCCCTTCCTCATCTTCTGCCCCACCCTGTCTGCCTACCCCTTCAGACCCTAGGGGTCTGCTGAGATCATCTGACAGTAGCACCTCCCTGAGGTGTTGGGTGCTGGCACTTTTGCCTGTCTTCAGCTTCCTAGTATTGCACAATGCTCTCAATTCCAAGAATGGGAGATTATCATACTTGGAGGGAAGAAGCCCACTGGCTTCTGGCAAGGACTCACTGGGTCCTGGCTTTGAAGACATTACTAGTGAGGTGTGGTGTATGCACTACCTACTCTAGTGTGGCCTACTAAACTCTCTTGAGTTGTAGAAAGGGTGTGCTATCCCTTAACACACAACTCTAAGTTCAGTAGAACTTACTGTATCCTAAGCTTGATTTATATGTACCTAAGGTACCCTTAGTGGTTTTCAGTTGATCAATTCAATTGAGATTATCTGGTAAAACAATAGCAAGCTGGAATCCCACACGCTGCACACCAATGTGAGAAGTTGGCCTGGTATATGCTGTCCACTAATTATAGTGGGCACCTTGCACCAGTCCAAACAACCCCTTATTGGAGATAGGTTAAAGACAACCTTTATTGAAAGCTATCCTAGTGGTAGCTATGGAGAGCAGCCTTCAGGCTAAGTCTTGAAGGAATGTAAAGCAGCTTGTTTTACCAGTCTATAATCTCTTGAGTGACCAAATGAAAGAGGACCACACCAGGTATATATTCAAAATATATGTATTTATTGCTAAACACACCCCTCTAGTCTCTTTATGAGGCTAGAGTTCGAAGTACATAAGTTATAAGTTAGTTATCAACAGTAATAGCACAAATACACGTTTGAGCCCTAGGGGCGTACCAAACCATATACCAATAAAGTGGTATAAGAACCACGACTGAGCTAGACACAAGGCCTAGAGCCTGTAGAAGTGCTTGGCCCTCAAGGAACCACCCAAGGTAGTGACACAGGGGACCCACGGGAGACGCGTGCAGTGTGAGAACACCGCCGCGAGCCGCCGTTGACTTCTATGGGGAATGTCGCGGTTGGAGTTTCAAAGAAAAGGGACACTTAGAGGAGGACTTGGAGGAAACCCCTTTAGAACTAGGTTGTTCTAGAGTCTATACCCACGGGAGCACCGGAGTACTCGAGTTACCTCACCCAGGGAAGCCGGGTGCATAGGTGTCTTTCGGGGTCGGGTTTCGTCGTCGTTTTCAATGGCGATCTGCTGCAAAGTGCTGCTGGCGGCCAAGTCGAAAGTGTTCGGGTGGATCCAAAGGTGGATCGAAGATCTGAAGAACCTGAAAGCAGAGGGGACAGAGTCTGGGTCTCTAACCAGTGACCAGGAAGGCGATGAGCGGATGCCCACCGATGTTGGGTGCTTCATGTAGGTTGACGGTCGTCTTGACTCTTCAACCACGAGGTCCAGGAGGCGTCGACGATGACCAGGAGCTGGATTCGAGCTGTCCCACAACGTCTGTCGATTGCAGGGGTGTCGGCGACTGGATTGGACCCAACAAGCCTTGGCAACAGCAAGTCTCGTGGAAATAGAAGAAGGATGGTGGTGCAGACCAGCAAGGTCTGTGGGACTCACCCAGTGAGGGTAAGTCAGGGCACGCCTGGAGCAACCAGGGAAGCCCAAGCAAAAGAAGAGTTGCCTTCGGGAGGGCCCACTAGCCAATGGACTAGCGACCGCAAAGGAGCCTCGAGTGGACGCACTTGGAGCTGGCTCACGGGACACTCGTGGAGTGGAGGCCAGTGATCTTCAGTGCAGTCGGTGCTGGAGGTGGGGGCTACTCGGAGCCCAAAGCACAACTTCGTGGAAGACCAGGAAGAGGATGCACTTGCAAAAGTACTTGGTGTCCAGGGGTCACAGTTCCACGTTACCCACGACAGCTACGGGCCTCAGCTTTGCTGGGGACTCAGGGCAGCCTCGGGGAAGTCTGGAAATCCACCTCTGGTGATGCAAAGACTTCGGCGTCCAGCGGGAGCTTCAGCGATGCAGACCGGACAATTGCTTCGTTGGTGCCTGCCAAGCAGGGGAGTCACTCCTTGACCCCAAGGGAGATTCTTCAGTCCTCTAATCTTAAAGTAGAGCGTCGAAGGTCCAGGATTCAGTGTCAGAGTTTCGTCCAGGGTAATCTAAAGTCCTAAGGACTGGGGTCCCATACTTATACCAAGTTAGGGGGTTGGACATACTCTGGGGACCCACCTATGGGAGGGTCAGGGAAGAGGGGTGGTTACACCCATTCCCTTTGTCCAGTTTCGCGCCAGAGCAGGGGCTGGAAGCCCCTGAACCAGTTTGAACTGGGGTATGCACAGGGACACCAAATGTGCCCCCAGTGCAGGACTTCAAAGCACCAGAGAGTGCTCCCGCCCAGCCCCAATACACATTATCCTGTCTGGGGAGGTGGTTACACCTCCCTGGGACAGGAAACCTATTGTCCAGGCCTCCCCTGCCGGAGTTTCAGTCAGCAGCAGGAGGCCAGACCCGTGTCTGTGGCAGCGGCATCCATTTTGTGATGCCAGGGCTTGGAAAGAAGTTACCGGGTAGGCCGGTGTGTACATGTCTCTCCCTCTAGAAGGGTGGAATGCTACCCCCGCTGCCAGAACTGGTGGGGGGGTAGTATTCCAAGATGTTTGACACCAAACACGACATGTTTCCGTGCAGCCATCCCAAAGTTAGCATTTAACGCGAGGTTATAATGCGCTTAAGAGTATATGGTCAGGCTGCACTACAAACAGCATCAGAGAAGGGTCTCCGAACGCTGCAGAGGGGCTCTGCTCATGCAGGGGCACCCTCTCACATAGGAACCAAGCACTCTGCCTTCAGGATTGATAAGGCCTGCCATAGGAGTGACTTATAGGTTTATATGTGTGTATGTATGTAGTGATATAGGCAACCTATATCACAGTAAGGGGTGCATGCACCACCTTACCCAGGCTGCAGTAGCAGGCCTGTGGTGTCCTATTGGCTGGCCTTCCAGGGGTGGCATAATACATGCTTCAGCCCCTGGCAGGCCTCTGAGGTACCTATGCCCTGGGTACATAGTATACCATATACTAGGGACTTACAAGGGCACTCCAGATTCCAATCAGAGATGTGCCTAAGGCACATGGAAACCATTTTAGAGAGGAAGCAGCTAGGCTGGGGTTCTGATTAGCAGGGCCACAGCCAGACTAAAGTCGAAAAACAGTGAAGCATCAGCAAAAAGTGGGGGTACCCATGTGAAGCAGATCCTACTCTCCTACAGCCCCCCCCCCCTCGTCCTCGGTCACCATCGTGAAAAATTTAGGGGTCAAATTGGATGCGGCCCTTTCTATGAAGGCCCAAGTCCAAACGGTGGCTGGGGTCTGTTTCGGGGTATTGAGAATGCTGCGGAACTTTCTCCCCCTGCTCTCAGTCCCTATAGGAAAACAGTGGTCCAGGCCCTGGTAGTGTCCAGACTGGACTACGTTAATTCCCCGTTACTCGGCCTTCCTGAGTACCTTCTGGGCCGATTACAGGTGATTCAGAATATGGCGGTGATCCAGCGCTATCAATAACATTTCTTCTCCTATATGTCTTTGGACGTCCAGGTGCAAATATTCCTCTTAAACACAACTATATCCATATGACGGTGGGGCCCATAACACCGCATATACATTCACTCACTCATTTATTCCCTGGATTTCATCCGTTCTTACCTAGGAGAAAAACAGTTAAATGATATGCTGGAAGGAGACGGGATACCTTTTTATAAAGACGACATTACACTTCTCAAGCTCTAAGGTATTCCGCTCATTGGTCGATGGACCAACTAGTAGGAATCAGTTGATGGTGATTAAGACCAGCTCAACCACTATAAACCTTTAAACATTTACATTTATCATTGAGCTAAAGAACCACTGACTCATTGTTTAAAGATAATAAAGTTTATATAAAGTTTAAAAGCATGAATAAGTTTCAAATTTATTATTCAGATTATTACATTTAGCATCATTATAAGAATAAATTGAAATTGCAATGCATACCTATTAGATAGAAAAATAAAGCTCGTCACAGCAAGAACTCCCGAAGGATCTATCTATCTGTCCTGGAAAACAGGCCTTCTCGTTACTTTCCTTTTTAGTAATTTAAGAATAAAAATCTAATAGTTTAAATGGAAAAATCTTTTAGGATTAAAAAGGTTCTCCAATAGCAGCGTCTCATGCTCAATCAAAAATATAAAATAGCAGCAGCAGTAATAGCAGCTAACAACCAACAGCAGCTAACCCCCTCCCTCTAAGAGTAGGTCTTCTTATACCCTAATACTAGCTTACTAAGTGAAAATGTTACATCTTTATGGCGAGATTCTCTCTAATTGGTCCATTCGGGTCAGTATACATCTCCTCATGAATATCCTTGTTTCAACCAGTTCCTTGTGACAAGTTCATATTTTTGTCGTTTCTCACGGGTTCACAACATCATCCCTTAGTTCATGGTTTTCAAACTGTATCTTTTTCTGATACTTTTCAGTCGGTCAGTTTATTGTCCATTCATTTATTCACTGCGACTTCTCACGCTTTTTGCTGTCTTGCTTTGGCACACGTTTATGCGATAAGGTCATCACAGCCTTGACCACGCTTCCATCCTAGGCTTTTGGAATGATCACATGATCCCTCTTGTTCAAGGCCTTTCTTTCTTTCGTAACCCCTCTCGTGCCTGCGTACTCTAACTCATGGCGGCCATCTTATTTCGCTGCTCAACTGGCCTAAGCGCACTATTATAAAGATAAACAAAACAGAGTTAAGAATAAAGAATATAAGCCTTTTCGTTTCCCTCCCGTCATTCTACGTACCCCAATTAGGTATTACCTAGCAAAAGCGACATATAAAGCCATCCCTTACTTACCAACGCTTTGTTTTGCCACTACACAGTTTATTTCCAAGCACAAATCATGCATTTATTATTCTAATTAGTACGCAATTGTCAGACTTATGTTATCCATGTTAACAATTGTAAGTAAATTAGTTTGCACATATATAGCGTGTTACCTTTAACCCTTTACATGTAACATACATGGTTGGTTATTCACTAAGACGAACATGTGTGTTAATTTATTTAACGTAAATATTAGGAGGTTAAAAAATTTTCAATTAGCCTGCTCCATCAACTCCCCCTTTGGTGATTTTTAATATCACCACAAAAACCCATGTTATACAATTCTATCAGATAGCATATTTCTTTGTCCGTTTGTTTTTGTTAGTTTTACACAACTGTATCCCTTTCAACTTGTCTCTTTGTCTTCTTATACATGTTTTCTTTTATTTCTTCTAGTTCTATTTCACCCATTTCTCTTTCTCTTTCTTTGTTTATCTTATTTTCTTTTTCTATTTTGTTTTGCCTTCTTCTTCTCTTTATACATGTAATTATTAGCTTCAGTACTAAAACTATTATTATTATCATAGTTGCTACTATTATTATTTTCCCTATTACTAATCTACTCATTCTAGTAAACCAATTTATTACTGAGGAAAAACTCTTACCAAGTTTTCCCAATGCATTTTCAACCTCCAGTGGAACAAGTTCTTTGTGCAAATTGGTAATATTCTTAATATACTTTTGTATATTTTCACTTTTATCTGGAATGTAAGTGCAACAATGTTGGACTTTCAGCATTCCACAGACTCCACCCTCTTTTGCCAAAAGAATGTCAAGGGCAAGTCGATTTTGCATCACCATAGCTCTCATGGCAACCATTTCGGTATTTACCATCAAGAACCCTCCAGCAGTATCTGTAGATAAACGATCTACTACTGTGGATAATTTCCGAATTTTAAATGCATTCAAAGATATTCCCACTGCTGGTATCAATGCTCCAAAAACATCACCTACTATTTCTGAAAAGCTCTCCCTTTTCCTACGTGTAAATGTCTTTACCATTTCGTGTGTTCCCTTTTCTGTTCTGTCTATATGAAAAATCTTTGGAAAGACCAGGCCTAAATAACATGATCCATACCAATGGTCCGGCAGCCTGTAATAAGCTCTGTTACCGCAAATATAGTAGATCCCAGGAAATATTGGATCTTTTCCCCCTTTGAATCTCCAACCTCCTAAAATGTTATAATTGTCTTGGCAATCACTGGAACCCACGAAATATTTGTCATATCTTGTTCTATTTCTTCTAATGCACAACCTTCCCTGTTGGGGCCAATCCAGAGACATAGCTGCATTTGTCTTTTTCTTGTCATGATTTTCTTCCTCAAACGCCCAAAGAGGTGTTTTTGTCTCTTCTATCACTTTTCTTTGAAATTTTACCCTTCTATCTTCAACCATTTCTAAAAACACCTTTTCTTCATTTCTTAGCTCACAGGTAAGGTTGTTTTTAACTATATCATCTAATGTTAGAACTTTATCTTCTAAAAAATATTCGCCAAACATCCTTGCTTCTTTTACTTTATTTAGTTCAGAAATTATAGGAATCTCTGCAAAAATCTTATCTATGTCAGTATAATAGTATTCTAATCTCCCTGTCTTGTAAAATAGACTTGCTAAAACACTACATGTTATTCCATACGTCAAAGGAAGGTGATGATAGGTCACACCTTCTGCAACAGACGCAGGTAATTGCATACAAACATAACAATCTCTCACATCCATGGTTTGTACATACTCATATAATAATTTAGTAAAAACATTTTTTGAAAAATCTGTTATTGATTTATCCTTATGCAACTCTGCACTACTTTTTACTATAGCTGTTTCCTGCATGTTAGCTCCATTTTCTTTCTCTGTGTTATTCTTTAATATAGACGCTTCTTCTACAGCTAATCTTATTGGAATGGTGATTGCTAAAATAATCCATACGGTCATTAATAATCCTGTACAAAAGAAGCACATCTTACACCATCTACGTAAGAACTCACATCTACATGTTCTATTTTTAGTATCTACCATTTTGTTCTATTACCTATTATATAGTATGTACAGAAAATGTGTCACCACACCTCAGAAATGACCTCTTAGCCACCCTGCACTTTCACTTTGTCTTGTTTGGTACTTTCTTTAATTCTTTTCAGAACTCTTTCCTGTCAAATCCAGTGTTTTGTCCAGTCCGGTAGAAATTTGTTCAAATTTCTTTAGATTAGTTGCACTTCACCTTCACCCATTAACTTGTAGCTTTGTTCCGGGTTCTCGTGAGTGATCTCTTCTTCTTTGATATCATTCAGTGCAATGTATAACCATTCAGGCGATTTATACTTCAGATTTGCTTTCTTTATTCTTTTTGTTTTCTGCAAGTGTTTTCCACCTTGTTTCTCTGGTTCTTTTTGACTTGTTATCTCATTTACTTGCTCTGCACTTTTTCCATCTAGCCTTATGATCTTGTATCTCAGTTTTCTAACTTCGTTGGGCCAATTGTCTCCTTTTCTTGGCCTTTTTGGTTCACTTTCTTTTTCCTCTCTTTCTGTTCTCCAAGTTCTCTTTCTCGACTCTAGTTTCCTGTTTCCTTCTTCTCCACTTTCTTCTGATTCTGTTTCAGTTCTTCCTTTATTGTCTCTTATCTTAAATTTTATAATTTCATTTCTTTCATCTATTTGTGGTTTTTCTCGTGTTTTCTTTTGATCACCTACTTCTGTCCCTCCTCGAGGTTCTTCCGAATTTGTGTCAATCTCTCTATCTGTGTCTAGATTTCCCTGTTCTTTTGTTCGCCGACCTGTCCCTATTGCTCCTCGGGGATCTTCCGATTCTTCTAACTTTCTATTTGAAACTCTCCCTTCTTCGTCTATTAATATTGTCTCTGAAGTGTTCTCACCACAACTTGTACTTGGTTGCTCACTGTTACTGTCTCTTTGCTCAGTTTCTTCTTCTATATTATCAAATTTCCAATTTCTTTTCAGATTTTCCTCACAATCCGAATGCTCTGTATCAGATGCTGAACTGGTGTCTGATATTTCCAGATGTCGACTCACATGTCGATCTTCAGATTCTGGAACTTCTGCTATTTCCTCCACTCCTCCTGTCGTTACACTTGTACTTGGGTCTTCCAGATGTCGACTTACAGGTCGATCTTCAGATTCTGGAGCCCTGTTCATCTCTTCCTCTACATCAGATGCTGAACTGGTATCTGATATTTCCAGATGTCGACTCACAGGTCGAGCTTCAGGATCTGGAACTCTGATGGTGTGACTGGCATGTACCCAGTGTTTCACTCCAGCACACTTGACTGCAGTTGTTGTTACCAGGATCACTTGTCGTGGTTGGTCCCAACGAGGAACCAAACAGTTTTTTCTTCGATGGACTTTTATGCGGACCCAATCTCCTGGATTCAAATCGTGAGCCGGTTTTCTTTCAAGAGTGGTCGCATCCGGTCCAACCTGATGAAACACAGAACGTACCACATCAGCCAATCCTTTGCAATAATCCAGCACCAGATCATCAGTTATAGTCAGTAGTTTGTTGACAGGTACATGTGCTTGTCTCATTGCTCGTCCCATAATTATCTCATGGGGACTGAGTCCTGTCTTTCTTTCCGGTATACTTCTGATTGTCATTAAGACTAATGGCAAGGCATCTGGCCATTTGAGTCCTGTGGCTTGACACATTTTACCTAGTCTGTTCTTAATTGTTCCATTCACTTGCTCTACTATTCCAGAAGCCTCTGGTCTGTATGCACAATGCAGTTTCTGTTTAATACTAAGTGCTTCACAAATCAACTGAACCAATTCATTTTGAAAATGTGTTCCTCTATCTGTTTCAATCGTTACTGGAAAACCATACCTTGGAATGAATTCTCGCAGCATTAGTTTTGCTACTGTAATTCCATCATTCCTTCTGGTCGGGTATGCTTCCACCCAACGGGAAAACAAACAGACGACTACAAGGACATACCTTAGTCTATTGCTCGGAGGCATTTCAATAAAATCCATTTGCATTCTCGTGAAAGGACCTCCCTCTCGTCCTATTGTCCCTAGACTCACTACTGTCTTTCTTCCTGGATTTAGCTGTTGACAAATAAGACACCTTTGACAAAGACTCTCAGCTATGGCTCTGAATTTTGGATTATACCAAGTTTGTCTAAAAAGTCTGATCATTGAATCTCTCCCAATATGAGCTTGTCCATGGTACATCCGTGCCATGTCAGAAATCATGCTATCAGGCATAACGGGTCTTTCATCCCGGTAAACCCAAACATCATTTTCCTCTTGTTTTCTACATCCTGCTTTTATCCAGTTATCTTTTTCTTCATCATCTGCTGCTTCCTGTAATTGTCTCACCTCATCCCATGTCTCAACAGGGTTAGTAAAAAGCAAAGGACATGAAATATGCTCTCTTTCTTGGTTCCGGTTCAATGAGACCACATTTTTAGCACAATACTGTGCAATTTCATCAGCAAACTTATTACCAACAGTTATGTAGTCTTCCCCATTTTTATGTGCATTGCACTTCACTACCGCAATCTGTTTAGGCAGCTGTATCGCCTCAAGCAACTTTTTCACAAATTCACCATTTCTTATCGGTGACCCTGCAGACGTCAAGAAACCTCTCTGAGACCATATCTGGCCAAAATCATGCACCACTCCAAAGTCGTATTGGCTATCCGTGACAACTGTTATTCGAACATTCTTTCCCAACTTGCATGCTTGAATTAGAGCTATCAACTCCGCTACTTGGGCAGAATGTATCCCTTTCAAACAAGATGCTTCCATTACAGCAGCTACTGTGCAAACTGCATATGCTGCACTTAGAACTCCATCATTCGTTCTCAAGCAAGAGCCATCCACGAACAGAATATAATCTGATTCCTTTAAAGGCTCATCCCGTATGTCAGGTCTCGGTTTTATACAATATTCGAGTACATTCAGACAATCATGATCAACTTCATCCTTTTCAATCACACTCTCCTCATCTGGCAATGATGTTGAAGGATTCACATTCATGCATCTGTCAATGGTCACATTGTCTGCACTCAAAATTACTTTTTCATACCTAGTCAGCCGACTATGTGTCATGTATTGGGTTTTGGTTCTTGTCAACAGAATTTCCACAGAATGAGGGACATATACTCTCAGTGGATATCCCATCACTATGCCTTCACTCTGCTCCAAACTTACACAAGTAGCAGCAACTGCTTTCAAACATCCAGGCAACGCTTTCGCTACTTGGTCTAAAACAGCTGAAAAATATGCAATGGGTCTTTTCATGTTTCCATGTCTCTGCACCAGGACTGAAAACGCACACCCCTCTCTTTCACTGCAATACAATTCAAAATCTTTCTCATAGTCAGGCATTCCCAATGCCGGAGCTTCACACAGTTTCCTTTTTAGTTCTCTGAATGCTTTCATTTCCTCGTCATTCATTTCAAATGGCTCTTTTACATCTTTCTTTGTCAATCTCTGCAATGGTTTTGCAATTAATGAAAATCCACTTATCCATTGTCGACAATATCCAACCATTCCTAGGAACATTCTTACCTCTCTTTGTGTCATTGGAGCTCTCATTCCTTGGATTATTTTTATTCTTTCTGTCGTTACCTTTCGCACTCCCTTCTCAATCTTATGCCCTAGATACTGGACCTCTTGTTGACAAAACTCCAACTTCGATGGGGACACCTTATGTCCTCTTTTTGCTAAATGATTCAGCAAAGCAATTGTATCATTAACACATGCTTCCTTTGTTTTTGATGCCACCAGTAGGTCATCAATGTACTGAACCATCACTGACTTCTCTGGCATTTTCAAATCTTCCAATGATTTCTTTAGAATCTGATTAAAGATCGAGGGGCTTTCTGTATACCCCTGAGGAATTCGGCACCATGCCAAAATACGCTCTCCGAACCTGAACGCAAATAATGGCTGGCTATCTGGATGTAATGGAATAGAGAAAAATGCATGGCACAAATCAATAACTGTGTACCATTCTGCTTTGCGTGGAATCTGGTATAGAATTACAGCAGGGTTTGGCACTATTGGGCAGCAAGGCACAACAATTTTGTTTACCTTTCTCAAATCTTGCACAATTCTATATGTTCCATTCGGCTTTTTCAGTCCCATTATCGGCGAATTACATGGACTGCTCATTATTTCTCTCAGAATCCCTTGCTCAATCATTTTGTTTATTACTGGTGTTATTCCTTCAATTATTTCTGGTGTCAATTTATACTGTGGCGTATTTGGGTAACTCGTTCCTTCTTTAACAGAAATTTTAACAGGGTCTACTTCTTTCATTAACCCTATATCTTCTCCCGTGAAGTCCCACACTTCCTGTTTCACTGTTTCTTTCAGTTCACTTGGGATTTTCTCTACATCAAATATGGGAAATAAATCGTTCGCTTCTGATTCTAACTTTACCATGGTCATTTTATACAATACATCCTCATCTGGGGTCTGAAATGCAATTCCATCTGGCGTACAATAGATGGTGCAGTTCATCTTGCAAAGCAAATCGCGTCCTAATAGGTTCACAGGACTGCAATCACATACCACAAATCGATGCATTTCACTAAATGGACCAATTTTTACCTTCACTAATTTAGTAAGAGGCGCCTTAATTTGCTGATTCGAAACACCCACTACTTGGATATGTTCACCTGAGAGAGGAAGGTTTGGAATTTCCACTGACCTAACAGTAGAACGGGTAGCTCCAGTGTCCACAAGGAATGTTACATTTGCACCATTCACTTCTCCATCCACAAATGGACCTGCTTGATCTACCTCTAGAGTTGCGCCAAGCACGCACTCTTCCTCCTCTCCTAGGCACCGTCATAAACTTTCATCCGACTCATCACCATCCTGTCGTAGCCAGTACTGAGATATGGCAGCTGCGCGCGGCAATTGTGTTACCTGCTCTCCTCCGTAGAATCCTGTTTCTGCACTGTATTTCTGTTGATTAACGCTCTTGGGAAGTGGTGGTTGTGGCACCTTTTTGTTGGGTAACTACCTCACTCTGCACCTGTGGATTTAATGATTGATTTTCCGTATTAGGTTTTGGAGGAAATTTACACTCGTTTCTCCAATGCCCTAACTTTCCGCAGTTGTGGCATGGCCACTTTTTCTTTGCCTCTTCTATGCTCATTTGACCTTTTCCTTTACCTATATTTGGTTTCAACCTAGTCGGTCCTGCCTCATTAACAGGATTACTTAATTGAGCTTCTTGCTTCTCTGCAACTTTCACTTGTGCCCACATTGCTTTCTCTTTCAATTTACGCTGTCTGCTCTCAATATCATCACTACAATATTTAGCATACCTCAAAACCTCGTCCACTGTGCTATTCTGCCAACAAATCATATGCTGTTTAATCATTTCACTTATCTCTGGTTTCAAACCATAAACAAATCTATATACAAAATGACTCATATCCTTCTCATTTAATGTCTCATAGCCACTATACTGTTTGAAAACTAACAGTAGCCTCTCATAGTATGCGTGTACTGATTCTTTGCTTTCCTGTGTGGTTCTGTCTATTTTTACCCAATCCGTTTCTTTGGGCGGAATCTTATTCTTCAAAAAGGTAATTACTTGATCATATTTCCTCATCACTTCTGGTCCTGGCGCTCCTGTTTTAGTATCTCTTGGATATTCTACAGTTGGCCAATCAATTGTAATCTTACATTCTGTCCACAAATCAGCTGGTACTACTATGTCAAACAACCCATCCAAATCTATCCACAGCACTTTTGACACCTTAACAAATCTTTCCACTTGTCTGTACCATTCTACTGGTTTCTCTCTCAATTTTGGGAAGTCATTTGTGAATGACAGTATATCCTGTCTGGTCCATGGAACATGCACATAACTACCTCCTGGAGTTTCTCTCATCGGGTACTCCCTAACAACTGGTTCCCTATCTGTCATTGCAAAAGCCAAAGATGCTTTATCTGTTGTTTTCTCATTCCTCTTTGACCATCTATTTCTCCATCTATCCACATCACCCCATTTTCTCAATAAAACAATCAACTCTTTTATTTGGGTCAGTCTTCCTGATGTGTTCAAATTCTCTATGTCTTTCTCACAAAAATCTACTCTGTATGGTTTCTGCAATGTTCTCACTTTCACAAATTCCACTCCTTGTTCATTTGCTGTCTCTTCCAATTTGTCATGTAAATTTCTAGCTCTCCATGTAATGCTCTTGCATAAGAACATAATCTCGTCATCCTGATAAGATTTCAGTTTTTCTGTGCCAATTGTCCCTAAGATCAATTCTTCCATGTCTATTTTTAACCTAATTACATCCAATTGTTTTGTTTCTGTCTCTTTCGTTTTTAAAGTTTTCATCCATTCATTCAATTCATCTGGAGTCGGACCTACATGCGTACTATTTAATTCTATCCAATTTTTACTTCTTTCTGGTGTCTCCGATGCAGACTCAGTTACCATAGGTATTCTCCTAAACTCATTCTCATTTATCGTTAAATTAGTAGGTGGGCTTGGTCTATATGTACTAACCAAGTTTCTTGCACCTTCACTGTCAAATTCCATCCCTTCTTTCCTTCTTTGCAAGTGTGAATTCATAGGAATGACTAAAGAATGCTCTTCAATTTTCTGATTCTCAAAAACTGGTATTACTGGACCTATTGTTACTGGTACAGTTACAGCTTCCATATTCATTGTTAATTCTCTTATCTTTTCAGTTAATTCTCTTGTGGTTTTTGCCAATTCAGTTGTATTGTCACTTTCTGTCTTCTCATTTTGTGGAGTTTTCAACTGATCTTGTGACCTATTTATCTCATATCCTCGTTCTGGATTTTTATTCCTCCCAATTTCCATTGGCGGTGCATTAGGTGTCACCACCGCAGAATTCTGTTGGTATGGAGGTGGATTTCTGTTTAGAATATCTTCCAGCAATTCATCTTCTGTCTCACTACCACCATACCCATACTTTTCAGTAACCACATGCTTCTTTTTCTCTGTACACTTTCTCTTTGCTTCTTCCTCAACTGTAAAAGCCGGAAACAAACCTCCTGTCATATTAGCATATCTCCAACGCTTTATTCTGTCCTCATGATTCACTCCCCACAACCTTCCAGGTACAAACTCATGATTTCTTAATCCTCTGAATCTTTCTCGTTCATACATCTCATCTTCCCATTCACTTAATGCTTCAAACTGTGTCGGTCTAGGTTTAGGTTCAAGCATTGCCATTTTCTCTCTCAAATTCCGAAGTACAGCTACACTAAATGAACCATTCTCAGGAAAAGCCAATGCTCCATCATTTTTAGTATATTTAGTCCAATTTTCTAACCATATACAGGTATGATATCCGTACTTCAACATCATGTGCGAAGCTGGTGACTTCGGCGGAGGAATTACTTGTCCCTCTCTAGTCACTACCTTTTTGTCCTTCTTAAAAAAATTCTTAACTTTAGACATCCACGACGTTTTCTCTCTACCATACTCATAATAAGCCATGATTCACAA
The DNA here is from genome assembly GCA_963921515.1 of Calotriton arnoldi. Classification (NCBI taxonomy): domain Eukaryota; kingdom Metazoa; phylum Chordata; class Amphibia; order Caudata; family Salamandridae; genus Calotriton; species Calotriton arnoldi. Next base: position 1,215,668 of record CAWUFW010001916.1, read on the forward strand.
TTTCTTTCCCTTCTCAAAAATCCGCGATTCAACACTATTCTCTATGCGTTATTCGGACCTATCCCAGCGCGACTCACACCAACGCTCCAATCCTAAGCTTCTACGTCACTGATTTATCTGACCAATCCCAGCACGACTCACACCAATGCTCCAATCAGAGGGGCTTCTGTAACTAGCGCACTGTCCAATCCCAGCGCGGCTTTTGTCTACGTCAGTTTTGTATGACTAGCGCACTGTCCAATCCCAGCGCAGCTTTTGTCTACGTCCGTTCTGCTCCTGACCCCTCCTTTACAAAATTTATCGGCAATTTACTTTTCAACAGTTCTTTGTTAATTACAACATTAAAACCACATTTCCATTGTCTGATTTCGCTAAACAAAAGTGACAGTCTATTCTAGCTTGCAAGAATACAGTTTCGTTCGATAAGTGTAGCACTTCCCTCTACCTTACCCTTCTTTCAAGCAAGGAGTAAACCCGTTTCTCTGGGGATAAAACACATGCGGAGACTACACTGCTCCTGACAATTAAGGCCAGAGTTTCACAAGAAAACCGGTTGCTATTTCACTCATGCACCTTTTATACAGAAAATGTCCCTAGCATAACACAACCTGTGTTATCACCAATATGAACTCAGACAATGCACTATTCCATGTGACTTCTCTTTGCCAAACGTGTTCCACTTCCTACTTCCCGGAAGCGTTAAAACTTTGACTTACATATAACATAACGCGACTCAACATAGAATGTTAGACATAAAATAATCAATAATCAATAATCAATAATCACCAAACTAATCTATAGTAACCATAACTCTGCTACCAAGAAATCTGATCCAGCGCTATCAATAAAATTTCTTCTCCTATATGTCTTTGGACGTCCAGGTGCAAATATTCCTCTTAAACACAACTATATCCATATGACGGTGGGGCCCATAACACCGCATATACATTCACTCACTCATTTATTCCCTGGATTTCATCCGTTCTTACCTAGGAGAAAAACAGTTAAATGATATGCTGGAAGGAGACGGGATACCTTTTTATAAAGACGACATTACACTTCTCAAGCTCTAAGGTATTCCGCTCATTGGTCGATGGACCAACTAGTAGGAATCAGTTGATGGTGATTAAGACCAGCTCAACCACTATAAACCTTTAAACATTTACATTTATCATTGAGCTAAAGAACCACTGACTCATTGTTTAAAGATAATAAAGTTTATATAAAGTTTAAAAGCATGAATAAGTTTCAAATTTATTATTCAGATTATTACATTTAGCATCATTATAAGAATAAATTGAAATTGCAATGCATACCTATTAGATGGAAAAATAAAGTTCGTCACAGCAAGAACTCCCGAAGGATCTATCTATCTGTCCTGGAAAACAGGCCTTCTCGTTACTTTCCCTTTTTAGTAATTTAAGAATAAAAATCTAATAGTTAAATGGAAAAATCTTTTAGGATTAAAAAGGTTCTCCAATAGCAGCGTCTCATGCTCAATCAAAAATATAAAATAGCAGCAGCAATAATAGCAGCTAACAACCAACAGCAGCTAACCCCCTCCCCTCTAAGAGTAGGTCTTCTTATACCCTAATACTAGCTTACTAAGTGAAAATGTTACATCTTTATGGCGAGATTCTCTCTAATTGGTCCATTCGGGTCAGTATACATCTCCTCATGAATATCCTTGTTTCAACCAGTTCCTTGTGACAAGTTCATATTTTTGTCGTTTCTCACGGGTTCACGACATCATCCCTTAGTTCATGGTTTTCAAACTGTATCTTTTTCTGATACTTTTCAGTCGGTCAGTTTATTGTCCATTCATTTATTCACTGCGACTTCTCACGCTTTTTGCTGTCTTGCTTTGGAACACGTTTATGCGATAAGGTCATCACAGCCTTGACCACGCTTCCATCCTAGGCTTTTGGAATGATCACATGATCCCTCTTGTTCACGGCCTTTCTTTCTTTCGTAACCCCTCTCGTGCCTGCGTACTCTAACTCATGGCGGCTATCTTATTTCGCTGCTCAACAGGCCTAAGCGCACTATTATAAAGATAAACAAAACAGAGTTAAGAATAAAGAATATAAGCCTTTTCGTTTCCCTCCCGTCATTCTACGTACCCCAATTAGGTATTACCTAGCAAAAGCAACATATAAAGCCATCCCTTACTTACCAACGCTTTGTTTTGCCACTACACAGTTTATTTCCAAGCACAAATCATGCATTTATTATTCTAATTAGTACGCAATTGTCAGACTTATGTTATCCACGTTAACAATTGCAAGTAAATTAATTTGCACATATATAGCGTGTTACCTTTAACCCTTTACATGTAACATACATGGTTGGTTATGCACTAAGACGAACATGTGTGTTAATTTATTTAACGTAAATATTAGGAGGTTAACATTTTTTCAATTAGCCTGCTCCATCAGCGGCGAGGGCCATTTTTCTGTCTGGGCCCAGGACTCATACAACTCAGCTTCTGTCCTCACTGCACTGGCTTCCGGTGCGGAAAAGAATACATTTTAAAGCCTTGGTCTTGGTTTTTAAAGCATTTCACAAGATTGGAGCCCCCTACCTTAGGGAAAGATTTCAACCTTATATTCCACAGCGTACCCTGAGATCCTCTTCTCAGCTTCTGATCTCAGCTCCGAAGGTCCTGCAAAACGGGTAGGGGGTAGATCTTTCCAAGCAGTGGCTTCTCGGCTGTGGAAGAGCCTACCCTTCTCTCCTAGACAGATCCCGGACCTACTTACTTTTAGGAGGAGTCTAAAAACATGGCTCTTTCAGCTGTAAGCTTCGCTGTAGTAAAATGCTTTGTTTGATGTTATGTGGTCTCTGTTCCTAAGCGCCGGGACACTCCAGGGAGTAGCCGTGCGCTTTATAAATATTAGATAACATAACATAACATAACTGCAACGCTATGCGAGACCTAATGACCCCACTCGCTGCCTGCACCTTGCTGCTGGGATTGGAAAGCAGGCAATGAGCAGGCGCTGCTGAACCTGTCCCGGTGTCTGAAAATGACACTGGGACAAGTTCAACATATTTCTGTGGAGCCCAACTTCTTGACAGGGGGGACGGCGTCCACCCTGTGAAAATAGTGGGCGGACTCCGTGTACCCGCTAGTACCCCCGACTTGTGCCCTGAGGTCGTTGATATTTGTTGTTATGTTTGAAGACTGACCAGACTCTGAATAGGAAGCCACAAAAGAATTTGGAGGAGGTGACAGGTAATCAACCCCACTCATAGTCGTTGGTTTTGAGGTAGTTAAGGGTCAGCAAGGTGGTAGTAGGAAAACAGCGTACCCTTCAGCAGTTGATGGCTGTGACACGTACCCTCTCGCGCTGATTCACTTCGCTCCAAGCCGTCTGCCAGTTGTAAACCCTGGTGAAGCCATGAGCCTGCCCCACACTGGTCACGCCAGAGGCTAGCCGCCCGCACAGGTGCCGGCCATTTCGTGGTCTGTTAGGGCTGTCTCAACTTTCAGCTTTGCGCAGTTATTAATCACGCGACGAGGCCTGGAGAAATAATTTCCTAAATTAGGCACCGTTTGCAGCACTTGGGTCGTCATTCCATTCATCAATATTTATTGCTCTTCACAATTTCAAGGTCTGGTACTCTGTTTAGGAATTAATTAGCAGCAAATTACTGTAGGAGTGTAAACAGATTAAAACATCCACACGGACATGCGTTTTGTGACCCCGGGCTCTGTGTGAAGTCTTTTTTCTCTGCAGCATCCTCGGGCTCAGTTCCAACTATTGTTTAACATCTTCAGAAATGTTTATCTGTGGCTGTCAAAGTCTCTTGTAAAGCAAGCTGCGTTTATGTTATGTCAGTCTGAGCTTTTGTTTTCAATCATTGAGGCTAGAAAGCAGTAATTCATTAGTTCCCACAGCTCCCACTTGTGCCTTGAAACTGGGCTGAAATTGTTGGATAACTGACAGCCATGTGTTGTGTAGATCCTAATGTGAAAAGCGTCTTTCGGTAAAAGTACAATGAATGTGTAACAGCTTTTTCTAAGCTTTCTTCCCTCCAGATCACTGAGCTTCTTTTGAAGCCATAAGAATGCAAAACTGACCTCAAGGGGTTCGTTCCCTCGACTCTACGATTGTCTTTCAGCCTCCATTATCTTTCTCTTAATATATGTTTCATTTTATCTTGTTTATGATTGTATATAGTACATATAACACAACCTACATTGTAATATGATATCAGCATAGTTTGTACATTGTAGATTTCTTACACCTTCCTTCATTATTTTTCTTTCTTTTCCTTTGCACTCTTTTTTTCTTTTTCTTTTTCTTTCTTCCTTCCTTTCTTTTCTTCTTTATACATTATAAAATATAAAAGGCAATTTTTATTGGTACAGAATTATTATATTGTTGGAACTGGCGTACAGTATATCTTAAATTATTTATTAACTCACTATTCTTTTTTGTACTTTTCTTATGGCATCATTTTCTCATATAGTCTTATATTTTTCATTTTATAAGGAAACTCTGTGCTTAAGTAACTTATTCTAATAAAGCTTTTTTAAACTAAAAATAAAAAATGCAAAACTGGAACAGAAAAACCTTTCAATATAGTGTCAGTAGAAACAGACCGCCTAGGGGAAACAGAGAGACAGAAAGGCCACCAGCCAAAAAAATGGAACACTGCATTGAAATGGTGAGAGCAATGCCATACGAAAACAGGAAGTTGGTTCCTGCAACCAAGAAACGATGTAATTGTAGGTATCATATACGCATTGCTGTCACTGGCATGGATCTGAAACACTGTCACCTGGACCGCGGTGAAGTACAGCAAGCTGCATGTGTGGATGACTGCACGTCTGTGTTTGACTGCTGTCAGTACCCCGTTCAGAAGGCCACAGGACAAGCAAGAGCTACTGGATTCAACCGTGGGTTTGAGACACTTTACTCCTGATGTCCCAAATCCCGACCCACTATGGATCCTGAGTTCCTGGGCCAAGAACCACTTCAGTATTTGATTCTCAGTGGTAGTACGGGTCGAGCAGTGCAAGGCTTCTCAGTAGGGAGGTAGGCACAGGGGGGGTGAACACAGGCTCACAACTCAAAATACGTTCCGCAGCAGCAATAAATAATTGTCCAGTCAAATACTTGGTTTTACGAAAAAAGGAGTATTTATCTACCAACACAAAGTAAAATATGGCATTTACAAACAATACACACAGCCCCCTAAGGTCAGGGCTCTAGTGTTTTGACAAGCAGGCTTCTGAGCCCCACTCTCCCTTCGCTAGCAGTAGTGGTTATTCCCCATTCACTTTGGGCGACATTCAGGTTAGGCCCCACTAGTAGTCCTGGTCTTAGGAGCCCCACTTTTCCTCTTACTAAAGCCAAAAGTGTTCGAGCACTGAAACACTATATGACAGGCAAGTTCCGCTGGGGCTGTCTGGCCCGTAAATCAGTCTTACCCGCACCAGCAGGACCTGTATGACAGGAGTCTCCGAGTGTGCCCCCTTTGCGGGTGCGGAAGCTGCAGCATCTGTTTCCAGTGAGTTCTTCACATGCGGCCTTGGAGAGGCAGCGCTTGGGTGTCCACGAGTTCCTCACATGCAGTCCTGCGGAGGCAGCAACCGGTGGGGTCCTTGATGCTCCTATGATGCTGGTAAGTTTCCTGGAATCCTCCTCACAAGTTGAGGGGGGGGTGATTCAACCCTCCTGGTTCTGGTCCTAGGGCCCGCACATGTCACTATGACGGACTCCTTCTCCTCTCAATGACTGTTTCGGCCAAACCATATTCCTTGCCTTTTTCCGGTGGTCCCCCAAGTGTACGGGGTCACAGTCCTCACTCTGTACATGGGCTGCAGCCTGAATGGCACAGCAACCATCTTCACGGTGGGCCCACCTGGCATACAGAGTTTCTGACTTCACTCCGCACGCTGGCTACAGCTCTATCAGCATGGCAGTAATCTTCATGTTGGCTCCACCTGGTAAACTGGGTCGCCGACTTAAAACCCACACAGCAGCAATGGCCTAATGGAAGCTGCACTGTTCATGGCTCACTTCCTGGTGGCCCTCCTCTGGCATACTGGGTTCGCCAACATTTACCTGCACACGGGCAATGACTTAATCAGTACAACATCTGTCTCCTAACACCTCGATACCAGGATCCAGTTCACCAGGATTCCCCACTGGACCAATTCTCTCCAACACTCTCCTCTTCCCCAAAGGGCACATTGGTCTCGGCAAGCAGGCAGGCACTGGTGCTCCAAGGGCAGGTGTTCTTGGATTCCTTGGGTGATGTTCCTTAACCCAGCTGGGAGACTGGCAGACCTAGGCCCCCAGTTCTGGTCGCAGACAGAAGGCTTGCTGAGCTTCTCCTCCTTGCACGGCCCGATTGGCTGCTTGACAGTTGACCTTTTTTGAGAGCCTCTAGCTCCCCTTCGTATAGTTGATTTCCGGACACCAAATGTGATTTAGAGTCTGAGTCTTTGAACTTTATGCTAGGCGCCTGCTTCCTTCTGAAGTGCCCTATCTTCTACCCTGCCCTTCCTCCAAAAAGCATTCCGTGACAGCAGGAGTGACTCCAAATCTGATAGCCCCACAAAACAGGCCATGGGAGTGACTGGAGGTTCACACCTGTATGTCAGCCACAGTGAGATGTGTATCACAAGGTTACCCCAGGCCCTCAGAGCTACTCTTTATGATTCTCTTATCTCCTTCCTGAGATGTACCAAGGCCCCTTCCCAGTGACCTGTCTCTGAATCAAAGAGCACCCTTTGAAGTATACTGAAGAGCCAGGCTCTCCCTTTCTCGAGTGTGACCTAACCAGCTCACAGTAATGCAGCAATCCACAAATCTGTAATGAGGGGGGGTCTTATACCTCCTCATGTTTCTCCATTTAGCCCTGGGTCTCCCAAAACGGAACCCAGAATCATTCCTGTATTGAACCATTCACAGGCACACATACGCCCATCGCATATGTATATAACACACACAGCACAGCACTGCATCATCCCTCAATTGCACTATTCACAGGAACACATACGCCCAGCACATGTATAACACAAACACTGTGCATTACTACACACCAAATAAATGTAGGGAAAGGGTAAGTTAAGCACACAGAAGCAGAACTATAAATAAGTGAGCCTGTAGGCCTCACTTCAGTGACACAGGTAAAAAGGCCTTTTCATTCCTACTGATCACTACATGGTATACTTCCACAAACACGCTCTTGATGCTTAACTCCTGGCAAAGGCAGTAGTCTTTCACCATTGCAAGGGTATGCTTGAGGCACCCTTCCCTAATCCAAAAAGACTGCAATCCATGAGACAGGCCTATGTCATGGTGCACACGTGTGATCCTTGTTCGCCCATTACAACACAAATCTGCATCAGGGATCCAGAAATCATTACAGTTGGGCCACTCAGGATAGGGGTGCACATCCATCACCATGTGAGGAACTTTTCCATCCCAATAGCAGTTGTGTTGTTTGAAGACCATCACATAACAGCTGCATGTAGATGAGGGTCTATAAAGTAGCTGAGGTAGACATTACAAAGCAGTTTGGGAGAGGCCCGGTGGTTTGTTGGGCATGAATGCATGATAGGGGACATCCAACATGTGAATGTAAATGAGGATCACAGATGTGCTCCTGTCATGGTGCAATGAGCAGCAGGCACAAGTATGTTCAAGGGATTGTGTTACGCATATATTTGAAATAGCTGGGGTCAGTTGCTTGCTCGGAATGCTCTTGCTGTGGAACAAGGTAGCTGAGTTCTTTGAGTGTAGTCATCCGCAGTCATCGGTCCAATAAGCCACAGGTCTTCTGTGTGGGTCACAAAACTTAAGGTCGGGCTCCGTAGTAGCTTTATTTGGATGGTCATGCCTACAAATAGATCCATCATATGTTTATGATGTATGGGAACAGCCATGTCTCCAGTGCTTTGCAAAATGTCAGATTATCATGGGGGTCCCTTATCAAAGGAGAAGTTAAGCTGAAAGTTCTGCTCTCTCGACAGAGACAACTGAGCCCCCAACTTGAGATTTCCTATACTCTGGCATTTTGATGTGAAGGTTCCTCCAAGAACTCAGAATTTGTCATAGACAATATGTATGGTTTCTTTGTCAGAAGGTTGTTCCATGAGGAGCTCAGTATGTGATGCAGATGACTTTGAAGGAGGCTTTGCTTAAAGTGAGAAGCAAGTGTAGGACACATAAGACTATGCTGATGTGGCCTTTTAGTTGCACATCCAGACGACATTTTGCAGCAGTGTTTTTTATCACCTGTAGCATGAGAAGCAGGTAGTCAGAAAGAGCAAGGTAGAGGGCTTTGGAAAAGTATGAGTGTGAAAGCACAGAGCCAATGCTTTTCTGTCCCCAGTAAGAGACACTCAAGAAAGGCAAGATTCTTCTGAGATTCTCAGACAATGGAAGGCAGTCTGCAGTCTGCAGTCTTGCGGATCACATTAATCTGGCACCTGACATTGAGGTGAAAGTCTACGTTCACTCCAGTTCCTTTCATTGTGTATGTCTGTGCAGGTAAGGTACCACATTCCATGGTCCACCACCTGTCTTTTTAGTTCCAGATCGTTTCTGTACATACAATTGCAGATTTCAGAGATGCAAGATATGAGTGCAGTGCAGCAGTTGTTTGAATGGGGTCCCAATTTCAGGAGGATCAGCCAGCTTTGTTGTGTCACCATAGGAACTACTTTTAACTAACAGCCTTCCAGACGTATTTCCCTGTCAACAAATCGTCTGTTTCCCCACGAGAGTGTTCTGATTGTGTTAACTAAAGTGAAATAAGACTCAACAAATCCATGGTTCTTGGTCTATTCTCCCTTGGAATGGCTGCCTCACCTATTTGCCAGCTTAAAAATCCAAAATCGGCCACCAAAAGTACACCCTTAATAATTCCTTCAAGGCTGACATACCGATGTGTCCCGGTTGACCATTTTCCAAAAATGTATGCCTTATCCTTCTAGTAGCACCCATTTCACATTTCTCAGCACAAGAATTCCTTTTAGACCCAGTTCCACTGCACATGATTGAAATAACGTATGTGTTCTTGTAAGGACTTGCAACGTGGCCATCCTTTCTCAAGATATTTTCTCATGGTCTTAACCTTTTATCCTTCTGATCCTCTACAAACAACTCATTTTCTGTTATTCCCCAAAATGGCTTATCCAACCATTCTTGAAGGTTGCACAAACCTTTCACATAGGATTCAAAACAAGCAATGCTCTTTTCTGTCTCTCATCACCCTGACCAGTAACCACATATACAGAAATATGAGAGCCAATGGTAGAAGTGGAGAAAAGGAAATGGGATAAGTGAGAAAACGATGACGCAGAACTCCTCTACTACTGCTTTGTCACTCGTCTGGTCAATGAGGATTGCAGAATGTAGTGGATCTCTAAGAGACATTTTAAGTGTCTTGTCATTTAGAGAACTAAATGTAACTGCAATTGTGACTAGATATACCTGAGCATTATCTCTGTGTAACCAACTCTTTATAACGTAATATGGAATGGGTAGTTCCTGAACTTTAAACATGCTAAGAATATCTATAACATATACATGTGCACTAGTATTTCACCATATGCTTTGGATAACTAAATCAAGCTTTGTCACTACACACTGTGTAAGATTATAGTTTCCACTTGACTGCTGTAAAACTGGAAAATAACCAATAACCCTAAAATCCTGTTGTTCCCTAATCTTAGCAATTGCATATGTTTACTAAAATTCTATTACCATATACTTGACATTCATAAATACCTATCCAATGATTCACTATAGAGCCCTCCCAGTTTCTTCGCAGGGTACCCTTGTAGAATATAATCCCAATCTTAACTGTGCAGCTAGATTTGAAGGAATTAAGTTAACAGTTTGTTTTAATCAATAACAGAACTTCAGCATACTTTTTTGTGATCTAATTATCCAGTCAAAACAATTCATTAACGTCTTCAGTGCATAGGATATAACATGTGCATTCTCCACACTACCATTACATTACAGTACCATTACATTACAAACCCCTCTGGTGCTTTCCTATGACACTTCTCGGATCCACCCACTAGCCATAAGGAAGATTAAAAGGTGGGACCTAGGCAGTTGCTCCCCCACCCAACAAGTATCCATACAGTCTTTCATCCCCCAGGTAGTAGCTTGAGAAGTTTGCAGACGATCTGTCAGTCCCAGGGGCGGGAGGGTTGCGGTGGAGGGGAGTAGAAAGCCAACTTGACTCTAGAGCTGACTTTATTATGAAAAACTGGGGTGGTGGCTGTCTCGCCCAGGCATTGGGAAACACCCCCATGCTGAAAGGGTATATGGGAGGGGCAGAAAGCTCACTGGACATCATGGTTATTTTTTTTAATGGTGGAGGGGCTGGCCTGTTGACAATTGAGAGTTATCCAAGTGGCCACCTTCCTCATACAATCGATTAATCTGATTCTGGAAATTTCCGGATCTTGCCCATAAGAGATTAGCAATTGGGTGTTGTTGGAAATGACCATTTTTGCACCGTCATCCCCAAACCTTTTTCCTTCCTCCTCCTACTTTTGCTGAATTCATTTTTGTTGGCCTTAGGACTCTGAGCACTTTACCACTGCTAACCAGTGCTAAAGTGCATGTGCTCTCCCCTCTAAACATGGTAATATTGGCTTATATCCAATTGGCATAACTAATGTACTTATAAGTCCCTAGTAAAGTGCACTACATATGCCCAAGGCCTGTCAATTAAATGCTACTAGTGGGCCTGCAGCACTGATTTTGCCCCCCACTTAAGAGGCCCTTTAAACATGTCTCAGGCTTGCCATTGCAGAGTCTGTGTGTGCAGTTTTAAACTGCCATCGCAACCTGGCAAATTGAACCTTTTGCCAGGCCCAAACATTTCTGTTTAATACATATAATCACCCTAGGGTAAACCCTGGACAGCCCAGAGTGCAGTGTGCAATGTATTTAAAAAGCAGGACATTTACTTTAAAAAAAAAGTTTTACATGTCCAGGTAGTGGAAAACTCTTAAATTCATTCTTCACTACTGCAAGGCCTAGATCGCCCATAGGATAAACATTGAGATTACCTTATTGCATTTTATAAATGTAATTTCCAAATAGGTAGAGCTGTTTCATGTTTGGTGTCTCTGGAATCCTAATTTAAAATCCTAATTTATGGTGAAGCTGAATTTTAAATTACAATTCTGAAAATTCTACTTTTAGAAAGTTGAAAATCAACAAATAAAGCCATTACTGACATCAGTTAGCAACACATTTAATTGTTTATTGTGGTCACAAAATTCAATTAACGTGATCACATTTATTCCATCTTCTACTTTTCATCAAAATTCTCAAGAAATTGTGACATACCACATCATATACCTTGGAACACAAAACTAATTGTGAACTTTTTAAAGCCCACTCGAGTTTAGGAGGGCTTGTGTCAAATACATCTAAACATCAAATGATATAAAGTTAAAAGACAAAAGCTTGCAAAGAAATTGTTTACAAAAAAAGAAAAAACAACAACATCTGTGAATTAGTAACAAGTATGGGTGTGCCTGTCCTTAAATTCAAAAGTGAAGGAGTAAATTTTGATTGTCAGATTTGTCCATACTCCTACATTAAACGGTGGTGTAGTTTCCACCTTACGGTAGGAACTGCGCTCTTGAACACAGCATAAACGTTGGGATGGTGCCAGACTGATTCTATGCACCCCCTCAGGATATGTTGTCCTATAGACCAGCCAGCACACAGTGCCACCATAAGCCCCCCTAAACCTAGTTGGGCAGCAAATGGTTTCTGACAACCACTGAACATGACAACCCTGGTCTCCCAGGAAGCATGGTAGCAGACCTAGGACCCTTTCGCTCAGTCACTCGGGCTCTGGTACTCTCAGAGAAATATACAAGAAATCCACAGAGGGACATTTTCAATATTTTATTGAACCAGCGTGATTCTTGTATAAAATATATGTGCTGCAATGATCAACAGACAGAAGCATATAAAAGTTACTTAGGATCATAGATTCCCCACACTCATAGTGTGTGATTTGTATTACTGTGTCCAGTCCTATAATGAATACCTACATCACTGGAGTCAGAATGGATTCAGAGATTCAAAGGAGTGCACAATTATGCACTAGCTGCTGTGGGAGAAAGTGGCAAAGCTGAAAGATTGCTTGCCATGAACTCATGTCATTCATACATTGAGTCATCAACGTGTTGACATTCACGTTTTAGGGAATTCCATGGCTGATAAGGCCACAAAAGCAATAGTTCACACTGCTGCAGTTGCTGCAATCACTTGTTCTAGTATGAGGATAGACAAAGACATTATGTTAGCTGTCACTGCTGAACGTAACGATATCCACCTGCTGAAAGGCTTTCCACTCAAGTTCTCCTAAAAGTTAGAAGCACAAAACATACCATATGCTCACATTCCTGGAATGGGGATAGAGTAATACCAAACACATATCGCAGACTGGGGTTGATACTAGCTACACGCGAGGGCACGTGCGATGGTGGAAGCTACAATTTCATTACTACAGCAGTGATATTGGTGGCCTAGGGCCCGATTCACAGAACTAATCTGAGACAAAATCCTAAACTTACTACTTTTGGTATTCACAGAAGGCATTTAGTTGTAGTAAAGTTAGGATTTTGTCTTAAGTTTGTCTTAAATGTGTCTTAAGTCTGTCTTAAGTTTGTCTTAAGTCTGTCTTAAGTCTGTCTTAAGTCTGTCTTAAGTTTGTCTTAAGTTTGTCTTAAGTCAAACTTAAGACAAAATCCTAACTTTACTACTACTAAATGCCTTCTGTGAATACCAAAAGTAGTAAGTTTAGGATTTTGTCTCAGATTAGTTCTGTGAATCGGGCCCTATGTCTCTGCAAACAGACCACGCACTTTGTACTTAAATGTGACATCTGCCAACAGATCGAGGGCTCTACCATAGCCTGTCCACCACAGACACCTCTGCTGATTTCAAGCAAACCATTAGATTGTGTCTATTTGGATCACTGCAGTCCCTTACAATCAGATGGGGCTTACAAGCGCATCTTGGTGGCAGTAGATTCCTTCTCTAGATTCCTGTTGGTATGGCCACACCGGTCGGCTGATGCACTAACTGTTATAAAGGGTCTGCGAGTTTTTATCTGGACATACACAATTGGCACATTACACTTCGACCAGGATCCGGCATTTAGCTCTCGGGCTTACAAAGAGGCCATGGGGAGTTTGGGTGTGACCTTGAGCTACTCCTCACCCTATCATCCAGAGGGAAATTCAATAGTGGAGAGGAAAAACCGTGACTTGAAGCAGTCTTTAACAGCAAGGATCCTAGGTTCAGGTTGCAGTTGGGGCCATCACCTATAAGGGGTCCAGAGGGCCTTAAATAACATGCCAAGAAATCCCTGGGTGGTCGGACTCCCTATGAGATCCTGTTTGAGGTAAACATGTGAGTCCAAGACCTTGACAATCCCAGCACAGTGGTGGCAGAAACACCATTTGAAAATCAATGAACATTTGGCTGTTTTACAGGAACAGAACGATATCCGGGACGAACAAAGCAACGTCCAAGTAAAATGCACCACCACTGTAGTAGTGAAGGTATTGTCAGCAAGACTTGGCTGGGTTCCGAAATTGGGAATCTGGTCAGGGAGAAAATTGTGGATAAAAAAGAGTTTGTGCCATCTTACAGAGCACCTGTGTGTGTCCTGGTTGGTGAAGGTGCCAGAAATGTGCTTCTTCCACCCTTGCCAGTCAAAAAAGACAAACGATTTGTCTCCTTTGATCTGATCAAACCACACTATATGGCTGATTCTCAACAGTAGGCCACGTGGGCTCCTGAGTAGCTACCTGCCTCCTCTCACTAGAGTTCTGGAAGTTCAGATGGAAGCTTTGATTTCTCAAGATGCACCTTCTCTCACACAAAAGACACCAACAAACAACAACAAAGTGTATCTTCTACCTGTTGCAATGACAACAACTGTACAGTCAACTAGTACAGAAACACAAATTTCGATTCGGAAGCAAGACAAGAATAAAGTCTACAGAAAGGTACCACAGGTCAAGTCATCTCCCAGTTCTACAAATACTGCTGAGCTGCCAAAAATAGATTGTATGGCCTTCTGCTACTTCATCGACTTTGATGACTTTCACATCGGATTCAGCTGATCCACCGCCTCCACCACCAGCACCTCTCCCTTTCAGGCTGAAAGTGCGTGTTTTCTATCTTTGACTGAAAAGGACATATTTTGTTTCTCCTTGGTTACATCCTTGGATTACTAGTGGGTTACTTTTCCTGGTCCTCCGGATTGGCTTAGTGACTGTGTTTTTCCTGCTTATAAATGGACATTATCTTACGGAACGCTCTGCAGCACAACTGGTGAACTTGGTACTCAATCCACATGCATCATCACACCGTGAACGGAGAGACCCGTCCTTGGTGAAAAGTCCAGCGGTTCCAGGTCCCGAGGGGATTGTATGGGATAGGGTATTGTATGATGTATATGGCCCCTGATGGAGCAAGGTAAATAAGAAATGTTTGAACCCCCTAATATTAATGCTAATAATTATTGTTATTAATTGTTTTGACGACTAATCAACATTTTGCGTCTTTTTATAGACATCTTTGGTAACTGGCAATTTATGTGCAAAACTAACCTACTTACAATTGTAAAAGTGGAATAATATTAATATAATGGTTTGCGTACTAATTAGAATGATATTGCATGATTTGTGCTATGTAGTAAATTGTATTGTGGCAAAAGAATGCGGATGGTAAGTAAACATAGCTTTACATGTCGCTTTTGCTAGGTAACACCTAAAGGGGGTACGTAGAATGACGGGTGGGAAACGAAAAGGCTTATTTTCTTTATTTTAATTATGATTGTGTTTGTTTTCATGATAGTTCGTTCGGGCCTGTTAGGCCGTGCTGTAAAGATGGCTGCTGAGGCAGATGAGCTTAATGCGCAAGTGCAAAATGGCTTCCAAACGGAAGAAAGCTGTAGAAACATATCACGTGGTTACAAGTAGAGCCCAGAGTGAAAAATGTCAAGGACAGCGTGACCTGTCACCAAATGAGTGCCAAGAAGGACTCAGCGAGAATCTATGAGAACCGAAGATGCAGCTGTGAATTAACAATGGACTGTTTAAAATAAAGCTACAAAAGAAGATACATGTGATGAACTGTCAATCGGATTGCTAATGTCCTAAAGCCGTGAGAAAGGACAAAGTTATAAACATTTTCGGAACCGGTTTAAGCAAGGAGGGCAATGAGGAGATGCTTGCCACCCCTCCAATGGACAAATTAGCGTGATTCTCGCCCCCAAAGAATGTAACTTTTCTGTTTAGTAAGCTAGAAATAGGGTATAAGAGGACCTACTCTTAAGTAGGAGGAGCGCTATTCATACATAATTTTTGAGCACTGGACGTTGACGCTGGAGAGCTGCTGCTATTTTCCATAGGCCAATTTTTAATATAATTAATCTTTTTACTTTAAATCTGACTGGGAAGGAACGAGACCGTTGCGGGAAACCTGTATAGGTGGTCCGTCGAGGAGGCCTGTTTAGCGGGACAGACAGTCAGTTTTTGGGAGTTCTATGCTGTGATCTGCAATTTATCTGCCGTGGCAAACTTTTATTTTTCATCTAAAAAGGGTATGCATACATTCTTTTAAAGTTTATTTCTTATAATGATATTAAACGTATTAAACTGATTAATAAAATTGAAACTTATTCATGCATTTAAAGAAAGTAGATAAACTTTATTACAATTAAAACTACGAGTCTGTGGTTCTTTAGCTCAATAATAAGTGTAATGTTTTAATAGGTTTAAATGTGATTGAGCTGGTCTTAATCACCATCAACTTATTCTTACTAGTTGGTCCATCGACCAAAGAGCGGAATACCTTGATGTCTTAAAAAACCGACAGGATGTATGATGTTTGAGAAACTATCTTGTCGACTTTAAAAGGTATCCCGTTCTCCTCCAGCAGTCTTAACTTTTTCTCCTAGGTGAAAGTGGATGGGATCCAGGGAATATTTGAGTGAGTGAATGTTTATGCGGTGTTATGGGCCCCACCGTCATATTGGTATAGTTGTTAAAAAGAGTGTTTCAACCTGGATGTCATGTCCAAAGGAGAAGAAATTATATTAGTCGCGCTGGATCAACCCACTGTACTGCTACAAATTCAATATTTGTTAAAATTTCTTTCAATGATGTAATTTCCCCTAGCGCTGTTTATGATGATTGGGACAGTAATACAGTGCATGAATTGCTATAAAATCTAGAGCATTCAATTGTGTTCTGAATTGTATGATGGTACATCCTATTATGATGACATGTCCTGTTTTCAACATTATGGTCATCATTTCCTGCATAAAGCCAGTGTTCCACGTGCTCTTTATAATTACACTCAATAGGAACATTGCCCTACACCACCTCATGGCAGTTCAAAAACATTTGCACAGGCGTTTGATTATTTTTCTGGTTATGACACATCTGACCTGGCCTCATATTATTATAGGCTCGCACCAAAACTTGCAAAGAAAAATATGCTAACTGACACCAAGCTGATATATTCTGCATCTTTTCTTTCCCAGCTGTCTGTACACGGTTTCGACCTCTGGAGGGACACTATAGATGTAAAATCTATTTGGGGACAGGAGACTGGCAGGTTCAGGGAACTGAGGCTTTGATTAGAACATGTCTCATACCACAACAAATAATTTTCCTGAACAAGACTGTGCAACAAACATCATGTCTTGGAATAGCTAAAATGAAAGACTTGAACATACCACGGAATCCCACATTTGCACGTTTTGACAATTGGCAACAGTTTACACACTACTGTGAAGATACATTAGATTCCATACTACTTAATGGCACGTACAATTCGTCTGATCCCAATAGGAAGGGATGGTTGGTTTGGCCGCTGGACACTAATGGGTGTCAGCCGCGATTCCTAGGTAACACCAAGGGTTTAAAGGCTAATAGCCCTGACATGCTTTATATACATTTTGAACCTTCGGGGTAGTGACAACCTACAATGTTGGGAAGTTGTGCCCTGACTGGCTAAAACCCTCAACATTGTCTCAGGTAAAGCAACACTTGTCCCTTTTGTCTGATGACCTGGATCTCAGGGACTTTTTATAAGGTCCCCGGAAGCAATGTCAAAAGTGCTTCTTGTATGCAGTATACAATGAGATATGGAAGATTTCTCAACAGGATGCTGCTGAAAGGCTGTGCGAAATTGAGAGGGTTAATTTAAAAAAGGCTTTAGAAGTGGTAGACAATGGTATGACCACCTTATCCTCCAGAATTTACTCTTTGGGCAACATAGTGTCATCTGCAATAGATATTATACAGCAGGACATGTCCGCATTACAACATGGGCAGTCACAGCTTAGGTCTATTATGCTATTGGGCTGGACTCTTCAAACATTGCGTTTCGGCCATGTGCTATTGCGACATATTAGCACCAATAGTCTGTTTCCCTATATCAACTGATGGAACAGCAGATACTCATGGCACTAATGGATGCTAGGTACACCATGTTACACATTGAAAAACTAGAGAAATTACCTTTCACTGTTGCGGAAACGCCATCCGCGGATTGTATAATCCATGGGTATATTGCTTTGCCAATTTCAACATTCCATTTCCAGTGTTGTCAGCTACACCACCAAGTAGGCATATATGAAGCGTTAGGGTAAGGGAACGTACATGAGTATTGGGAACTACCTTTCAAGTATCGATGTAGGAATAGGGAGGCTGAAGTCTTTATCAGTGGTTCAGACTGTGAGAACACTTTAAGTGGGTCCCTGGTCTGCAAGGACATTTCGCTTCACGGAGCTTATAATGCGTCTGTGGTGAACCTATCTTGTTATTAGAAAGGTTTCCCAGCAGCCATGATTCGTCCGGCTTTCAGATTGCTCTCTAACAAAGAGCTATTTGGTGCTTAACAGTCAAGGCTGTTGTGGGATGAAACCCGGCATCGCCTATCTGGTGACGTTAAATTCCACAGTTACTTGTTGTACTCAAGTTCTGTTTCCACCTGCCTGCACATTTAGGGAGGCTGTGGCCTTCAATAAGCATTTCCAACATATGCTTTGATGCTCGTAGCAAACTGAAAGCCATGCTGTTTCAAAAAGATGTGGCCTTAACATCTGCTAAAGAGACGTTTGATCTCCAGGTTGCGAGGTCCTCTTCAGAGATAGAGGAGCTACTTCGTACTAACTTTCCACTGCATTCTGAGGAGCTGGCCCATCGTATTTTTAACATGCTTGATACGAAAGGAATAGTGCACTTTTTAAAGTCTATAGGCTCTGGGTTGGTTAGTAGCATCCAGACAGTTTTTGGGGTCATTCCATCTTTCATGTGCTCCATACTCGGAAGCATTTTTTGAGGTCTTCCGCTCTTCCTGCTGTTGCTTGGCGGGACTGTGACTTTAATATTTCTGCTCTGCAATGAATGTCCCAGTTCAAAACATAATTGAAACAAGCATTGCCACGTGTGCTGTTGTGCCATGAATGCACGATACATTGCTTCGGCACACCTCTGCCTCAGGAACTGAATGAACATTGGTTCTTGGCATTACAGCATGTCTGGCTGCACTGCGTGCAACCTGTATCCCACTGTCTTGTGCACTTTCGAATGTGCCCTGGATTTATGCCTCAGATCGCAATTGGTTGAGCCGTCGGACATACATTTACTGGTGGACCCCGTAAAGACCCATTTGTATAGTTGACCCCAGCGTATTCCATTGCTGCTGAACGCATTTCATTTTTTGAGCCGTCCTGGATGCTTCAGCTCCTAGTAAATTGGATCTTGGCTCTGCAGACCTTCTACAGGTTGTTGTTACTTCCTCAGCGGCTGCTGTGGGGTGCCGGATGGGACCACATTTGCTCTATAAACCTGCTTCGAGGTACGCCTCTAGGAACATCGTCTACGGTTGCTGAAACAAGAAATGTTTCATCTACCAATCAGAACACATAAATAATTGGCTACTCCATTTGGTGGGACCATTTTTGATTTGGCCTGATTTTTATTATACTGTCTTTGAAATGTCCTTCATTTTTATGCGTTTTTAAGGGTGTGGCTTTCTGTGTGCTTTGAGTGACAAACTTACATGATTGCACTTTTTTAATCTTGATATTAAAGTAATTTTATATAATGGACCTCCTAGATAGCTCCTGGGTCATCCCTTTGTTCGAGGAGTTGGTGTTATGAGTCTGAGGTAGGCCCACATTGAACCGACACCATCTTTCAACATGGACACGTTTTCTTAGGTTGCCTTTCCCTTTACACAATAACTTTCAGGCGCGGCCAGTGCAGGTAAGAGTGATGGGGGCATAGGACGGTGTGGGAGGAAGTCGACAGATGACGGAATAGGGAAAATTAAATAAAAAAATAAGTAAAACCACTTACCTTGCGCTCGCCACTCGGAGATGCTGCAAGCATAAGGCAAGTGAATTTATAATTTTTTTTGTTTTATTTTCCCTATTCAGCCATCTGTCGACTTTCCCCCTGCCCTACGCCGTCCCCGTCCCACCACTCTTACCGGCCGCGCCTGATAACCTTTTACACACGTTTGTGTGCGTGACAATGTTGGCTTAGTTTCTCTGAAACGGCTTCGCTTACAGATTCTCCTCAGCCTAACAGTATCACGATTCCTTGACCACGTACAAGGTCTCGACACGTATTGTGCAAATGTCGTTCTATTTTTCATCCACGGGGCGACATGACTATCTGTAAGCCAAAACAATGCTGGCCTACACAGCACTTGCAAGGATGCTTTTCTTTATAAATAAACAAACATTTCCGGGTTTAGGAAGAGGAGAGCTCCATTGATATTGGCGAGGTCTTTACATGCTGATGCTTTGGCCCAGCAGCTTGCTGACTCCTTCTTACGAGGATGTCTAGTTCATGACCAAGATGGGTACTTACATTCTTTCCCATCAGGTAACCGGAGTTGGATCATCCAGTATGGGGATTATTGGCTGGAGACACACACACTTGCCATAGAAACTTAGTTTGGGGACTGCATAGTAGGAGTACGACCAATTTTCTATACTGTATTTTATGCCTGCATATACACATTATTTTACCGCCATGGTGGAGATTTTATTCTGTTCACTGTTCTGGTGCTTTTAGTAACTTTTATGTGCTTCTGTCTATTGATCATTGCAGCACATATATATCATACAAGAATCACGGTTGTTAAGTAAAATATTGAAAATGTCCCTTTGTGCTTATCTTGTATATTTCTCTGAGAGTAGTAGAGCACGAGTGATTGAGCGAAAGGGTTCTAGATCTGTTACCATGCTTCCTGGGGGATCAGGGTTCTCATGTTCAGTGGTTGCCAGAAACCATTTGCTGCCCGACTAGGTTTAGGGGGGATTATGGTGGCACTGTGAGCTATCAGGTCTATAGGGCAACAAATCCTGAGGGGATTATAGAATCAGTGTGGTACCATCTCAACGTTTATCCTGTCCACAAGCGCGCAGTTTCTACCATAAGGTGGCAACTACACAACAAAACTATAACTAGGGTTTAGAGGACTACTTTAAGTTGGGCCTCCAACAGGGACCCAGGTTTTAAACATGTTCCCTGTGTGCCAAAGTTTCTCAACCAACTCCCTTAGTTAAAAAGTGTTGACTCATTTCGAACCCCACGATTCAGGGTTCTCCTCAGGACCAAGAACTTTTGGACACTGAAAAACAGAAAAGAGGAATTTTGTGAGCAAATTTTTTTGAAAGAAACATAAATGTGGTTGGCTAATCATTTTTTGGCACACCCTTGTTTTTTTTACTTACATTTATTTTACACTCAATGTCACTTGTTTCGTCCGTTCTTTGATGCTGAATTTAGGATCACTGACTGAAACAAAAATGAAATACAATGCGAGTTTCTAATTTCAAATAACTCTAAAGCTTCCCTAAGAAGACTGACTTTGTGTTTGGCTGAACAACTCACTTGGTTTAATTTATCCACGTGAAGCCCTTGTGTATTCTCCATGGGCAAACTCAATGCGCTTGTGGTGATTGGCTTGGGTACGTCAAATAGCTACTTGGTTCCTTATTTCTGTCTTCGGAAGTTCCTGATAAAAACAATTTGCACATCAGAAACATTTTCTCCAAAGGCTGCTATTTAGCATAGGCGTGTGTGCACGGCATTGTGTGACAGTGCAGATGAGGGCTTCCATTTAGCAAGCAAACAATACTTTGTATCAGCTTAGATTGCAGCAGTCATTAGCTTATACTGAGTGGATCGGCCTTATAGACACCTTGGCATCGTTATGATTTGAAGTGATTAGCGTGAAGATGCAGGCACTGTATACGCTGGAAATAATGATTGACGAGTAGTGTTTTCATTGTAAGTTACAGCATTCATGTATCAGGAATAAGAATCACTTGGTATCATTTAAAGTCATGGAAAAGATATGATCCAAGCCCCCCTGTTATTACTATGTGACTGTATGGGGAAGGAGCGTCTCTAAACCGCGGCAGGCAATTGCATAGCGGCTTTTCACATCGTAGGTCGCAAAGGTTTTGGCTCTGTTCTCTGGTCACCTATGAATAGTGCCCACAGCAACAACAGTTTACTGTGTTACAGTTTGAAATCACAGTATCTGCCTAATGGGTAGTCTTGGCTGGACTTACTTGTATGATTTCTTTTATTTCCAGAGTTATTTGTGCGATCTATCAGCAAGCCATGCAGTGGCTGTTCGCGTCCTTGAGTCGTTGGCTGCTATTCATTGATTTCAGCTTTTTTACCCATTTCAAAACATCTGGTGCTTGTTTTTAATTGGTGGAAGCCTGCCTTAACTTGCATTCTTCTTTTCATTGGGCCATCGAGGAAGGGTGTTACTTACCTTCAATCCAGTCACATTCCACCATACATTCTTTCCGTTTATTGGAACCCGTGTTCCTTAATTTAAATACTGTGACATCCACTCAAATATTGTAATTCCTGGTAGCAAAGATGTTGTACCCTGTACATAGAGACACTGGTAGCCATGTAGTATTTTCCAAGTCTTCTTTATTGGTTTCATGTCAAGGTAGCATCAATCTCTGTCCAGCCAGCTCTGGTCAAGTACCAGCCCCACCAGGAGCAGCCTGCCTAGCTGCTCAGCCCATCTCTAACTGTCACCACTCATCCACTCAGGCACCCAGGCATTCCACGCATCACAGTCACACCAACATTCCGTAACCAACTCACACTCTGGCTGAGCAGCTAGGAGGACCTAGGCTGGTTTACATGTAAATGTAATACTGAGGATATAACATTATCCCTTTCCTTTAAATAAAAGCAAAAATAACAATACTAAAGGAGAGAAGTATGCACAAGAAAGCGGTAATGTTCATAAATGCAACATAAAGCAAAACATCACGAGAGAGTGAACAGTACAAGTAAAGAAAATATGGGCAAAATACGACATCAGAAATATGAGCATCGATATCTCCCATCCTCCCCCATGAAAAATTATCAAAACATTCTGAAGCATAAGCTTGTAGAGATTCAAGTTCAAATTGTAATACTTTGTAACATAAACTGTAAAATTATGTTCTGTAAGGCAAAGAGTAAAACACCCCGCAACACCAATCTCAATAAACATAAAGTAGAATGGAGCAAAGGGTAACACACCCCGCGACACCAATCCCAATGAAGATATGTGGAGTGACGCAAAGGGTAACACACCCCGCGACACCAATCCCAACAGCAAGGGAACTAACAAGTATATGGGACAGTGACCCATTGAAACTGTGTAAAGGGCTAGCACCCATAACACACACCCTATGTAGGGTTGTACCTAAGTACTGTGCACAACATGTAAATAGGGTCTAAACCCATATCCTAACCCTGTGTAAGGGTTATACACAATAACGATTATGTATGGGAACAACCCATGCCCAAACCTCCTGTAGAGGTCACTAACTGGGACTAAAACCCAACCCAATCCCTGACAAAAGGGATCAACTGTGATGGGACTATTACCCAAACCCATCCCACATGTAAGGATGTACTATGGCCAAAACCTATCCCTCAAGTAAGGGATAAAACTGTGATGGTCACACATCAGTAAAGCGTAAATTGTGACATCACGACCCACAACTACTACTTCAAAAGGTAGACAACAACTAAATAAAGTGCGTCTTTAGACTAGGTTACACGCCGGTGAGCAATCTCTCACCCGAGTTGTGCTGGGTCAGAACTACCCGTACGTAGGTGAGCTTATGCTAACAAAATATGAATGCAAATTATCCCCTGGCACAAATTGAGGAAATAAAGGCACATCACATATGTATCCTTCAACGATATTCTACAAGAGTAGTGACTTTTACACGTAATGTCTAGACTGTAATATGTTACACGGCAATTGACATCTCAAAAATCAATATGTTGAGTATTTTCAGAAATGACCTGGATTACACAGATAAGATAAAGTTTTTGAAACATGTCACAAGAAGATAGTCAGAGAAGTAGTTTTCCGGCTCAAAAACAACACTTCAGCAATATGCCCCCGTAAAAATATAGTCTGAAAAATGGAGCATATCCGTGGATGAGAGCCCATGGTAACACGCCATGCTTCCAACAAATAGTCATTCTCGTACCAAGTCTGTGTGCAAACTTATAGTTGAGGACATGCACACGAAGCAACCCAAAAAAAAACTTGAGAAAGGAAAAGACTACTAGCATCCAGCGACACACTCTGAGTCATAGGTCCTATAATTCCAATGTAAAAATTACCTCAAATGAGGGTGTGAAGCAGAGCAACCCACCAGGAGGAATCCCTTGTTGACGATTCCTCAACTTGCTGTACTGTAATGAGCACCGCATTGTCCCCGGTCTCCATCTGGCCTTGCTAAAACTTGATTGCGACACCCAGAAACAGCGTGGATGGCAGAGAGATGGAAAAGCACCATAAATGTGGCAACACCAACCATAATATGGCGACACGCTAATTGTATCGTGCCGGGTGGCTCACGGCACGCCGGTGCTTCAAAACGTGAAGGGCATACCATGGTGCTGCTGAGACTTCCTCGAACGTCACAGTTGAAGGCTCGAAGAAAGAGATGGGGGGACGTCACCGGAGGAACAGCGCGAGACACCCAAGGTGAAGGTAAGCCTGCTCGCACAGCTCATGACTCGTGCCTCAGTTTTTTTAAATCATGCGCGGTGGTTAAACAGACAATTGCGCAGCTACTAAAATTCCCCTGGACTCATGACCAAAATTATAAAAAAAGAAAAAAATGTACCTCTAACCCGGGAACCAGCCAAAGCGTCAGTCACAATATTTCTCCTGCGTGTCAATCACAATATTACTCCTGCGTGAGATGAAAACGGCATACAAATACAATTTGTAGACAAGCAGCTGCAGGGACAGTCACACAGTTATGGGGTTACCAGAGACAAAACTTGACACCATCATGTTGATCCTGTGTGGTCCCATTGATTCAAATTGTTGTGACTTCATGTATGCAAAGAGGCAGAACTTAAAAAAGTAACCCCAGAGATGCCTTTTCCTTGAAGTCACAGTGGTCCTTGTAGAACGATGTGGCTGGAACACCGGATGAGGCTGTAGTGTAACTACTCCTCCAACTCACTGAATCCTTTTTGTAAAAAGCGCTGTGGCTGGAACACCTACATGTGGCCATAGTTTAACTACACCTCCAACTCACTGAATCCTTTTGTAGAAAGCGCTGTAACCTTTTTAAACATCCTGAGGAGTATTTCCAGGCTGCTGTAGTGTCCGTTGTCAATGACACAAGTGGGTGGGGCCGTCCATTGACAAGGACACTGGTGGGGCTGGCACTGGCTTGCCTGGAAATTCATTCTTGGTTCTCGTAGTTTCTTTAGTTTATTGTTGTATCTCTTGTTACTGTAGTTTCTTTCTAGACTGATGGTTTCTGTACAATACTTAAGTACGCTTGGGTCCAGGTCCGCTCGTCGCCAAAATAATGTTGTACCCTGTACATAGAGACACTGGTAGCCATTTAGTATTTTCCAAGTCTTCTTTATTGGTTTCATGTCAAGGTAGCATCAATCTCTGTCCAGCCAGCTCTGGTCAAGTACCAGCCCCACCAGGAGCAGCCTGCCTAGCTGCTCAGCCCATCTCTAACTGTCTCCACTCATCCACTCAGGCACCCAGGCATTCCACGAATCACAGTCACACCAATATTCCGTAACCAACTCACACTCTGGCTGAGCAGCTAGGAGGACCTAGGCTGGTTTACATGTAAATGTAATACTGAGGATATAACAAAAGACCATCCTGATTCATACATGTAGCACTTTAGATATAAAATAGTTGTCAGAGTCCCCTTTCAAATATAGCTACTATTGTGATCTTTATGGAGTTGGAAGACTATTCATGAGGCATTATGGGTGTTGTAGGTCCAACTGAAAGGGACGCTCCAGAACGTTGTGCCTAAGTGGGATGTATGGTCAAAGCTTCTTACTCTCCTTGTGTATTTTTTAGAGATTCTGCAGCTCTGTCATCTCATTGAGCCCATCGGCTGCTGTATTATATCGCAGAATTAGGTATGCCTCTTTTTGGGTCAGGCTTCATTCTAATGCCCCACCTCTAGGGTATGGTTGGATGGCTGCTAAGACTGTCCATTTAAAAACATTTTCTGTGTGTTTTTTTTCAACAAAATGATTTACCAGTGGTGCTGTAATAACTTTGTGGCGAATCCTTGATTTATGTTGAATGATTCTTTGTCTCACTTCCTGATTTGTTTTTCCGATATAGAGTTTTTTGTATGAGCAGATGATTCTGTACCCTACATTCTTTGTCTTGCAGTGGGAAAAGACTTATGTTGCCATTTAATTTAATTTTGTTGGAACTCTGAGCCCTCTATCCTTTGATTGCACACAACACAAGTGCTACACTTGTGATGACCCTCAAGGGGAGTGAGATTCCAATAGTGTCTTAGGTGCTTTTAGCTGAAGCTGGAGGGGGATATGTCCGTATTATCTGTTTGCCAATGCTGAGGTTTTTTTCTAAGAGTGAACAAAGGGCACCCAAATGAACTGTTCAATTTTGATATTAGATGCCAATTTTGTAAAACAATTCTCTTAAAATGATTTGTGTGGGGGCAATATGTGGAGAAGCAAACAAGTCATTCAGATGTTGATTTTTCCTTCTTCTCTAAAAGGGTATCACACGGGGTGGACCAACCTCATTTCATTGAATTTCTTAGTAGCTTCTGGGGGTAACCCTGTTCTTTTAGTTTTTTGACAAAAATGGTGACATGGTGAAAGTAATCTACTTTACATGAGCAGTTGTGTCAAATCCATAAGAATTGCCCGTACGGCAAATTGTCTCTAAGGCTTCAAGGGTGAAAGCTTGAATGGTGCAGGCCTTTCTTTTGGTCGGCTGGCTTTCGATGCAGTGTTGTTATTAGCTGTCCTTTTCTCTCTCTCCTTGATTTCAACATCCAAAACGTGATTGACTTCTTGCTCATGCTAAACTTGATGTCAGGGAATCTGGTATTAAGCTAAGTGTGGAAATGGTCCAGGGAATCCTCTTCTCCTGTCCAGATACATGAGATGTAATCTATGTATCTAAGCCATTTTGTGACTTGATCTCCAAAAGGGTTATTATTATAAACATTTTTTTCTCCAGATTGGTCCATATACAATATCACCAGCTCTGGGTCAAAAGACCAGCCCATAGCAGTCCCTTTAATTTGGAAGAGGAAATCTTCTTCGAATTTAAAGTACTTCAACCTTGGGACCAAAAGAGTCCAGTAGATAATAAATCGAGTTGGGACACAGTGTGGTCTTGGTCTTGTTTCCAGGTATATTTCAATGGCTTGGAGACTGTCATCTTGGTGAATCTGAGTGTAAGGAAACAACATCAAAGGTTACCAACCTTTGTGATTCATAGTAGAACTCAAGCCTTCAATCTTGTTAATAAAATCCAATGTGTCCCTAAGGTATCATGAAACTTGCTGGATTAGAGGTTTTAGAAAAATATCCAGATATTGTGAGATGGGTCCATCTTTATGTATTCTTGGAAGTAAATGCATTACAGGTGCATGAGGATTCCATTTCTTGAGGAATTCATACTACTTTGGACCAATGTACCCATTTTCAAAGACTTCCTTAAGGATCGCAGAGATTTCACCTTGAATTCTTTTGTGGGATCTGTTGAGATCTTCCAATAGAAGTCTCGATTGAGAATCTGTCTGTAGCCTTCCTCTTTGTAGTCTTCTTTGAACCAGATGACTACCGCACACCCTTTGTCTGCCTGATTGACTATAGTGTCAACCTATTTTAGATTTATGAAGTCTGTCCGCTGGTCTTTAGTCAAATTGTTTTTGATGAACTCTTTTTTGCTTTCCAGTTGATTGATGGCTGAGAAAACCGACTGTTCAAACGTGAGGACCTCTTTTGGGATCAGGTTAGGGGGAGGGCAGTAGGTGTATTTATTATTTGTGGATTCATCACCCTGATGAGAATCGTGATTGACCTTCACAATTGGTTTTGTGTTCCAAAGTATATGATGTGGAGTGTTAACATTTTTTAAAAAGTATGAAATAGAATTAATGTGATCACGTTAATTGAATTTCGTGACCACATGGGCCAATTAAATGTGTTGCTAACTGATGTCAGTAATGGTTTTATTTGTTGATTTTCAATTTACAGTGACATAACCTTACTGACAAGAAACAGGCTCACCACTTGGTAATCACATTTAGAAAGTTGGCATTTTTTTGCCTTAGCCATTTAGTGCCTGCAGTCTGTCTCTGGTCACATGACTGAATATGCTGGCCAGGCAAGGCCTATGTGCACTTCAAAGGCATGCCTCCAGAAGCTTCTCTCCACTTCACAGGCATAACTGGGTGTAAAGAAGGACCTCAGACACCACCCCTTCAGTACACTTCCGGACCTGTGGATACTCTGCCGTTAAAAAGAAGGGCTGCTGTGTTGCTGAAGGACTGTCACTCTGCTGGACTGTTGCTATGATGGGCTCCTGCTCTGCTGTGCTGACCTGCTTCCTGCTGCCCTCTTGCCTGCATGGGAAAGGACTAGACCTGCATCACTTGAACACAGACCAGAGTGACTCCAAAGGCTAGTTGGCTGGCCTTCTGTTCTGAAGCCTCAGGGACATAACAGGCTTCCAACCTTCTTAAACCTGCAACTGGACTCTGCCATCTGTGAATCTGCCCTACCAAATCGTACCAGCCCGGTCCTCAACCCTTGGAAGTGGGGCTAAGGTGCCTGCCAGCGGAATCGATTAATCTTCTCTGCTGATCTATGAATCCCCGAGCAGAACCAGCTCATCTGCTCGGCTGAGATGCACATCGCCGAGCAGAACCGACGCTTCACCACTGCTGTGGGAATTGGACCTGTTACGTAACACTTGCATCACCCTCGCTTATTCAACTCAGATCCACACAATTCTCTGCATCCAGGATTTAAGGTTCAGCAGGCCTAGCTGGGTCCCTGTCGCTGGCCCGCATTCCATCGCGGTCACCCTGACCTTGTGACTATGTCCCGCTCCGGTGCAACCAGATATCCCCCATTGGCGCTTTGTGCTTTTTGGCGCAATTTTTCACTATAAACTTTAACATTCAATATCTCCAGTTCTACTAATTGGATTTTTGTCTTTTTGGTCTTGTTTTATTTATTAACACTTACTCTATTTCTCTAAACATGCTGTGGGCTCCTTTTGTGGTGTTTACACTATTTTTCTGTTTGAAGTGTTGCAAAAATACTTTACACTGCTTCTAAGTTAAGCCTGACTGCTCTGTGCGAAGCTACCAAGGAGGTGAGCACAGGTTAATTTGGGGGTTGCTTGTGGCTTACCCTGACAAGGATTGTGGTTGCTGTTTGACCAGGGCTTACACTCCAGTCAACTAACAACCCAATTTCTTACAGGTGTCTTCCACATAAAATATCATTTCAAAGTCGCAGGCTTTGACTCCCTTATCCATGGTCATAGTTTGAGATTTAAAAGGGTGTAATAAGACCACTTGGGTTCTGTCTCCCAGAAAGTCTTTGAACCACTCTTAAACCTTCCTATGAATGACTATCTTATACAGTCTCTAAATAAGAATAGAATTGGAGACAGTATCGAAGGCAGCAGACAAGTCACATAGTACCAACATAGCCGGAGTGCCTGCATTCTGCAGTAGTCTAGTGGAATCAATCAGTGCCAGAAGGGCGTTCTCAATGCTGTATTAACTCTGAAGCCCGATTGTGAAGAGTCCGATATATGATTGTCCTCCAGGTATTTAGAAAGTTGTTTATTAACTAGGCCCTCCAAGACCTTACAGAGACAAGGAAGAAGCTAACTAGGCCTGTAGTTCAAAAGTTTGTTGAGATCAGCATTAGTTTTTTTAAGACAGGGATGACAAAGGCAGACTTCCTATCCTGTGTCAGTTTTGCTGAGTCTAAATATATATTAAGAAGATGAGCAATAGAAGGAGTGAATAGGAGTGATAGGCAGGAGACTGCATAAATTGGCAGAGATTGGATGGAGAGCAGGATTTAATCATACTACTTACCATACTGCGGACCAGGGAGTCTTGATAGAGAGGACAGCTTCGGGCTATGAACCTTTACAGGCAATTTTTTAGAGAAGTATGGCAACTAGCTATGATCCTCGGTTACTATTGATGGAGCAGGATTTTCAGTAAAATGAAACCTGCTCGGATTGAAACCCCTAGTAACATTTTCTAATTTTTCTAACAGTGTGCAGTGAAAAACATGTGGTTAAAAAACTAACATGAGGGAAAATATACTGCGAAAGCATGTACTAAAGCACTGAACTAGGCCGCAAATGCTTGACTAAAGAAAATAAAGAGACTAATGCTGCTTTTGTGCACGTTATTAACGTTTGCTAGGAAAAATAATAATATGGGTTGCGCATGGTTAGATGCAGCATTGGGAGGGTGCGTAAAGAAAGCATTTCAAAATGAGTAATAATGCTTGTTTTATTTTCCGTAGAAGCATGGGTTAAGGAGAAAATGATTTTACAAAATTAACTGAAAAAGCAAAGAGAATGTGGAGGGAAGGAAAAGGCGAACGACCTTCGAATTTATGTGTGCCTGCCAACAGTTAAACGTGGAGACGAAAAACAATCAGAAAGTGAGGAACGTTTCCTCTGGAAGCGCACGAGTGGCACAAGAAGTAACAGAACTGGAAACATAAAGTTGAAAAAATAAAACAATAGAACATTGAGTAAGATGGACATGTCGAGTGTGGTGTGACAGTACATCCCCTTTCTTAACCAATCAAATGTAAACATTTTTAACCATTTAAAACAAATGTGGGTTGGACATTTGGGTTTTAGGGTATAATTGAGGTGCCCGGTGGGAGGGGTATGCAATGCTGATGCGGATGCAGTTGGAGGCGTTAGACTGACTTTGGGTGATCGTCGCTGTCGTGGGTTTGCTGTAGAGGCCTACCTGTTTTCTTCCTGTTCCTGATTCCTGACTTAGTCTTTGCCCTTTCAAATCCTCTTGAGTGGCCTTGCTGCTCTCGTGGCCAGGGAGTAGATTTCCTATTTCCTTCTGGGTTAGTATAGATAGAAACCTGAATTTGCATAAATATTTGCAAATGTATTTTGTTTCCGAACCTTTTCTCTCTTCATCTTTCCACTCCTTCAATGCACTGTCAATGTGATGCGAATTTTGTCATTTTCCTTCCTAATTGTTTATTCGGTGATATTTCATGATTTGTACTGTGTATTGGTACTTGATGAGCATTTATTTCACATTATTTAGATAAACATTATAAATATACACACTGTGTCCGTCTTTATTTAGGGTGTGTTAATAGATTATTGCCTATAACTAATCAACTATAAAAAGATGTCATCGCCACATTATTTTCTGTGAGAAATGCAGGTTTAGTTGGAGAGTGGTAAGTTAGGAACGAACTTTGCATTACACTGAACCCAGTGTGAAGGGACTTTGTTTGGGTAATGTAATTGGGCCTTGTTTATTGCAAATTTATTGATCCCTGAACGCTGGATCAGTTTTGTTAGCAGAGGATGGTTACTATTGATTAGTTTGGCAATAATTATTGGTTATTGATTTTTGGTTATTAATATGAAAAGTTTGTGTTCGTTTTGTTTCATGTAGTCTGGAAATACGGAGTGCGGAGTTGCCTAAGATCCCGGGATGATGATATTTTAGCCTTAAGGGGCAGAGGAATAGTGTGGAAAAGTATCACACTGCAGAAGTACTTTGTCTGTTGTCGTAATATCAAACAGTGAAATGCTGTTGATGTTATTTAGGGATTTATTCTGTTGAGAAAAGATTGTGTGGAATGGAATAGTGAAAAGCCCGCTTCCGAAATCTTGGCTTTACATCCCCAAAGGAGAACCAAGAGTTTTTCACTCAAAATTCTCTTCCGAAACTTTGGCTAGTATCCCCAAGAGTATCAAGACCTCTTTTCACTTGATTGGGAGTAGAGTAGCGCTGGTCATTATTTTACGAAGTAAAGAATATCTTTGAATGTTCGAACTATCTCTTTAATTAGTGGAGCAGACAAAGTAGCATTATTTTGTGTTGTTTCTAACAAGAATTTAGTTAAGAAAAACCTTGTAGTACATTGCCGTATTATTTTGTAAAGGGAGGGTCAGTAGCAGGAGTTATACTGATGTCACAAAAAGCCGTACTGGCATTGGTTGAAATAGTGGGTGTGTAGTGAGCCGTGATTGGTTGGTTGGTGTGAGCCGCGCTGGCATTGGTTGAGATAGTGGGTGTGTAGTGAGCCGTGATTGGTTAGTTGGTGTGAGTCGCACTGGTATTGGTTGAGATTCAGCGAATAGAGTGAGAAGATTTACGGAAGGTTTCCTTGTTTGTTTTTTGGTTTATTTAGCGAGAAAAAGAGAGTTTAAAATGAAGATGGTAAAAAGAATTCAAGATTTCTTTAAAAAGGATAAGCTGATAGTTACTAGAGAGGGACTTCCTGTACCTCCTCCAAGATCACCTGCTTCTTTCATGATGTTAGAGCGTGGATATCATACGTGTACATGGTTAGAGAATTGGATGGGTTACACGGAAGATTATGGAGTTTTAGCTTTTCCAAAGCATGGTACTTTTAACGTGAGGATATTGGAGAATTTGAGGAGACAAATTAATTCATTAAAACCAAATCCCAGACCTATGCAGTATGAGGCGCTTGAAAAATGGGAACATGAGGCGTATAAAAGGGAGAGAGACAGGAATGGGATAAGATATAGGAATACATTGAGGAGGTATTCAGAAGCTAGGTGGGATGATCAGATGAAAAGATGGAGAGAGAGAAGTGATCGCGGATGGGTTATATCCAGTAATAGTTGCTGAAGATCAGGCTGGAGGAAAATGTAAAGAGAAAAAGAATAATGTAGAGATTTCAGAATTAGATATGGACCCAAATGAAATCGATGATGAATTATTAGATGAGATGCTATTAAAGAGACCTCCACCATATCAGGAGAGCCCGGATGGGATTTCTCCAAGTGCACCGTTAATTGAAATAGAAGTTACACAAGTTACACATGTTCCGGCAGCTTCACAGACTTCAATAGGTACTCGAGAGTTACAGGAAAAAGAGATTGACATGTTAAATAGAACAAGAGAGGAGTTAACTCAGAAAATTAGCCAGTTAAGTTTAAATGCAGAAACATTGTCAGTACCAGTAACAATTGGTCCTATAGTTCCATGTATAGTGAGGGTCAAAATATTTCGAGAGTGCATACATTGACAATACCTTTGAATAATGTCAGGAATGTTAGTGGATCAGAACAAGTTGAGAAGAGTACTTCATTAATTGATCTTCCAGTAAATAAAAAAGTGACTGAAACACCAAAAAGAAGTGTACAGAAAGATCCTAGGAAACTAGTGCAGAATGTGAGAAAATGACTCCAGTATCAGGGGGTTCAGTGGGACCTTCACCAGAGGAGTTAGATGATTGGATAAGAGGAATAGAAACTAATAAGTCAAAATTGAGTATAGATATAGGTAGATTGAGAGTAGATTTGGAAGAGATGATTAATGGCACAATAAGTCCAGAGAGATTGAGTAAATATCAGGATGAAGAGTTGCTATTTTTGTGTAAAAATATTACATGGAGGGCGAAGAATTTATATGAGAAATTGGTAGAGGTTGCTCAGGAATATGGAGTGGATATTGGGAAATCTAAAGCTTTGCAGAAAACATATAGATTGGACTTTTCTGAAAAGGATTTAGAGAGTTTGAATACATCTGGTAAATGATTGCAAATAAAAGAGTTGATTAATACCTTGAAGAGATGGGGTGATGTGGAACGATGGAAAGGTAGATGGGCGAAAAAGAAGGAAGAAATGATTGCTAGTAAAAATGTGAATGCATCTTCTTTACTTCCGTTAAGAGAAGCAGAGCAAGTTGAAATGATATATCCGATGAGAGAAGTTCCAGGTGCTGGATATGTTCACATTCCTTGGTCAAGACAGGATATATTGGGGCATATTCACAAGGAGCTATCGCCGAATTAACACTTTATTGCAGCCAAAGTTGTGATAAATTTACCTCCCCATTCACAAGCCGGTGTTAACAGCCCACAGCACCAGTTTACCCGCAATAGCAGCCGCAAAAAACATCGCCACAGAGGACCCCCACAAATATCGCTAATGAGATGCAGAGTGGGCGTTCCCGTGACAAAAGTCGAGACAACAGCACACCTCAACATTCACAACGACCAGCCACATCCGCGATAAAAACACAAAACAGGCAATAAGGCGCGTTAGCACCAGGAAATCTACACCTGCTCTGACCTGGTGTAAACTCGGACGGCAGCCTGCAAACCCAAAGGGAGCACAGCCCAGGGCTACATCGGAAGGGCAACAGATGCCATGGAGCCACCCATAATGCGGCCCGGACACCCAAGAAGGCCACAACACCCACAGCCACCACCTCCAGGACCACCCCTCCCTGGCACCCCCCGACCAAAGACATGCCACATCAGCCACACCTTAACATGTACAAAATATTCCGCTTGATGCCGCACAATCACAACTGGTGACATGGATGTGTCGTCACAGAAATGACCAGCACACATTCACTTTAGAAGCAACAAATGAAACTTTATTAAAATGAACAACGAAATGAAATGAAGACACATAGCCCTCCCCTCCAGACAATACGCAGGTCACAGCCTGTAAGACAAAAAACATGATGAGAAGGTGTGTCCTGCACACATCAGAGGACAGAGAGAGAGCGAAGGAGAGAGAGAGGAAGAGTGGGAGAGAGAGAGAGAGAGAGAGAGAGAGAGAGAGAGGGAGAGAGAGAGAGAGAGAGGGAGAGGAGAGAGAGAGAGAGAGAGAGAGAGAGAGAGAGAGAGAGGAAGAGAGGAGAGAGAGATAGAGGAAGAGAGCGAGAGAGAGAGAGAGAGAGAGAGAGAGAGAGAGAGGAAGAGAGGGAGGGAGAGAGAGAGAGAGAGAGAGAGAGAGAGAGAGAGAGGTGAGAGAGAGAGAAGAGAGAGAGGGAGAGAGAGAGAGAGAGAGAGAGAGAGAGAGAGAGAGAAGAGAGGGAGGGAGGGAGAGAGAGAGAGAGAGAGAGAGAGAGAGAGAGAGAGGAGAGAGAGAGAGAGAGAGAGGAAGAGAGGGAGAGAGAGAGAGAGAGCGCCGCCCCTGCGCACCCAGGCCACACTGCTCACCTGCTGCCACCTGTGTGTCTCCAACCACGTGCCGGTATGTAGGGCAGTTCACCAGGTCACACATCTGATTCAGAGCCGTCAGCTGAAACAGAGCCCAGATACATGACTGGCACAGTACACATACTTGCACAAGACAACATCGCCTGCCTGCCCATGCACACCCAGGCAGAGGCACCCAAACCTCTCCCGCCGTCCATCGGAGCATGCCCGCCCATGCACACCCAGGCCTCAATGCTCACCTTCCGCCACCGGCGCGTAGACAGGAGGTCCCACCATGTGCCGCTGCAAGCCACAAGCCCGGGGCCCACGGACATGGCATCCTCCACATCACGCAGCCCCGCTCCGCAGGCCACCAGGTCTCACGTTTGGTGCTGGGTCTTGAGTACTCCATGGCAGTGGACATACCAGTGCACCCGGCACCATCGCAGGCTGCACACCCGCTCAGCCCAATGGGTGCCACCAACTCTGGGACCCCAGAAGTGACGCCACGTGGCGGTAGGCCCGCGCTGCCCACTGGCTCTGGCCTACACTGCGGTCCAGCAGGGCACACAGAACCTGAGCTGTCCGGACCACCTGGACGGGGCATCATCGCAGGCTGCACACCCGCTCAGCAGCTCAAGGTGCCACTGGCACAGTGCACCCCAAGTCACTGTCCCGTGGCGGGGTGCCTGTACTGTCCGCAAGGCCCCGGGTGCCACTAACCCTGTGCAACCCCAGTCTGCGCCACGTGGTGGTAGGCCCATGCCATCCGCAAGGCCTCGGATGCCACTAACCCTGTGCGCAACAACTCATGGGCCCTACATGAGTGAGAACCGTGGAGCGGCCGTCATCCAGTCACCACCGGAAGAGGGGAATGTGACATCGTCGGCCCCTTATGTTGGCGCAGTCACATGCCCTGTGACACCTGTGCCGGATGGGTGTGGTGTGTGTGGAAACCTGCCCTCAGGGAGTGGCTGTGACATTCTGACAACTAGACCAGTGACCTGCACACCACCAGCGAGTACGGCTGCGATGGGTAGCAATGAGGGCCCCCCTCGGGGCGTTAGCGGAGTGGTCTGGCCTGCCGTACGCCTGACCAGCGCAGGGCTTGCAACAATGACTCGTGGGCTCTGGGCGTGGTCCAGTCCATGTCCGGACAAGGAAGTGACTGATGCGTGTGTCCCTGCTGTAGTGTTCACAGAACCCGCTACACAAAATGCAATGTCGCACCCTCTTACTGGCATCCCACAGGATGAACATCATTGACGCATGAGAGGCACTGTCCCCACATTCATCCACACATCCATACATGAATGACGTAAGACATTACACAGCAGTGCGTCACTTGATGTTTATTTGCACATCCAGTGCAGTCATGCAGCTGGAGCGGTACAGGGCATTGCCGAGCACACTACACAATATGGGCACGTGGAGGGCCAGCCAGTGTCCATCCGGGGATGACCTGTACTGCGGAAGAGGAAGGGTACAGTCCGCCCAGTCTGTCCGCCGTGTCATTGGTCGTCAAACAGGATGTGGCAGTCCATGTCGCTGTCCAAGGTGAGTGCATCGGAGTGCATCCGGGGTCAGTGGTAGGCCTTGAGGCCATGTGCGGCACCAAGCAGAAACAGGCAAGGTGGTAGAAATGAATGCTAGTGCCTGGCCCTCCTGACCACAGTCCCATCCACGTCCTCGTCCCCGCGTGTGTGCCCTGCCCCACCTGTGGGTGTTGCAGTGCCGGCTGCGGCACTGTGTGCCACTGTCACATCAGGGGCCGGAGGAGGATTGTCGGCCGCACTGTGTGGCAGTGACACATCAGGTGCTGGAGTGGATACGCCTGCCGCACTGGGAGGCACTGACACACCAGGGGGTGGAGATGTGGATGGTGTGGAGGCAGCAGCATTCATCATCGCCACGCCCTGTGGCAGCAATGCCATGACGAGGACATTCCGGGCACGGTAGATCCCAGCTACATTTCGCTGATGTGCAGCGGCAGCTGCCATCCTTTCCGCCTCCATCTGCACCATGTCCTCCATGAGCCTCCGCATGTTTGCCAGCTCACGGCTGGCATCGCTGGGGCACTCTGAGCGGACAGGTATTCTTCCCTCCGCATCATGACTCCAGAGATGTCAGTCAGGGCTCGCTGGAGACCATGGGCGGACATAGACACCCAAGGATGGCATCCAGTTTGTTAGCCATGAGCTCGAACCCCACCCGCACCTGCTCGGCCGTCTCCCTCTGGCCCTCCAGCACACGGCGTTGGAAGGCCATTTGTTGTTCCTGGGGGTCTTGGGAGGGTGCCAGGGCTGTGGGTGCCTCCTGCTGGGTGGTTTGGCTGGTGGGTGGGGTCTCATGGATGTAGCTGGGCTGCCCTGATCCTGGAGGTGAGTTGCGGAGGTGGTCAATGAGGTCTTGGATGGTTTGGGTGTCGATGCTGGTGTTGTCCTCCTCCTCGTCATCAGTGAAGAGTGACTGTGACTGCTCTGCAGGAGGTGTTGACGATGCCCCTGAAATGTGAAGGGGAGATGGTGTATTACAATGTGTCCACATGAATGTAGGCGCATGGTATAGGTTGACATTCAGACAGCATGGCATTGTACATTGTGACAGTGTGTGGGTCTGGGCGAGGACCCAGAGTGATTGTGGGTGTGCACTGTGCCCTGCTTGCTTGTGCATGTGTGCCATTGTGGCCATCTTCCCCCGTCCCCCCAGTACCTGGTGGTCACTCACCCTGTTGCGGTTGTGTTGTGTCCTGTCGAGCAGTGTCTGGTCTCTTGACTCCTGCCACAGTCTCCACACTGATGACTGTCGACACCAGCTCCTCCATGTCATCCAGCTCCAGCTGTGGCGCTGGGCCCCCACCTCCGGTCTGAGTTGCTGCCTTCAGGTTGGCGGAGAGTTTCTCCTTGGTCTTCCACTTGATGTCATTCCATCGCCTCTTCACCTCGTCCATTGTCCGCTTGTGCTCTCCGACGGCATTCACCTTGTCGACGATGTCCCGCCATATTCCATTTTTGGTGCCCAATGACACGTTGGAGGTGACGAAGAGTTGTTGATGGTGTTCCATCACCTCCGTGACTATGATTCTGTTCGCCTGCGGACTGAACTTGGTCTTCCTGATCTTCTTGTCCTTGCCCTTCCCTGTCCCGAGGTCCCAGGCTGGTCGTCCGGGGTGCTTGTGGGGTTGCGCTCGTCCTCTGCGCCTGCTCCGGCTGCCTCCATGGTGCTTGTGTGTTGGTCAGTTTGTGTGTGGGTGTTTTTTTCTACTTTTATGGAGGTTTTTGACGCCTGCCAGGTGTGTGTTGCAGGCCTGGCGCTGCTTGTCGCTGGTTTCCTTATCGCGCTTTGGTCCATCGCGTGTTTTTTGGTGTTGTGGTTTGTGTTTTTATCTTTATCGTAGTGGTTGTATCGCGGACTTTGTCCGCGGTTTCTGCAGACTATCGCATGGTACCGCCTTGTTGTGAATTCCACGTTGACACAGGGTTATTTTCCCGCAATGGGCTGCGATATTGAAAGTTGCGTTACGCTACTCTTGCGGTAGTTATCACACGTTCTTGTGAATATACCCCATTGTCTTTTACTAATGATTTCCCAGATTGAGAGAAAAGCCTGTCGAGTGGGACAAACAGGTAGAGAGGTTTGTAAAAGTTTCAAAGGTTTTGTTGAAAGACTTGGATGGTTTATTTAATATTGTAGTTCCTGCTGATTTATGGACTGAGTGTAAAATTGCAGTTGATTGGCCAAAAGAGGAATATCCTAGAGATGTTAAAACATGAGCACCTTCAGAAGAAGTGATGAAAAAATATAATCAGGCAATTACTTACTTGAAGGGTAAAATTTCTCCAAAAGAAACAGATTGGGTTAAAATTGATAGGACAACACAGGAGTCAAAAAAATTAGTACATGCATATTATGAAAGGCTTTTACAGGTGTTTAAACAGTATAGTGGCTTTGAAAGTATAACTGACAAAGATATGGAACATTTTGTGTAAAGGTTTGTATTTGGATTGAAACCTGAGATTAGTAATATGATTCAGCAACATTTGATTTGTTGGCAGAGTAAGACAATGGATGAAATTTTGAGATATGCTAAGTATTGTAGCGATGATATTGAGTCAAGGCATAAGAAATTAAAAGAGAAGATGATGTGGGCACAAGTGAAAGTGGCGCAACAGAAAGATGGGAATTATGTCAATGGTTCTCAAACAGATTTTCAAATGAAAGGACAGAATCAGAATTTTCAAAATGGTCAGGTACCTAAAATGAATGGTGTATTAAATGGCAGAAAAGGTAGAGGTAAGAATAATAGAGAAGAAATGAAAAATAAATATCCTTGTCATGAGTGCGGAAAGTTAGGACATTGGAAGAACGAGTGTAAGTCCTTGTTAGGAAATAATGGAATGATTCAAAATTCCAATCCGCAGATGCAGAATGAAGTGGTTGTGAATCAACAACGGCTGCAACAGCAACAGGTAGTTACACCACAGGTTCAACAAATACAAGTACCTCAAGCTCCTATGCCAAATAATGTGAATGCTCAGGTACAGAGATACAGTGCGAATGCTGGATTTCACACGGGTGAACAAGTTGGTAAGAATCAAAATGTACAACAATATTGGTTGCAGTGTCCTGAGAGTGATTCAGATTCATCTCAATGACGGTGCCTGAGGGGGGAGGAAGAGTGCGTGCTTGGCGCATCTCTAGTGGTAGATCAATCAGGTCCATTTGTTGATGGGAAAGTGGAAGGTAATAATATTACATTCCTTGTGGACCCTGGTGCTACCCGTTCTACTGTAAGAGCAGCAGAAATTCTAAACCTACCCCTCTCGGGAGAAACTATCCAAGTTGTGGGAGTCTCAAATAAATATATTAAGACTCCAATAACAAAACCAATGGAGGTTCATATAGGAAAATTCAGAGATATGCATCGTTTTGTGGTATGTGACACAAGTCCAGTGAACCTTTTAGATAGGGACTTACTTTGCAAAATGAATTGAACCATCTATTGTACACCGGATGGTTTTGCTTTTCAGACACCAGATGAAGATGTTGCTTTTAAAATGATGTTAGCAAAGCAAGGGACAGAAGTGAATGATCTATATTCTTTGCTCACATTTGAGGATTTGCCTAGTGAGTTGAGAGACACAGTAAGAACTGATGTGTGGGATTTTACAGGAAAAGAAATTGGATTGATAAAGGGTGTTGACCGTATACGAATTATGGTCAAACAAGGTGCAGAGTTTCCAAAAACGCCACCGTATAAGATGAGTACTGAGACCATAGCAGGAGTTATTCCTGTAATAGAACAAATAATTGAACAGGGCATTCTAAAAAAAATATTGGGAAGTCCTTGCAATTCACCTATTATGGGAATTAAGAAACCAAGTGGAAAGTATAGAATAGTGCGAGATTTGCGAAAAATCAATAAAATTGTGGTACCTTGTTGTCCAATAATGCCAAACCCAGCAGTGATTCTTTGCCAAATTCCTTCTGATACGGAATGGTATACAGTGATTGATTTGTGTCAAGCATTTTTTCTCGATACCTTTACATCCGGATAGCCAAAATGTATTTGCTTTCCGGTTCGGAGACCGTGTCTTGGCATGGTTCCGAGTGCCTCAAGGGTATACAAAGAGCCCTTCAATTTTTAATTAGATTTTGAAAAAATGTTTAGATTCATTGGTTATGCCAGAGAATTCAGTGTTAGTGCAGTATATTGATGACCTATTGGTGGCATCAAAAACACGAGAGGAATGTGTGACACATACAATTGCTCTACTGAACCATTTGGTAGAAGGTGGGCATAAAGTGTCACCAGCAAATTACAATTTTGTCAGAAAGAAGTTCAATATTTGGAACACAAAATTGAGAAAAGAGTTAGAAAAGTATTACAGGATCGAATGAATGTGATTTTGCAAATGGAACCTCCCAAAACACAGAAAGAAGTTTGAATGTTTTTGGGCATGGTAGGATATTGCAGGCAATGGATCAGTGGATTCTCACTGATTTCCAAGCCTCTACAGAGGTTGACTCACAAAGATGTGACTGATCCGATTGAATTGGATGAAGAGAGCATGAAAGCCTTTATTGAGCTGCAAGATAGTCTTTGTTGAGCACCTGCATTGATAATGCCAGACTATACGAAAGAGTTTGCATTGTTCTGTTGTGAGAGAGATGGGTGTGCGCTTTCAGTTCTGACACAAACACACAGAATGGCACGTCAACCAGTGGCATATTTTTCTGCTACTTTGGACTCAGTGGCTGCAGCATTACCAGGTTGTTTGAAAGCAGTGGCTGCTACTTGTGTGAGTCTTGAGCAGAGTGAGTCAATTGTTATGGGACATCCAGTAAACATATATGTGCCACATTCTGTTGAGATCCTATTAACTCGTACAAGGACTCAGTATATGACATATAGTTGTTTGACTAAATACGAGAGAGTGATTCTGGGTGCTGAAAATGTGACAGTAACAAGATGCACAACATTGAATCCAGCGACTTTGTTGCCGAGTTCAAGTTGTGAAGAAGTGAGAGACGAAGCAGATCATGATTGTTTGGATGTGACAGAGTTGTGTACAAAACCAAGACCTGACATAAAAGAAACACCACTGGAAGAATCAGATTGTGTGATGTTTGTGGATGGATCTTGTCTGAGAGATGAGAAAGGCATATTGAGTGCTTCGTATGCTGTGTGTACAGTGGCTATGGTTCTTGAAGCATCTTGTCTAAGAGGGATACATTCAGCACAAATTTCTGAATTAGTCGCATTGACTAGGGCGTGCATAATTGGCAAAAATTTGAGAGTAACCATACTCACTGACAGTCAATATGGTTTTGGGGTGGTGCATTACTTTGGTCAATTGTGGATACAACGTGGATTTCTGACTTCTTCAGGATCCCCAATCCGAAACAGTAAAAATGTGAAGGATTTACTAAATGCACTACAATTGCCTAAAAAGATTGCAGTGGTTAAATAAGTCAGGAAATGATTATGTGACCAGTGGAAACAGATACGCAGACCAAGTGGCTCGTTTCTGTGCACAAAATTCAATTTCAATAAACAGAGGAAAAGAGAGAAATAATACAAATTGTCACTTGATGTTCTCTGCAATAGAAACATGGGATGAAATTAAACAGTTGCAGGAAGAAGCTAGTGTTGAGGAAAAATAAATTTGGATCAAATCAGGCTGTAAAAAGAGATTTGATGATGAAGTATGAGTGTATGTAGAGGAAAGGCCAGTAATGCCAGACTGTTCACTTTCACAGATGGCAAGAATGTACCATGGAATAGCACATGTTGGGAGAGATGCAATGATTAGACTTTTCAAACAGTCATGGTACAATCTAAAGTTCAGGGTCATTGCGGAGAGTCTAGGCCAAAGATGTACAGTGTGCCAGCAGCAAAATCCAGGTAGAAAGGCAGTTGTTAGTTGGGGCAGAAATGGGAAAGCTGCAGGACCTTTTACTAGATTGCAGGTCGATTTTATGGAGCTTCCTCCTTGTAATGGACTAAAATATGTTTTGGTTGTTGTTTGTCTGTTTTCTCGTTGGATGGAAGCATATCCAAGAAGAAGAAACGATAGCTTAACAGTTGCTAAATTGCTTTTGAGAGAGATAATTCCTAAGTTTGGATTTCCAGTCTCTTTAGAAACAGATAGAGGAACTCATTTTAATAATGAAATAATTCGGATGATTTGTGCAGCGTTACAAATTGAACAAAAGCTGCATTGTGCCTATCGACCAGAAGCATCAGGAGTGGTCGAGCAAATTAATGGCACTATCAAATCGAGACAAAGGTCTTTGCATCCACAGCACTGAAATGGCCAGATACTTTACCCTTGGTATTGATGAGTCTGAGAAGTATTCCTGATAAAAAGACTGGATTATCCCCACACGAAATTATTATGGGGAGAGCAATGAGACATCCGATTGTACCAGCAAATCAACTGATGAATATTACTGATGATATGGTGCTTGATTATTGCAAAGGATTGGCTGATGTAGTGCGTTCTGTGTCTCATCAGGTTGGAGAAATTGCAACTACAACTCAGCAAGAACAATCACATGATCTAAGTCCAGGAGAGTGGGTCCTGGTGAAGAAACACGTGAGAAAATCGTGTTTGGAACCTAGATGGCACGGCCCTTATCAGGTGATACTGGTAACAACAACAGCAGTAAAGTGTGGTGGCTTACCAAATTGGATACATGCAAGTCATACAAGAAGAATCCCAAGTCCACTTGAAAGACAAGAAGAAGCAAATAGTGGAGAAAATGAAGTTATAGAGTCTGAAGTTACAGATTCTGAAGTCGAACAACGAACACGTCGAATAGATTGGGCACCAGCTACTCTGTCTCAAAAGACTGCTGTTGAGAAAGAAAAAGAGAAAAAGAGAAAGTGAATATTGAGAATCAATAGCAAGTAAAACAGAGAAAAGGACTGAATAAAAGAACTTGCGAACTTGACAACGAAGCAACGGAAGCTGTGCAAGCTAAGAAAGCAAGAAAAGGTGATGTGTGGCCAAAAGGAGTGAAAAGACTGAAATACACTCTGAAACAAAGATCACCTGACACGATAATTGAAGTTTCAGATCAGACTGAGCAAAGTGAGTCTGAAGAAGAATCAGTTCGTAAAACAAAAAGAGTGAGAGTTCCAAATAAGAAATACATAGCACCACAATGGATATATGTGGTGTTGGAAGAAATTGAAAACACAGATCAGATCAAAGAAAACACTGGTACAGAGCTAAGTGAAGGAGACCATTTTGAACCACCTTAAAAGAACTGTGAAAATTAAGGTGCAACAATTTTTGAGAAAATTATTCTGAATCATTCAAAAGATTTGAAGAAGAATAAGAAAATATTTTAAAAAAAGAAAAAGAGATGGTAAAGAAGAAAATCCATTAAGTGTAAGGATACACTACTTTGGATACATATTTTTGGGATAGATATTTTTATAGATTAGATTATCCATTAAGTGTGAGGATACACTACTTTGGATAGATATTTTTTGGATAGATATTTTTATAGATTAGATTTTTAGATATTTTTGATTCAAAGTTAGATTTTTGAGTTTTTTCTTAGGTTATTTTTAGTTTTTTAGAACTGGTACAAATGTAACTAGAAATGGCAAATACAGCAGAGACTGGACATCAAAATCGTATTTTTAAACGTAAATGTATTAATGCTTGCCTATTTAGTATATTTCTACTAATAATAGTATGGTTAACACTAATTGTCATTGTGCCTGTCTTAATGGTAACTAATCAAAAGAATAACACTAATACTAATGGTGTGATGAGTGAAAAAGTAGATACTAAAGGTTTAGAGGAAGACTCACATACTAAAATAGAAAAGATGAGAGATGACAGTATCTATCATCATGATAAATCAATTACTGATTTTTCGTTAAATGTCTTTACCAAGTTATTGTATGAGTATGTTGATGTAATGGATGCGAGAAATTGGTATGTGTGCATGCAATTACCGTTGTTTGTCTCAGAGGGGGTGACATATCATCACCTACCTTTAACATATGGTGTGTCTTGTAGTGTCTTAACTAGTTTGTTCTACGAAAGGGGAAGTCTCCAGTATTTCTACTCTAACATAGATTTAGTATTCTCAGAAATTCCTATTAGAAAGAATATGAATAAAATAAATAGTGTTAGAAATGCGGAATATATGGGAGAATTTTTCCACTCTACACAAACAATAGATACAGTATATGCACATAGACACAACCTAACATATAGATTACGATTTGAAAAAATAGAATTCATTAACATGGTTGAAGAGAGAAGACAAGAGTTTCAAAGAAAAGCTGCTGAGCAAAAGTCTCATGTACCTCCATGGGCTTTCAGAGAAGGAGATTACAAGAAGGGCGAGACTTACGCTGCCATGACCCTAGACTGGTATCAAAGAGGGAAGCTTTGCTTACTTAGACAAAAGACTGACTATAATAATTATTTCATTGGTTCTAGTGAATATGATCATACCTTCCTAGTTACGGGAGGATGGGGATTAAAAGGAGGAACTGATCCTGTCTTTCCGGGAATTTATTATGTGTGTGGTAAGAATGCCTACTATAGGTTGCCTGCACATTGGTATGGGTGTTATTTAGCGATAGTATTTCCTAAAATGTATCATATGGATAAGAATCATAGAATCAATGAAGTAAAGAATGGACTAATACGTAATAAGAGAGCGGGCTTTTCAGAAATAATAGGGGATGTTTTTGGAGCATTGATACCTTCAGTTGGAGTTATTCTAAATTCGCACAAAATTAGAAAATTGTCTACAGTGGTTGATCGTTGATCAACAGACACTGCTGGTAGGTTTTTAATGGTTGATACTGAGATGGTTCCAATTAG
This sequence comes from Calotriton arnoldi, assembly GCA_963921515.1. Lineage (NCBI taxonomy): Eukaryota > Metazoa > Chordata > Amphibia > Caudata > Salamandridae > Calotriton > Calotriton arnoldi. Next base: position 1,260,629 of record CAWUFW010001916.1, read on the forward strand.
ATCTATGGTATTACAAAATCGACTTGCCCTTGATGTATTATTGGCTAAAGAGGGTGGAGTCTGCAATATGTTGAAAATACAACAATGTTGTACCTATATCCCTGACAAGAGTAAGAATATTGAGGGGTATATTGAGAATATTACAAATCTTCATCAAGATTTATCCGAATTGAAGGTTGATGGTGCTTGGGAGAAACTTGGTAAGAGTTTTTCCTCTGTGGGAAATTGGTTTTCTACATTTGGGAATAGTTTATTAGGGAGAATATTAACACCTATTATTGCAGTGGCTACAGTGATATTAATGATTTTCTTGATTTATAAATGTTGCAAATGCAAGAAAGAGACATCTGATAACAAACGAAGAGCAAGAAAAAGAAAGAGAGAAGAAATAGAACTAGAGGATAGAAGAGGAAACTATTATGAAATGATGAGGGATTTAGATGGAATAATGATAAAACGAGAGAGAACAACAGTATTCTAAGTGACAAATTGTATTGGTGGGTATTTGGTGATGGCTCAAAGACGCCATCAAAGGGGGGATTGATGGAGCAGGATTTTTGTAAAATGAAACCTGCTCGGATTGAAACCCCTAGTAACATTTTCTAATTTTTCTAAAAGTGTGCAGTGAAAAACACGTGGTTTAAAAAACTAACATGAGAGAAAATAATACTGTGCAAGCGTGTACTAAAGCACTGAACTAGGCCGCATATGCTTGACTAAAGAAAATAAAGAGACTAATGCTGCTTTTTTGCACGTTATTAACGTTTGCTAGGAAAAATAATAATATGGGTTGTGCATTGGTTAGATGCAGCATTGGGAGGGTGCGTAAAGAAAGCATTTCAAAATTAGTAATAATGCTTGTTTTATTTTCCGTACAAGCATGGGTTAAGGAAAAAATGATTTTACAAAATTAACTGACAAAGCAAAGAGAATGTGGAGGGAAGGCAAAGGCGAGCGACCTTCAAATTTATGTGTGCCTGCCAAAAGTTAAACGTGGAGACGAAAAACAATCAGCTAGTGAGGAACGTTTCCTCTGGAAGCGCACGAGTGGCACAAGAAGTAACAGAACTGGAAACATTAGCGGAGAGAAGGAAGCTAAAGTCTGAAATTAGTATACTTGTATTTCCTGGGATGATGTAGTCATAAAGTTGAAAAAACAAAACAATACAACATTGATTAAGATGGACATGTTGAGTCAAATGTAAAATTTTCTAACCATTTGAAACAAATGTGGGTTGGACATTTGGGTTTTAGGGTATAATTGAGGTGCCCGGTGGGAGGGGTATGCAATGCTGATGCATGCAGTTGGAGGCGTTAGGCTGACTATGGGTGATCGTCGGTTTGCTGTAGAGGCCTACCTGTTTTCTTCCTGTTCCTGATTCCTGACTTAGGGGCCTATTACGATGGCGGGCAGAGACACGACCGCGGTGCCGGTAAATGCCATTTACCGTGCGCCGGCAGCGGTCCTCACGCCTGCCATATTAGCATGTCTAGACAGAGCCCATTTCCCGTCCGCTGCGGTTTGACGCCGACCGCCATCAAAGTGCGGTGGTGTGAGCCAATGAGCACTCACCGCCGTGCGGAATGACGTCCCGTCCGCCGAACAAATCACGATGCCGGAAACAGGGCAGCACACCGCGGCGGGGCAACCGCATAGCCAGAGACGGCGGAGACACCACAGCGGAGCAAGAAAATAGACACCCGGCCCACACCGCGATGGATCCAGCCCTACACGCCTTTCCGGTGCTGTATATGATACACCTCCTGCAAGTCATTGACCGGCGCGGATGCCGCCGCAGGTACGTACACACACAACTGTGCATGCAACACAATACACAAGTCAAGGGTTTGAAAACGGTGCATGTCCACACCAGACACCCCTGTGGGGACAGGCACACAGCCATCACTGCATCCAAACATGTCCCACCTGTCACAAAAACACCTCGCCACATCCTGGTCACCCATGTTCCGCGATCATGAACAAATGTCCCGGTCTCGTCACCGCCGCGGTCAGTGTGCAGGAAAACATGCACACAACGCAGAGGCCAGTGCCAGCACCAGCCATGGCCACTGTACAAACAACGCAAAACCACTACTCAAAACACAACACACTAGCCCTCTCCCTGAAGGGACATATCATGTGCCACTCCTGCATAACAACAACACAGGTGAATACACACCCTGCCCCACATCCCTAACAACTGCAGAGATAGCCACAGCAGGAGTTGTTGCACAGGAACACATACCACAGAAGGCCAGGCCCCAGCCAACACACACACCACAACAACACCACAAACATACCAAGAACACTGAGCCCCAGCACAAAATGTACACACACACACATATTGATGATCAAACAATTCACTGCACACACAGCCTACCAACTTACACAGACACACCCTACCCTGCCTCACAGCCACATACACAGACCACATGCTAGCAGCAATGGAGGACAACATACATGAAAGCTAAAGTGATGTGCCCACAAATGGAAGGACAAGGACACAACTATCAAGCATGTGTACATCACATGCAAGACAACAGACATCTGAGAACACCCACAGCCCATCAAATCACACATGGCTGCCACAGTGAGTCAACCCAAACCACAAGCACCTCAATTCAACAACTCAGGGAGACAGCAAGGCCACCCATGTTAAGGCACAGGGATGAGAGGAAGGCCATGAAGTCAAATACTGAACAGACACACATAGGTATGTAATTACCTGACAAGAGCATCTCTGCACCACAACACACAGGCCCCATTCACACACTGCATGATTGAGAAGCACAAGTAGGATACGTCACACATCTCCCTTCTCACATCAGCAGCACACAACACTCCCATGTGCACCAAATCACAATTGCAGGGCACAACAAGTACACATTCACGCACACCACTCCAGGGTGACACATGGGTGTAGTTGACAATGCAAGTGCACACACATCAACAGTCACCACAAAGTCACCCCCTTCACACCACACACTTCTCCACCACCAAAGTGTACACTTTGGAAGTAAGGCATGGGACCAGGATTACTGACCACCACAAGATGACCGTACACATACACTGCTGGGCACACAGTAAGTAAGCTCACACAGACACCATGACCTGTGCCAACCTGCATGAAAGCCTGTGCATAAACTCCCACCCTGTGCTGACATTGCCTCCAAACATGACATGTCTACACCATAGACAACATGGACAAAGAAGGATGATGACAACAAGAAATTTTCACAAACCACCTTCACTGCACCCATAAGTATAAGAGTCAGGAATAATTGAAGTCCCTGTCACCCCTGCAAAAACATGGAAACATGAGACAACCCATTGCCAATGTTGAAGTGCCATACTGAGCATGTGACACAGTAAACCATGCACACCCAGAAACAGTTTTATTGAGAAATTACACTGACAGAACTGACAACAGGAACAACTGTCTTTATTCACACTTGTACATAGATAGACAACAAATGTGGGCAACTGCAGGGCCAGTGGCCACTACAATGTACAGAGTAGTTACATCAGAAGCTGCACAGGCAGGGGGCAAACAGCAGTGATCAACAAGGCAAGTACAATGTGCAGATGAAGTCCATGAGAAGCTGCACAGGCAGGGGGCAAACAGCAGTGAGCAACTAGGCCAGTGGCCAGTCCAATGTGCAGATGAAGTCCATGACAAGCTGCACAGGCAGGGGGCAAACAGCAGTGAGCAACAAGGCCAGTGGCCAGTCCAATGTGCAGATGAAGTCTATGAGAAGCTGCACAGGCAGGGGGCAAACAGCAGTGAACCACAAGGCAAGTACAATGTGCAGAGTAGTTACATCAGAAGCTGCACAGGCAGGGGGCAAACAGCAGTAAGCAACAAGGCCAGTGGCCAGTCCAATGTGCAGATGAAGTCCATGAGAAGCTGCACAGACAGGGGGCAAACAGCAGTGAACCACAAGGCAAGTACAATGTGCAGAGTAGTTACATCAGAAGCTGCACAGGGAATGTGTGCGACTATACCATGCCATGCTCAGCAACAGAGTCATGGGGATAACAATGGGCATCACAGACACCGCTGTGGACAGACAGGTGTGTGAGGGTGACTACCACTCAGATGTGGCTGTCTGTTGGACTTGGAGGTGACTGTGTGTCGCGGTCAGTAGGAGGACTGCCCCGGGGAGTGTGAGTAACATCTGTGGAAGAGACATCTCTGGCTTGGGAAGCTGGAGGGCTGCTTGGACCAGGTGGGGTGGTGGCACGGGGAGGTGGACTCATGCTGTGGTGAGACACAGTGTGTGCAGGAGATTGTGGAGGGGTGCCTTTCCACTTCTTGGGGATCCTGAAAGGCTTCCCTGTCTGGGGACTAATGGGAACTGGTGTGGACACAACAGGTAACCCCACCACCAAACCTGCTCCTGGTGCTGACTCTGGGCCCCCCTCTGGGGACATGCTGGATCCAGCTGTACGCTTCCCTGGGGCTTGCCTCTGCCCTTCCAAACCCTGTCTACTATGTTTAGCCCCTACAGTGCCCCCTTGTGCCTGCTTCACAGGGCTTGGGGTGGGAGTGGAGGTTGTGGGTGGATCAGCCATAGGGCCCTCATCCAGTGTAAGCCTTGCAGGAAACACCTCCTCAGTGGTCAGGGAAACTGTCTTCTTTGCTTTGCGAGCGGTCCTTGGGACAGGATAGTCCTTGGCGGGGGATGACTCTGAGGCCTGTGACCCTGAGGCCTGTTTCTTGCCCCTCTGGCCCTTGGTGTCGCCTGACGGGCTTTAATCTTTGTGCTCTGGGGTGGTCTTAGTTTTCTGTGGGGATGGTGTCTGCGGCCTGGACCGTTTGGGCTGTTGCTGCTGCTGTGTGCTGCGTGTGCTGTATCTGGACTTTGGGGTCTGTTGAGCATTGTCACTGTCGTCAGAGGTGCACACTGACAGGGGGGTGGACAAAGGGACAGGAGCTGCTCCCTGAGAATGTGCCTGTTGCAGGGCTGCCGTCACTGTTGAGGACAATGACTGCACAGTCCGGTGTAGCCCACCCACATCCGAATGTATGCCCTCCATGAAAGCTATCACCTGGCCCAACTTTTTATCGTGGTCTAGGAAGGCATTGAGGAGAGCTGTCTGCCCCACACACAGCTGGCGCAATAGCTCTACTGACTCAGCACTGAGGGCTGCAGGGCTGACATGGGCCGGGGCAGCAGTGCCTGGGGTGAAGGACACTCTTCCCTTTCGACTTGTGCGAACACGGGCAGCACCAGTGGAAGTAGATGGGAGGCTGGTCACTGGACGCTGTGTGGTGGAAGAGGAGGCAGAGTTCCCGTTCCCTGTGGCCCCCAACATGGATGCGTCACCGCTGGCGTCAGATGACGTAGAGCTTTGTGTCTCGGGTTGTGATTCCTCCAGCAGACTCCTGTCCCCCTCCTCGGCGCTGGTCACATCTGTGTCACTCTGCTCCGGTGCGGCTGTTGCACTGGATGCCTCACCGCTGGTGTCCGTCCCCAGTCCCTCAACGCACACAGGAGATGCTACATGGGAGAGAGATGTAGTGTTAGTGGAGTGGCACCAACTGAAGTAACATGTGCAAGTAAATCACCATTCAAGAAGATGTGTTATCCACGTTGCACATCACCCTGACTAAATATACATTGCCACCTCAATTATCAACCCAACAGTGCATGTAAAGAAAAAATCCAGCTATAAGTGATCCCGGTGACTCACACAGCACACCATCCTGCCTGTGGCCCACTTCAGACACAGGCACAAAAATCTCTCTGACCACACAGGGTGCCGAGGATGGCAAGGTTGAACACCACAACATGGTGTCAATTACGTACATGGATAGAGCAGTAGGGGAGCACACACACACACAGACCACAACATAATAGCCCACAATGGCCATTAGCGCATGCCAGCTACCATGTTGCTTGCACAGGCACAAGTACTGTAGCACATTGTCCTCAGAAGTTGTAGCAGCTGAAATCTGCTGTCAGGCATTGCACGCATTGATTGAAACACACTCAGATTAGGCACACTGCCGTCAACATCAATATGAATTCACACAGTACCCCACTGCACAAGGTACCTGAATGCCACAGCTTTGAATGCAATGGCAATGCACATTGCGCAGATCACATCAGTGAGTACAGGTGGGACAAATGCATGTCAGATGCACCCAGCACAGACGCCAATTACAATCCACTGCATCACACTACCAACTTCACATAGCTCAGAGTTTGTCCAATCTGTGGACACATGCAGCCACTCCCTGCCAAAGCCACCTGTCAACAAATACTCACCCCTAGCTTGCTGCTGATGCTCCTTCAATTGTGCATCCAACTCAGGCTGTGTTACGGCCAAGATGCGGGCCATTAGTGGTGTCATGCTGCGTCGGGCCAACCTGCCGCTCCGAGGGTGCAGCCCCAGCGTCATCTCGGCCACATTCTTGCTCAGCCGGCAGATGTCGTCCCACCTTTTATGACAGTGGCTGCGCCGTCGGTTTGACACACCCAGATCACGCACCTTGGAGGCAATGGCTCTCCACACGGCTTTACGCTGGTGGACTTTCAGCTGCAGGCATGGGAGACAAGAGGGGTAATACATCAGTGACACAGTGTATACTACCAAAATCTCTCAATACAGTGGCATGATACTCACTCATCCCAAATCAACAGATATGTGTAACAGAGCCAAGAATGCATGGCACATGGTACAACAGCATTGGAGAACCACACGTGAATCCATGAAGGTGGGAGGGTGGACACAGTACCTCTACATCCCATTCACATGCAGGATGCCAGCCCATCAAGCAATGTGTAGTCTGCCCACATCTACTGTCTGCTGTTAGCTAGAGCAACACATAGATTAGATAGCAACACATGGTTGGTGGACTCACTGTGTCCAACACTGCGCAGCCCCCAATGTCCTAGCCCTGTGAATGGCTCACTGTGTCATGGAGCTCACATACAGTGACATCAACTCTAATACACACACCCTTGTCACAAGGCTTGTCGTGTGCAATCTACAGGGCAGAGATGGCTCTTTGATGAAGATGTGTGAACAAAAGACACATGGAACACACTGTACATGCAGTGATGTGTACTTGTGGGATTGGGCGGCGACTGTGCAGGCCAGGTGGGCTGACACTGAGAGGGACATTTGGGACCCACACAGCCATTCACACAAGCAATCACTGGCCTGACTCCTGCATTACCAATTTGCTGCTTCACTGTATGGCTGACAGGACAATACATGTCCCTCAAATCTGGATGGGCATGCAGGGAAACGTGTGAAAGAGGCTACACAGCCCTTCCCCCTGGAGAAAACATGCTAGGCAGTGCATGTCAGAGCCCCACACTTACTGACACATACTGCAGCACCTCCACCTCACGTGTGCCCCCTGCACTCTCACTCACACTGTTGGAGACTTACCACAACATTAGGGGCACCATAGAGCCTTGGGTACTGTGCAAGCACCCCGACCACCAGGACCTCCAGCTCCTCGCTGTTGAAGGGACTGGCCCGGATCTTCTGTGTCCTCGACATCACTGTGGACAGGTGGCAGCAGCAGCAGGTGGAGTTCAGGGGTGGCAGGCAGCAGTCCCTGGAGACACCAGCAGCAGGTGGAGGGTGGCAGGCAGCAGTCCCTGGAGGCAGCAGGTGGAGGGTGGCAGGCAGCAGTCCCTGGAGGCAGCAGCAGCAGGTGGAGGGTGGCAGGCAGCAGACCCTGGAGGCAGCAGCAGCAGGTGGAGGGTGGCAGGCAGCAGTCCCTGGAGACAGCAGCAGCAGGTGGAGGGTGGCAGGCAGCAGTCCCTGGAGGCAGCAGCAGCAGGTGGAGGGTGGCAGGCAGCAGTCCCTGGAGGCAGCAGCAGCAGGTGAGGGGTGGCAGGCAGCAGTCCCTGGTAGCAGTGGAAATGTGGGGCACCCTCCCACATATATATAGGCCCCTGGGGCTGTGTCAGTGGTCCCACACCACTGCAATTGGTGTACCAGGTCTGCTATTTTTAAAATCATCCAATGTCCGCCTCCGCGGTGGCGGTGCACGCCTACCGCGATTTTCAAATCCATATGAAGCAACCGCTACTGTGCATCCCATTGGCTGCAAGGGCATGGACCATGGCGGTGACACACCGCAGGGGCCAGGCGCGCGCTCCCGTGGTGGTGCATCTTTTGAATGCTTCCAATGACTGGCTCCGCGGTTGCGCAACACGCCTACCGCTATTTTCAAAATTGCATCAGGCTACCGCGAGGGTGCTTCCCATTGGCTGCCAGGGCATGGTCCATGGTGGTGACAGTCCGCAGGGGCCAGGCGGTAGGCACCGCCATATGGGTGCCATACAGTGCCTGTAGTGACCTTGAGCTGGGTAGCGGTGCATGCCAACTGCCATTTACACATGTAGATATGGCTGAGACTACCGCGATCATGTCTGGGGTATTGGCGGTGACAGTCCGCAGGGGCCAGGCAGTAGGCACCGCCATATGGGTGCCATACAGTGCCTGTAGTGACCGTGAGCTGGGTAGCGGTGCATGCCAACCGCCATTTACACATGTAGATATGGCTGAGACTACTGCGATCGTGTATGGGGTATTGGCGGTGACAGTCCGCAGGGGCCAGGCGGTAGGCACCGCCATATGGGTGCCATACAGTGCCTGTAGTGACCGTGAGCTGGGTAGCGGTGCATGCCAACCGCCATTTACACATGTAGATATGGCTGAGACTACCGCGATCGTGTATGGGGTATTGGCGGTGACAGTCCGCAGGGGCCAGGCGGTAGGCACCGCCATATGGGTGCCATACAGTGCCTGTAGTGACCGTGAGCTGGGTAGCGGTGCATGCCAACCGCCATTTACACATGTAGATATGGCTGAGACTACCGCGATCGTGTCTGGGGTATTGGCGGTGACAGTCCGCAGGGGCCAGGCGGTAGGCACCGCCAGATGGGTGCCATACAGTGCCTGTAGTGACCGTCAGTGGACTCGCGGAGCAGGTTTGCTGCACATATGGAGTCATCCAGCTCTATCCATAGCCCAACATGAATAGTGCCCAGTGTCTCCAACATTGAAGGACCCTCATGAGGCCAACATTACGAATGGGACATTTAACTCCATGTCACCTACACATGCCATATATGTGTATGTGATAAATTTCATTGACACATACATGTCACATGTGATGTGTAAGGGCATGTACACTGTACAGTTTTTGTGTTGCATAGCATATGTAGATAATGGTCAATGTGTGTAGGTGCAATGTAACGCACAATGCTGTCTCGTTGTGTGAACTAGGGGCATCATTGACTGTCACATTGTCTACTGCACATGCACACACGTGTTCACCACGCTCAGCCTGTGGTCAGTGTGTACTTGATGTGTGCCATGTGCAACCTGTGTTGGGAGGTGTATCATGGACAGCAGCACGGTGTGCTAGGGTAGTATTGTAGTTTGACACATATGCTGGGGGTAATACTCACAGGTGTGCGCACACATGTGGTTCCATATCCCACTGTGCATGCCAATGAGCAGGAGGTGTGCACAGATCATTGCTGCGGGTAAGGGGACAAGTGTATGAGTAGTGTGCCTGATGTGTACGGACTTGTGCAGTGCTCTGTTGGTTGATGGTGCAGTCTGTAACATTTGGCAATGTGTCTGTAGAAATGTGAAATGTCCTGTACATCTCATGGTGTGTTTCATTGACATATGTGCACTTTCATCTGACCTAGGAGGAGACCCAATATCCATCGTCCATTCACAGTGCTGGCTGACATGGAGAATGAAGAGATCATCCGCAAATTCAGGCTGGATAGAGTTTCCCTACAAAACCTATGTGCCATGTTGGAGCCCCACCTGCAGCCACGTCGCACATATCCAACAGCTTTCACCGCGACTTCAAAGGTGATGGTGTGAATGCATTGCTTTGCGACAGGCTCATTCCAGCACACGGTAGCAAGCGGAGGTGGGATGTCACAACCGATGTTCAGCATGGTGCTGAGGGATGTACTGTCAGCTATGAGGAACTACAAGGATAGATACATTCATTTCCCCAGGGGGCCAGAGTTGGTGGCTGTGAAGGCAGATTTTTATGCCCTTGGACACATCCCCCATGTCGTTGGTGCCATTGATTGCACACATGTTGGGCTTGTGCCACCACAGGCACGTAAGCAAGTTTACAGAAATCGGAAGCATTACCACTCGGTAAATGTTCAAGTGGTGTGCCAGGCGGACATGATCATCTCCCACGTGTGTGCCAAGTATCCCGGGTCAGCCCATGATTCGCACACCATGCGCAGCAGCATCGTCCCGCAGCTGATGGCCAATCTGCTTCCTGAGCGTGCATGGCTTGTGGGTGAGTATGCATAGTGGAGTAGCGTGGTGTGTGTGTGACATGCTGTCCTGTAGCATTGTGGAACATCAAGGTTAATCTGTGTTTCTCACACCCAGGTGACTCTGCATATCCTAACCGTCCTTGGTTGCTGAGCCCACTGCGGAATCCTGTGACAGCAGCTGATGTGCGATATAATGATTCCCATGGGAGGACACGGCGTGTAATAGAGCGTACATTTGGTCTCCTAAAGTCACGATTTCGCTGCCTGGACCATACCGGAGGTGCCCTGATGTACTCGCCAAGGAAGGTGTGTCAGATAGTCGTGGCATGCTGCATGCTCCACAACCTGGCCATTCGCAAGGCAATACCCCTGATCCTGGATGATGATGAGCAGCCAAGGCCCCCGCCTGCAAACCAACCCGGGTCCAGTGACGAGGACAGTGGAGAGGAGGAAGGTGTCGACATGCGTCAACAGCTCATCAACCGCTACTTCACTTGAAGGTGAGTGACAATGTAGGAGGGACACATGGTCTGATGGTGTTGCAGTTGCTGTGAGGGTGTTTGTGAGCTTGGTGACTGCAGCCTTGTGTTCACTCATTGCTGGTTGGCAATGTTTGTGGGATAGGGTAGTTTGACACAGATACAGGATGTCTTTATGGCGACTGTTGCTCTGTGTAATGTGTGAAGATTGGAGTACCTTGTTGACAAGTGTTGTGTGATGTGTGTGATGCCACACCAAAACAAGTGACTCTTGTTCTAATGTTTTTCCTAGGTCCCTTCAGCCTCTCCTTGCGTACCTACATTCCATTTCCCTGGGACATTTACATCATGGTGAAGGTTGCACATCCTGTATTAAAGACGGAGCAGACACAACAACATGTGTGTAAGGTGTATTTATTTTCAATTGTGACATGTGAGGGTCGAGAAAATGTACATGGGGGAAATTTGAAGAAATGAGTTGACGGTCATGGTAGATGAGATAATTGAGTAGTCACCACAGTGGTGTGGAGACCCAGTCCAACAGACAGATGCCATTCACATGGCAGTGTGGGGAAGGATAGTTCAAAAGGTAAATGCAGTGGTGCAGTGGTCTGCCATCATGGCTGGCTCAGGGACTTGCCTTTGGCAGGTGCTTTGGCACGTGATGCCTCCTGGCCTTTCCTTGGACGGCCCCTTTTGCGCTTGACTGGAGGGGCCTGTGCTGCAGGGGCAGTGGTGTCTGAGGACTCACCCCCCTCTGTGGACGCAGGAGAGGATGATGAACTGTCATCCTGCTGCCCATCAGGGGGAGGCGGAGGTGTTGAATGTTGCACTGGCCTGTCCCTCAGAACCACCACTAGCTGCCCCAAGAGGTCCACAATTTGTCCCATGCGGGTGTCCATGGACCTCATCAGCAGGAGGAGTTCCCGAGAATCTTCCTCAGACCGGCCCATTCGTCCCTGGGCCTGTTCGTATGCCCCAAGGACTCTGTTGATGTGGGACAGAGTTTCCGTCCCAGGCTCAGTTCCCCTCTGCATGAGCCTGCCCCTCCCACCTACACTGCTGCCACGGGCCTGTTGGCTCCCCACATTGCTCCGCTGCATCCTCTCCCTGGCCTCCTCAGTAGATGTCGTGGGGTGCTCATCACCTGGGGCAGGGAGGGTGTTGCGGGCAGCTGTGGTGGGGGTGGTGGTGGTGGTAGTGGTTGACACACAGGCCATGACAACAGCTGTCTGGGAAAGGTCATGGGTTGCAGCAGATGTGGTTGTGGGGACAATGGGTGCCTGGGAATGGTTGCGGCCTGCCACACCAGATGGGCTGGCTTGGGGCTACTCATCCAAGGAATCCAGGAGTCTTCATCCAGTAGTCTCTGTTCCAGGGTGGGGGACTGGCTCTGCAGGTTGGTGGTGTCGTCCTCTGCAGTGAGTTCTTGGTCACCTGTGGGTCAGATGAGAAATGGTCATTGTGTTGCAACCAGCAAAGTTTCTGTTTTCACTGTTACATCAACTGTTTGTACATCCAGCAGTTGTTCACTGATCTAATTTGCAGTTACCGGCATCCAGTGATGCATTACAAGCTGTTGAGGTACATGCATTACTTGTCCATATTGGGAGTTGGCAAGACATGACATGCACAATTTACATATGTTACATTGACAGGTTCATGTTGGCATCTAGTGAGTGTTAAATCATATGTGATCCAGTTACGCATGTATGTCACTTGTTGTGCCCTTGCAGCCGTTTACTCTGCACATTGGGTGAACATTGTAGTTGCATCCATACCTTTGGCATGTGGTGTACATATCTGTATTTGCACTTCCAGCCATGCTTTCTTTGCTTTCATTTGGTCCTTGCTGGTCTGGACCCCTGCCATTTTCAGATGGCATGCAGTGGTGTGCAGGGTTGTGCACTGAGTTACATCTACATGTGGATCTGAATGTCACACTTTGGTTGCTGTCATGGTTTCATTTGCTTAGGTGTGTGCACACTATAGTGGCCAATGCTATCTGGGTGTGCAGTTGTGCAATGTGAGGCCTGGTGACCTATGCCACCATGCTTGTCGTGAAGCATATCTGGCTGCATGTAGTGGCTGGTGATATGTTCCGTTTGCTGTTTTTTGCTTGTATTTGTGAGACCTCTCTGTGTGTGTGTGAGGAAGACTTCCATCTTGGTCCAGTGTGGGACAAGTCAGCATGATATGTCTACCTACCAGTGATTTGGAAGTGGACAGTGCAATGACTGACACATGCATCTTAGTGCGAGGGTGTAATCAGTCTTGGGGGCTAGAGCTCATGTGGGCTTGTGTGAGTTGTTGTGCAAGCTTCCCACCCCCACACACCCCGACCTGTGAGATGCGGTTAGCTACCTGTTAGTTGAGTGGGTAGCATACAATGCCTGCCACATGATTCTGATTGGGGGTGGAGTGGCCCATCCTACTCAGGGGTGGGACAGCATGCATGGTGGGATTTGTGGGACAATTTGCCAACCCCACAAAACCGTCTCCGTGTGAAGATGGCTACCTACCGGTTGAGGTGAAGGTGAGCAATGACATGGCTATGTGACTTAAGAGTCATTCTTGGGAGGTACGTGCCTGTGGTGAGCAGAAGGTGTGTGTGGGTTTCAGTACCCAAACTTTTCACATCACATTAGGGCATGGGGTGTAGCCCCACCATCACTGTTGTCCCAACTATCTGGGTGTGGGGTTCACTCCCCCAACATTTGCAGGCAAAATAGGGCATGGGGTATATCCCCCCATCACTGTTGTCCCAAGTATCTGGATGTGGGGTTCACTCCCCCAACATTTGCAGCCACATTAGGGCATGGGGTATAGCCCCCCCATCACTGTTGTCCCAAGTATCTGGGTGTGGGGTCCACTACCCCAACATTTGAAGGCACAATAGGGCATGGGGTATAGGCTCCTATCACTGTGGTGACATACAGCAGGTTGAACATCTCACCCAGCAAACATTTCCACACTATCATGGTTTCACGGTGTTTGTGGACCTGAGATTATGAGCAAAGTACTGGTGATGCAGTTGTTCCGGGGCATCCATACACTTACATGTTGTCATCAACAGTGGTGTGTGTGTAAGATACAGTCAGCCATGTGCAGACAATGTGTGCTTTTGGGGCCAGACTATACCAGCACTGTTCAGACAGACAGTGTGAGATGTGACCATTGTCAATGCATACACACATTGCTGGTCCCAAGCAGACACATTTGTGCATTTTAGTCAGACAAAGTACTCTTGTTATGCAATTCAGTGCAGCACTGTGGCAGCTGGGTCTGTTGCAACACAGTTGGGATGTGCATAGTTTAGCAGTGTGAGTCCCAGGTCCAGTGGAGTTTTTTGGTAATCTGCACTTCCACTGTTTACATTGCAACACTGTGGTATGACATGGGTGATTAGCACATTGACAACCAACCTGCCAGACACTGCTGCAGGGAAGCATGATCGATGTTAGTGTTGCAGTGTGTGATGCCTGGCACAGTAGACACAATGTGGGTAATTTTTGCACTGAGACTTGTGCATGCTGAGTACAATACGACTGTTTAGCATGATTTGTGTAGGTGACTGTGGACAAAGTGGTATGGTGTGATGTGCGGGGGAACAAACGTCACATGCCTATGAGTGGGACAAGTGCTCCATCATGCTGAACTGTTGAAGAAGTGAGCCTGTTGTGGGTTGTACTGCAGTGTCACCAATTACACACACCACTCCCAGTTGAAATGGTTACCTACCAGTAAGTTTGATGAGTCACATTCAATATCTGCCACATGGTTGTGGTTGTGGGGAGTGCTCCATCTTGCGCAGCTGTACGACAAGGGGGCCTGGTGGGAGTTGTAGTGCAGACTTCCAAACCACCCACACACCTCCCTGTGAGGATGGCTACCTACTTGTTAGGTTAAGGTGAGCAATGAAATGGCTGCCACATGGCGGAGGGGAGGGTCAGGGCTCCATCTTGCGCAGCTATAGGACACGGGGGCCTGGTGGGAGTTGTAGTGCAGACTTCCAAACCAACCACACACCTCCCTGTGAGGATGGCTACCTACCTGTTAGGTTAAGGTGAGCAATGCAATGGCTGCCACATGGGGGGGGTGGTCAGGGCTCCATCTTGCGCAGCTGTAGGACAAGGGGGCCTGGTGGGAGTTGTAGTGCAGACTTCCAAACCACCCACACACCTCCCTGTGAGGATGGCTACCTACCTGTTAGGTCAGAGGTCTTCAAACTTTTTGATGCCGAGGACCCCTTCTCAAAAGTTTTTAGGTGTAAGGACCCCCTCCTGACAAAAAATTCTAGAACCTGTTACTCATCATCAATAACCATAAACGCCCTCAATTCCCCTGGCAAATCATTTTTACGGTGGGGAAGTAATATTAAACAGTGTATTCTGTAAATGTTTTAGGTTTTCCACCGCCAGGTAGTTACACATAAAATAACGGGTAGCTTAAATGAAAAATAAATGTAAAAAGTTGTTACTCAGTGAAAAATGCACAATAGTACATTATGAAACATTTATTAGTTTAATGCACTGCAGAGGTCTATGTGTAACCAGGGACCCACAGAATTATTCTTTGATGGTGCAGTGGAGAATAGTGACGTGCATTTTTTGTGCTAGAAGGCTACAGCTTGTGACAGAAAGCACTGTGAATATGTAAGTCATTATTTAAAACTTGCATTTGAGTAATACCCAGATTGTACCTATTTTTTTTTTTTTTTTTACAAAATTGTCCCTTCAACACCTCCTGGAGTAGTAAGCGTTATACAAATCCAATTACAATTGAAAGCACACACTTCAGAGCTCAATTGTTCTCTCTGCACTACCACTCAAAAAGAATGCACCTTTGTCATCACAAAGGTTTGAGTGATTCGATCAATTAAAACCAGTACCTGCTTTCAAGCACCCTTTATTTACATTTGCAGATTCACTCCTAGCACACATTTGTATTTCTTTCAGGCAAGCTGCTGCCCCCTGACAGTTAACTGTCTGCCCTGCTTCCATTTCACATCACATGATACTCCTTGACTGACACTCCAGCTGAAGCATATTAACTATCAGAAATAACCGTCCCAGGAGGGTTGTCTTTTTCCAGAAAGTAGGGGCATGGCTATTTAAATATGTTTGCAAGTGCTTTCACTGCGGAAACCATCTTCATCACACGAAGGGTCGTGCGATTGCACTTTATAAATATAATATTTGGCAGAATTATGCCTCAATGAGAGCAAGGAATAAAAAATTAAAAGTTAATAGAAATAAATCTTAAAAATAATCTGCAAACATGTATTTAAAAGGAAATATAAATATTAGCACCAGATGTCAATAAGCCTTTCCAGTACAAAGGTTTTTTATGCACCACAATAAAAAAAACGAAAATGTTAAATCACTTCTAAATACAAGAGCCCTTAACAGTATGCATTATAAAAGTATTTGTGTAGACTATGTGGAAAAAAACTGGAAAATGACAGATTTCGAGATAGCAGAAGGTAAGGAAAGTTCGTAGTTGGGTGGTTCTGGCCTCTGACTTTCATCCCATTTTCCCCTCGGTGAGAACGGTCCCCTACCACCCCCCACCCCCCCGCCCCCCGGGGTGACTGTAAAAGGGGCATGGCCTTTGTAATCAAGGGTGTGGATTGAATGCCTAAACTAAATTTCATTTATTTCCATCATTGGCACAACATTAGACATGCCTGAAACCAGCCAGGACTATTGGCTTTGTCAGTGATGGTTATCTATTTAAGATGAATGTATACGAACAATGATTTTATAAATAATATTGAATATGTTTACAGACTGAACATATGAGACTGTAAATAAACATTACTGAAGCCTGAGGAAGGGGTAGTGGTGTTCAGTGTCTCAATCACGCCTGTAATTTTCACTCTATAATAGACACCTACGCTCTTTCTCGCTGCATCTTTCATCTGAATATCTGACACCTATTCTCTTTCTTCTTCAGCACTGTCTTTTCAGTCACTCTGGATTGCACTTTTTCATATCTCCTTTACGTCGTAACCCATCACAAAAACACTACGAACTCACTCGCCTGTAAGCACTGCATTTTCTTTGACTACCCTGTGTCAATATTTTGGCAACTGTTTACCTCCTTCACACGCTCATTTGTACAGAATTACAATTGCAACTGGAATACTATAACTTTTGTTCTTCAGAGAGGCCAAGGACTGGATGGTCATGTATTCTGAACACCTTCATGACCCCACTGACGTCCACTGTGAGAAACTCGCACTGCTGTGAACAAGGAACTCCAGGGCTCTCAGTCGTGGCCTGCAAACACTCTTAGAGAAAGCAAGATTAAGTACAAGTAAAATATAAACAGGAAAAATGAAAAATTTCGAGATAGCAGAACGTAAGAAAAGTTCGTAGTTGGGTGGTTCTGGCCTCTGACTTCCATCCCATTTTCCCCTCGGTGAGAACGGCCCCCTACCCCCCCACCAGCCCAGCTCGCACTTTTCCTTGTGGACGCAGTGCATGAACAGGCCTGCTGGGCTCAATTAGGCTGGCACTTGCCTCCCGCAGAGCCTGACTGCCTCCTATTCGTCGTGGTCGCCAAGACCCATCCTCCTTCATCAGCTGGCGAGGAGTATGCACAATATGTTTGCTTCTCAGAGCAGCTCCCAGTGCAAGGCTTTGTCTGGTACCACCGCTCGGAGAAGATGCCATTCAGCAATCTTTGTGTGCCGACAATAAGGCTGGGGAATGCGCGCCCCCCTTCCCATGACGCCACGGCCCCCCTGGGGGTCGCGCCCCACAGATTGAAGACCTCTGTGTTAGGTTAAGGAGAGCAATGCAATGGCTGCCACATGGGGGGGTCAGGGCTTCATCTTGCGCAGCTGTAGAACAAGGGGGCCTGGTGGGAGTTGTAGTGCAGACTTCCAAACCACCCACACACCTCCCTGTGAGGATGGCTACCTACCTGTTAGGTTAAGGTGAGCAATGCAATGGCTGCCACATGGGGGGGGGTCAGGGCTCCATCTTGCGCAGCTGTAGGACAAGGGGGCCGGGCCTGGTGGGAGTTGTAGTGCAGACTTCCAAACCACCCACACACCTCCCTGTGAGGATGGCTACCTACCTGTTAGGTTAAGGTGAGCAATGCAATGGCTGCCACATGGGGGGTCAGGGCTCCATCTTGCGCAGCTGTAGTACAAGGGGGCCTGGTGGGAGTTGTAGTGCAGACTTCCAAACCACCCACACACCTCCCTGTGAGGATGGCTACCTACCTGTTAGGTTAAGGTGAGCAATGCAATGGCTGCCACATGGGGGGGTCAGGGCTCCATCTTGCGCAGCTGTAGGACAAGGGGGCCTGGTGGGAGTTGTAGTGCAGACTTCCAAACCACCCATACACCTCCCTGTGAGGATGGCTACCTACCTGTTAGGTTAAGGTGAGCAATGCAATGGCTGCCACATGGGGGTCAGGGCTCCATCTTGCGCAGCTGTAGGACAAGGGGGCCTGGTGGGAGTTGTAGTGCAGACTTCCAAACCACCCACACACCTCCCTGTGAGGATGGCTACCTACCTGTTAGGTTAAGGTGAGCAATGCAATGGCTGCCACATGGGGGGTCAGGGCTCCATCTTGCGCAGCTGTAGGACAAGGGGGCCTGGTGGGAGTTGTAGTGCAGACTTCCAAACCACCCACACACCTCCCTGTGAGGATGGCTACCTACCTGTTAGGTTAAGGTGAGCAATGCAATGGCTGCCACATGGGGGGGGTCAGGGCTTCATCTTGCGCAGCTGTAGGACAAGGGGGCCTGGTGGGAGTTGTAGTGCTGGCAGCATGTAAACATGTACCCATGGTGATGTTTGTAGCTACCTTTGAGGTGAACCTGAGGGACTGTTGGATTAATGTGTGAGAGATGTGTTGGTGAGAGTGTGGTGCACATGACTGCATTTGTACCTAGGAGGTATAGCTTAGTAGTGGTGCAAGACAGTACATATCAGTGTGATGTTAGGCATTTGTTTGTACTTACCAGCCTCCACTCCCCCGGGTATTCCTGTGAGACTCTCTGGATGCAGTATGCCAAGCACCTTCTCCTCCCATTCGGTGAATGTTTTGAGTGGAATGGGAGGGCCACTGCCTGTCCTGTGAGCCTGCTCATGGTTCTTGGCTCTCTTCTTCTTGACCACTGCCTTCAGATCGTGCCAGCGCTTCACAATTTCATTTCTATTGCGTGGCACGGTCCCTACTGCATTTACCTTATCTACTATCCTTCTCCACATTAGCGTTCTTGTGGCTACTGGTGTCTGTTGGACCAGGTTACCAAACAATTGGGGTTCTACCCTGATTATCTCATCTACCAGGACCCTCAACTCACTCTCAGTGAATTTGGGCATTTTCTGTGGTGACATGGTGTGTGATGTGCCAAGGTGTTTGAGGTGCAAGTGTTGAAGTGGTGGTGGTGGTGGTGATGTGTATGGTGTGTGATGTGCAAAGGGGTTAGAGGTGCAGGTGTAGAAGTGGTGGTGATGTGTGTGTGTGTTGTGCAGATTTGCCTCTCCTGTCAGCTGTGGTGTATGTCCCTTCAGTTCTGGAGTTTTGCAAAGGATTGTGGTCTGGTAGGGGGCTGGATTTATACTGGGCTATGTGGGTGTGTCAGGATGGGGTATTGGTTGCAGGTGTGGTGTGTGTGTCGTCCTGGGATTTGTAGTTTTTGAGTTTACCATGGGGGTGTGTCTTTGGGCTGTGTTAGGTGTTTTTGGGTGCATGACTTGTTTGCTTGGTGCACTTTGTGGGCATGTTGTGTGTATTTTTTTCGACCGCCATTTTTTTCACGGAGCGTACGCAGCGGTGGCTATGCTACGGCGCTGCCGCGGGCTCTCTCATTCCTCACTATTGTCGACCGCGGCGGTCGGAAACAGCGCTCTGCACCGCGGTCATGTCGGGGATATAATAATTTCCATGGCGGTGTCTCCGCTGTGGTTGCAGTGGTTTGGGCTGTTTCCGCCGCGAATCCGAACGCCGTGGACGGGTTTCGGCCTTCTCCGCACGCGATGGGAGGTTTCTCGGGTCTCCTTTCCACCGCGGTAGGATTTTTACTGCCGTGGATCCTAATCTAGCCGTCGGTTTTCCCGCGGTAGCGGCGAGCGGTGAGTTTCCGCTACCATGGCGGTCGGGCAAGCCGACCGCCATCATAATGGCCCCCTCAGTCTTTGCATAGATAGAAACCTGAATTTGCATAAATATTTGCAAATTTATTTTGTTTCTGAACCTTTTGTCTCTTCGCCTTTCCACTCCTTCAATGCACTGTCAATGTGATGCAAATTTGTCATTTTCCTTGCTAATTGTTTACTCTGTGATATTTCATGATTTGTACTGTGTATTGGTACTTGATGAATATTTATTTCACATTATTTAGATAAACATTATAAATATACAACCTGTGTCCGTCTTTATTTAGGGTGTGTTTATAGATTATTGCCTATAACCAATCAACTATAAAAAGATGTAATCGCCACATTATTTTCTATGAAAAATACAGGTTCAGTTGGAGATTGGTAAGTTAGGTACGAATTTTGCATTACACTGAACCCAGCGTGAAGGGACTTTATTTGGGTAATGTAATTGGGCCTTGTTTATTGCAAATTTATTGATCCCTGAATGCTGGATCACTATCGTGGCCTGTCTTGTGCGCCGATCAGAATTGAAGCCACCCCTGCTGTGGCAAACTGTCCTCTTGACAAAGCAGTGCAGAGAAGAAAGCACTTCAAAGGAGCTGACACCTCCAGTGCAAATCTCAAAAGCTAGACACTAAATCACATATGTGTCTGGATTTGGACTATAAAGGTGAGAACGAGTCCCATACTTGGTATTACAGCAGTGTCTCATCAGGAGGGGGAATATTACAGAGGCTTCGTGACGCTGGAACAAGGTTTGATGCTAGTGCACCAACCTTAAGAGGCTCTGGGGGTTATTTTAGTGTGCTGATGCTATGCTTTATGTGTTACATTAAAATACTCCTTTTTTCATAGTAGCAAGTATTTGACTAGACAATCACCTTATTATTATGGTTTGTACATTGAGTTGTATGTGTTTCACCTACAGTCTCCTGAAGTGCCTTGGTCTGCTCGACTCATGTACCACTAACAGTCAACTGCTGGACATGGTAGTACTTGGTCCAGCTACTGAGAACTTGTAGTAGGTCAGGCCCTGGGACATCAGGAGTAAAAGGCCACAACCCCCTGGTTGGGCATGGTATCTCATACTTTCCCTGTGGCCCTCTGAAATGGGCTCTGAAAGGGGGCTTTTTCTGTCACGGTGATTAGCTGAGCCATAAAAGTGAGGTCTTGTGTTTTTGGGAGTAGTGCAGGATTGCTGGGTCAGAAGGCTTTTGTAGATCCCCACAGATTTCTGAACTTTCCCTCTTGGAAATATGAGAAAGATCTCTAATTTTAGCCAGAGTTTTATGTTTGCTGGCCATTCTGGGTAAGAAATAGTGGTGAGTTTCACGTAAGTCAGACCACCCTGGGTGACTCGTTTTTAGAAATCTCTGGCATTGGTAGGTTTCCTTGGGGGGTATCTGACCCTCGACTCAAATACTGCAGCGACCCACCTTGCAACAAAGGCTGGAATGCCAAGGAAAAATTCAATGCCTCCACTTTTCATTTGGGCACTTTCTGGTTGAGGGTGTTTGACCCACCCATACTAGTGTGGTACCTTTCTTATAAGGAGAAGGGGGTACGCTGTCTGGTAGGACTTTTGTGGATCTCCAAAGATTCCTCCAAAATGAGTTGACTTTTATGCAGCAATTCCCTCAGTAGCTACATTAACATAAATTGTTGGCTAATGTGCTAAAGTACTAACCTAACCTAGCACAAGAGAAGATCATTTCATGGAAGTTTGATCACAGGCTTTTTTGATCATATCTACCAATTCCACTTTGGAACAATTCCATTACTTGAGTTAGAATAGCCTAAGTAATTTACATTTTTCTGAAATGAAGAACATTTGTCAGCACTCAACACTACACCCTTTTTGGACACTCTAGAACAAACATTTTTAAAAACTTCAAAATGGTCTTCCTCATTTTCTGTGAATGCAAGCATATCACCTTGAAAGATTTTTCCAAATAATCCCAAATCCTTTATTATGTGAAACATAGTCCTTTGAACAGTGCATGCAGCCGAGACCAACCAAAGGGGCTCCTTTTATAACAGAATAGGTCAAATGTCTTATGAAAGTGACAAGAGACTTGGATTCTAGAGCAAGTTACACCTGGTGATAGGCCGCAATTTACTCGAAGGTGGAAAATATAGAAGCACAAAATGACACAGAAATTATTTTGTTGATGTTATGTAAGGGATGATTGTAACAGTTGTACTCTGAGGTAAAAACACAGAGGGGCATATTTACAATAAAGTGGTGAAGCGTGTCGTTAAGCCAAGAAGGCTAACTACACGCTTCGTCACTTTAGAAACGCAGGGTTGCACCATATTTATTAGAATATGGTGCAGTCCTGTGTTTCCCCCTCCACTGGAGCTAACTTTAGCTGCCTAGCTCCAACGCAGGCACCCTTGCACTATAGTGCAAGGGTGCCTGTGTTGAGGGGAAGATTGTTTAAAATCTTTAAATGCTGTTTTGTAACTTCTATGTGTGCTGCTAAATGCAGCACACATAGAAGTTGGAAAAGGGTATTTTTTTTAAATGATTGTTTATGTGCAGGAAGGGGGACCTTCCTGCACATAAACGATCATAGGCAATTTGCTGTTTTGGGCAGCACACATGGAAACAGCAAAAACGAAGAGAAATAAAGCATTTCTCCTCGTTTCGCCTGTTTAAGACCAGGTTTTCCCTGGTCTTAATTTTGGCGCTGCCTCCTATTTACGCTGCCCTTGTGAATAGGGGGCACCGTTAAAATCAATGGGTGTTGCGGTGGAACGCCCACCGCCACACTCATTGCCCTCCCTTTTCACGCTAAACATAGCGTGAAAAGGTGCCTTATTTACATGGCAGCGTTAAGCCACGTTAAGTGACTTAACACTGCCTTGTAAATAAGGCGAAGCCCCTGACGCCATCATAACGTCACTGAAAGTGACGTTGTGATGGCGATAGGGGCTTGTAAATGTGCCCCAAAGTTTGCAGTCACCTGTTTTTGTCAGCACTATAGAAGAAATCCAATCTGATGACTACTTCTTTGTTGTCCTCTGCTATCATATCTCGTAATACACTTCGAAGTTCATTCCTGACAATTATAGGAACATTCCTTAATTTTTGTTTGACTGGGATAGCATCAGATTTTATCACAATTCAATGTTGAAACTCTTTCAACTTTTCTAGGTCTCCTAAAAACTATTAAAGATCTCCACAATAATATGATTTAGATCCTTATTGTCTCCATTGTTGATGGCAAGAACTTGTTCTGGTGAGTACAGGTTTCAAAGAAGGCTCTGTCGGTACTGGTTTCTCAAACTATGACACGCACCCCTTTATAGGCATCACAAATCTTGAACCAAGCCAATCTTTTCTTAAAACTCACATTACAGGTCGAGCAATCTATTAAATTGCCCTTAAAATGATAATGTTCTAAGATTAGCTTCCTGCTGCTGATTCACTACGTCTCCGAAAACCTTTTCAAACAACTCTCTCATAATTATAGTGTATTGAGACACAGTTTCAGCAATAACTTCCACACTTTAAAAAAAAATCATTTGTTTATTGAGATTTTATAAAACACTTAACAAGAAAGCAAGATTAACAATCTTCCACACATTTGCCCCTGGTATGAACGATGCACAGGTGAAGACCAGAAATATCCTCATACAAAACGTTACTTGCTTCTCACAACCAAAACCAAGCGTTTTACCTTTTATCAATCAACTTCAGTCTCCTTATCTTGGCTAATCTCGGCACCTTTCAATTTCCCTACTTTATTCTTCTCCACACTCTCTACTCTCAAAAACTCTACAGAAATGCCTCTTCCTACCAGGATAATTACAGTCTTTCCTTTGGGGGGGGGACTACATTTGAAGGAAGCAACATGAAACGCGCTTCTGCACCTAAAGCATGTTATTTCATCATGCCCCCTTTTCTCTATATCACTGGGGGGCATGTTTACAAGGGGATATCGCTACCAGAATGTCACTTTTAGTGACGTTCTGGTGGCAATATCCCCTTCTTATTTACAAAGCGGCATTAAGCCACTTAACGTGGCTTAATGCCGCCTTGCAGATAGGCCCCTTTTCACGCTTCACTTAGCGTGAAAGGGGCGTGCAATGGATGTTGCAGGGGGCGTTCCACTGCAACACCCATTGCTTTTTGGCGCTGCCCCATATTTACAAAGATGGGGCAGCGTCAAAAACTAAGGCCAGGTAAAACCTGGTCTTAGGATGGTGATACGAGGAGAAATTATTAATTTCTCCTCATATTTTGTTCTCTCCATGTGGGCTGGATTCTGCAGCACACATATAAACAGCAAAGCGTCTTTAAAGATTTTATATGTGTAGGAAGGTGTCCCTTCCTGCGCAGAAACAATCGCCTCTGCAGTGCAGGCACCCTGGCGACATGGCGCAAGGGTGCCTGCCCTGGCGCTAGGCAGCTTTTTTAGCGCCATCGATAGGGGAAATCCAGGGGTGCGTCGTATTATTGTAAATACGGCGCATCCCTGCGTTTTAAAAAATGTCGGAGCGCGGCGTTATCAACTTTAGAGTAACACTGCCCTCCGACATTCTGTTGTAAATATCCCCCTCAGTTTGTTAAACTTACCTTCCACAACACATACTTCGAAAGGTTGTCTTTCTGATTTGTCCTCATTTACTTCTTTTACCCATGACACTGACTGACATTTGAGGTAGTTATGATTTAATCTGAAGCGGAATCACCCTTCACTAATGTTTCCAGAATCTTCTTGGAATTACTGTTAACCACAGGTTTGTCACTCATCATCTCATTCACTGATGTCCGATAATTGCAAGTGCTTGCCAAACCCCTTTTTACTTTTTATTAGGCTTTTGTGTATGTGTATTAAAAATGGTAACTTTCTAAAGTCATGATAAATGTTTGGATCTTTTTTCTAGCCTGCTCAGGGCTTTATCAAAGTCACCTACGTATCCTTCCCTGTCTGCAGGTACTATATTTGCTAATGTTCTGAATATGTATTTGGCTTATGAACCTTGGCAATAAAGTCATATAAATGTGTTTCTGCTCTAGATGCGTTTATCCGCTTCTGTGCCTTCCAAATAGGTTATACATTTTCCCCCATCTCTCCCAGGGAATTGGGGGTGGTGTCTGCCTTCGCATGAAGAACGTTTTGTGGTTGATCACATTTAATGTTTGCTGATCTTTTTTTACTGAGAAAGTGAAAGACTTGTTACTTGGGCTCGTGAGCCTCAACAACGCTTTGTTTGTTTCTGCCCCAGGGGGGGCCACGCAGCAGCAGCACCAGCAGGAGGAGAAGCCCCGGTGAGCCAGCAACACAGCTGGGGTGGAACTCGGTCCCCCAGCAGGCCCCGGTGTCCACTCGGCGCGGGAGGTGACGTCACCCTCCCGGCGCCGTTTTAAACCCTGCCGGCACTCCCGCAGCACGGGACTTGTTACTTGGGCTCGTGAGCCCCAACAACGCTTTGTTTGTTTCTGCCTCAGGGGGTGCCACGCAGCAGCAGCACCAGCAGGAGGAGAAGCCCCGGTGAGCCAGCAACACAGCTGGGGTGGGACTCGGTCCCCCAGCAGGCCCCGGTGCCCACTCGGCGCGGGAGGTGATGTCACCCTCTCGGCGCCGTTTTAAACCCTGCCGGCACTCCTGCAGCGCGGGACTTGTTACTTGGGCTCATGAGCCCCAACTACGCTTTGTTTGTTTCTGCCCCAGGGGGGGCCACGCAGCAGCAGCACCAGCAGGAGGAGAAGCCCTGGTGAGCCAGCAACACAGCTGGGGTGGGACTCGGTTCCCCAGCAGGCCCCGGGGCCCACTCGGCGCGTGAGGTGACGTCACCCTCCCGGTGCCGTTTTAAACCCTGCCGGCACTCCCGCAGCACGGGACGCGCGTGGGCGTGCCTGGGCCAAGGGCAGGCCCGTCTGCGCCCATCAGAGCCCGAAAGAGACCGGGCTGGGCCACCCACCTTGGTTTTAGCAGCGGATGCACAGGGACGAGTGACTTCAATCGATTGCCCTCACTAGGCTAGCGTCATCCATTAATTGATGTAAGCCTGTTATTCTGGAAATACTAAGGTGCAATCTCCCTTCCCGCGGTCAGTATCCTACAGTCTGATACAGTCTATTGTTCTATTATAGAATATTTTGGGAAACTTTTTAGCTTCTTCTGTCTCTCTTTTTTTTTTTAATTATTATTGGGAAATCCCTATCCTACTGGTTAAACTCTCAATCCAGAATCACAAATTAACTTCAGTTATGGGTAAACGTGCCTGTATAGTGAGAAACTCTGATACCCCACAACTGGCACTCCCCTCCCAACCAACTGCAATTGACAAAATGCTCCAAAGGGCTATTGGAGCCGTTGCAACGGAAATAGAGCAGACGGAGAGACGTCTCTCATTAACCCCTGTTATAGTCCCTTGCACTATCACCCAGGATTCTGTTAGCCCCTCCTCACCTTTAATTACAACGCTGGACTCACCTGCAGAACCCCCAAGGACACGTGCGAAGGCCTGCCCACAACATACTGCTGAGTCGCTCATGGACTGTGCAGGGAAAAAAAAGGGGAAACAAAAACTTGCTACAAATATGGGCACCAAGCGAAAAAAGCATCCAACAACTAAAGTAACGAGCAATGACAAGGGGTCAACAGGCACTGGGGAAATACCAACGATGAACCTTGAACAACCACCCTGGGTGTCTAAGTTGGTGATGGACCTTCAAGTCCAATTTAGGTTCATCGTAAAGGACAAACTCAATACCCTAATGGAGCGGGTGGATAAACTTACAACATT
This sequence comes from Calotriton arnoldi, assembly GCA_963921515.1. Taxonomy (NCBI): domain Eukaryota; kingdom Metazoa; phylum Chordata; class Amphibia; order Caudata; family Salamandridae; genus Calotriton; species Calotriton arnoldi. The sequence continues at coordinate 1,287,297 of CAWUFW010001916.1, forward strand.
GGTTGATAAATGGGTGGGTATGGCTGAGTCAAGACCCGAGGGAGTTGATCCACTAAAACCCTTACCCCCACAATCAGCATCCTACCCTTCCTCTAAGATAGTACCCCCAGCAGCCAACATCCTGGCAATTTCCAACAGGCCTAGCACAAATATTCAGGAGAATGTAGCATCCCTCGTGAGGAACCCCTTGCCTCAGAGATCATTACAAAGCATTCAGGTGTCTTCCCAGGGGCTATCAATAGAAACATCACCCAGATTACCCCCTGCAAAACCGCAAGCATTAGAGATTCAACACCAACGCCTATTGCCTGGGGATAGTGTTAGAACGACACCTAGTGATGAATTTTTCCCAATAGGGACTGCTCTTCCTTGTATTAACCTTCCCCCGGCTGCAACCCCCTACGTAATCGTGTTAGCTGGTGTACCAGAGTTGAATAGGGGATGCAGGGAATCGCACTCTGATCTAAAAAATAAATGTATCTTTTGGTTGGCTAATCATAGGCAGTTCTCCTACAAAGATGCAAACAAAATCATCCTCATGCATAGGGTAGGCTGGGTGGGCCCAGCGACTGTATAGTGATACATTTTAGAGATCCATGGATTGTGCATACCCTCCTAGACTGTGATCACCAGTGGGAGCACGAGGGCATTGCTTCTCTCCCCCTGGGTTACTTTTTCCCCCCAGGGATTAGCACTCATAACTTAAGAGGAGCAGGTTTAAATAGGGGGCCAAGGATTCAGAATGGACCACATGCTAGAAGGAACCAGGACCTCCCTAGACCACTGCTTTACAATGCCCCGTTCAAAATAGATTTAGTTCACTAGATTTAAATGACTGACTAATGCCCACTAGGTCTTTACTCTCATACCCTAGTCACCATCAAGAATCTGCAACAGTGACCGCAGAGCGCCCCCCGGACCCAGCCATTGATTATATCTGGGACAAAAACCAAAGCCTGACGGGGCGGGGGGGGACCCGCACTCAACGGTTCCCTGGGGAAAGCCCCCACTGGCTGTTCACCATCCCATCAGCCTCGACAGAACTCAAAGGTAATTCCACCAAAGCCTCTGCCCATCGCAAAGTGCCCTCTCGTTCTAGATAATAACCCTAACTGGGTTGTTATCCAAAGTTTGATGGGTCGAGTGGGGACTAATGACTATCAACAGGTCTATCCAAAGACCTGTTCCCCTCTACCGACCCACACTCTGGTTCATAATTCCAGAGGGGGTATCAACCAAGGTCTGACCGGGCGGGTGGGGATTAATGCCCATCAACAGGTCTATTCAAGGGCCTCTTCCCCTCCCCAACCCTTAATGCCACTGGGCTGAGCTCAAGATTGAGGCTATTATCCTGGAATATAGCAGGACTCACCCCCAAACTTGATATACCAGATTGGGGGGCATTCATAGATCACCATGAAATATGCTTATTCCAAGAAACGTGGGCAAGGGCGGACACATATAGAGAGGGCTATGCGTCTTATAGCATCCTAGTCACACAGGGGGGGAGGGGTAGACCATCTTTGGGGCTATGCACTTGGGTTGGTGTCCATCTCGGCTGTAAGGTTAAGCAGATCGATACTTTATCACGAGACATTCTCTGCATCTTTTTATCCTTTAACATGAGGGAGAGAATTGCTCTGATTAACGTCTATTCACGCCCGGTCTGCTATGGCCAAGAGTCCTCTACCCTTGAACAATTGACTACCTTTCTCCTAACAATTCCAGATAATTATTGGGTAATCATAGGCGGGGACTTCAATTGTCAGTTTGAACCATTGAATGGTTTGACCACTAGCATTTCGAGTGAGGAAGATTCACTCTGGGCTATCCCAGAGCCCAATATATCGCCTATCCGGGCTTGGACCCCCTTGGTCCTGCAGATGCATGCATTAACATTAAGTTTCTCATTAAGGGCATGCAATGGCCGGTTGGCATCAGAAATTCCCTGGAAGTCTACCTATAATAGGCCAGGGCAGGAATCAACTATTGATTATATCTTAGTTGACACTAAATCGTGGCATAGGGTTGTCGACTTTCAGTTCGTCCCTCGTCACGAGAGTGACCATAATAGCCTTGTGCTAGACGTACTCCCCCCATCTGCTGGTGGCTTTCCCACGTCATCGCCCCAACTCGACTCTGGCCTAACACTGGCCAATGGAGGGAGGAGAGTGTGATGGGGGGAACTCTCCCAGTTACAGGATAAGCTGGCTTCCTTATATCAACACATTATTCCCGTTCTGACCCTAACATCCCAATTGTCTGCAACTATCGAAATCCCAGCCTCCCAAACCAATCTGTTTAATAATCATCAAGACTTGATTCTTACCCTGGCTCCCTTTTTCCATTCCAGCAAAAGGAGTAGGCTGCCCAGAAAACCTTGCCATTCATGGTATAATGAACAATGTAGGGCAGCAAAATCAACCCTTTTAGCTGACATTAAATCAAATGACTGGGTACAAATTAAGGAAAATAGGGTAACCTATAAATCAATCATAGCTAAGGCAAAAAGAAGCTGGGAAAATGAAAAATGGGATAAACTTCGATTTGCGCTAGACAACCACGATATGAGGGCGTTCTGGAACCTGATCAATACAGGATCCACTGAAGCCAAAATGGCTATCACAGCTAATATAGGGGAGGAAGCCTGGAGAACCCATTTTAAATCCTTATATGCATTAACTGAGGCGGAGGTTGGGTCGGGGGAAATGACCCCCTCCTCTTTAGAGCCACCGCAACGAGTCGCACCTCTGTTTTCTCTAAAAGAGATTTTAGAAGCTTTGGGCAAGATAGTACCTGCAAAAGCACCAAATCCCATGTGACCTTTTTCGCTCAGAACCCTCTGTCTGGGCCCCTTATCTGTGGACCCTGTTTAATGCTATCCTTCAGGACATGGAAATACCCCCCACCTGGGTCGGGGCAGAAATCATCCCAATATATAAAAAGGGTCATCGCTTAGCCCTACCAACTATCGTCCTATCAGCCTTCTAGACGTTAGTCAGAAAATATTTGCGCTTGCACTCTTGGGGCGCTTACAGTTCTGGATAGAAGACTCGAATGTACTTACACCCCTCCAAGCCGGGTTTAGGGCCAAGATCTCCACCATCGATCACATTTTTAGATTACAGCTCCTATATTGGAAAACTGTGATCATAGAGGGTGGCAGCCTCTATCTCATATTTGTGGACCTTAAATCCGCTTTTGATTTAGTGTCGAGGGATAAACTGTGGAGAATTCTACTGGACATGGGAGCCCCAGAGTATCTTTGCCATGAGATAAAACGCTTACATCAAGGCAATTTTGCACAAATAAGATATGGCAAAAACGGAGAACTTTCAGCCCCTTTTCCAGTTGAGAAAGGTGTACGCCAAGGCTGCGTCCTGCACCGACTCGGTTTTCACTTTTTATTAACGGCTTAATAGATTCATTGCTGGATGGAAAAGATATAGATGCACCCAGGCTAACGAACCATAAACTACCGGCCCTGATGTTCGCAGATGATACCCTCCTGCTCTCAAAATCACCCATGGGCTTGCAGAGAGTTCTAGAAGTATTCAGTGCCTTTTGCAGTCAAAGGGGCTTAGAAATTAACCTCCAAGAGACCAAGTACATGGTTTTTAATGTGAATAACAGCACTTGCTTAAACCCCCGCCTGGATGGAAGTGCCTTAGTGAGGGTGCCTATTTTTGAGTATCTGGGAATCACGTTGACGAGGAGATGGACTGGGGTGCACAAATAAAAAAAGTTGGGTTGATGCTGGTACAGTCCACGGGGGGTATCTCAAAGGTCTACAGGAACTGTACATACAAAGTGATAGGTCCTGTGGCCGAACTTTACAAGGTACAGGCTAGGGGTGCCGCCATGTATGGAGCAGAGCTATGGGGTCACTGTTCAATTACTTCGCTTTTGCCCATAGAGAATTCCTTTCTGAGACAATTAGTGGCCCTTCCTTCTAGCTCTCCACTGATACCTCTTAGAATGGACCTTGGGATCAGGCCATTGTCGACGAAGTAGCCTTAAGACCCCTTCTATATTGGCAACGTCTATGGAGCACCCCTGAGCTAGCCCCATATAGGGACGAGTTGAGAGAAGGCATGCACCTTCAAGGCGGGGGAAAGATCCCATGGTTGATACACATTAGGGATACCTGCCAGGCTCTTGGGAGGACAAACCTGTGGACCACCCCTGAAGAAACTAGCCTCGAGACACCCAGAAAGGCCCTTCTTGAGTCCTATAGAGAATATAAACTTGACCACCCAAAGAGGGGGACTTCATCTGGTCGCCTAACTCTCAGGTTTCTGGAAGCTAAAAACCAGTACAGGCTAGTTCCGGCGCTAGATGACATCCAGCCGCTTCTTGCGAAGAAGCTGGTCCTCCAATTCAGACATGGTGCACTTCCACTCCGATCATTTACCAACAATTGGTCAGACGCCGCTTGCCTGGATTGTCCAGTGTGTGAGAATGTCGAGGAATCTGAAATTCATGTACTATTCTTTTGCCCTGCCTATAAGAGGCCAAGATCCCGCTGGTTGCTTCAGCTGTGCAAGAATCTGGGGTCTAGACATTGTTCTGAGGTGTATAGGCTACTTAAGTATGGCACGGACATGCCCATTGTGTTCTCCATTTCGCGCTTCTTATACTCTATGTGGTTTATTCGTAGAGCCATTATAAAGAAAAGACCCTAGCCTAATTTTAGCTTAACACTACCTAGCAGGTCAACGTGGACTGCCATTGGGTTTTAAACCTCTATTCTGTATTTTTGCATTTGTTATTATTGTTGAAACTTTTAAATGAAGCTGCTCCTCAATTTTTAAATTAACTTATTGTACTTGCATGTGCACTTTATGGTTCTGTACTTTGTGGCTATCATAATAGCCTTCCAACATATATTTACTGTAAATCTAGGGGGGCTTAGATGACCCGACCTTATCAAAATCTAACTCTGTAAAAAGAGGAGTGTAATTTTTTGTACAAAGTATGATGGCTATATCGTGTACATAATGTATAGCGTTTTTATTTTTTTATATGTGCTTTTATGGCCCTAGAGGCCGAAATAAAGTTCTTTGACTGACTGACTGAAAGTAATGTAATACGAAAATAATCAGTGACTATGCAATACAAGTTTAGGAAGAGAAATGAGTGAAGGAATTGTATGCTGAATGGAGTAATTTTATTTAGAAGTTACCTAACAGTTGTAAAATGGGCACATGTACAGCAAACCAGAACATTTAAATCCAAAATAGAAATGAGTGCCCATCAGTAGACACCCTTGTGTCATTTTGCAAGGGAGTCTGAGTTGAGGCATTTTCCTCTTTCTATGCGTGCTGCAGAATGCATCATGCTTAGAAAGAGGAAGAAATGAGGAGAAATAAAAGTATTTCTCCTCGTTGCACCTCCATACTCCTCCCCTGGGGAGGTGTAAGATTCCGACGCATTCCCAGGTTTACATACATTAACCTCACATTTCTGTGATGGAAAGTTCTGGAATCTGCGGTAAGCAACAAACTTCCTTCCTCCCAGAAATCCTCTAAGTCTCCCAATAAAAATTGTATGTCACTTGTTCGGGCATGCCTAGAGACTGGGACAGAAAACAGACCAAAATGCAACATGGATATAATATTTCACTCAAAACTGATCCTTTTTTTATAAAGTGGGTAGCTGTGGGGTTTGGGCACTAGCTCAGCAGGCACCAAGTAAAAACCTAGCACATTGCACAATTTTTAAAACTAGACATCTCTGGGAATTCAGATTGGGGTGACTTGTGTGGCTCCCACCAGATTTGTTTTACCCAGAATTATTTGCAAACCTCAAACATTAACTAAAAACACATGTTTTCCTCACATTTCTGTGATGTAAAGTTCTGGAATCTGCAGGGAGTCTTTCTCCAAGCATTGCCCCAAGTCTCCCAATAAAATTGGTGCCTCACTTTTGTAGGTAGCTGTGGAGTTTGGGTCCTAGCTCAGCTGGCATCTAGGAAAACCTAGCAAACTTGCATATTTTAGAAAACTAGAAACATAGGGGAATCCATGGAGGGGGTTACCTGTGTGGCTATCACTAGGTTTCCTTATCCAGAATCCCTTGCAAACCTCAACCTTTGATTTAAAAAAACACATTTTCCTCACATTTCTGTGATGGAAAGTTCTGGAATCTGTGGGGAGCCACAAACTTCCTTCCATCCAGCATTTCCCCAAGTCTCCTGATAAAAATGGTACCTCACTTGTGTGGATAGGACTCGTGGCCTTGACAGGATTACCTCAAAACACAATACGGATACATCATATTTTTTCCACTCAAAACTGACCCTTTTTTGCAAAGTAGGTATCTGTGGATTTTGGGCCCTAGCTCAGCCGGCACCTAAGGAAGCCTAGCAAGCTTGCACATTTTTATAAACTAGACACATGGGGGAATCCAGGGTAGGATGACTTGCGTGGCTCTCACCAGGTTTTTTTACCCACAATCCCCTGGAACCTCATTATTTGACTAACAAATACATTTTCCTCACATTTCTGCGATGAAAACTTCTGGAATCTGCAGGGAGCAACACACTTCCTTACTCCCAAAATTTTCCTAAGTCTCTTGATAAAAATGGTACATCACCTGTGTTGGTATGCCAAGTGCCCACGACAGAAAACAAACCAAAATGCAAAATGGATACAGCACATTTTTCAACTCAAAAGTGACCATTCTTTTGCAAAGTGGGTAGCTGTGGATTTTGCACCCTAGCTCAACAGGCACCTAGAGAAACCTAGCAGACTTGAAATTTTTTCAAAACTAGATACCTGAGGGAATCCAGCGTGGGGTGATTTGCGTGGCTCTCACCAGGTTTTTTTTAACCCAAAATCCCTTGCAAACCTTAAACTTTGACTTAAAAAACATATTTTCCTCACATTTCTGTGATGGAAAGGTCTGGAATTTGATGGGAACCACAAACTTCCTTCCATCCAGCATTTCTCTAGGTCTCCGAATAAAAATGGTACCTCACTTGTGTGGGTAGGCCAAGTGCCTGCGACAGGAAACGGCCCAAAACATAACATAGGCACATCACATTTTTTCATTCAAAACAAACCCTTTTTTTGCAAAGTGGGTAGCAGTGGATTCTGTGTCCTAGCTTAGCCTGTTCCTAAAGAAACCTAGCAAACTTGCACATTTTTTAACACTAGACACTTGGGGGAATCCAGGGTGTGGTGACTTGCATGGCTCACACCAGGTTTTTTGCCCAGAATCCCCTGCAATTTCAAACTTTGACTAAAAAAATAAATTTTCCACACATTTCTGTGATGGTAAGGTGTGGAATCTGCAGGGAGCCACAAACGTCCTTCCATCCCACATTTCCCTAGGTCTTCCAATAAAAATGATAACTCACTTGTGTAAGCAGGCCTAGTGCCTGCGACAGGAAATGTCCCAAAACGCAAAAAAGATACATCACATTTTTCCACTTAAAACTAACTCTTTTTTTTGCAAAGTGGGTAGCGGCGGATTCTGAGCCCTAACTCAGCCGACACCTAGGGAAAGATAGCAAACTTGCACATTTTTTAAAACAAGACACCTGGGGAATCCAGGGTGGGGTGACTTGTGTGGCTCTCACCAGGTTTTTTTTACCCAGAATCCCATGCAAACCTCAAACTTTGACTAGAAAATCAAATGTTGCTCATATTTCTGTGATGGAAAGTTCTGGAATCTGTGGGGAGCCACAAACTTCCTTCTACCCAGCAGTCTCCAAAGTCTTCTTATCAAAATGGTACTTCACTTGTGTGGATAGTTCTAGTGCACATGACAGGAAACAGTACAAAATTCAACATGGATACATCACCTTTTTCCACTCAAAACTAACCCTTTTTTTGCAAAAAGGTAGCAATGGATTCTGGACCCTAGCTCAGCCGGGACCTAGAGAAACCTAACAAGCTTGCACATTTTTTTAAACTAGCTACCTGAGGCAATCCAGTGTGGGGTGGCTTGTGTGGCTCTCACTAGGTTTTTTTTAACCGAGAATGCCTTGCAAACCTCAAACTTTGACTACAAAGATACATTTTCCTCACATTTCTGTGATGGAAAGTTCTGAAATATGTGGGGAGTCGCAAACTTCCATTCACCCAGCATTCTCCCAAGTCTCCGAATAAAAGTGGTACCTCACTTGTGTGGGTAAGCCTAGTGCCTGCAAGAGCGAACGGTCCAAAAAGCAACATGGATACATCACATTTTTTTACTCATAGCTGGCTTTTTTTGGCAAAGTGACTATTTGTATATTTTGGGCCCAAGGTCAGCCGGTACCAAGGAAAACCTAGCAAACCTGCACGCACATTTTTGAAAACTAGACAAACAGGGGAATCCAGGGGTGCATGACTTGCGTTGCGTGGCTCTCACCAAATAATTTTATCCAGAAGCTCCACTTTACAAAATCCCCAATCGAAAAGCTACAAAACATACATGTAAGCATAAAAAATAGAAGTAGTTGCATAATTTTACATGTAAATAAAAAACTTATAAAGTTTAACAAACTGTATTAATTTATACTATTACAATACTTTCAGATGCAAAGACAGTGAGAGCTAAACATATAACATCCCAGAAAGGAAAGCAGTTAGTAAGTCACATAGGCTGCACCTATAGCCAAAAAAGTGTATCGACAGAAATGTGAATTGGAGATGTACCAAATATTATTCAAAAGCATGCTATGGGAGGGCCACTACAAAAGATGATGTAATTAATATAAGAGAACACAACCACCCCCCAAAAGTGAAAGAAGTAGAAGTACGGGATGTATTGCAAGAGAGGCAAGCACTTGCTCCCAGGGACCCACAGCCAAAATTCTAAAAGATATACTGCCTAAAGTCCAGCCGTGGTCCATGCAGGTAACAGCAGTGGGGCGGTGGGGCCGGGTAAGGGGGGATTTCGAGGGACGATGCTGAGGGAAAATTAAATAAATAATTAATTTTCCCTCTGCATCGTCCCTCGAAATCCCCCCTTACCAGGCCCCACCGCCCCACCGCTGTTACCTGCACGGACCGCGGCTTCTAAAGTCCCTGAACACATCTCATGCCAACTACCACCTCTACCCAAATAAAAAAGTTGCATTGTATGAACTAAAAAAGCCACTCGTGATACTCCTCCTGCCCCTAGAGGATATTGCGACTTAGAAATAACTGAACATTTAACAATGACACATAATGAGGAACCTTTCCTTTTATATGACAACCTAAAAACAATGATAACTCATAATATTCTCTGCAGCAGATAACTTACTAAAACTGAGCCATTGTTAAACCTAGATGATGGATGGGACCTTCAAAATGTGGTCTAAACTATTCACTCATATATACACCATACATGGTGAATATCAAAACACAAATATCCCTTTTATAAATGCCTTACTACCAAATAAACAAAGCAGCAAAATAAGACAAATAACAACTACCCACAAAAATAATCATAAACTTTGAACAAGCCATGATTCAAACCATTTTAAAGATTTACCCCCAAACAACCTTACAAAGCTATTACTACCATTTCAATCAAAGCATATGGAGACCCCTACAACAATCTGCACTAAGGGGCCGATTACGATGGCGGTGAGACCGCCACCGACAGCCCGTCGGTGGCAGTCTCACCACCATCGCAAGCAAGTTTCCTGCCCGCAATATTACGATGGTGGGCGGTTTGTTGGTGGTCGGAAAGACCGACCGCCATGCATCTGACTGCCTCCTTGAGCCTGCTGGTGCAGCGGAGGGGGTTGTATTCCTTACAATGCTGGCGGTGCCTGCCAGGCACCGCCATAGGGATTACAAAGGGACTTTGGGGGCCTGTAGCGGGCCCCACTTTCCCCTTGTCTCAAGCTGTGGGTTGTGTGGCATAGTGCAGGGATATGTAATGTATCCCCTTTTTGCATTGCGGCAGGTGCTGCAGCCAGCAGCACTCACCGCAATGCAAAATATAGGCATTGCAACCGCGGTGGTGGCAGTTGCATTGTAATGCCTCTATCCGGACCGCCGACAGCCTGTCGGGCAGTCCCGTTTCTGTTAGGGTTCGTCCGCCCGCCATCCTAATCAGCCCCTAAGTGTAGAATATGCTACAAATAGCCAATTTGTGTTTGAAATTAAAGGAAATGATAGCACTAGCCTAAGTACCTTTCACAGAAATAGCTAACAACTACAATTTACTAATAGAAAGCCCTTTCTACCAACAAAATGAAGACAAACTAGGCCCCTGATGTATTATTTCAAAGACATTTGGGTTGGCAAACTGCATTGCTCAGGGCACAGACACCAACCCAAAGTCCAAATACCATGGTGGAATGTCTATGACAGAAACTTAGAACAGGAGGCCAAAACAAACAATGCATTCGAAGGATGGCACAATGCCTGCCAAGCCACACTAGACAGAACCCAACCTACACACTATAAATTTATAGAAGCATTACAGAAAGAGCAAAGCTACAAATGAAGCAATCTGTTATTCAAATTGCACTTAAACGTAGCAAACCAACCAAAAGAATGTACAACATGCTACAATTTAAAGGCAAACTCTTCATAAAAAACAAAAGAGTAGATTACTTAGAAGTAATAGCGAAAAGAATATTATAAAATAAATAGTAACCTGCAAAAGAACCAAAAAACAGTCACAAAATATAAACCAACATGACAAATCTTTTTATATAAATAATAAACATAATATGATATTACATCACTTGAAATATTAAATAAAACTGCAATGTGAATTAAGACTGAGATAAGAAAATAATATATAAATTATTTACATGAAAATTGTAAACCTCACCAACCAAAAAGCTGAAAGAACAAACTCAATCCATCACGAACAATAAATATAACACATAAACCACACATTTACAAATAACAATCACATAGTATTTACACAACCGATGAAATATAACATTTCCCACCCAATACAAATAAAATAAATATGATTTACTGTTCTGTAGCTGCAGATCTTCCTCTGTATCCATGTAGTCAAAAATATGAATCCAAAAATCCTCAAAAATGGAGAAATAAAACAAATCCAATATAGAACTGTCAAAATAATCCAAAGTATCTAGGAACCATAAAAACACAAAAAAAGTTTAAAAAAGAAAAAAGAAAACGCTCCCGGAAACCCGAAAAAAGGAAATCACATATAAAAATATTGATAAGGCCCTGGTCAGCATAAAAGAAGGCAGTAAGCCTTTTAGGCTCACCGCCATGCTGTTCCTGCTTGGGGGTGTTGGACACTAAAGGGGTGAAATTTACTATTTCCACTGCAATCTGAAACATTTTATGCAAGGAGCTACTCGCTAATACTTTTATATACATAATCAATATTCCATAATCAAAGACCATTTTTGATCTATAAAATAAGCCCACACTAACTAAAACTATAAGGCTATATATTCATAATTAAACATTAACATATAAATGAATATTCTTATCACTAGTAATAATTATTTTATGTTAAAAAAAATGTACTGCCATTTGTAAACTTTGAACCGTAACATAGGAAATCAAATCATAATCCTAAATTAACAAACATGAAATCAAAATACATATAAAACCAATTTTTAAAATAAATTTAAAAAATATATATTTTACAATTACTTTATAATTTTCAACATAAAAACTTACAAATATTTAAATTTTGAATGCTTTCACTAAAACTATAAAAGTACCATTTTTTATTGAAACATTTTTAAATTAATGTACTTTATTTCATGTTAATACATTTTGAATGTTTAAAAATGTTTTGTAATTTAAATAATTATTTTACTACTTGCAATAGTATATTTGTTATGTTTAATATAATTAAAATGTATTCAAATTGATTATTTATTATTCTTTATAAAAATTATTAGTGTAACAAAATACATTTAAACTTTTCACAATATTAATTTGCATATCATTAAAATAATTAACATTACATTTACACTAAAATATCCACTTTTGAAAAATCTCCCGAACCTTATTTGATAAAAACCCAATATCCTGCTGCTAAAATAATATAAATCCATTACTTTGAGACATTAATACAATTAAAAAGCCAAATTTCAACAATTTCATAATTAATAAATTATCTTACTATGAACACAAAATATTAATAAGCATATAGTGTCAAACACACTACAGTAAATTACATACAAAGTAGCACTTTCATATGATATTACATACGATATTTCTAAAGAAATATGTTTTACAATGATATTAAAAACAACACTTAAAATTATATTTTTACCTGTGATATTCAGTATGTGTGTTTAATTATATAATGCGGAAGGCTGTTTTAGCGTTGGTATGCCTATGTGAATGATAACCTTGCCCCGCTCCCGTTTTGTTTTGTACATCTTCTACCCCTCCGAATATCTACTTACTCGGCTGTACACCTGCACTGACCTTGTCCATACTTTAGGCCAGTCTATCTGTCTCTTGAGTCCAGTCCATGCTGGGATATGTTCTGTTCTGCTTTGTATTTTCTCTTTGATATCTTCCCATGGGGGCCGATGTCTAATTTTTCAGGTATATTATTGTATTGTATTATTGTATTCCTAGATAGACATACAGTTATTATGTTGCTGTTATCATTTGTCACATGGAGAAAAAACCTGTTTATGAAATAGTGGAGTACCTATTTCTTGTTCTCTCATTGTTCTTCTTACCCTGCCTCATTACCTTCTCTCCCTTCCCTCCCTACCTACTCCCTTTCTTCCCCCACTTCCCCTTCCCCTTCCTGCTTCTTTGTTTTTATAATGATGGATGGGTCTGACTGAACTGCTTTGCTTCTACACATTCACTCTGTTTGAGAATCTGTTACGATGTGCCATGAATCCTTTTTGTTACCCTGCATGTTCGGCATTGTTGGCTGCTGTTACCTCCTAATTAAAATGAATAAATGACACAAAAAGAGAAGAAGGGAGAAAGGAACAGCATCATGCAGCATATGTCTAGGCAAAAAAATTCTGAAAAACTTCCTGGCCAAACTTAACATCACCCTGGAGGTAGTCCAAAGAGAGTAATATCAGCAGAACACATGTTGACAGGCAAGCATCAGGTATTCCTATTACATCTTCACGTATGCCCATTTAGGTGGAAAACTAATGACGTGTTAGTAATATGAGTGGTTAAAGTGTCTATTATAGGTTGACTGCAGGCCTTGATGATGGAGTTGAAGACTTCCTGGTGAATACCCCGCTCATTCAGCTATTGGAGTTTATTTGCTTTTGTTGGGGTTGAATATAGCAATGTTGAAGACAAGCAGGCACTTGATCACCTTAAAAAAAAGAAAACTTACTTGGACTGCATTCCAGTCCATTTTGCCAATATGCCAGAAATTCTAGAAAGGGATCAGCCATATGCAAATCAAACTTTGATGAGCTCAAATAAGAATAGCCCAGCCCAAACTCTCAATGGGAACATAAGCAACCTCAGACGGGTTTCAATCTTGATAGGCCTCATCAGTGAGGTGCATCTTGAGGCCTGTATCACAGTGCACCCAAATCTGGGTATTTTCATCATACTTAGGGCATCCCTCTTAGGAAAAAAACATTACGAGGGCTGAAATGCTAGAATTAATCTCAGCCACTTTAATTCGTCTGGGCCACAGTCCAGTCCATCTCTTTTGCTACCTATGCCACCATTGATGACAAATAGCCATATATAATTAAGACTTGACCTTGCTCCACTAGGAAGAGCCCAGCCCAAACTGCTGGGCCTAGTACCCTCAAAATGTGCTTGATCACCAGGCAAAGATGATTTAAGTGGATGCATACTCACTTTCTCAAGTAGATGAGAGCTGTGTTATTGTCTGTGTGAACGAGCACCACTCTGTATCACACCACTGGTAAGAAGGGTTTTAGTGCTAGAGAGATATTCTTTAGGTCCAATACGTTTATGAAGAAAGATAAATATGATCTCTCCTACAAGGCACATAAAGAAAGTTGCCCACAGTAAGCCATTACCCATTCTTTGAAGAATCAGTTATTTTCACGTTGCGTGGGGGCAGGTGAAAGGAACATCTTACCAAAAGGTTGGGACTGTGAGTCCACCCTTCCAAAGGTGGGACCAAGAACAGTAGTACTGGGCATCTTTGGGCTGTTCATCTATTAACTGGTCCAGTGTTCATCCAGATGAAACTGCAGAGTGCATGTGAGGCTCGGTATGTACAACCACATCTATGCAGGAAGCCTGTAGCTACAGCTGAAGCTATTGTTCTGTTGATGGCACACTCACTGTCCTGATGGTATATGTTACCTTTTCTGGGTTAAGAAAGACTTTTGTGAGACTGGAGTCCATAATAACCCTAATGATCTGATTTACCTTAAAGGCAATAAGGATTATTTGGAGTTGTCTACAGAGAAACTAAGAATGAACATGGTCCTCTGGATCAGAGGACAACAAGAATCTGTCTCTTCCCTTGCTGCTATGATGTGACAATCTTCTTGGTAAGGGTAGCAGTGGACCTTCTGCACTGCTGTCAGAATCTTGGCAAAGACACCAAGGATAGTACTGATAGTTATAGATTCACACCATGTGTCAGAGGTTCTACAGGCCATTTTCTCTCTTCACCTCAATTATACAGATGGCTTTGATACTCTCATTGACAATAATACAATCGCGGGTTACTTGTTGACTTCTACTCAGCCCACTACATCAATATCTACATCAAAACTGCAATAACATCAAGCACACATACCTGCAGAATGGGGACCTGGAAGTACGAATCCAGCATGTCCCAAGAAAAAAGGCTGTCATTGTTTTGGAGTTCAACTAAAGTTGGCATCTTGACATTTTGCAGGAGGTGGAGACAATTTCAAAATGTAAAGCTCCAGAGTAGGGTGGACTCCTTCACTCTTTTTCCATTCAAAGAAATATGGGTGTTATAATGCTAGTGGTGATGAGATGCAAGAAGTTTGAATCCTGTGTGGGGTGCTTGTGTTCCTGCTCAGTGTAGTAAATCAGGATTGACTCAAGGCCATAGCCACAGGGGAGAATTTGAGGGTCGAGCCAGCCCATAAGTATCATTGTTCTCCCAAATGACCAAGGCACCTTGCAGAGTATAAAGGTGGGGAGTTCAGAAGATAAATGAGCAATAAAAATTCATTTAAATTTTGTTTTTATCTTGCTACATTTGCTGTTTGTTCCAAGGCAGGTTAAATAAATGTAAGGCTGTCTTCTGGCAAATTAGTGCTTATTTTTGTATTGTGGAGATGTTATTTACTTTTCTTCCGTTGACTGCAAAGTGAGAGGATTATTTAAAGTGAACTTTGTGACAATCTCTCTGTGCTACAGACTGGGCCACTGGGATTAGGCAGCAGTGGAGGCCTAAATTATGCAGTAATATTGAATTAATTATGTGGGAAGAAAACACCAATTATTCTGTTTAATGCTTCACATTTTTAATAGTATCACCTCATAATTTGTTCATTTTTGGGCGTGATAGCACTGTCTGGGCAAAGGTTTCACTCTATTAGTACCAGTTCTCCATCCAAATACCACTCACTGTAAGTGACTGAAAGGTGACCAGTCAACCTTTGCGAAGGATCTTCCAATGCACAGAAGCACAGATTGCAACATCTGTAGTAACTTTTGATCAGTTTGAGCTAGAAAGAAAATGTGTTTTTGGTAAAATCTGCAGATTATGCAGCAAATTATGGATTATGTGGCAAATGAGGTAAATTCATAACTATCCGGTAAACAGCGCAGCTGCAGAATCGCATTAATTCTGCAGCCACAGAATTGCATAATTCCAGTGGCCTTGTGTACAGGGAGTGCGAAAAGAAATACTGCAGGATGTTAATTAGTTTCTAATTCACAAAAAAAGTGCATAGTTCTGGTTCAGAGGTGCCATTGTGAGATGTAAAGAAGTGGGCATAGTGTATTGATATTTGGGACCTGCTGTCCTGGAGTAGATTAAAGTCCTTCAGTTGATCCGTAGTGTGTGACAGATCTCTTCAGTTATTCCGTACCTGCTCATTTGGTGTTGTCTGGTTTATTGACCGCACAGTACTGGTGATGGACGACCCTCTTAGCAGATATGGCTTACGTGAATGTAAGAGGTGTAAGTTACATTTGTCTGCTGACCACTGAGTTTTATGGTATTAGTTTGGGCCACAAATGTTATGTATGAACTTGCATAACTATATATTACCCGGCGAAGCTTAGGTCAGCTCTCCTTAACTACTAAAAGTAGTTTGCTGGTTGGGTTCCAATCTGTGGATTGTAAGCTTAAGATTGAGTTTGAGGTTGCAACTGTCTTTTCAGGTTCTGTTGCAGGGATGAGGGATGGTGTAGTTGTCTTGGAAATAGCCATGTTTTCAACTGTCTTCTGAAGTGTAAAGGCTCCTCGATACTTCAAATGCGGGCTCGTAGGGTCTTCCAGAACTTGGCTGGTTGTACTGAGAAAGCTGTGCTTCCTACGGATTTCTTATGGTAAGGTTGTATGATAAGTGGTGCAAGCCTGGAGTGCAGTGTCCTAATTTGTTTGTATTGCTTGAATTTTGCTTGCAGGTATAATGGTCCTTTTCCTTGGAGGCTCTGTGAACAATGCAAAGTGCCTTAAACATTGCCTTTCTTGCTATAGATAGCCAGTGACGTGATTGCAAGACTGCAGTCATGTTTTCTCTTGGGTGAAGGCAGAGAAGAAATATTGCAGTAGTATTTTTGATGAGCTATATTTAGCATATTATGAATGTGGGTGTGCCAAAGTATAGGCTGTTGGCATAGTCAAGCTTGGAGATGCAAAGTAGTGTTTTCATTGTGTAGAAGGCACTCTGTTTTACGTTGCTAACATTTGGGGGCCGATTCCGATCTCGGCCGGTAGGGCTCCGAATCGGATTCGGCTTTACCGGATCCGATTCGGAGCCCTATTTCCCGACCGATTCGTACGTGCGTCCGGGCGAGCGAGTACGATGCGTGCGCTCGCGAAATCTCCGACCGACTCGTTCGCAGGACCCGACCGCTCCGACCGACTCGCACGGGGACGACTCGCACCGCGCTATGGAGACGTTCCCCGGCCGGGTAAGTACGATGCGCATCGCGAACGCACCAACCGACTCGCGCAGTCCGGCTCCAAGGAGCTGTCGGAGCCGCACTTTGGGGGTCCGTGTTGGACCCCCTGGAAGCGTAGGCACGCGAGTCGCACACAGGGGGAGCCATGGGTCCCCCCTACACGTGCAAGTACGGTGCGACCCGAACCGACGCGAACACGCTGTAGGGGGCACCCTTGTTCAGCGTCGTGCCCATTGAGTCAATGGGAGCCCGTGTACGCGTCGTGACGACTGGCTCCCATTGACTTCAATGGGAGTCCGACCGAATCGAGTCCGATAGCATACGTGCGCATCGTACTCGTTCGGTCGGACTGCTAGAGTCCGATTCGGTCAGAAATCTCTCCGAGTCCGGCTCGTTCGGAGAGATTTCCGGCCCGAATCGGAATCGGCCCCTTGGTGTCAAATATGTGCCTGAGTCCATAGTTACCCCTAGGTTGCTGACTTCTCTTGATATTGTTGGAGAGGGCCTCATGTTCCTCAGGCCATATGGTTGTAGGCTGGTATGTTTTCACTATCTGCAGGTAATTAGCTCTGTATATGCAGTATTTAGCTTTAGATGGTTATTCATCATCCATGTGTTTATGGCCCGAAGGCAGTCATCAAGTTTTAAATTGTAGAGGTCTTTCAGCTCATCCATTTTTAAAAATGATTTGAGTGTCATCCACATAGTTGGGACAGGTGAAGTTGAATGATGTAACCAGGGTGAGTAAGGAGGTTAGGTAATTGTTGAATAGTAGAGGGGATATGCCGGACCTCTGTGGGACACCACAGTGTTGTATGTGAGGAGCTGATAGGAAACCCAAACCTGCCAGTCATTCAGAAGAAATGTCCAATCAGGAAACTCAAGATTCCAAAATGGCATGGTACTTCGAATAGTCTATTGTGCTGGGACTGAGTCATCACATGCCAGGTATGACTTATATTTGACTGACATTGCTCCAGCCTACACTGGTCTGTTGTGAAATATAGCATGATGAGATTAGATATCTGCTCTACATACTGTTATTTTGTTTAAGGAGCCACATAGTTTGTTGGGTTGATGTACCTGTTAGAGAATAGTGCAAACACCCTAACTAGCAGTAGTGTGAATCCGAAATTACCCGATATAGAATGCCATATCACGAAGGGCTGCTATAACAGACTGTCTTTCAAAAATGGTTTAAAATCTAGATAACCCTGCCAGCCTCAACACACTGAGGATTCATCTCCTTGAACCAAATAATGTGGAAACCATAATCAGGGCATTTGAGGCTGAAAGCATTTGTATTATAATTGACCTCTCTAGACATCTCTGTACAACATCAACTAACATTTTCAGATTTTTGTATAAAGTAATTTAAAACCTGCTTTTTGAACTATATTGACTCCTATGAAATTCTGCTTTATCTTTATTGAATTTATGGCATAACAAATACATTGCTGTTATGGGGTTCAATGTAAGTAATGTACTATATGCTAAATATTTGGTGAATATTTGGGATAGTGTTTTTATTTAGAGAAGTGTGGGAACTCTGGGTTGTAGGAAGTATATGAATCCTCACAGATTCTGGAATTTTCCTTCACAGAAAAATGAGGAAAATCTGTGATTTAGCCAATGTTTGGAGTTTGCAAGCCATTCTGGGTAAGAAAAAGTATTGGAATCCACGCAAACTACACCACTCCAGACTTCCCTTGTTATCTTGTTTTAAAAAATGTTTGGTCCTGGAAGGTTTCTCTGGGTGCTTACCGAGTCGTGGCCTAAATACCACAGCTACCCACATCACCAGAAATGGTCAATTTGCAAAGCAAAAGCTTGATTTTTCCTGTGTCTTAGTAAGCCTTTCATTTCACGGGCTATGGCTTATTCACACAAGTGGAATACTACTGTTATCGGGAGAAATGTATGAACCCTGGGTGGTCGGACACTTGTGGATCCCCACAGATTCCTTTAGCATGATCTGCTTTCACTTTCGTGTTGCTGTGTAACGTCAGTGTGCACACCATGCTGCGCAATACATCCAAACAAAAATCAAACTTGAGACTCAGAGAAAGCATTTCCCTCATGTACCAACTTTGACTTTGGAAAAGAAAACATTTCTTGTGTTTTTACCAGAACAATTTCCTTTTCCAGTACTATAGATGACCCATTGAAGTCCATCGCACTGTGAAAGTAGTGTGGTGGATGTTAATGGGTCGTCTGCCCTAAAGCAGTCAAAGCCCACCAAATTCATGCAGCCTGATGTCCTGTCCAACAAGAATTGACGACAAGCTCTGGGGATATGATGACAGTGGTTCATAAGAGGCCAACTTGGTCCTAAAGAAGGAAAATTATCGATAGAGTGTTAATCACTTAGCCTATGGCATAGGGCATATTAATGAATAAATGCCAAGAGGGGAGCAGCTGTAAACAGTTATATTAGGCTGTTTTTCTGAGGTGAACTAAATTCAGGGAGACGATGTTCCCATCTTACGGTCTCCGAGTAAGTAAACTGCTGTGCACGGTGGTGTTTGCTCCACCAGCGCTTCACATCGTCTCCCTGAATTTAGTTCACCTCAGGAATATAGCCTCATACTCCATAGGCATAAAGCACCGCCTTATATTTTTTCTCTCTCTCGATTGATCATTCTTGCATGTTCTCGCATTTTTCTATCATGATTGAGTATTTGACTAAGGCCAACCTTGACCATTCATGTAATTTCTCTTGATCAAGTAATTGACTGAGGATAACGTTGTTCATTTATGTAATTCATCTCGACGGGAGCTCTTTGCACTGTTTTTTAAATATCTTTGAAATTGGTATATCTTATATGATCGTTTAGGGACCCCTTTTAATCAGTGTTTCTCACATTATTCTCACCTTATAGATTCCTCATGCTCACATACCTTGCCCTGATGAAGATCTCAAATCACTGAGATCGAAACTCCGTCGACCTTGTGCAAAACTCCTTTATTGTTAAAATTATCACCAGGAGTTGTTTGCTTATGTTCTCAAAGTGATGTATATATTTTTAAATGTCACTTTCACTCGTCACACCACGTACTCTTTCACTTTTTTGTGAGCACGAGAACTATACTTCAAAAGCCTTTGACAAAATATTGACCAATAAATGATTTATTTTTGTCAATGTCCAACCTGTGTCCCTTCGTACAATTTTAAACTGTTTACAGCTGCTCCCCTCTTGGCATTTATTCATTAATATGCCCTATGCCATAGGCTAAGTGATTAACACTCTATCAATAATTTTTCTTCTTTAGGACCAAGTTGGCCTCTTATGAACCACTGTTATCTCCTAACACTATTGACTACCCCAGGTTCAAATATTGGGGCACCCTTGTATTTTATACATTCTGGGGATATGATGAGCACATTGCATTAACTTCTTTGTTCCATGATCATAAGGGACTTCTCCAGTTCCAGGAGGCCCACAGTATGGTAGGCTTCTGGGACTGGGGTACAGAGAAAAGCACAGTGGCCAAAGAAAGGTGGCAGGTGCTGCTAATAGCCATGCACAGCCAGGAGAAAGTCTCAGTTGCCATACATGGTCTAGGGAATAGAGGACTAGAAGGAGAATAAAAAATATTGAGAAGAGCAAACAAGAAAAGAGGAGAAGTTCTAGAAAAGGAGAGAAGATTAAGATAAAGAAAGGAGAGTAGATAGAAAAAGCATGAGCGAGCAGGAGAGACAGGAATGGGAAGATAGATGCAGCAGCAAACAGAAAGGGAAGCAGAGAAAAGGTTGAGAGAGGCAGTGTGGGCACAGATTGAGAGTGAATAGAGAAAGTAAGAGAACCTAAAGGAACAAAATGATAGCTAGGTACATTTAGACAATTGGTAATAGGAGATTTAAAGTGGAATTTATAGCTTAGCATGTTTTTGGCCAATACACCTCGCCCAATGTGATTTCAAAGCACTTTATTTTCTAAAGGGGATCTTAGTATAATATCCACAAATCACCTTGCATAGTGGTTAAAATTCTCAAAAGGTCAAATCATTGTTACTTGATCCACATTGCTTTTTGCGACGTGGTTAACAAGGGCACTCCGTTATTTGTTACTTTACGCAATTACTGAGAAGTGCTGACACTTTCTCTTTTAATGCATATCAGCCATATCTACATTTGCTGTTATAGTTGCTGAAAAGTGCAACCTACTTGTAGAGAACTTAAAGTTCTGTTAAGGAGGTGATTTGGCTTTCTAGTGTACATTTAAATATGGTAGTTTCTTAACTGTTTCATAACATGAAGCTTGACTTTTATCTGCATCTGCAGTAATGCTGAACAAACCCTCTTCAAGTAAATATTTTCCATTTCTAGTACAGACAGGCTTCCATGCTTTCAACGTTCACCACTCAGAAAAGTGCATTCCAGTCCAAGTAATGTTAGCCGCATATTGGGTGCCACCTTGAGGGTCGTAGGCAAGGAGTCTGATGCTGTCCCAGGGACTGGTGGGACCAGGAAACAGAGAAGCACAAGGTGCGAGGCCGCAGAAGCAGCATCAGTAAAGTTTTATTTTTTTATTACTAACCCCCCTGCGCTCCTCCCCCCCACTCTACCTCCCACCCCTTCCACCTGCCTCACCACTGTTTATTTGCATCCGCTGCCACTGCAAAATTTCCTAACAGGGAAAGCACTCCACTGCCCCCCTGCGCCCTCTCGGGAGTAGGTCCACACTCTGTCGACTCCCAGATAAAACATAAAACTAAAAGCAATAAAATGGCTGTTCAAAGCAGTTTCTTAATAGCGATTATGCAGATGGATACCTAAAAAAAAGAAGGCGAGAGTGAAGATGATGCGCATAGCTAGGAGAGAGGTATTTTAATGATGGGACTGTACCCACCTTTTGATACTTCTGGGCCCACCGCCCTTGATAATGTGGAATCAGCTACAAAACCTCTGATGCCGCAGAACGTGGGACATCAGAGAAATCCACCGGTAACAACATCCCGCTCCTTTTTCTGAAGAAAATTGCAATAAAATTCTAGTTTTATGAGAGTTTTCAGAAATGACTGTGCTTTGGTGCTCGCATAACTCAGTCTATTTTCTTTTATCTCTTATGGTCGCCAGTAACGCCAGCCCTCAAAGCGGCCTTTCAAAGTGGCGACGTGTCTATTGAAGCGCACAGATCTCCATTTCCAAATCTTCTAAAGAATGTATAACATTTCTTTCGTAAAAAAAGGGCGCTTAAAAGTACAAGTGCATATTACAATCCTGTCAAGGTGAGTAAAATGTTCAAATTGAATTTTAAAAGTCCATTTGGGGTTTTTCTTTATACGGACAGAATCTTAATGTTCACTTATATTTCAGAATAAGCATATTTCTGCGGAAATAATTTATTGCAAAAGTTTAAAGAAATAAAAATAGCCATTTGTACATCAGAGCGCGGAAATAGAGACTCTAAGGGGCATATTTACAAGCCCCTTGCGCCACTTTTGCGCCGCCGTTGCGTCACGCATGTGACGCAGCGGCGACGCAAACCGTGCGCCGCGTTGCGCTATATTTACAACGTGACGCATCTAGGGAGATGCGTCACGTAGTAGACTCCTGCGCCACATGAAACCTGCGTCAGGTTTCATGTGGGCGTACCGAGCAAGGGGGCGTTCCGGCGCAGGAACGCCTTGGAAAAGTGACGTAGTGAAATCTACAAGATTTCACGCAGTCACTTTTCTGAGCAGCTGGTGCGTCAAATCCTTACGCCTGCTTCAAGCAGGCGTAAGGATTGACGCACCATGTTAGGGATAGGGAAGGTTGGAACAGTGCTGGAGCTGCGCCGCGCTTGCGACACAACTTCAGCACTGCGCCAACCTTCCGCTGGCAGATGCGTCACGCATCTAGCTTATCCTGTGCCACGATGCGCCGCATTGTAAATGCGGCGCATTGGACGTGGCGCAAGGGTAAACTTGCGTGACGCATTTTCCCTGGCGCATCCCTGCTGATATGCAGGGATGCGCCAGGGAACGTAAATATGCCCCTAAGGGATTATTTACAGTGCTGGGCTTTTTGCATATAAATGGTAGTAGGCTGGCCTATTTGGGAAACATAAAATGTCCTTACACGACAGGTGTACGAGTGTACAAAATTTGTGTAATTCGCATTTGTGTAATTATGCAAATATCAGAAAAAGTATGTGACATTACACATCATTACGCAAATTGCAAAAATGCTACTACTATATTTTAGTCTGCAATACACCCTCACGTCCATTTTGAGGCGTGAGAACGGATTTAACACTAAAAAAAATAGCTCAAAAAACACGAGTGCTGAAAACAGCAACAACCGCTTTCTTGCTGTCCCCATACGGTTGTGATAAATATTTGTCAGGAATGTCTGTAACCAGATGTGATGTAATAGTGTCATTTTGGGAATTTCGCATAACAAGTTTAAACCAAAATTACCTAAATTAAGCGAGATTATGCCAGCATAACAGAAATTTTGCAGAGTCCTAATGTCAAGCTGACTCCCTCTAAAATTCCGCTTGGCTAGGGAGAGCCTTTAGACTTATGCTGCCCACTTCAAATTCTGCACGATCTTTATCTGTTTCATATCCTTTTGCACCAACCAAATGGCAGATTTAAGGCAAAGGATATGTATGCATCACAGAAGGCCAGATGAACAAAGGTGGGGAAGGTCTAAGGATCAACAGAATTTGGGTGGTGGGGCGTTAGAATCCTCTACTTCAGCAGCTTAAGCAGTGGGAGAGGGGTGTGGGGTGCCTCTGGAAAGTGCTGTGTAAAATAACACATTTTGGGCCACATGTTATGACTGTCAGGTTTTACGACTCGCAAATTGTGATTTTTTTAGTGACTAGTAATTTGTGAGTCACAAAACCTGATGTACAACATTGCCTCAGACAGTGTGTGCGATTCCCATCATTAATATTCATGAGGCAGGCCGCAATTTGCAACCCTTTGGGAATGGCCGGCACTCACAGGGATGGTGGCCTGCTGGGGTCAGCAGACCACCATGTCTGTGACTGCTTTTTAAATAAAGCAGTTTTTTATTTTGTAATGTAGCCCGTTTTCTTTAAAGGAAAATGGGATGTATTTTTTTTTTTAAACCTGTTTCTTTTCATTTTTTTTACAGTGGGCAGTGGTCCGTGGGACCACAGCCTGTTCTGAAAAAATATTGGCATACCCATTCACAAAGGGGAAGGGTTCCTTGGTGACCCCTTCCCGTTTGCGAATGGCGTACCACCAATTAGAAATTGGTGGTAATCTGCAAATGTTTTGCGACCAGATTCTCAGCAGCAAAACATTCATACATACCAATGCAACTCCCATTAGGAAGGGTCACACTTGAACGTCCTTTCCTAATAGCGACTCAAAAACCCTATTTTGCGAGTTGGTAATAGGTTACCGACTCGCAAAATAGGATTGGTACATAGGAAAATGCATTTTACCGGTCGCAAGCGGCCCGATGAGCTGTTTGCGACCGGTAAAATGCGTCGCACATCTACTCTTAAATTGTTCATTTGACATTGATCAGAGACACTGGTCTCCAAACACAAGCTCATAAATACCATTACAAGAGGACACTATGAAGAAGCTGCGGGGTGGAGTAAGTAATTGAATAAAAGAGTGCAACAGAGGGAAGAGAGGAAGAAGGGGTGGAGCGATGGATGGATGGACGGACGGACAGATGGTCAGAGGATAGATAGAAGGACATATAGATTGACAGACAGATGGATAAATGTATGGATGAATGGATGGATTGGAGGATGGAGAAAAAGATGGATGATGGAGAAAAGGATGGATTTATGATGGATGGTGGAAGGACATATAGAGAGAAGGAAGCATGAGGACAAGGAAGATATATAGATAAAGAGAATGAGGGATTGAGAGCAAGAAGAATGGATGATAGAGAGAAGTAAAGAAGGAAGAATGTATGGTAAGAAGGAGTTATGGGAGGTTAGAGGGTAGGTGTTGGAAAGTGGATTATTGGTAAGGGCAAATGTAGGTCTGCCACTGGCAATAAGGCCACTAACCATTGGTAGGACTCAGCATAGGTATTGGAAAATTATTCCTATGCTCAACTCTTGGTAACGTGGCTGCGAGCAGACAGGCTTAACTTCAAAGACAGGTATGTAAAGCATTTAAAAACACCAATTCAGTACATAATTAAGACACAACACATAATAGAAATCCGAAACCAATTTATAAAAATAGGAAGTATTTTTATCTTTAAAATGACACCAAAACGACAAAAATCAAATGTAGGGAACCGGAGATATGAATTTTCAAAGTTTTAGCAAAATATAGCACTTAGAAGCTTATAGCACCATATAGGGATACAGGCTCGTGATAGACCGACCCAAAGTCAAAGTTTCAGGCCGACCGCGATGGAGCCCTGAGCGGATACCCCACGCGGAAGGTCCCGGTCACAGTTTTTACCTTAGGACTTAGAAACTTTTCTGGAGCTTTTCTCCCCGAGGTCCCTGGAATCTCTCAGCCAGTCCGGATTCGGTGAGGGTTCGCCGGCTTGCCTTGCGATGAGCTCCCGGTCACCTTCCTACATTCGGACTTAGAAACTTTTGCGGTTCGACCTCTGGAGCGTTCCAGCGGGGCAAACCCAGGATCCAGGCCGACACAAGGTTGAAGGCAGGCGGCTTGGCTTTCGCGGTTGCTCCCGGTCACCTTTTCTACGAGCGGACTTAGAAACTTTTCTGGAGCTTTTTCTCGCGGGGTCCCTCGATGCTCTTCACCAGGCCGGATTCAGTGAGGGTTCGCCGGCCTCGGATTTCTTCTACTCCCGGTCAAACTCTGGAAGTTGGACCGACGGAGCTTTTAGCGGGACGAACCTGGATGGCTTGGCCGGCTTGCGGTTGAAGGCAGGCTGACCAGGTTGAGTCGGTCCCTCTATGGAGCTTTTTTTTAAAGTTCCTCCAAAGTTCTCCAAATTTCTTGAACTTCTTCCTGAAGTTCCTCAAAGGGTCCCAAAGTGTCTCAAACTCACTCCAAGGGTCTGGAAGCTCCAAGAGGGTCCTTGAAAGTTGAGGACTTCAGTTCCCACAATCCACTTGGACGTCACCCTTACAAATCCACTGGTAGTTCCCCAGGTTGATGATCCTTGGTGGTGAGGGTCCAGGTGAGCTCTGTTAACCTGTAGCTTGCAGGGAGTCCACTCTTTACTTCTTTTTCAGCAAAGTAGTCCACAGGGCTGTAGTTTCTGATGGTGCAGGCTTCAGAGGTCAGGCCTTAGAATTTGCACAGCAAAACTTCTCAGCTTGGCACAATGTCTTTCTTCAGTTTCAAGCAGCAGATCTGGAGGGCTCTGCCCCTCTCAGATACTTATTCCAAGTTCTCTGGGTCAGGTAGGAGGTCACTCCTGACCAATGGGAGCAGGGTAACTCCTCAAAGATATGACCACTTCCTGTAGAGTGTGGCATTATTTTGTCCCAGAGTGCATCATATCTTCCAAATCCATAATGGCTGATTTTACAGCAAGGAGGTAAGAGCTGGCTAAACACACCCCTAGGATGGCTAATTTACTTAGACTTTCCCCCTGCATCTGCTCATACATTCCTTAATCCTACCATCTGCCTAAGGTGGAAAGTTCAGAGTTGTAAATGACACTGTTCTCTGCTCTCCTCTTTGAAGAACATAGTTTACGACTCCTCCCCCTGGCCTGGCATTCCTATGGAACAGCACACTGCCCTGCCAGCAGAGCTGGTTGACCCAGGGGCTCTTTATCACCTCTTCAAGGCAGCCTGGCTAATCCACTTAACTCTGACCAATCAGGGCAGACCACTGGAAGGCTGAATCTGGACTTACAAACAAGAAAGTCTTATAACTTCTTGTATGTAAACTTTAGGAGAAATTCAATTGTTGAATTTATTAATACCATTCGGGGAAGTCTTTGAATGGCACTTCTAGCCCTCTCCTATCAAGAGTTATTAGTTAATAACTTTCTACCATGTCAACCTATGTAACAGGAGATTTGCAGTGGGAAAAATGACTTGGGCCATTTTTCCAGCACCAGGACTTACAAAAACATATTTTATAAGTACTTTGCTTATATCTACAGGACCCCCACCCCATGGGACAACTAGGGAGACTTTAGGGGTTTTGAATCTGTAGAAATATTGCAGATCCTCACTTCACAGTGCTCCTAGCATCAAAGTCGAATTTGGGCAGCACTTTACCACAATGTGGGGAGTGAAATGCGAAATTTCACTTAACCCAGGGCATATAAAACTCATTTTATAAGGGTCTACCTTATAGATACCTGACCCCCACCCCTGGTACACCTAGGGGAGACCCTGGGGTTCCTAATATGCCATAACATTGTAGGTTATCCATTTTAAGTGCCCCAAACACCAAAGTCGAGTTTGGGCACAATTTACTTTTAAAAGCAGTCAAAGCACCCAGGGCTGCTTTTAAAACTGACCTCAGGCCTCAGCAGTGCACACATGCAAGTGCAGAAGGCTGCTGGCCTCTAAACTGCCATGCCCTACTATCTACTAGGGACTGATAGGTAGTCTCAATTCCCCTGCCCTATTATATACTAGGGGCTTATAGGGTAGGTCATACCAATCACAGGGGTACCCCAACCCATAGTGTACCCTAGTCTATGCAGGTGTTTTCACTGTATCTAAGTGTTTTCAGCATAGCACTGGCCCTGGGCCTGGTTAGGCAAAGCCCAGGGTCAGTCAGAGTCAGTTACCAGCAGTACCAGTCAGCAAAAAATTGGGAGGGGGCCAAGGGCACAGGATGACTTTGCAACATAGCCCCCCCCAAACAAAAGGTGATGGGTTACTAACCTACACCCTGGTAGTCCTCATCAGCTAAGTGTAAAAACCTGGAAAGTTCATCTGCATTTGCATGGGCAACCCCAGGTCTGTGTTCCACTGTAAAGTCCATTCCCTGTAGGGAAATGGACCACCTTAACAGCTTGGGATTCTCCCCTCTCATCTGCATGAGCCATCTGAGAGGCCTGTGGTCAGTTTGAACACAAAAGTGAGTCCCAAACAAATATGGTCTCAACTTTTTCAGGGACCAAACCACAGCAAAAGCCTCTCTCTCAATGGCACTCCACCTCTGCTCTCTGGGAAGAAGCCTCCTGCTAATAAAGGCAACTGGCTGATCAAGGCCCTCTTCATTTAGCTGTGATAACACTGCCCCGATCCCTTGCTCTGAAGCATCTGTCTGAACCACAAATTCTTTTGTGTAGTCAGGGGCTAGTAGCACTGGCGCTGAACACATAGCAGCTTTCAGAGTGTCAGAAGCCTTTTGACACTATGGGGTCCAATCCACCTTCTTGGTCCTCTTTTTAGAAGTGAGTTCTGTTAGGGGCCCCACAATGGTCCCATAATTTTGAACAAACCTTCTATAGTACCCTGTCAGTCCAAGGAATGCCCTGACCTGAGTCTGGGTGACAGGAGCTGTCCAATCCAAAATAGTTTGGATTTTAGCTTGGAGAGGCTGTACATGGCCCCCACCTACCAGGTGGCCAAGGTACACCACAGAACTCTGCCCTATTTGGCACTTGCTTGCCTTAATAGTCAGGCCTGCCTGCTGCATGGCCTGAAGCACTTCCCTTAGGTGGCTTAAGTGATCCCCCAGGTAGAACTGTATACAGCTATATCATCCAGGTAAGCTGCACTGAACTGTTCCAACCCAGACAAGACCCTGTTCACCAATCTTTGGAAGGTGGCAGGTGCATTCTTTAAGCCAAAAGGCATTACCTTGAACTGATAATGTCCCTCTGGTGTGGAGAATGCTGACCTCTCCTTTGCTCCATCAGTCAAGGCAATCTGCCAGTAACCTGAAGTCAAATAAAAAGTACTCAGGTACTTAGCAGCCCCTAACCTGTCAATGAGCTCATCAGCTCTAGGTATAGGGTGAGCGTCAGTCTTTGTGACTGCATTCAATCCACACAGAACCTTAACTCCTTGGGTCCCCCCTGAGGATTAGGATTAGGCACCAGCACCACTGGACTGGCCCATGGACTCTCAGACGGTTCAATTACCCCCAATTCCAGCATCTTAGCAACCTCAGCTTTAATGCTGGCTCTGACATGGTCAGACAACCTGTACAGTTTATTTTTGACAGGTAGGCTGTCACCAGTGTCAATGTGGTGCACACACCACTCAGTGATGCCTGGGGTCAAAGAGAACAGGCCAGCAAACTGCTCCAGCACTTGCTTACAGTCTCTGTGCTGCTGGTCTGTCAACTTGGGAGAAAGTATCACCCCCTCCACTGACCCATCTTGCACATTAGTGGAGAGGAGGTCGGGCACAGGCTCAGTTTCCTACTCCACACCCTCATCAGTGACCAGTAACATGGTCATGTCTGCCCTGTCATGGTGGGGTTTCAATCTATTCACATGCAGGACCATATGAGGGTTCCTGGGGGTGCCAAGGTCAACCAAATAGGTAACCTCACCCTTCTTTTCTTAAGATTGGATAGGGCCCACTCCACTTGTCATGGAGGGCCCTGGGAGCCACAGGCTCCAACACCCACACCAATTGTCCTGGAGTATACTCAGGCATAGTAGCCTTTTGATCATACCAGTGCTTCATGAGCTCCTGGCTGGCCTCCAGTTTCCTGTTTGCCTTGTACATGTACTCTGCCATTCTAGATCTCAGGCCTAGCACATAGTCAATCACATTGTCCTTTGCTTCTTTAAGAGGCTTCTCTAAAGACTCTCTCAGCAGGCTCAATGGCCCCCTCACAGGGTGTCCAAACAACAACTCAAAGGGACTGAAACCAACCCCTTTCTGTGGCACCTCCCTTTAGGCAAACAGTAAGCATGGAAGGAGAACATCCCATCTCCTCCTGAGTTTCTCTGACAACCCATTTATCATGCCCTTTAGGGTTTTGTTGAATCTCTCAACAAGACTATTTGCTTGTGGGTGATAGGGGGTGGTGAACTTGTAGTTGACACCACACTCATCCCACATAGCAGTCAGATAGCTGGACAGGAAGTTCGTGTCCCTATCTGACACCACCTCTTTTGGAAAACCGACACCAAGCAGTGCTCTAGCCACTGCAGGAGCATCAATGGTTCTATGAGGGATTGCTTCAGGGTACCTAGTGGCATGGTCCACTACCACTAAGATATACCTATTCCCTGATGCAGTAGGTGGGTCCAGGGGACCAACAATGTCCATCCCCACCCTTTCAAAAGGGACCCCAACCACTGGCAGTGGTATTAGGGGCAAGCCTTTGTCTTGCCCCCTGTCTTGTCACTGGCCTGATAGGTGACACAGGAGCTGCAAAACTCCTTTACCTTTTCAGACATATGGGGCCAGTAGAAATGGTTCACCAACCGGTTCCATGTCTTTGTCTGTCCCAAATGTCCTGCCAAGGGGATATCATGACCCAAAGTCAGGTTGAACTCTCTGTACCTCTGGGGCACCACCAACCTCCTGGTGGCCCCCTCCTTGAGGTTTCTGGCCTCAGTAAAGCAGTCCATCTTCCCAGTAGAGTTTGTGAAACCCACTGTCATCCCCTTCCTCTTGCTTAGAAGCAATCCGCCTCAAGCTCTCAAGGGTGGGACAGTCGCGCTGTCCCTTACTGAACTCCTCTCTGGAGGGTCCCCTGCTCCTGTCAGTTCTGCCAAATCTGACAGCTCTGGCAGGGATGGAGTCCCTCCCTCAGAGGCCAGACCCTCCCCATCAGGGTTAGATTCTTCCTGTACCTCTGGAGTTCCCTGGGCTGGCTCACCAGGCCCAGTGCCCTTGTCCTTGGATGCTTGGCCCTTTGTTCCAGGGTCCAAGTGTCCAGCCCCTCCCTTCTGGCTAGTCTGTGACCTAGTCACAGCACATACCCACTCAGGGAGCACCAATATTTTCATATGGAGTCCTCTCCCCACCTCTGACCACACAGAGGCTTCAAGATCATTGCCCAGTAAACACTGGACTGGGAGCACCTTTGACACAGCTACCTTCATAGGGCCTGTCACACCTCCCCATTCCAAATCCACCACAGCCATAGGATGGAGTTTGGTAGTGCTGTCTGCATAAGTCACCTGGTGAAACTCACCAGGTAACAACCTTTCTGGAGGCACCAGCTCATCCAGGACCATAGTTACACTAGCCCCAGTGTCTCTGATAGCCTCAACATCAGTCCCATTAATTGTAGGCCTCTGCCTGTACTTGTCCTTGTTTGGAGGTAAGGCAGCAAGGGTTGCAATATTCACCCCACCCAGGGACACTAAGGTTGCTTCCACCACTTGACTACTCCTCACTGGGACACCATTCTCCACCCCTACACTGACACTGGCAATCCCTGTGGATGGCCCCTTATGGGGGAGCTTCTTGGCGCAGACAGCATCTCCTTGTTTGTGCCCTGGCTGGTTACAGTCAAAGCACTTACCCACTTTTAAGGGATCAAAGAACCTACCATTCTTTCCCTGATTCCACCTCCCTTTGGATTTGGGTTGGCTCGGGCCCCCCTCCTTGTGCAGGTTTTTGTGGGTCTTTGGAGGACTCCTTCTGGTTTTGACCTTCTTTCCCTTGGGCTTTCCCCTGGGGAGGGACCTGTCCTCCTTTCTTCTGGTCACCCCCCTTGTGCTGAATGGAAACCCGAGTTCTCACCCACTCATCAGCTGCTTCCCCCAGCTCTCTGGGGTCTGTCAGCTTAGAGTCTACTAGATACTGGCGTAACTTCTCTTCTGCACAATGAGTCAAAATATGTTCTTTCAAAAAAAAATTATACAATCCCTCATATGTGTCAACTTTGTTACCAACAATCCAGCCTTCCAGTGCCTTCACTGAAACGTCCACAAAGTCTACCCAAGACTTTTAACTCAATTTCTGGGTGCCTCTCAACTTCACCCTGTACTGCTCTGGAGTCAGACCAAACCTCTTGACTAAGCATGCCTTCATCTGCTGGTATGATTCTGCATCCTCTCCCTTCAGGGTCAGGAGCCTATCCCTCCCAGCTACTGGAATCAACTCCCACAGGAGTGCACCCCAATACCTAGAATGGACCCTACTCATTCTAAGGGCCCTCTCAAAAGCTGCTAGCACTTGTCAATGTCATCCCCCTCAGTGTACTTGGGTACTATACCCTTGGGAAGTTTGTGATCAAATGCACCACCCCTGGACATTTCAAAATCTTCATCATTTTCACTGCCCCCATTTCTTTTCAACGCCTCCTCCCTCTCCCATCTCTTCTCAGCCAATTCCAGTTTCCTCTGCTCCAAAGCTATCAAAGCTAATTAAGCCTTAAGCTGTCTCTCTGCAAGGGACGGTGGTGGTCCCTGAGTAAGGGACCCTTCCCCACTTCCACCATCTGGATTCATATGGCTCACACTAGAGAAAATGGAAACGGCATCATCCTCACCCTCTTCTTGGATGAGGTTGGGGGACACCCTCTATCCCCCTTGACTCTTCTCAGCTGCCCCAGCCCAGGCCTTTAGGGACCCAAGCAACCCTGCCTTCTTAAGCTTCCTGAAAGCAGGCAGCCCCCTAAGCCTACACTGTTCCCTAAGATCAGCCATCTTAAACTGGGACAGTTTAGCCAGGTCCAGCTCCATGGTTCCCTAGTTTTGGGTCACAAAAACTAGGCACAACAGACTTAGAACAATTTGGAAAAATCAAAACAATGGATTAAAAACAGTTTAGTCCAAATTCCAAAAATCAAACTCAAAAGTTTTGTTCTAATGCAATTTAGAGGATTTTTATAATCTTAATTCACTTTACTGAAAGGTGTACTTTTAAACACAAGTACTCATCCACACCGCTGAGCACCAAATGTTGGAAAGTGGATTATTGGTAGGGCAAATGTAGGTCTGCCACTGGCAATAAGGCCACTAACCATTGGTAGGACTCAGCATAGGTCTTAGAAAATTATTCCTATGCTCAACCCTTGGTAACGTGGCTGCGAGTAGACAGGCTTAGCTTCAAAGACAGGTATGTAAAGCATTTAAAAACACCAATTCAGTAAATAATTAAGACACAACACATAATAAAAACCCAACACCAATTTATAAAAATAGGAAATATTTTTATCTTTAAAAAGACACCAAAACGACAAAAATCCAATGTAGGGAACCGGAGATATGAATTTTCAAAGATTTAGCAAAATATAGCACTTAGAAGCTTATAGCACCATATTGGGATACAGGCTCGCGATAGACCGACCCAAAGTCAAAGTTTCAGGCCGACCGCGATGGAGCCCTGAGCGGATACCCCACGCGGAAGGTCCCGGTCACAGTTTTTACCTTCGGACTTAGAAACTTTTCTGGAGCTTTTCTCCCCGAGGTCCCTCGAAGCTCTTAGCCAGTCCGGATTCGGTGAGGGTTTGCCTGCTTCCCTTGCGATGAGCTCCCAGTCACCTTCCTACGTTCGGACTTAGAAACTTTTGCGGTTTGACCTCTGGAGTGTTCCAGCGGGGCAAACCCAGGATCCAGGCCGACACGCGGTTGAAGGCAGGCGGCTTGGCTTTTGCGGTTGCTCCCGGTCACCTTTTCTACGAGCGGACTTAGAAACTTTTCTGGAGCTTTTTCTCGCGGGGTCCCTCGATGCTCTTCACCAGGCCGGATTCGGTGAGGGTTCGCCGGCCTCGGATTTCTTCTACTCCCGGTCAAACTCTGGAAGTTGGACCGACGGAGCTCTAGCGGGATGAACCTGGATGGCTTGGCCGGCTCGCGGTTGAAGGCAGGCGGCTTGGCTGACCAGGTTGAGTCGGTCCCTCTATGGAGCTTTTTTAAAGTTCCTCCAAAGTTCTCCAAACTTCTTGAACTTCTTCCTGAAGTTCCTCAAAGGGTCCCAAAGTGGCTCAAACTCACTCCAAGGGTCTGGAAGCTCCAAGATGGTCCTTGAAAGTTGAGGACTTCAGTTCCCACAATCCACTTGGACGTCACCCTTACAAATCCACTGGTAGTTCCCCAGGTTGATGATCCTTGGTGGTGAGGGTCCAGGTGAGCTCTGTTAACCTGTAGCTTGCAGGGAGTCCACTCTTTACTTCTTTTTCACCAAAGTAGTCCACAGGGCTGTAGTTTCTGATGGTGCAGGCTTCAGAGGTCAGGCCTTAGAATTTGCAGAGCAAAACTTCTCAGCTTGGCACAATGTCTTGCTTTCTTCAGTTTCAAGCAGCAGATCTGGAGGGCTCTGCCCCTCTCAGATACTTATTCCAAGTTCTCTGGGTCAGGCAGGAGGTCACTCCTGACCAATGGGAGCAGGGTAACTCCTCAAAGATATGACCACTTCCTGTAGAGTGTGGCGTTATTTTGTCCCAGAGTGCATCAAATCTTCCAAATCCATAATGGCTGATTTTCCAGCAAGGAGGTAAGAGCTGGCTAAACACACCCCTAGGATGGCTAATTTACTTAGACTCTCCCCCCTGCATCTGCTCATACCTTCCTTAATCCTACCATCTGCCTAAGGTGGAAAGTTCAGAGTTGTAAATGACACTGCTCTCTGCTCTCCTCTTTGAAGAACATAGTTTACGACTCCTCCCCCTGGCCTGGCATTCCTATGGAACAGCACACTGCCCTGCCAGCAGAGCTGGTTGACCCCAGGGGCTCTTTATCACCTCTTCAAGGCAGCCTGGCTAATCCACTTAACTCTGACCAATCAGGGCAGACCACTGGAAGGCTGAATCTGGACTTACAAACAAGAAAGTCTTATAACTTCTTGTATGTACACTTTAGGAGAAATTCAACAATATCATATTGTTGAATTTATTAATACCATTCGGGAAAGTCTTTGAATGGCACTTCTAGCCCTCTCCTATCAAGAGTTATTACTTTCTACCATGTTAACCTATGTAACGGGATTTGCAATGGGAAAAATTACTTGGGCCATTTTTCCAGCACCAGGACTTACAAAAACATATTTTATAAGTACTTTGCTTATATTTACGGGACCTCCACCCCATGAGACAACTAGGGGAGACTTCAGGGGTTCTGAATCTGTAGAAATATTGCAGATCCTCACTTCACAGTGCTCCTAGCATCAAAGTCGAATTTGGGCAGCACTTTACCACAATGTGGGGAGTGAAATGTGAACTTTCACTTAACCCAGGGCATATAAAACTCATTTTATAAGGGTCTACCTTATAGATACCTGACCCCACCACCCCTGGGACACCTAGGGGAGACCCTGGGGGTTCCTAATATGCCATAACATTGTAGGTTATCCATTTTTAAGTGCCCCAAACACCAAAGTCGAGTTTGGGCACAATTTACTTTTTAAAAGCAGTCATGGCACCCAGGGCTGCTTTTAAAACTGACCTCAGGCGTCAGCAGTGCACACATGCAAGTGCAGAAGGCTGCTGGCCTCTAAACTGCCATGCCATACTATCTACTAGGGACTGATAGGTAGTTTCAATTCCCCTGCCCTATTATATACTAGGGGCTTATAGGGTAGGTCATGCCAATCACAGGGGTACCCCAACCCATAGTGTACCCTAGTGTATGTAGGTGTTTTCACTGTATCTAAGAGTTTTCAGCATAGCACTGGCCCTGGGCCTGGTTAGGCAAAGCCCAGGGTCAGTCAGAGTCAGTTACCACCAGTACCAATCAGCAAAAAGTTGGGGGGTGCCCAGGGCACAGGATGACTTTGCAACAGTAGGGCTGATGAATGATGGAGAAAAAGAAGTCTGAATGGATGGATGAATGTGTGTAGAAGGATGGTTGAATGAATGATGGCTGGAGTAAAAAAGAGAAAGGGAAGAAGACGTAAGAAGAAAAGATAGGTGGATAAAAAATGAAGGAAGGATAAAGCCAAAAAGATAGATGAAGAGAAGGAAGGAAGGATAGATGAAAACGAAGAAGCATGAAGAGAAGGAACGTAGAAAGAACAGGGGGAAAGAACAGAATGATGGGAGAACGAAGGAATGAATGAAAGAGGTAAAAAGACTGACGGAAGAATGAGGGAAGGAAATAGGATAAAGGCAGAAGGATGGAGAGAAGGAAAGAGATGTAAACCAGGGCAAAAGAAAAAGGCGGAGACGCATGAAAATAAGAGTGGGAAACTGATGACGAAAAGAAACGAAGAAGGAAATAAAGGTTTGAAATCATGGAAAATATAATGGGTGAAAAGAGGAAAAAGTAATTAAAGAAAAGAAGCAAAGTAAGATTGTTAGATTTGGGGGTCTCTAGTTGGCAGAGGTATGTACCTTTGTCCAAATAGGGACCCTTGAGTCTAGTCAGGGAAAGTAGGTACACTCCTGAAATAACCCCTGCTCACCCTCTTGGTAGCTTGGCACGAGCAGACAGGCTTAGTTCAGAGGCGGTGTGTAAAGCATTTGTGAACACATACAGTAATCAAGTGACAACACTACAAATGGACACCACACAGGTTATATATTTATAAAAATAGGTATACTTTATATAGATTTATCACAAGACCATAAACGACAAAAATAATCCACAATACTGTTAAGAATGCTTAGTTCTGATCAAAAAGGCTTAATTCAAGGTTCTGTGCGAGTCGGTAGCCTCCTCCGGCTACGGCGATGTTGAGAACAAACAGAGTCTAACAAATCCAGCTGACCGCGTCGAGACGGGCCAACACAGCGTAGACAGACTCGGTCACAGTACCTTTTACTTGAAGCGGCAGGCACGGGCGTGCGAGCCGGATGGCTGTTCGTCGCGGTCGCGATGCAAAAATGGAAGCGTTGCAGGACGCGTTGTCCCTCGATGCGGTGCAGGCAGCGGCTCGTTGACGTTGTCGAGACGGAGTCGGTGAGATCAGGGCCGTGCGTTGCAGGGCGAGACGGTGCTTCGATGCGGTGCTTACAGGACACAGAGTCGGTCGTGAGAGTCGGTCACAGCTCCCTACCTCTGTAGCCACTGAAACAGGTTTTCCAGCAGCAATTCACAAAGGGGGTGAAGTCCAATGGTCCTGGGACTTCGGTCAGGGGGCAAGCTCTCTTCCAAGCCCTTGGAGATCCTTCACAAGTTGATGAAAGTCACAGCAAAGCAAAAGTTCCTTTCTCCTTTCCTTGGCAGTCAGGCAAACCACTGCAGGCCAATCCCCCAAGCAGCACTTCAGGCTTAGGGATAGTCTCTCCTCAGTTTCTTCTTGGTTCCGCTCCTCAGCAAAGGTTTCTTCTTGTTCCCAAAAGTGATCTAATTTTCCTGGGGTCTGGGTGCCCCTCTTATACCCTGATTCTCTTTGTTCTCTGGAGGCAGAGAGGCCTCTGCCTAGTCCAAAACCAGTTCTGGTCAGTTCTGGAGCACTTTGTTTTTCTGACTCCTTCTTTCCTTTCAGAATGTGGGGCAGAGTGCTCAGCCGCCCGGCAGGAGGTGGAGCCAGCATTGTGGAAGGCAGGCACAGCCCTATTCAGACCCAGGTGCAACTCCTCCCTCCACTCTGGATGCAGATCTTTCTATTCAGCCCTGCGCTGACTCACCCTGTCTCCTGTAGCCACCCCCAGCCCCTGTCACTCAATCTCCAGACAAGGAATACACAACCTAGCAGAGGCAGGCTTGGATAGTTAGGCAAGAAAATACCCACTTTCTAAAAGTGGTATTTTCAAACACAGAATGTTAAAACCAACTTCACTAAAAGATGTATTTTATCATCCTGAGTTCAGGCATACTAAATTCGTTTTTCTACCATGTTCCTGGGTCAGTTCTGACTATAAGGTGTAATAGTCAGTCTGCCCATTCTGGCCTATGGGGAGCAGGTAGCCTTGCAATAGTGAAAAACGAAAATGGCTGTAATTCACTATTAGGACATGCCACACACACCAGGGCATGTCCTACCTTATACTTACAATGCACCCTGCCCTAGGGCCTACTTTAGGGGTGACCAACATGTAGTAAAGGGAAGGTTTAGGGACTGGTAAGTGGGTGTACTCACCAAGTCGACATGGCAGCCCTAGGCTGCACACAGGCTCTGCGATGGCAGGCCTGAGACACATTTTTCAAGCCGCTTCTGTGGGTGGCACAACTAGTGCTGCAAGCCCACCAGCGGCATTGGATTTACAAGCCCTGGGCACACTGAGTGCACGGTACTAGGGACTGATAAGTAAACCAATCATCCAATCATGGAGTCACTAATACATATATCAATTGACGATAGGGAGCACTTGCACTTTGGAACTGATTAGCAGCGGCAAAGTGCCCATGAGCATCTAGTCCAGCAAAAACATATCGGCAACAGTGGAGGCATTACAAAAAATGGAAGGGAGACCCACGCCAAGGATGCCAGGTCTAACACGTGTCCCCTCCAGCTGAAATGTGGGGAGAACTATCCTACCCCTAGGGAGTTCTCATCGCTAAGGCGGAAAAATCTGGACAGTCCATCAGCATTGGCGTGTTCTGTACCAGGGCGGTGTTCCACCGTAAAGTCCATCCCCTGTAGGGAAATGGACCACCTCAACAGCTTTGGATTCTCACCCCTCATCTGCATCAACCATCTGAGGGCCCGGTGGTCTGTCTGAACCCGGAAGTGAGTCCCAAACAGGTATGGTCTCAGCTTCTTCAGTGCCCAGACCACAGCAAATGCCTCACGCTCGATAGCACTCCATCTCTGTTCCCGGGGAAGTAACCTCCTACTGATGAAGGCTACAGGTTGGTCTAGGCCCTCCTCATTGATCTGTGATAGAACAGCCCCTACACCATGCTCTGAAGCGTCGGTCTGAACAATGAACTCATTGGAGAAGTTGGGTGCCTGGAGCACAGGCGCCGTGCACATGGCAGTCTTCAAGGTGTCAAAAGCTTTTTGACAGGCGTCAGTCCAAATCACTTTCCTGGGCTGCTTCTTGGAAGTCAGCTCTGTCAAGGGGGCAACAATGCTGCCATACCCCTTGACGAATCTCCGGTAATACCCGGTGAGTCCTAGGAAGGCTCTCACCTCTGTCTGGGTCTTGGGGGCTCCCAAGCCAGAATGGTATCAATTTTCGGTTGGAGGGGCGCCACCTGGCCGCTCCCAACCTGGTGTCCCAAGTACACCACAGAACCCTGCCCAATCTGGCACTTACTCGCCTTGATTGTGAGGCCTGCTCTCCGCAGCGCCATCAACACTTCCCAGAGGTGACGCAGATGTTCTTCCCAACTGGAACTGAACACTGCGATGTCATCCAGGTAGGCGGCACTGAAATCCTCCAGTCCAACCAACACCCGGTTGACCAACCTCTGAAAGGTGGCAGGGGCATTCTTCATCCCAAAGGGCATCACCCGGAACTGGTAGTGCCCATCTGGTGTGGAGAATGCTGACCTCTCTTTGCCCCATCAGTCAAGGCGATCTGCCAGTACCCAGACGTTAAGTCAAACGTGCTGAGGTACCGCGCAGCCCCTAACCGATCTATGAGCTCATCAGCTCGGGGGATGGGGTGGGCGTCAGTCCTGGTGACGGAATTGAGTCCCCTGTAGTCCACACAGAACCGGAGTTCTGGGGTGGCACCAGGCGCGGCAGCCTTTGGAACCAAGACCACTGGGCTGGCCCAAGGGCTGTTAGAGGACTCAATCACCCCTAGCGCAAACATCTTGGAGACCTCCTCCTTGATGCAGGCTCTGACCCTGTCAGTCACCCTGTAAGCCTTGTGCTTCACAGGAAGACTGTCCCCAGTGTCCACATCATGGACGCACCAATGAGTGACACTGGGAACCAGGGAGAACAGGTCAGGGAACTGTCCCAACAGTTGGCGACAGTCACCCTGCTGCTCAGGTGTCAGGGAGGTAGAGAGGTTTACTCCCTCCACTGATCCATCTTGCTCTCGGGCTGACAGGAGGTCAGGAAGAGGCTCGGTCTCCTCCTCCATTCCATCATCTGTAGCTAAGAGCATGCCCACTTGGGACCTCTCCAAGTGGGGCTTCAGGCGGTTCACATGCAGGACCCGTAAGGGGTTCCTGGGAGACTGCAAGTCCACCAAATAGGTAACGGGACTCTTGCGCTCCACCACCGTAAAAGGGCCGGTCCACCTGTCCTGGAGCGCACAAGGCTCCACAGGGGCCATGACCCACACTTTCTGACCAGGCTGAAGCTCTACCAG
The DNA here is from genome assembly GCA_963921515.1 of Calotriton arnoldi. Taxonomy (NCBI): domain Eukaryota; kingdom Metazoa; phylum Chordata; class Amphibia; order Caudata; family Salamandridae; genus Calotriton; species Calotriton arnoldi. Next base: position 1,327,187 of record CAWUFW010001916.1, read on the forward strand.
AGTGGCATTCTGGCGTACCACCGCTTCATCTCCTCCTGGCTGGCTTCCAGATTTGCCTCAGCAAGTTCTCTGAAACGCCTAGTCTGGTTCCTGAAGGCCAGCATGTAACTGTTTACATCCTGGGGAGGTTTCCTAGGAGATTGCTCCCAGCCTTCCTTGACCAAACTCAGAGGTCCTCGCACCGGGTGTCCATAGAGGAGCTCAAAGGGACTGAACCCTAGAGACTTCTGTGGCACCTCCCGGTATGCAAACAACAGGCATGGTAAGAGGACGTCCCATTTACGCCTCATGGGTTCTTCCAGACCCATAATCATGCCCTTGAGGGTCCGGTTGAATCTCTCAACCAGCCCATTTCCTTGAGGGTGGTAAGGAGTGGTGAACTTGTAAGTTACACCGCACTCCTGCCACAGGGACTTCATGTACTTGGACACGAAGTTGGTACCTCTGTCAGACACCACCTCTTGAGGGAATCCCACACGTGAGAAAATTCCCATCAGTGCCCGTCCCACCACGGGGGCCATCACTGTTCTCAGAGGGATGGCTTCAGGGTACCGGGTGGCATGGTCCACCAAGACCAGGATAAACCTGTTGCCCATGGCTGTCTTGGGATCCAGTGGCCCCACAATATCAATACCCACCCGTTCAAAGGGGGTGCTGACCACAGGGAATGGCTGGAGAGGAGCCTTGTGCTTCCTCCCACTCTTTCCACTTGCCTGGCAAGTCTGGCATGTCCTGCAGTGAGTGGCGGCACTCCTGCGCATCTGGGGCCAATAGGAAATGGGTAACAAGCCTGTCAAAGGTCTTGTCCTGCCCCAGATGTCCTGCTAACGGTACATCATGAGCCAACCCCAGTAGGAAGGCTCTGAAGCGCTGGGGTACCACCAGCACACGGGCTGACCCAGGCTCAGCAACCTTAGGCTCTGAATACAGGAGACCATTCTCCCAGTAAACCCAATGTGATCCAGACTGATCACCTGCTGCCTGGTCTGTGGCCTGTTGCCTCAGACCCACGAGAGAAGGGCATGTGTTCTGCTCCTCGCAGAACTCTTCCCTGGAGGGTCCTCCTTCTTGCTGCCAATGGGTCAGCTCAGGTAGGTCCCCCAGTTCAGCTACCTGTTCCCCTGTAGGCTCCAGGGCATCCCCTCAGGGTCTGCCTCCTCCTGGACCGTGGGAACTTCGGGGGCCGGTTTCCCGCGCCCCTGCCTCCTCTCTCTCGGCAGGCACCTGGGCCTCCCTCTCAGGCTCCAGGTCCTCTTGAACACCTTTAGCTGCCATTGACCGGGTGGTCACACATGCCCAATCAGGCAAGCCCAACATTTCTAAATGCGCACTCCGCTCCACCTTAGCCCAAGGTGAGCTCTCCAAATCGTTCCCTAACAAACAGTCAACAGGCATGGCTGGCCTCACAGCTACTTGAAGAGTACCCGAGACCCCCCACTCAAAGGGAACCTGAGCCACCTTGCAGTGACTCTCTGTGTTGTCAGCGGCAACAACCGGATGGAATGCATCAGGGATAACCTGCTCCTTAGACACCAGGTGACACTTGACAGCTGTCACACTGGCTCCTGTGTCTCTCAGAGCCTCCACCCTATGGCCATTGATGGTCACCCACTGCCTGTATTTCTTAGTGTTCTCAGGCAGCGGGGTCCTAGGGACCATCTCAGAGTCTCCTAATGAGACAAGGGAAAACACTGTGGGATCCCCCCACCTTGGGCACCCAACTCCTCCCCCAGGGCTACACTAGCCAACTGCCGGGGACTGCACTGGTGGGTGCTGGTTTTCCATGCAAAGGGCAACGAGGATCGTTTGCCTTGTGGCCAGGGGCGCCACACTTGTAACATACCAGTGGTCCTTGGTGAACAGGGGGCCTGTCAGGGCCACTGGCTCCTTCTCAGGGGGAGGCTGGGAACCTTTCCCTTGGTTCCCTTGGGGTCTACTTTGGGGCCCTTTATGGAACTCCTTCTGTTTACCCTTGTCCCCCCCACTCTTCTGCTGGGGACCCTGCCCACCCTTGGCGGAGTCTCCCACGTGACCCTTGTGGACCCGGGTACTCACCCAGCGGTCCGCCTCCTCAGCAAGCTGCCTAGGGTTAGTCAGCTTACTATCAATCAGGTGCTGGCGTAGCTCAGGAAAACAATTACCGGACAAGTGCTCCCAGGCAATCAAATCAAAGAGCGCCTGAAAATCAGTCGCTTTGCTACCCTTTACCCAACCATCCAAGGCTCTGCAAAAGAAGGTCACATATTCAACCCAGGTACTGCTTTCAATCTTACTACAGTTCCTGAACCTTTGCCTATAAAGCTCAGGGGTCAAACCATACCTAGTCATTAAGGCATCCTTCATGTGGCTGTACGAATTATAGACTTCAGAGGGCAAATCCAACAAGGTATCCCGCCCTTCACTGAGGAACCGTCCCCACAACCCCGCTCCCCAATCCTTCTCAGGGACCCGGTGGGAAGACATGGCTACCTCATAGGCTTTGAACCACTGCCCAATGTCATCATTTTAAAAAATTCCTTAACCACATCTTTTGGAATATACACCCTAGCTTCAACAGGCACAGGCGGTACACTGCCACCAGAGGGAGTAATCTCTAAGCTCTTGGCCTTCAATTCCAACTCCCTCAAAACTTTCTCATGTTCAAACTGCATTTTCTTTTCCTCTAGGGCTAATTTCCTAGTTTGCATTTCGAATTCTAACTGCCCATTCAGCTTGAGCTTAGTCAGCTCCATTTCGTGCATCCTACTCTCTTTCCTGTCCTCCAACTCCTCTGGAGACAGTCCTCTGGCAGAAACACTGCTACCTACTGGGGAAGGTGGTCTTCTAGCCCCTAGACCCAATAGCCCCTCCAGCTGCCCTTCTGCATTCTCAGCCCCCTCCACAGGGGCACTCCTTGATTCGACTCAGGCCCTCAGCGCCTTTTGGAGGTCCTCCTTCCTGGAGATCCCGGTCATGGACACTTTAAACTTTTTGCAGAATTGCCTGAGCTGCTTGAGGGTGTAGCATTCTAGCCTCTCTTCTTCCCAATCACACTCAACAGAGGCTACTGATGCTGGTTTCTCCATAGTGACTGAATTTGGCATTTGCAAAAATAGGAAATCCCAGAAAAAATGCTATAAAAGTATGTGGTTGCGTTTTGGTCTGCACTCACTAAGTAGTGTTCACCAATCACTGTACATGAGTCACAAATGCAAGTCCAGCATCCCACCGCTGCCACCAATGTTAGATTTGGGGGTCTCTAGTTGGCAGAGGTATGTACCTTTGTCCAAATAGGGACCCTTGAGTCTAGTCAGGGAAAGTAGGTACACTCCTGAAATAACCCCTGCTCACCCTCTTGGTAGCTTGGCACGAGCAGACAGGCTTAGTTCAGAGGCGGTGTGTAAAGCATTTGTGAACACATACAGTAATCAAGTGACAACACCACAAATGGACACCACACAGGTTATATATTTATAAAAATAGGTATACTTTATATAGATTTATCACAAGACCATAAACGACAAAAATAATCCACAATACTGTTAAGAATGCTTAGTTCTGATCAAAAAGGCTTAATTCAAGGTTCTGTGCGAGTCGGTAGCCTCCTCCGGCTACGGCGATGTTGAGAACAGAGTCTAACAAATCCAGCTGACCGCATCGAGACGGGCCAACACAGCGTAGACAGACTCGGTCACAGTACCTTTTACTTGAAGCGGCAGGCACGGGCGTGCGAGCCGGATGGCTGTTCGTCGCGGTCGCGATGCAATAATGGAAGCGTTGCAGGACGCGTTGTCCCTCGATGCGGTGCAGGCAGCGGCTCGTTGACGTCGTCGAGACGGACTCGGTGAGACCAGGGCCGTGCGTTGCAGGGCGAGACGGTGCTTCGATGCGGTGCTGGCAGGTTGCGGTGCGGCGACGGAGCCGGATTCAGGAGCTGGCGTCGATCAGTCCGGACAGCGGTGCGAGTCGGGCGGTGCGTCGCAAAGCGTGCGAGCGGTGCCCAACTCCGGTGCGGTCACAGGACTCGAACTCAGCAGCAGTGACCGTGTCGGTCGGACCAGTTCGATTCGGCGTAGCGAAGCGTTGCAGGACGCGTTGTCCCTCGAAGCGGTGCAGGCAGCGGCTCGTTGACGGAGTCGGTGAGACCAGGGCAGTGCGTTGCAGGGCGAGACGGTGCTTCGATGCGGTGCTTACAGGACACCGAGTCGGTCGTGAGAGTCGGTCACAGCTCCCTACCTCTGTAGCCACTGAAACAGGTTTTCCAGCAGCAATTCACAAAGGGGGTGAAGTCCAATGGTCCTGGGACTTCGGTCAGGGGGCAAGCTCTCTTCCAAGCCCTTGGAGATCCTTCACAAGTTGATGAAAGTCACAGCAAAGCAAAAGTTCCTTTCTCCTTTCCTTGGCAGTCAGGCAAACCACTGCAGGCCAATCCCCAAGCAGCACTTCAGGCTTAGGGATAGTCTCTCCTCAGTTTCTTCTTGGTTCCGCTCCTCAGCAAAGGTTTCTTCTTGTTCCCAAAAGTGATCTAATTTTCCTGGGGTCTGGGTGCCCCTCTTATACCCTGATTCTCTTTGTTCTCTGGAGGCAGAGAGGCCTCTGCCTAGTCCAAAACCAGTTCTGGTCAGTTCTGGAGCACTTTGTTTTTCTGACTCCTTCTTTCCTTTCAGAATGTGGGGCAGAGTGCTCAGCCGCCCGGCAGGAGGTGGAGCCAGCATTGTGGAAGGCAGGCACAGCCCTATTCAGACCCAGGTGCAACTCCTCCCTCCACTCTGGATGCAGATCTTTCTATTCAGCCCTGCGCTGACTCACCCTGTCTCCTGTAGCCACCCCCAGCCCCTGTCACTCAATCTCCAGACAAGGAATACACAACCTAGCAGAGGCAGGCTTGGATAGTTAGGCAAGAAAATACCCACTTTCTAAAAGTGGTATTTTCAAACACAGAATGTTAAAACCAACTTCACTAAAAGATGTATTTTATCATCCTGAGTTCAGGCATACTAAATTCGTTTTTCTACCATGTTCCCTGGGTCAGTTCTGACTATAAGGTGTAATAGTCAGTCTGCCCATTCTGGCCTATGGGGAGCAGGTAGCCTTGCAATAGTGAAAACGAAAATGGCTGTAATTCACTATTAGGACATGCCACACACACCAGGGCATGTCCTACCTTATACTTACAATGCACCCTGCCCTAGGGCCTACTTTAGGGGTGACCAACATGCAGTAAAGGGAAGGTTTAGGGACTGGTAAGTGGGTGTACTCACCAAGTCGACATGGCAGCCCTAGGCTGCACACAGGCTCTGCGATGGCAGGCCTGAGACACATTTTTCAAGCCGCTCTGTGGGTGGCACAACTAGTGCTGCAAGCCCACCAGCGGCATTGGATTTACAAGCCCTGGGCACACTGAGTGCACGGTACTAGGGACTGACAAGTAAACCAATCATCCAATCATGGAGTCACTAATACATATATCAATTGACGATAGGGAGCACTTGCACTTTGGAACTGATTAGCAGCGGCAAAGTGCCCATGAGCATCTAGTCCAGCAAAAACATATCGGCAACAGTGGAGGCATTACGAAAAAATGGTAGGGAGACCCACGCCAAGGATGCCAGGTCTAACAAAGATGCAACAAGAAAACATGATAGTCAGCAGTTAAGTTGGAAAGAAAGGTTGTAGATGGAAAAATGACAAAAATATGAAAAAAGAATGAAAGCTAGAAAGAAACAGACAAAGAAAGATGCAAAAAGATATAATGGAAAGAAGAAATGAAAAATGAAAAAGATGAAGCCAATAGTTAAAGAGTGTATAAAAGAAGGAAAGAAAACGTGAAGAAGCAAATACATATGGAAATACAGATGAGGAAGGAAAAAAGAAAGAGATTGGAAAAGCCCCCCTCCAATCTCCCTAGGGCGAATGAGTCATCTCTTGTGCATGAGCTTCCCTTCACAACTGCATGTTTACGTATAGCATTTTTAGCCAATGTGTTTGAAAATTGTCATGCAAAAAGGCACAGTGTGGTCCATTTAAAAAAAAATCCTCAAGAGAAGTGACAGCTTCGACATCTTTAAGAAGGGACAGACGCATGATGCAGTTCTCGATTAATATGATAAATTCTGAGTGTCCATGGAGAACCTCCAAGAGAGCTTCTTCCACCTTTTGGCCAAATTCAAGAATTGCGGTGTAAATTGCACCATCTGCATACATTGTTTAAGAAATTACTCTCCTTGTTGGAGCAACGCGCCGAACAAGGTGCAAATTTGCTTGCTTCGTTTGCTCATTCTGTACTATTTGAACTGTGTTTCAAAGTGGATGGTATGTTATTTTTCTGTCTAATCCGTTTTGCTGAGTCAGCCTCCTCAACCGCTGCTTGTTTGATTTGTCAGTCATTTTTTTTATTTGTTCATTTGCAACAATAACAGATTACAGTGCAATGGATGGATGCTATTACCACTCTGCTATGTTTTCATTAAGTACATGTGCCAGGTACATCACATAAAATGATAGTCAACTTTTTCACTAGTCCCTGACTGTGAGAAGCTGGCCTGGTATATGATGTCCACTAATGTAAGTGGGCACCTTGCGCCAGTCCAGACAACCCTTATGGTGATTTAAGAGGTCTTAGACAACCACAGAAAGCTCTCTAAGTGGTAGCTGTGGAGAGCAGCCTTCAGGCTTAGTCTTGAAGGAGTGTAAAGCAGCTTCTTTTACCAGAATGCAATCTTATAGTATTGATTAAATGAAAAAGAACCACACAAGGAATTTATACAAATATTTATTTATTATATAATACTCTCTAGTACGTTCCAGTATCTCCCACATGGAGATATGCACAAAGCACACAATACAATAGCAAAGAAATCACAGTAAATAGCACTAATACACAGTGTGCCCCGGGGGGGCCAAACCATATACTAAGAAAGTAGTATAAGAACCAAGACTCGAGTCAGGACAATGTCGAGAGGTTGTAGAATCACTGGGGACCCAAGGAACCACCCAAGGTAAGTAGACAGTGACCCCACGGAGGGCAATTGCAGTGTGAGAACACGACCGCGGGCTCCGTACAACTCTACATGTAGGTCGCAGTTGGATTTTTAAAGATTAGGGACCCTTCCCATTGGACTCTGAGGAAACCCTGTGGAAGACAGAAGGTTGGAGAGCCACCCCACCCGTGGATACCCTGGTACCCAAGTTGCCTATCCCAGGGGAGCCGGGTACATAGGTGTGAAGTGGCGTCGGAAACCGCAGTCGAACCCAATGGAGGACTTCAGGAAAGTGCAACTGATGGAAGAGGAGTAAGTGTCAGTGGGAATCCAAACGTGGATTCTTGAAGAAGAGAACGTGAAAGCAGAGGGGACAGAGTCTGGGTCACTTGAGAGTGACCAGGGGCTTGGTAGACGAATGCCCACCGATGTCGGGTGCTTCAGGATAGATGTTGATGACCTTGACTCTGCAACTGTGGGGACCAGGTGATGCTGAGGATAACTGGGAGCTGGATACGAGCTGAGGGGTCAGTGTCCGGCGGGAGCACCAACAAGCCTTGGCAAAAGCAACCCACGCAGGAAGTCAAGAAGTTGCAGGAAGAGGACTAGCAAGGTCCAGGAGACTCACCACAAGCAGGGGAGCCAGGCCAAGCCCAGAGCAATCAAGGGAGCCCAAAAAAGATGCAGTTGACCCTCCACAGGACCCACAGGTTGAAGACACTTGAGTCGCAGGAGGACCTCGTGCAGCTTTACAAAACAACAGGCCACAGAGCACACGGTGTGATGTGATTGAAGATCTTTGCAGGAGAAGTTGGCAGAGGTTGGGGCTACTTGGAGCCCAATGCACTTGCTGCAGAATTGCCAACAAACATTTGCACTTGCAAAAGTACGCTGTGCACAGGGGTTCAAGTATTGCAGCCCCCACGAGGAATTCTGGCCTCAAACTAGATGAGAGGGCAGCTCTGGCCTCGAGGGACTTAGAAACCTACCTCCTGTGTTGTTGAACCCTTCGGAGACCATAGGAGCTCAGGATCAGCAGACCAGTCAGCAGTGTTGCAGTGCCTGCGAATGCAGGGGAGTGACTCTTTCGCTACAAGGGAGATTATCTTCAAGGGTCTTGGATGCTCCACAGGTCCTGCACGGATCCTATATGGTGCACAGGCACGGATGAGGCAGCAGACTGAAAGGGAGACAAAGTCAGGCCCAAACGAAGTCTAGAGTGCCCAGACACTAGGAAGTGCAGTGGTTTCAGCTCTGAATCTTCTCCACGATGAATCTAGGGACCTACACCTAGGGAAGCCCTTAAGTACACTAAGGAAAGGGTTGAGAAGATTCAGGGGACCCTCCCAGGGGAAGGTCTGGACAGGGGGGAGGTTACCCCCCTGTCCTTTGTCCAGTTTGGTGCCAGAGCAGGAGCCAACGGCTCCCAGGACTGGTTTGAACTGGACTATGCACACGGACACCAAATGCGCCCCTCATGCAGACTTTCAGGCTCTGGCATGCACGCCCACCCAACCCTGATACACTAAATCCTGTCTGGGAGGTGGTCACACCTCCTGTGACAGGATGCCTATTGTTCTGCCTTCCCTTCCTCAAGCATGGCTCAGCAGCAGGAGGGCAGAAATGTGTCTCTGGTCGGCAGCAACCATTTTGTGCTGTCCGGGACTAGATGGCTGGTACCGGGAACGCTGAGAGCCTAACAGAGGGCTCTCCCGGTGGGTGGAATCAACGGTGTGGGAGGTATGATTCCAACATGTTTGACACCAAACGCGATGGGGTTCGTTGCAGTTGTTTTCGAGATGGTCATTTTGCGGTCACGTAATGCCCCTCTATATTAGTGTATGGCTGCTCCACTGGCAACCCTGGAGAATGGACTCCGTAGGCTGCAGGGATGGCCTGCTCATGCAGGGGCACCCTCTCACTTAGAACCAAGAACCCTGCCCTCAGGGTTGTAAAGGCCTGCTAGAGGGGTGACTTATAGGTTTTAAGTGCAGTGGCCCTTAGATATAGTAAACCTATATCTTTAGTAAGTGGTGCATGCACCAACTTACACAGGCTGCACTGGCAGGCCTGTAGCTCCATTTTGCATGGTTTCGCATGGGTGGCATAATGCATGCTTCAGCCCATGGGAGACCTCTGGGGTACCTATGCCCTTGCTACATGGGTACCATATACTAGGGACTGATAAGGGAACCCCAGTATCCAATCTGGGATTGTACCTAGGTACTAACACAACAGTTTAGGGAGAAAGCAGATAGATTGGGGTCCTGATTAGCAGGATCCCAGTCAGACTACTCAAAAACAGTGTCACATCAAGCAAAAAGTGGGGGTAACCATAAGAAGCAGACCCTACTTTCCTACACTGATGTTTAACATAGGTCCCATATATGTTATGTGTTTGTGTGTGGGGAAAAGCCAACTGTGGTGCTCCCAATGAGTATGTCTGTGTGATCCACATGGTAGGCCCACAAGCAACACGGACCTGTGGAGAGATACAGGGACATATGTACAAGCCCCTATCGCCACCACAAAGCCACTTTTTACGACATTGTGGTGGCAATAGGGGCAATGCCTTATTTTCAAGGCAGCGTTAAGCCACTGAATGTGGCTTAACGCTGCCTTGTAAATAAGGCCCCCTTTCACGCTATGCTTAGCATGAAAGGGGTGGGCATTGGGTGTTGAGGTGGGCATTCCACCGCAACACCCATTGATTTTGGCGCTGCCCCCTATTTACAAGGGCAGCGTAAATAGGAGGTAGCGCCAAAATTAAGACCAGGTAAATCCTCGTTTTTGCTTTTTCCACGTGTGCTGCTTTGTGCAGCACACATGGAAAAAGCAAAATGCCTTGGATTGTTAAACAATCTTTAAAAAAATGCAATTTTTGACTTCCATGTGTGCTGCATTAAGCAGCACACATAAAAGTGACAAAATGGCATTTAAAGATTGTTTATGTACAGGAAGGTGACCTTCCTGTACATAAACAATCTTTCCCCTGCACGAAGATACCCTTCCACTATGGTGCAAGGGTGCCTGCATTGGCTCTACACTGCTAAGTGTAGCACCAGTGCAGGGGGAAACGCAAGGCCGCACCATATCGTTGTAAATATGGTGCAGCCTTGCGTTTCTGAAGTGGCGGAGTGAGGCGTTAAGCCATGACGGCTAATGCCTCACTCTGTCACTTCCTTTAATATATGCCCCACAGTGTGATATGTAATCACAGTACTGAGGGAGCTAAGTACCCTAGGCAAGAAAGATACCATGTAGCCATGTTGCTTATATTTCTTCTAACCTTAACGTTGTTCCCCCTAGCTACCAGTTTGCCTTTCACCACCCAATCATGGTGGCCTGTCATCATTTTTTGCTTCCAATTTGGCAAGATATTCATCCCATAGTGTACCATCTGGACACCTCCCTCCATCTGCTGATTCCGTGTCTGCCTCTTCTCTGTCCCATTTATCGAGGCCTCGCAGCCAGTTCTGCACTGCCAGGGGCTGGCTAGCCTTCCATGCCATAGCTATCCGCCTTTTAAATAACAACATGGCTAGATCAACAAATCGATGTAAGTATTTACCTTTAGATGATCGTGGCATCAATCCAAGCAGATACAGATCAGAAGCGTCCAGTATTATCCATCCAACTATGTTGGCCATGCTGGGCGCTACACTGGCATGCCCACACCATATGATAGAATCCTGCTTCTGACTGTTGGCATCTTGGGCAAGCCGAGGAGGTCCCCCCGCACATGCGGGACAAGCATTTTGTGGTTAGATGCGTTTAGTGGAGATAATTAAATTGTGTGTATTGAGATCTCAGATTTCTCATCACTCACCTTTCTTGTTTCCTGTTTGTTTGCCATTGGTCATCTGCAATGTCCTAACCTCGGTCCTCCTCCGCCATGATTTCTTGGATAATGGGCGCTCTATGGATGCTTTTGCCATGAAAAGGTTATACAAGGCTGTGACGGCCCTTTAGGCCATGCCAAGTGTGAGAGCACCCTGCAGTGGGGCCGACCCCTGCAGCTCCACCCTCTCCTGGCTCTACCTGGTCTCAATCGTGTGTACTATGGCATTATATGTAAGAAAGTGTCCTGCATTCAATTCATATGCTTCTTGCAATTCTTGATAAGTTTGTAATCTCGTTTCCTTTCACAGCTATCCAACCCGAGTGATTCCCGCTTCCTCCCAGGGTCTCATCTTGTGTGCAAATTGAGTCTCGATAATATAGAAAATAAAACAATTCTCTTGGAGAAAACACCAGTCAATTCATTCACACTCCACTGTATCAAATAGCAAAAAGTCACTCAATCTAGATCTAAAAGGACCCAAAGGGCAATTGAAAAAATCTGTTTAATGATACACAAATTGCATCAACCATATTACAGTAGATACAATTCATATAATACAAGCTATTTTCACAAAAAACATATTGCAAACTGATTACAAAACATCACGAATATGAGAGACAACATTCCAGACATCAAATTTTGTCATTAAAACCTGTAAATTTGAAGAAATCGAATTGGAAAAAGTGCAGAATGTCACAAATTGTTCATTGTTTCGCAAATTTAACAGAATTAAAAAAGGGCCAATTGAGTCTCGTGCAGCTCAGGGAGGGCCCACAACTCCAACTCATGTGCATATGAGTAGGCATTCATTCTTATACAGATATTTAGTTCAGCATTTCTTCTCAGTGGACATAAGTGCAGTGTTTGTTCCCATCCATTTGGTCAGGCTCAGCAGCTAGGCCAGTACTGATCTGCCACTAAAGGCCACCTGTGTGTCATTTCTCTTTGCGCAGGGACCTGCTCCCAGGCACCGCACTGGCCACTGAAGATGTGCCGTCGCATAGTACAGCTCATAATCGGAGGCACCCATTATCCAATCCCTCAGTGGGCGCTGTGCCTTGTAGGGGGTGGCCCGTCTCCTGCTACCACCTCATATCACATCAAGAGCGCACCATTCAGAGCCCTAAAGAGTGAGGAAGGTAGGGGCACAGGCAGCGCAGAAAAAAGTACAATAGCCATGGCAGAGTGAGCATCTTGACAATCGCCACCCTGCCCATCAGAGACAACAGCAGGGACTTCCAGAAACTCATGGATAGTCTAATAGATGTAGGAGCCCTACCAAGGTTTACATTTATTAAGTCCACCTCTGTATGATACATGTGGACACCCAGATACTTAAACATGTCATATTGCCATTCACCTTGTGTTTGCTTTGTTCGCCCTAAGTTGGCAGGGTATGCCCAGATGTGGGTCCCTTGCTCACATTGCCGCTGGATTCAAGCTAGCCTGGCTGATGAGGGGTGTTACCCCGAAACCGGTCCCAGGATGCTTGTTTCCGGTTCAGGGAAGACCTGGTTTGGCAGTTCGGACTGGACTGTTCCCATGAGGCACAGGGTCAAAACTGATTTGCATATAGCTGGGTCTGACCTGAGGTGGCGAAGTGAGCTAAAGAACGATGATGGATTCAACCCAGATCTGTGACTGGGGGTGATTGTCTGAAAAGTTTCAGCGCTCCGTCCATCATGTCCTTGTGTTTATATTGCCATTCACGCCAGGTATGCAGGCCACCATCCCTCCGCGAGGCCCCCATGGGCCTCATAGAGAACAGGCCCAACTTGTTCCAGTTCACCCATAGGCCTGATGCTTCTTTAGAAGACCCCAGTGCCTCCATCAGGGCCAACAGAGACTCCCTAGTATGTTGTAGGTAGATCAGCACGTAATCCGCTTTTAAAGATATCATGTTCCATCACCCGAATGCATGCACCCCTTAGTCTCCTACCCGTATACTGCACACCAGTGGTTCCATTGCCAATGCAAAAATCAACTGTGATAATGGGCAACCCTGCCTCATGCCCCCTGAACACTGGACAGAACCGAGATCATCCGACCTGTTTTAACTCTGATGATATAATATTTTAATCCACTCAAGAAATATCAGTCCAAATCCCTTGGCCGACAGGACCTCAAGGAGATATGACCAGTCCAACATATCAAATGCCTTTTCGATGCCCAGGGACTCCGCTAGGCAGTCCTCCACCGACACCTTGCCATAGTTCATCAAACTTCAGAGACAATGGACTTTGAAGAAGGTGCTCCTATTCGGTATAAATCAATTTTGGTTCACATGAACCAATGTCCCCATGAAAGGCAGCAGCCTATTCACCAGTAATTTACACAACAACTTATTATCTATTTTGAGGAGGGAGAGTGAGTGGTAATATTGCACGGCCAACGGGTTCCGCCTTTGTTTATGTATTACAGCTATTAGTGCTTCCCTCATGGAATCCTTCAAGATACCCTCTGCCCTTTCCTCAGCATAAATCTGTAATAGTTTTGGTACCACCAGCATACTGTAGGTGACCCAGGTGTCTTATTGCGTGCCAGTTGTCGAAGGGCCGCATGGATCTGGTCCACCTGCAGCAGGTGTTCGAGTTCCTGCCGTTGAAGTAGATTAAATCTGGGCAGCCAGGTCCTGTGGATGTAAGTTCTTGCTCATGTGCTATCGCCCAGTGGGGAGATCTTTGTTTAGCATGACGTAATAGTTGGCAAAAGCTGTGTTAATCTCCTCACATGTGGACCCCCCCACCAGGGTTACGATGGCTCCTATTGGTGGTCTCGCTGTTTCACCTCTCAGCAGCCAAGCCAATAAGGTACCGGTCCTATCACCCTCACCATGTTGTCTGGTCATGTGTTCCCTGTAGTCTGTTACCAAGTCTAGCCATCAAATCTGTGTGTTGTTAGCATAGCTCATGTAGCCATTCCCTTCAGGCGGGCTGCGTAGGTATCGCCTTTTCTGCTATGTGCATTGCCCGTTCCATGCCTAGTATCTCCTTCCGTAATATGGTTTTAACCCCCATGTTATGTTAATGCAATAGCCTCTAACCACTACCCTAAATGCTTACCACTCTGTTGCTCTGGTGGTGGTTGACCCCTCATTCTCAGTAAAATATTACTTTATGTGTGTACCTATCGTGTCTTGAAACGGCGCATCTAACAAAGCCTCCGTACTCATCTGCCAGGTAGGGTTCCTATATCTGTCCCTTGCCCAGTGTAACGACAGCAACAGCGGGCAATGATTTGAGATTGTGCAGGCCAGATACTCAGGAAAGTCACCTTTGAACAAAATTATACCCCACAGAAAAACATGTCTAGGCTGGTATGTAGCTGGTGCACCACCGAGCAGCATGAATATTCCTGCTCAGCAGGATGCCTGGTTCTCCACACCTCGTGAAGTTGCCTGCTTGTAGCCCAGCCTTCGGGTGCTGAGTTACTTGGTGACATGTTGTATTGGGCATTGGGGGCAAAGAGCAGTTCAACCCCAGATCCATAATACAGTTAAAATTACCCCCTTCTTAGGACTGGGTCTCGCAAATTGCGTGTAAGGGATGGGGTGAGTCGGTCAAGAAAGTCAGAGTGGTTCACATTCGGGGTGTATGTCGCTAGGAGTGTAAGGAAGGCTCCATCTAGTCGTCCTTCCGCCTCCACACATCTGCCATCCGGGTCTATTTTGCAAGTATCCAACACAAACGGTTCTTCGTGGGCCACTCAGATTGGCATTCCTCAAGGAAAGGGCGAGTAGGTTGTGCCATATATCTGTCCCCAATACCTCCCACATAGTTTATTGAGTTCTGACTGCACCAGATGAGCCCCCTGAAGATAGGCAATCTGTATGTGGCGGTGCTTTAGGTAGGTGTACACCTCATGGCATCTTTTAGGAGTTGTCTGAACTATATTCCCAAACCGCACTCCAATCTATTTTCACTAAGGACTGTGCCGCTACCCTGTGGACCAGTTTACTTGCACCTGGTTTTAGCATTTTATAAATTGTATGAAATTGATGTATTTTTAAACTTAAAATACCACCGTTACCTGAAAGTCGGCTCGTGCTGGCGGCGTCTTAGGCTCCCCAGTTGCTTCCTGGTTCCGTCCATCAGGGGCGACCAATCACTGAGGGCGAGGGGAGGAGCCTAGGCTGCATCCGGCCATTTATGCCAGTCGCAGCGTGGGAGCGCAGCGGACGCGCGCAGCGGGCGTGCCGGCAGCGCGCCGAAGGCGCCCCAAAGGCAAGCCCGTCTGCGTCCGTCTGCGGACGTCCGGGGCCAGGGGCCAGTCATTATGCCCGATTTTTAGTATACTCTTCACTGGAACTAAGACAGCTACACACGGTCAAGTACCCACTTAATCCCTTCATTGGCCTCAGTCTGATCCAAAATGAGATCATGGTACCAAAGGCGTCATTCCCTGAATTTGCACACTCCACGCACAACCCTGGACATTCACAGTTGCAGGAAAGGCACAGGCATTCTGTGCTATCCATCTTCTACTTAAACACCCACTCTTTAGTAAAACACAAGCTTGATATATTCCTTTTACTTGTATCAGAGAAACCAGACATCCTCTTATTAACCGAAACCTGGCTCTCTCAGGAATCTACTCCTGATATTCTGGCTGCGTTGCCCAATGACTACTACATCCTCCAAACGAATCGCCCGCCGGGCAAAGTAGTCGGAGGAGTGGCTGCCATTATACGCCAGGACCTTAAATTTACAGCACTCACCCCACTAGGCCTCTTCTCAGTAGACAATGTCGTAATCAAACTGGAGTCTGACTCGGCCCCCCTAATCTGTGAACTACTTTACAGGCCCCCTCAGAGCATGCCTCTATTTCCCCAATCTCTGGGCGAACAAGTAGCCCAACTGGTAACTAACCATGCCAAAATCCTGCTGATTGGTGACTTTAATTACTGGGCAAATGACACACTAGGTGGGCCCCACTCCACCGAGCTAACCGATCTACTCACTGGATTAAACTTTGTTCAGCAGGTATCCTCTGCTACACACATCAAAGGGCACATAATTGACCAAGTATGGACTATCAACCTTGTTGTGTCTGCTCTCTCGATCTCTCTATGCATATGGTCGGACCACTATTTAATAAAGTTCACCATCAAGAATGTTACCACAGCCAAATCCCCTACTAGTGAAGGTGGGATGGCTAGGAAATGGAGTACTATTGATAAAAATCTTTTTCACGACACACTGGCCAACACAGCCCCATCTAATGAATCTGCTGTCAACCTCGGCGAGAAAACTATCTCAGCCTGGCTATTAGCAGCCAGTAATAAGCACGCTCCACTCAAGAAAATAAATCTAGCCCATCGTCATGATGCACAGAGATGGTTCTTCACTGACCTAAAAGCTCAAAAACTAGCCCTTCGCCAATTGTAAAGGAAGTGGAGACAGAGTTACTCTTTAGAAGGAAAACGGACATATTTGGCTGCCATGAGAGATTACAAAAAAGCTATTTTGACCGCTAAAGCCGCTCACTTCTCCTGCAGAATTCTGACCTCTAATAATAGATCTAAGGAAATCTTCTCCATTGTTAATGAACTATCCAACCCTGACAGAGTTACAATAAAACCCACTCCCTCTCAAGCATTAAGAAATTCCCTGAATACCTTCTTCATTGAAAAGATCTCCACTATCAAAGCCAGCATCCCTACATGCCCCCTCCCTGAGATATCCCCCTCAGCGCCAGGATATCCCTGCTCTCTCGAACGATTCCGGCTATAAGTATACAGGCACTTCTGGACTTAATGCCTAAGGTAAAATCTGGATCACCCACGGACTGCTGTCCGCCCCACATTCTAAAGGAAGCCTTTATAAGTCTCCCTGGGCCAGCCCTCTCCCTTTTGAATGAGTCTCTATCTCAGGCCATGTCCCCAGGGCCTTTAAAGAGGCAATTGTTGTCCCCCTTTTGAAGAAACCAGGCGCCGATCCCCAGATCCTGTCGAATTATCGCCTGATCTCCTTGCTCCCCTACTTGGCTAAGATACTGGAGGCTCATGTGGGTAAGTCCCTCTCCAACTTCATTGAACAATCCGATTATCTCGATCCACATCAAGCAGGGTTCCGCCCTGCCCACTCAACAGAGGCTGTGATTTTGGCGGTACTAGACTCCCTGCGGGAGAAGGCCGACAGTGGCTCCTCTCAGGCCTAGGTGCTGTTGGATCGCTCTGCGGCTTTCGACACAGTTGACCGTGGTATCTTGGTGGACCGTGTCAGAGAGGCGGGCATCCAGGGCTCAGCCCTCAGTTGTATTAGTTCCTTCCTAGAGGACCGCTCCCAGTCGGTCCGCTTAGCCCAGTTCACGGCACCAAAGTTAAGAACTACCTACTGGGTCCCGCAGGGCTCTGCACTATCCCCTCATCTGTTTAATCTCTACCTTCTCCCTTTGATCCGGTCCCTCAAAGAGAGGAAAGTCGACACCTTCAATTACGCTGATGACCTACAACTAATGTTTACTATCGACAACTCGTCTGAATCAGCCCTCGAATTCCAGACTACCATGCTGCACATCCGCCACTGGATGGACAGCAATCATCTAAAGCTTAACCCAGGCAAGACCGAATTGGTCCTTACAGGGGGCGGCCATAACCTCTGGGGCCCGCACTTCTGGCCGACGGAACTGGGATCCTCTCCTACCCCTTCCCCCTCCGCAAAAAGTCTTGGCGTAACAATAAATAACAACCTAACAATAAAGACCCAAATTGACTCAGTGATCTCAACCTGTTTCTTCCAGCTAAGGAAGATTAGAAAGATCAGCAGACTCCTCACACAGGAAGCGCTGATATAGGTTGTGATAGCCATGGTCATGTCTCACATAGACTATGCAAATTCAATTTTCTTTGGAATTCCACTATTCCTAACCAAACGTCTACAGCTGGTGCAGAATCAAGCGGGCAGACTGATTTATCAGCAACCTAGGTGGCAACATGTCACTCCGCTCCTGATGAAGCTGCATTGGCTCCCCATCCCCCAGCGCTGCGCCTTTAAAGTAGGCTGCCTGATCTTTAAATCCCTACATGGTCGGAGCCCCAAATTCATTGATAACCTTATTCAAAGGTATACTCCCTCGCGCAACCTACGCTCGGCTCACCTTCACCTCCTGGCAACTCCCTCCTTCAAGCTAAAGCGGCAGGGGGGCTGTAGGTTCGCAATTCTGGCACCCAGATTTTGGAATTCCCTTCCCCTTGAAATTAGATCCTGTACTGACCTGCTGAGCTTCAGAAAATCCCTTAAGACATGGCTGTTTAGACAAACTTACGAATAGATCCCTACAGGGTTCGGCACTTCCTAGAACAGCTCCATGAAACCAATCGGTGAACGTGCGCTTTACAAGAATTTTATAACATAACATAACTAACTCCCAAAAAAAAAGAAATTCAGAATCTTTTCAGTGTGTGCACCGGGATGTGTGTGCAATGTCTCCAGTCTTGCACTATGTAAATTGTAAACCAATATGCTTGTAGTGGATCCCCACTTGCCTCCACTGGTCGCACTTACCGTCCAAACCGAAAGGTTTTTCTTCAGACACCAAATGCTGCTTTTAAATAATACTCTTTATGCTCTTCCATGAGGTATCGGTGTTAATTATTCACACTTCTTTTTTGACTTTACCTTGTTTTGTGCAATCAGATCTTTGTTAGCTTTCAGTGTTAGTTTTACTGGATATTCAATCAATCAATCAATCAATCACTTGTAAAGCGCGCTACTCACCCGTGAGGGTCTCAAGGCGCTGAGGGAAGGGGAGCAGCTACTGATCGAACAGCCAGGCCTTTAGGAGTCTCCTGAAGGTCAGCATGTCCTGGGTCTGTCGTAGGTGGGTGGGGAGGGTGTTCAATGTCTTGGCGGCGAGGTGGGAGAATGATATGCCGCCGGCGGTCGCTCTGCGGATGCGTGGGACGGTGGCGAGGTCGGCGGAACGGAGCTGGCGGTTCGGGGTGTAGAAGTCGAGTCGGTTGTTGAGGTATGCTGGTCCGGTGTTGTGGAGTACCTTGTGAGCGTGGGTGAGGACCTTGAATGTGATCCTCTTGTTGACGGGGAGCCAGTGCAGGTCCCTCAGGTGGGCGGTGATGTGGCTGTGGCGGGGGATGTCGAGGATGAGGCGTGCGGAGGTGTTCTGTATGCGTTGGAGTCTCTTCTGGAGTTTGGCCGTGGTTCCCGCGTAGAGGGCGTTGCCGTAGTCCAGCTTGCTGGTGACGAGGGCCTGGGTGACCGTTCTTCTGGTTCCGGTGGGGATCCATGTGTAGATCTTGCAAAGCATGCGGAGGGTGTTAAAGCAGGAGGAAGAGACGGCGTTGACTTGTTGGGTCATTGACAGAGAGGAGTCCAGGATGAACCCCAGGTTGCGTGCGTGGTCAGTGGGTGTTGGCGCAGTTCCCAGCGAGGCCGGCCACCAGGAGTCGTCCCAGGCGGAGAGGGTGGAGCCGAGGATGAGGACCTCTGTCTTGTCCGAGTTCAGTTTCAGGCAGCTGCTCTTCATCCACTCGGCGACGGCCTTCATCCCTTTGTGGAAGTTGGTTTTGGCGGTGGCGGGGTCTTTGGTGAGGGAGAGGATCAGCTGGGTGTCGTCGGCATATGAGACTATGTTGAGGTCGTGCGATCGGACGATGTTGGCGAGCGGTGTCATGTAGACGTTGAAGAGGGTCGGGCTGAGGGATGATCCTTGGGGTACGCCGCAGGTGATCTTGGTGGCTTTGGATCGGAATGGAGGGAGGCGGACTCTCTGGGTTCTGTCGGTGAGGAAGGAGGTGATCCAGTCCAGGGCTTTGTCATGGATCCCTGCGTTGTAGAGGCGTGTGCGAAGGGTGTGGTGGCAGACGGTGTCGAAGGCGGCCGAGAGGTCCAGGAGGATGAGGGCCGCGGTTTCGCCGTTGTCCAGCAGGGCCCTGATGTCGTCGGTGGCGGCGATGAGGGCAGTTTCGGTGCTGTGGTTGCTGCGGAATCCGGATTGGGAATTTGGGACGAGTCCAGGGTGTTGTTCTCTTTGAGGAATTGGGTCAGTTGTCTGTTGACTATCTTCTCGATAACTTTCACCGGGAACGGGAGCAGGGAGATGGGCCGGATGTTCTTGAGGTCCTTTGGGTCTGCCTTGGTTTTCTTGAGCAGGGCGTTGATCTCTGCGTGTTTCCAGCTTTCTTGGAAGGTGGCGGTCTCGAATGAGCTGTTGAAGATCTTACGGAGTTGGTGTGCGATGATGGAGCTCGCTTTGTTGAAGATGTGGTGGGGGCAGGGGTCTGATGGTGAGCCGGAGTGGATGGTGTTCATGGTCTTGATAGTGTCTTCGTCGTTTATGTGGTTCCAGGAGGTCAGGCAGCCGGTGTGACTGGGGGGCGGTGGATCTGGGGTGTCGGCGGTTGTTGGAGAGGTCTGGGAGTTGAAGCTGTCATGGATGTCTGTGATCTTGCGGTGGAAGAAGGTTGCTAGAGAGTCGCAGAGGTCTTGTGACGGCAGGATGTCGTTGGAGCTGCAGCTGGTGTTGGCGAGTTCCTTCACGATGTTGAAGAGCTCTTTGCTGTTGTGAGCGTTGTTGTTGATGCGTTCCTTGAAGAAGGTCCTTTTGGCTGTTCGGATGAGTTGGTGGTGTCTGCGGCTGGTGTTCTTGAGGGCTGCCTGGTTGTCCGGTGTTTGCTCGTGGCGCCATTTCTTCTCTAGTCTTCTGCAGGTCTCCTTGGATATCTGGAGATCGGTGGTGAACCATATGGCTCTTCTGCCGGTGCATCTGTTAGAGGGTTTCTTGATCGGGGCGAGAGTGTTGGCGCAATTGTTGATCCATTGCCTGAGGTTGCGGGCGGCTGTGTCGGTGTCGGTGTGGTCGGCTGGTGGGTTTCGGGCGAGGGTGGTGGTTAGCTGGTCTCCGGTGACCTTGTTCCAGCTGCAGTGGGGGATTCTTTGCTGGTGGTTGTGTGCGGTGGTTGTCATGAAGGAGAAGTGGACGCAGTGGTGGTCGGTCCAGTGGAGTTCAGTGGTGTGGCTGACGGAGACATGGCTTCTGTCGGAGAAAATGGGGTCGAGCGTGTGTCCGGCGGAATGGGTGGGTGTTGTGACAAGCTGTTTGAGGCCGAGGTTGGCGAGGTTGTCCAGTAGTGTGGTGGAGTTGCTGTCGTTGGTCTTCTTGAGGTGAAAGTTGAGGTCTCCGAGGAGGATGTAATCTGTGGAGGCTAGGGCGTGCGAGCTGACGGCGTCTGTGATAGAGTCGATGAACTGTGCCCCGGGTCCGGGGGGTCTGTACACGAGGGTTCCTCTGAGGGTGGTGTTGGGATCGATGTGGATCTGGAAGTGCAGGTGTTCGGCGGTGCCGACGGTGTCCTCGGTGTTGGTTGAGATTCTGAGGGTATTTCTGTGGACGATGGCGATTCCTCCTCCCGGTCTGTTGGTGCGGTCCCTGCAGGTGATCTTGTAGCCATCCGGGATGGCTATGGCAACGGCGGGCGCCGATGAGGTGTTCATCCAGGTCTCCATCAGGAACACGACGTCCGGGGAGGATGAGTCGAGCAGGTCCCAGAGTTCGATGGCGTGCCTGTGGACGGAGCGGGTGTTGAGCAGTATGCATCTGAGGTGGCTGTTGCCTGCCTTGGTGGGGGGGGGCAGGATGTGCTGGTGTACGCTTGATGGTGAAGCTGCAGTTTTGGCAGGTGAATCGTCCATAGGTGTGCTTCGGGGTGGCCTGGAAGCAGGCGGTAGATCGGCCGGCGTTGAGTGCGTGGAGGTGGTCGGCGTCATCTGGTGTCGTGGTGCTCGCGAGGGCCAGGGGGTCTGGTGCTGGGCGCGGTCCAGGCGCAGATGGGCACAGACGGGCTTGCCTTTGGCGCGCCTGCGGTCGCCATATAAGTAGGGGAGGGGGAGGGGCTTGCGGCTGGGAGGCGGGAGCGGGGCTGGATGCGGCGGGAAAAATTAACGTAGGAAGAGCGTTAAGGGCAGCGGGGGAGCAGGCGAGAAAAAGAGACAAAAACCAAGCCAGGCCAAGAATGGGACCCAGCAGGGAGGAGGCTCGAACCCTGCCTTGTCTGGACCAAAGCCGAGTGCTGTCAGGCGGAGCTGCGGGAGGAGAGCTGATCTCTGACTGAGGGATATTCCTATCATACAGCATGTAATTCATGGTGTTGTAGACTGTACCCAATGCATTTCAGGTCAGCTGACCCTTCTTCAGTGGTCATTATAATAAATGGGGTAACCCAAAGAAGTCCTAGGACCTGGGTGTCGAATGGTACAGAAAACAGTGGTCCTGGACCTTTCTTAGATATCAATTACTTCTAAACCCAGTTGTTATTTAACACCAACTCTGAGCATCCAAAGGTTTAGCTCACGGTACCCTTCTTCAGTGGTGTCAATCTTTCTGCACTGTAGAGCGGCTGCAAAGTAGACTCATGCACCCACTGGTGACACTGACAACACCAGCGGGTGTGAGAGCCGACTTCGCGGCGGCTTTCGAGAAAGATGGAATAGGAGCTTAGCGTTCTCTACAGTTTAGAACGGTTGAGACCCCTGAAGAAGGGCCAGCTGACCCGAAATACATTAGGTACAGTCTACAACACCATGAATTACAATGACTGTAAAAAAGGTATTCCATGTCAGCGATACAATCCAGATTTACATTTTACATGTTTTACTCCACCTTGCATTCCAGAAGACTACTTGTTTTTTTCAAGATGTTTCCATACTTATTTTAATGTAACACAAGACTTCTCTATATTGAACTGTGTCTGAGTGAGTTCAGGTTTTGGGGGGTTTATGACTATGCAAGATTAAGAGCTGCTGAGGCTGAAGGCAATGCGAATTTCTTACAGTGGCAGTGGGTCATAAAGATGTGTAGACCACATGAAGTTCAGTCCTTGACCTCTCTGCAAAGCAATGATTGTATGTGCCAAATGTAATTGTGGCAAAATGTGAGGTACGTAGATGGAGGATTTCAGAAGGACGTGAGGAGAGTGAAAGACTGCAGGTGTGAAGGGGAGAACAGGAGTGTTGAGACAATCCGAGGCCACTACCCTTTCACCAGACCTTAGTAATGTTTAATTCGCAGTGTCATATTTTCAGAACTGAAACATTTGAAATTCTAATTATTCACAACAAAATCATTGTTATTTGTTTATCTAATACAGCTAAAAAAACATTGGCAAAGCCAAATAGGTCTGGTTCGTTTGAGGTATATGTGTTGGGTAATATGACTTATCTGGGTGCAATAGCAGACAACTCACAGACGAGCACCCAAATACTGGTTAAGTGGTGCACTGTGTGACGCACAGGACTTTACTTTACATGTTTTAAGACAGACATTTAATTACATCAGCCCTACCTCTTGGAACAGATTGCTAGTTAAACCATTAGCAAAATGAAAAATGATTGGGCTTGCAGAATATTCTTAGGGGCCCCCAAGGCTCTCACAGATTCTCAAAGGCATTAGGCTGAATGGGGCCCACCAGAAGGGAGCCCTCCCACCTGCACCGCAAGAGCTAAAGGCACTTGGTTTATACCTCAGTGTTATGATTCTTTGGCTACACCCCTTTTAGAGACCCTCCACCTTTTTCATCCCACTTATAGCCTTGTATATTGGTGTTTGTGTAATAGCTTTTAAAGTTGCTGTGTATGTGAGGTGTTTGCCCTAACTATTGTGAAAGTTCACCCTGCCCGTCTGTGAAAGCATATGGGAACAATTTGTCACCATGCCGGTTCTTCACAGAACTGGTACACATCATCCCTCTTTATTTAAGTTCCTGCATTAACTTTCCACTATATCGACCTCAACATGATTTAATGTATCCTAAATTGTACCTCATATAGATACAGTGTGCCAATGCAGTTCATAATCCTTGACTCGAGAATCTCCTTCATTAATGTTAGGCAGAAATATTGAGATGTGCATTTCTTGAGCCAGAAGTGGAGAGCTTTGGTGATATATGGTCAGAGCTCCCCAGAGCCAGACACAGAGCTTTAGTGGCCAACAGTGCCTAAAACAAAACCTCAGCGAAAGTCCACAGTGCCAGCGTGGGTTCACCGACAAAATATTGTGAACATTAATATTGAGTGACACAAATATGTCAAAAAAATCAACGACAAAGATATTGTGGTCCCATACTTACAATGTAAACTACAAGAATATTGTGTCAAAAATGTTGTTGACAGGAATATCGCCCAGAAACAGGAAAAAATATTGATTTCTTAATAATATCAACTTTAAAGTAATACATTTAAAGTAGTATATAATATTTAAAATTAATAGTACTGTTTATTTAATAATTTCGATTGCTTTTTAAAATTATAGACAGATAGATAGATAGATAGATATTATTTAATGTTAGATACAATTCCCAACAATAAATAACCCTTTTTAAATATTTCAATTTTAACTATTAACTATAAAATAAATGAAAAAATAATAACCATATATGCAAACAACAAACATATTTAACCGATTTATTCATACTGTGAGCTAAATCTAGAAACAAAAACATATATTATTAATATTTCAATACTTTTGCACATTTTTAAATTTTAATGCCAGAAAAAAACACTCACGTATAAAAACTACATATATACATAAATAATTAAACTAATATAGAAATATAAATAGTAATTATAAAAACATTTCTCTAAAAATAATGTAAACATTAACCAACCCAAAATATTTTAAAAACATTAAATAGTAACAACAATAATAGAAATATTTACATTTCATTCTAAGCAATAGTAAGAAAAGTGTTGGACTGCGGAGGCATTAGGTTTACAGCTCCCATTTCAGCCTAGGCAACATTAGGGAAAACGCCGGACTACAGAGGGGTTAGATTTAGTATTCCCACTCCTATCTAAGGAACAGTAGGGAAAGCATTGGACTTCCGATAGGCTACATTTTACTATTCCCTCTCTAGTCTAAGCAACAGTAGGGAAAGTGTTGGAATTTGTAGGGGTTAGATATACTATTCACTCTCCAGTCTAAGGGCCTGTTTACAAGTGTGGCAGCCTTCAGACTGTCGCACTCGTGGGGGCTTAGCAGTGGCGTTCCACCGTCCCCCACATTACAACTTTAAAAGTCATTGTGGCGGAGGATCACCTGCTATGCCAAGGAACAGTTGTTCCTTGGCGGTAGCAGAGCTGCGCCACAATGTAAGATGCTCAGCGGAACTGGCGCAGTCCCACTGAGCATATTATGAGTTCTGCGACCGCCAGCCATTTCATGGCGTGAGCCCCGACATGAAAAGGCTGGCAGTGGTAGAACAAATGGGGACCTACAGGCCCCCATGCCCTCCTGCCATGAGGATACATTCAGGGGAGCACATCGTGCCCCCCTGTCTGTATTCCCCCAATGTTCCAGCAAGGCATGAACGTCGCTGTCCATGCCGTGCTGGTACTTGTTTGCCGTTCCCCTTGTGGCGCCTGTTTTCCAGGCACCGCTATGGGAATGGTAAAGGACCGTCCACCTTACATGAGTTCAACTTGTAATAAGGCGGGCGGTCTTGGATTGGCGCAGCTGTGTCAGCAGATAGCTGGCGCAACTGCGCCGAAGTCATAATTTGGTCCTAAATAACAGTAGGGAAAATGTTGGACTTCAGAGGGGTTATATTTACTATTCCCACTCTAAGCTACAGTATGGAACGCTTTGAACTTCGGAGGGGTGTGATTTACTATTCTCACTCCCGTCTAAGCAACAGTAGGGAAAGAGTTAACCTCCAAAAAGATAACTAAAAATGTTTCAATTCCTAAAAAGAATCATATTAAATTATAGTATGCAGAAAAAATACATTATTTAAGAAAAATATGAAAAATTAAAATAGAACATTCAAAACTAAAAAGAATACTTATAATAAGTCACTTGCCTAACCACAAAATAACACAAAATTTGAAAATAAATACCAAATTATTTAATTTAAATTAATACTAAAAACAACACAAAGTATAAAACCAAAATTCATACCAGAGGCAAAATTTAAAAAACACTTAGGGGTCGATTCCGATTCGGGCCGGAAATTTCTCCGACAGAGCCGGACCCGGAGAGATTTCCGACCGAATCGGACCCGTGCAGTCCGACCGAACGAGTCCGATGCGTCCGTATGTTATCGGACACGAGTCGGATCGGACTCCCATTGAACTCAATGGGAGCCGGTCGTACTAACGCGTACGCGGGCTCCCATTGCCTCAATGGGTGCGAGGCGGACAAGGGCGCCCTACAGCGAGTACGCCGCGAGGCGCTCCGCGGCGTACACGCACAGGCAGGGGGACCCATGGGTCCCCCCTGTGTGCGCCTCGCACGGGTACGCGCAGACAGGGGTCCGACACGGACCCCCAAAGTACGGCTCCGACAGCGAGTTCGAGTCGGACGGCGCGAGTCGGTCGGAGCGGTCGAGGTGCGCATCGTACTTACCCGGCCGGAAAACGTCTCCATTGCGCGGTGCGAATCGGGTCCGAGCGAGTCGGTCGGAGCGGTACGATCCGGGTACGAGTCGGTCGGAGCGGTCGGGTCGCCCGGACGAGTCGGTCGGCGACTCCGCATCGTACTCGCTCGGCCGGACTCGCAGTACGGTTCGGTCGGGAAACAGGCTTTCGCATGGCTTTTTTCCCGACCGAATGGTATTGGGTGCGCCTCCGACCGAGATCGGAATCGGCCCCTTAGAATTGAATCAATTAATGACTGAAATAAAACACAATAATTACCATATAAAGTACCACTGTGAAATTATACATAACCAACTCTTAATTAATCCATTGCATATAAAAAACAGTTAATATAAAAAATATTATAACTTGGGTATCTTCCCACCTTATTCCCCTTCACAAAATAACACAGTATTAAAAAATACACGCATAATAACCATATAACAATTAAAAAACACATTAAAAAATGAAAAGGTTCCAAAAATTCCAAAGATTCAATTTCTTTAACATAAATAATACATTAATATTAAATGAAAATACATTTTATGTTAACTAATTACCCACCCTATTGCCCTAGAACCCTATCGACCCACTACTAAAATATAACTTAGTTTCTAATGATAAAACTAAAATATACATTAGAATTAACACATTAAATATAAAAATATAATATAATAATTACACAATTAACATGATCAATTATATAATTAATTTACAATAAACCGCTAATTGCTGTTAAATTTAAATTATTTATAATTTAACCAAGTTCCCACCCTAATCCCCTAAAACCCAACAGCCCGCTACTACAATATAAATAACAAAGTACATTTAAAAATAAATTACTAAAACATTTTAAAAAACAAACTATATTTTAAGTAAATATTAACAATTAAGGACAGATAGTTCTAGATTGGTGGTATTTGCTATTGCGAGATACCTCATGTTTGCCTGGATCTGGCGCTCAAAGTGTATCCGAGCCAGCGAATAGGAGCTGTCACAATAGTCATGTGGGAGGGCTCGAACAAGTGCCTTTCTCTTTTTGTACTACATACCGCTCAAATCTCGTGTAGACAGTTTACCACACACTTTAACTTCTTGTACCTACTCATGCTTCTGTGATTATATTTTTATGATTGGTTTTTAGTTTTTGCATTTTTTTAGCCGCATTTTAACCCAACTCTACTGACACTTTGTTATATGTTTGGCGAAGAGCCCAAATGGAAAATTGCACTTTAATGCCTAGTGGTCCACTGCTATTTTGCACATCCCTATGGATCAAAACAAGCTAACAATATGGGTCCACATGTGGTTACTAGAAGACCTTGCACTTTATTTTAATAGCTGCACTGTTTAGTGTATAGTCAACCAAGGGATCAGTAGGACATCTCATATATTTTAATCTTGATCCCATAGTACACCACTCTTTTCAGATGGGTGGCCTGGTAAGCTTCTATGTATATTGTCATGCTGGTCTCATGTGATACAAGCATAGCCATTGTAAAACTACATAGGCCTTGTATCCTGTGCTGAGTGAACAGGGCAATCTGTACAATGCATTGTATGAATTAACGTGGACCCAAGAGTATAATGTTTGCACTTTTGAGACTTTTTTTCTGTATGGCATTTATGGATATTGATTGGATGCTTTTAACACATTTTTTTCTGTATTTGTGCTTTTATGATCCTTGGTGATCAAAATAAAGTTTTATTATGATGAATAACAATTATACTAACAATACTAACACCTAAAATTAATATATTAACTAAAATAGATTTACAAAAACATTTTAACTGTATTTTTTACAACTATATTTAATGAAACGATATTTTAAAACTACAATATTGTAAACGATATTATAGACCAAAAAAACTATATTCTTGCCAACAATATTTTATCCCATGATATTTGTGTAATACACTGCTAGGGTAAGGCATAGAGTCACAGTGACAGCCAGAATCCATGTGGTACCTCAGTGACATCTCAGGATTTCACAGGGTGGCAGTGCTTCAGTAACAAACCAGCCCTCAGAGCAGACACAAATGACAGCCAGGAAATGACTGCATGGGACCTTCAGTGCCAATCAGAATATCAGAGCTTCGGTGACAGTAAGAAGAGGTGCATCAGAGTGTGACATGGTGGCAGCAGTAGTCGCACAGCATGATGCAGAGGTTTGGTGCAAAGCAGATTTACAAAGTCTGATATATAGCGACAAAGCCTCAGTGACAGCCTTCCAGGTCTAGCATAGAGCCCCTGTGCATATTTAGAGGTCTCTGTGACAGCCAGGACTTCAGACCGTCAATGGCATCCTTGGCTCTGAAGCTCTTTGTTTTCAGGTTCTCTTTGCTCTATGACTTTCTCCTCTTTGCCTTGATCTGCAAACAGTTTCCTGGTACAATTCAGAGCCCTCTGGAGCTACGAAAACAGGCCAGCTTGTCTCTAGTAAGCCACCAGGTGGCAAGCACATGAGGCCTGCTGCTGCACGGAGGAAAGCTTGTTGAATGCACCCCAGACTCCTTCCTTCCCTTATCATGTACCCGCTGCTCCTGCGTCTAGACCTCCAGTACTGTCCCATCCATCTGCCACGCATCAGACATGTGGAAATGTTATAGTTAGGAAATAGAATTTTAAAACATCTTAGAAATTCACTGAAAACAAAAAGGTTACAGGGACGTTATAGTTAGAAAATAGAATTTAAAAAACTTAGAAATTCAGTGAAAAAAACAAAGGTTACATGGATGTTATAGTTAGGCTCAGATTTCACTCGTACAAAACCATTGATTCAGCAGTTCTAGTTACCTGAGCTAACAATAACTTATGCCCCCGCAATGCACTGCTTAAGATCTCACATGTTGCATCACTCATGACATGGTCAGTGACATCTCAAATTATATCACTGATGACATCATCACATGAGTGTAAGTGTTTTCTGAGAGTTTATGAGTGTTAGATACATATACTAACCTACTACAAAAGTTAGATTAGTATACTAGTTGTACTGCTAATGTGAGATGGTATTTCTAACACATGTGATCTGAGTGGCTGTGTGACTGTCTGTAACAGTGTGTGAGTGGGTGTCAAGTGGCTGTATGGGTGTGTGAGTATGTGCATGAGTGGCTGTATGGGTGAGTGAGTGGCTTTCTAACTAGCTCTGTGGGTGGGAGAGTGGGTGTGTGAGTGGGTGTCTGAGTGGTTGTATGGGTGTGTGAGGTGGTGTGTGAGAGGTTTTGTGAGTGTATGAGTGGGTGTGTGTGTTGCTATATGTGTGTGTGAGTGGCTGTATGGGTGTATACGTGGATGTGTGAGTGGCTGTACAGGTATGTGAGTGAGTGTGTCAGTGGCTGTATGAGTGAGTGAGTGGCTGTATGAGTGTGTGAGTGGGTGTGTGAGTGGGTGTGTGAGTGACTGTATGGGTGAGTGCGTGGGTGTCTGAATTGCTGTATGAGTGAGTGACTGGGTGTGTAAGTGGGTATATGGATAAATATGTGACTGTTTTAGTGAGTGTTTGGTTCAGGGAGTTGGTGTGTGAATGGCTGTATTAGAGAAGGTGTCTGTGTGAATGGCTGTATGGATATATGTCAGTCGATATGGGAGTACTTGTATGGATATGTGAATGGGTATGTAAGTGCTTGTGTGGGTGTGTGAGTGAATGTGTGAGCACTTGTATGGTTGAGTGAGTGGCTGTGTTGAGAGGCTGTATGGGTGAGTGAGTGGGTGTGTGAGTGGCTGTATGGGTGAATAAGTCTGTGTTTGAGTGACTGTATGGGCGAATGTGTGACTGTATGGGTAAGTGACTCATTTTATGAGCAGCTGTATGACTGAGTGAATTGGTTGTGTGAGTGGGTGTGTGAGTGGCTCTATGGATGAGTCATTGGTTGTATGAATACTGGCATGGGTCTGTGAATGGGTATGTGAGGGGTTGTGTGGGAGTGGGTACATGAGAGGTTTTATGGGGTGTGAGGGGGTGAATGAGTGGTTCTGTAGATGATGTCATCAGTGATATCATCGGTGATGTCATTTGAGATGTCATGAATGATGTCATCAGTGATGTCACTGACCATGTCATGAGTGATGTTATATGTGAGGTCATAAGCAGTGCATTGTTGGGGTGTAAGTCATAATAGGCTCAGGTAAGTATAAATGCTGAAATTCAATGGTTTTGTACGAGTGAAATCTGAGCGTAACTATAACGTCCCTGTAAACTTTGTTTTTTCAGTGAATTTCAGTTTTTTTAGTTCTATTTCCTAACTCTAATGTCCCTGTAACCTTTGTTTTTTTCAGTGAATTTCTATGGTTTTTTAATTCTAAGTGTAACCTGTAACATTTGAGAGTGAGTTTGTGAGTGAGTGCATGAGTGTCTCAGTGAATGGGTGAGTGAGTTTGTGAGTGTCTCAATGGGTGTGTGAGTGGGTGTGTGATTGCCTGAATGGGCCTAGGAGTGGCTGCATAAGTGTCTGTGAGTGAGTGTGTGAATCTCTGAGTGGGTCTGTGAGTGGGTACGTAAGTGTCCGAGTGGGTGCATGAGTGTCTAAGTGTTTTTGTGAGTGGGTGTAAGAGTGTCTCATTGGGTCTATGAGTGGGTGCATGAGTCTCTGAGTGGGTCAATAAGTAGGTGTGTGAGTGCCAGTGTGCTCTATGTTTGTGCTTGTTTTTCTCCTTTCTGTTTTGCCCTCTTCTGCTCTGTTTTGCCTCTCCTGCTCCTTTTTCTAACCCCTGTTTTGCTTTTTCCGCTTGCTTTTCTGCCCTGTTTTGTCTCTTTCCTGCATATTTTTCTGCCCTCTGTTTTTCCACTTAAAACCCCAGGGCCCACCAACTCCCCCTGGCTTTGCTGATATTAAGGAGGGGAGCCGCAGGCACCCCCTTCCATTTAGCTCCAAGAGACCCGGGGACGGCCGCCTGCCTGGGGCTTTATTTTTTACTAAAGCAGAGGGGCTTTCATATGCCCCGGGGACCATGATCTCCCTGGGTCTAACTTAATAATATGCGGGTGACCGCGAGGACTTCCTGGGCCCTGGGGACCACCACCTCCCCAGGGCTTAATGCTTTCAATAAAGTGGGAGGGGCGCACAGCCCCCCGCTCGGGCCAATTTTATCCGAGGGAGGCCGCATCCCCTAGAGCCAGGCCATAATTCAATGGGAGAGGGGGCCCTTTCCCTCATCCCGCAGGGCCCAGCCTTGAATTGCTGAGTGCCCTGGAGCACACCCACAGGCACCCAGTTACCACCGTTGGGGACCGCAGGGGGAGCCTGAATGCCCCCACAGTCCCTGCTGGCTTACCACCTCCTGGGGGAGCCAGCCTTGCTCTCACACACAGGGATCTGCTAAACATGCAACTCCCTGCCTGTGAGAGCAATCGTTTCGTCTGTTTCCCTTCCTGCCTGGCCGCGGGCAGGGAAATAGACAAAACCTCCACTTCCAGCAAGTGAGAGCATTTTGTCAGCTCCTGCTTTCCGGAAGCAGAGTTTTTGCTCTTGCTTGGCGGGAGCTATCAAAGCTCCTGCCAAGTCAGAGCAAACAGCTATGTCAAGGGGTGGGCACCCCAGGACATAGCAGTAGCCGGCTTTGGTGATTGCGGTCTCCAGGGCCTTTAATGGCTCCAAGAAAGGGGCAGCCCTCCTTCCTTCATATTCAATGACCTGCCCCGGGGTGGTGGTAGTCCCCGAGGCGGAGAACAGCTGCATGGCCCCCATCCTTGTAAAAAATAAAGAAAGCCCTTGGGAGCTGGTGGAGTTTGGGACTCTTGCAGCCAATGGAAGGGGGTCTTCAAGGCCCCCCTTCTCTTTTTTTCATGAAGCCCTGGGGAGGTCGTGGTCCCCGGCACTCATTTGAGCCTATGGAGAGAGGTCCGCATGGCCCCCTACAATATTTAAAAAAATCCCAGGGGAGGTGGTGGTCCCTAGGGCACAAACAGCTTCAGGAGGGGGGCCCTGTGTGCCTCGCTCCATTTTTTTTAATATGCCCCAGGGACCTGGCCCACCCAGGGGCTCTCTTTAAAACAAGCAAGGGAGCCGGTGCTTGTTGTTTTTTATATTTTTGCAACAAATTCATGAATTTCGTGGCCAATGTTTTTAAAAAAAATACCTTTTTGGTCTGGCGGAGTCCTTCTTGGACCCCATGACCAAGTTTAAGGGTTCAGGGTATTCCCACCCTACTCCCTTTTCTTTTTTTTTACATAATTTTTTGGAACTCGGCTGAAGCCGAGTCCCAAGATGGCTGCCAACACTTCCTGGTTGAAGTTTTGGCAGCCAATCAGAGCTCTGTAGTTCCCTGCACGAGCTAGTTATTGTTCTGAATCAGTTACGATTTCAGATAAACAAATTTGGATTTCCTTAAATTTCTCAACAACTGCTGAACGGATATACACCAAATAAGTGAAAACATGACCTGCACAACAAAATCTACATTCCTGCCAAATCTGGTGTAATTCTGTCCGGCAGTTTGGCCATTAATTCTGTTCTAAGCTCCTATGGGAATTAACATGGCAAACACACTTTTTCTTGGCCCCTGCACGACAGATCACCCCGAAACTTTCCATGCGCAACAAGAATCACCAGGTACACTTTTTCTAGAAAAGTTCGTGAAGATTCCTCAAACGGCACCAAAGTTATAGCCAAGTCAAAAAACGCATTTCCTATGGATACATGGTCCTAACTATAGCTACCTACCGGCGACCACCGGTAGGTAATTAATTTAGGGCCAGATGTACGACCCGTTTTTGCATGCGCAAACGGGTTTGCGACCCGTTCGCGCATGCACAAACCTACATGGTCAATGTACAAACACTATTTTGCGACTCGAAAAAATTGCGACGCGCAATATATTGTTAGGGGCATTCCCTTCCTAATGGCGAGTCCCTAGCCATGTATGAGTGTTTTGTGACCGCAATTGCGAAGGTATCCCTTACTGCACATAAACAATCATTGAAAAGAAATGACGTTTTGCAGCTTCTTTGTGTGCTGCATTAAGCAGCACACACAGAAGTTACAAAGCGCCATTACTGATTGTTTATGTGCAGGAAGGGACACCTTCCTGCACTTAAACAATCATTCCCCTGCCATGCAGACACCCTTGCTCTATGGTGCGAGGGTGCCTGCGTTGGCGCTAGGCAGCTGGAATTAGCGCCAGTGCAGGGGCAAAGGCAGGGCTGCACCGTATTCTTGTGAATACAGTGCAGCCCTGTGTTTCCGAAGTGGCAGAGTGTGGCGTTAAGCCAAGGAGGCTAACGCCACGCTCCGCCACGCTCCGCCACTTCTCTCGTAAATATGCCCCGAAATTAACAAAAATCACACGATTACGCCTGTTCACATTATTATAAGTAATTTGGCACACAAATCCTACGGCAGGAGTACAGACACAACAAACTTAGCGAGCAGGAGTGTCTGCTGCTGATCATGCTCTTTTGCATTTAGCGCTATCATGGATGCAAGGGTGCTTTGTTATGTTATGTTATGTTATTTTATGTCATGTTATGTTATGCTATGTTATGTTATTTTACGGGCATTTGTAGAGCACTCTTTCATCCAATAGGGTATCCTGGCACTAGTGCTGATGTTGAGTCAGCCATGTGGGAGCAGTGAGTTGAAGAGCCAGGCCTTCAGCTTCTTGAGGAACTCAGTGTAGGGTTTTCATGCTTTAGGAGCAATGTACAAAAAGGTTTGACCTCCGGTTCTGCTTCTGTGTATGTGTAGGATGTGCTGGATTCTGGTTGAACAATTGTTCCTGGAAGGTTGACGGGAGGAGATGCAGTTGTTGAGGTAGGTAGAGCCTGTGTTGTGCAGTGCTTTGATTATATGGGTGAATAGTTTGAGCTGTATGTGTTTATGCATCGGGAGTCAGCAGAGCTCTTTCAGGTGTGGGGTGAATGTGTTCTGCGTGGGAGGTTGAAGATGAGTCTGGCTGATGCATTTTAGATAGTTTGTAGTCTTTTGGTGAGGTGTTTGGTGATTCCTGAGAATTCCCATAGTCCAATCTGCTGGTGATCACTTCGTGGGTGACGGTCTTTCTGGTGTTGTCATTGAGTCATTTGAAGGCCTTTGTCAGCATCTTCAGGTTATGGAAGTACACAGCTGTGACTGTTTTGACCTGGGGAGACATGTCCATCTTGTTGATGATGATTCCTAGGTTCCTGGCATGCTGGCTGGGGTTGGGAGAAGGTCTGCTGGCCATCAGGTGGAGTTTCACAGGAAGGTGTCCATTCTGAAGATCACCACTTCTGTTTCGTCCGAGTTGAGTTTGAGATAGCTGGACTTCATCTAGGTGGCTACTTCCATCATGAAGGTGGTGAATTTCTTCCTTGTGTTGGGGGTTTTGTCCAAGAAGGATAGTAGGAATTGTGAATTATTCGAGTAGGAGAGGATATTGATGTCATAGGTGCAGATTACATTGGCCAGAGGGGTCATGTAGACTTTCAAGAGTATAGGGCTGAGGAATGAGACTTTGGGTACTCTGTAAATAAGTTTCTAAGGTGCATAGTATCAGGTTGACTGTCTGGACTCTCTCCATCAGGAAAGACCAGATTGATCGCAGGGCACAGCCTTGAATACAGATCCCATGTGGCTGTCAGATAAAGATTGAGTGTGATACCATGTCAAATGCCACAAAGAGGTCCAGTAGGATCAGTGCCACAGTCTCTCTTCTGTCAAAGATCATGCGGATGCTGTCGTGGCTGCGATGACTGCCGTTTTCATTCTAAGGTTAGGCCTGAATCTGGCCTGGGTGGGATCAAGGAGACGGTCTTTGACAAGGTGGTCAGTTAGACATCTGTTGATTCCTTTCTCTAGGACTTTGGCCATGTATAGTAGGGGAAGATTGTTAGTTGGTAAGCTTGGGGGGTCTGCAGATGCTGTCTTCTGCAGGGCAACGACAGCTGTGTTTTCCCAGGCTTCTCAGAAGGTAGCAGAATTGATGGACTTGTTCAGGATGTGATTGAGGACTGTGCTAATGGGGGGGGGGGGTTCCTTTGTTGAAGATATGGTGAAGGCAGGGGTCTGATGGAGCTTCAGAATGGATGGTCTTCATGGTTGCGGTGGTCTCGTCTGTGGTGAGGTGATTCCACTGGCCACACAATGTTGAATTATACATTAACATTTCTGAAACAGGGGCTTGCAAAAAACACCTAGGGGCATATCTATGAGCCCCTTGCGCCGCCGGAGGATTCTCTGGTGGCGCAAACCTTGAAATCATAACTATGAGGTCACGCAAAACCTCTTTTGGATGGCTTTGAATGGCCTCATAGATATGGAGTAAAGCAAGGCAGCGTAAATCGCTTCATTGCCTTGCTCTGCGCTCGGATGGCATTCCATGGCATCGCGGTGGATGTTCCCATGCAACACCCATGGATTTATAAGAGCATGTAAACCTGGGGAAGCGCCAAAGCCTTACGCTCCAGAGGTGAGGCAAAATGAGGAGAAATAACTTTGAGGCTCACGTATGGGTTTTTGATTGAGGGCAGCACAGCAAGTCACCTTGCTGCACTGACTTACGTCAAAGTGAAAGGGCTGGAATGCACCATATTTATCTATTGCAGTGCATTCCTGTATTTTCCCCAGCACTGGTGCCATTTCGGCAGCCTAGCGCCAACACAGACATCCTTGCACCATGGTGGAAGGTTGCCTGTGTTGTCTGCAGGATTGTTTTTGTGCAGGATGGGGCATCTTCTTGCACAAAGACAATCCTGAGAGGTGTTTTCCTCTTTCTATGGGTGCTGCAGAATGCAGCACACAAGGAAAGAGGAATAAACTAGGAGTAATAAAGTTATTTCTCCTCGTTACACCTCATTTCAGGAGGCATAAGGTTTTATGTCATTTATCTCACCCCTTTCTCTTCTTCACAACATTTAATGATCCCCACACCTGGGGAGAAAACTCCCAGGGTGTGGTGGTCATTCTTTTTAAGTTTTTCTATGAGATGATTCCACTTTTGCCCTTTTGGACCCACTTTAGAACTTCAGTCCAAACCAACAACGGACATTCACCAAACTTTCCACAGTGAAAGGAACCGGAATCACGGCGGGTTCTATCAAGGTACAGAGAGCACTATCAGCAGTGATCTCGAAATTTGGAGGGTGGTGGGCCTAATGGAAGGGTGGTAGACCTAATGCCCTCCACCACGGACAGAGTACTGTCCATCAAACTTTCAATCTGGCCCTTATTCTCATCCTCACCCTCTCTCTCACTACCTCTGTATCAACCTCACTTCTATTTCTCTGCTTCACTCCTCTCTCTCGCTACTTCATATTATCTCTCTTTCTTCCCTTCACCCCTCTCACTATACCTTTCTCACTGCCTCAGTGCTCTCTTCACCCGGCCTGTCTTTCTATAACCCACATCTCATTTTGCCGTCCGCTATGTAGCTACTCTTTCTCTATCTTGCATCCCTCTAAGTGAGGTTTCATGAGTGTAGGAAGTGGGTAGGGAAGATGGGATGGGGTATGGTGGGGACCCCCTCATAGGACCTTGCAGGACGGCAGGGCAATATTTTTTTATGCCACTGTTGAATGGAGGGGAACCTGGTGGGGTCTTTGCCAAGCAAAGCCTAACTCTGCTGGTGGCACCTTATGCCTAGCTCTCTGGCATGCTGTGACGGTAATCAGGGGGTTCCAACTTCACAGATAGCCACACAGTTTTACATAGGCAGATAACTGAGTTACCGCAAAACAGAATTTTGCTCCTGCGTACCTTGGCAGACCTTTTAATTGTGATTACACTGTATAATACTTCACATCCCTATATGAAGCGCCAAAGCTCACCATCAGATGGTTGGAAAGACACACTATGAGGCAGCGCTTGTTTGAAGGGGTGTTGTATTGTTGTGCACTGAGTTTAATGTGGGAGGTGTTTTGGTGCCATGTGCGACTGACCAGATTGGCACTTTTATCCTGTCTTATTCACTGTGCTTAATGTGTGGTGGTGGGAAGAAGACTGAGTGAAAGAGTTTGTGCTGTGAATTACTGAGCAGGTCCTTTACAGAAGATTTATAAATGGCAGCTGAGGCACTTAAAAATAACAGCACATATCACTATTGCCAGTAACTGTCCAAACCTATCAATATTTCATTATGGGTGCAAGATTTGAACAAGGATCAATCACCACGATCCCCTATTTAGAGACAGCCAAAGGTTGTCTCCCAACTATGCATTTTACAATATAACTCAGCACTCTTGCTGGTCACTCGAGTTCAAAGTAGGTAAGTAAAGAAGAAAAATCCAAGTCGCATGTAAAATAATCACGTCCTTCTCATTGTAGATGAAACAGAATAGGAGCTGGTCATTTTCGGTCAGTTATTATTTCTCCTCTTCCAACGACAGGGCTTGGAGACAGTTATATTGAGTGGCGTGCTCGCAGAGAGAAATAATTACTGACCATTATTTACATTTGGTGAACCAGATCACTCACATACATCTGGACCGAGAGGGAGAACATATACCTTCAAAAGCTCTGAAGAATCAACTGAAACGCATTGGCTCCTGAATATGATAACTGTTCAGGCTACAAGCAGGTTTGACCATAAATGAATTATAAATGAATAGTCACATGCCAACATTGGACCATTTCGTGTTTTGTTTCATCTGCAATTAGAAGGACTTGGTTGTTTTATATACAACTTGGATTTTACCTACTTTCAACCTGGGTGACTAGCAAGAGTGCTGAAGTTCCTCATAAAATTCTTAGGTGACATCCTACCTACTAACCCACTTTGTGCACTGAATGCAGCAATCAAGAAAGAAGCTGAGTGTAAGAAAACTGGGCTCTTTGAAGATGCCCCCCACACACACTTTTTGCCCCCATTTGGGCTACTAGATGCTGGTTTTCGACTTTGACAGTGCACTGAATCCTGCTAACAGGCTACAGTGCCAGTGCTCTCTCCCTAGAACTTGTATGTGAGAATTGGAAATTCCAATTGACAAGGACTTTACCCCCCATTATAAGTCTCCAGTATATGGTACCAGTGGTACCCAGAGCATGGGTGGTATAGGGGTCCCCAGGGCTTCAACACAGCCTTGTGCTACCCTGAGTGACCCAAGCAAACTACTGACAGCAGGTCTGCCATTGCATACTGCAGGAGCAGTGCAAACTGCTCGAACTCGACTATGTCCTCACCATGTCTGGCACAGTCAATACGCTAGTTTTAATATATATCAGGCAACCTTAAGGAAGGCCTCCTGAGTCCAGGAGGCAGGGTGCATTATATTAAAAGTGAGGACATATAAGTGCATGCCTATATGTCCCTATTGTGGTGTTAATCATTGGAAACTACTATAAGTGTTAGCTGTTCATAGGATAACATGGGCTTCCACCAGGACATACTCGAGGTTGGCAGCTCCATTATGGTAGTGCCAAAATATGTAATGTTTGGTATCAAACAACATGCCTTCTCACCCCTGACATGACTCTCATGCCTTGGGTGATGTGGCATGGACCCAGGTGGTTACCTTAGAGATTGCCTACCTGTTTGCCCCAGGTTCTTTGTGCTCTCGCTGGCCAGCCCATGCTTCCCGCTTTTGCTGCCACCAAGAAAGGATTCTGACCTCCTGCCAGGCAGTGTGATCACTCCCAGGAGTCAGGAACAAAGGCTTGGGCAGGAAGGAAGTCACACCTCCCTCCTCCCAGGCAGCCTAGTGAACTGGCACATCATGGCAGTGATCTTCAAAGGCTCCCCTGCCTCTGATATGCATCAGGTCCCTATGCAAACTGCAGGTAAAACAACGTTCCGTATCCGAAGAATCACTAGCCATTCGGCCCTCCGAGGCATTGTCCAAACCAGATGGTCTAGTGCAATGTGGGAACTGTGGTCCTACCTTCCACAAAGTTATAGGCAGCTGCCGCGTTCCCCTGGGCCGCCGGACGTTGAAGTTACTTTCTGCTCTGCTTACTGCAGCCAAGGCTTGTTGGATGCCAGTCCGGCAACTGACCCCTTTACTTGATGCCTGCATTAAAAGGAAATTCCCTCTGACCTTTGAGCTAGTTCAGCAACCACTCCGTTGTTATCTTTTTGCATCTTTTTCCCCTGCAGCACCGTTTCAGTGATAAAAGCAGCTCTCCCGTGGCTCCCGGTCAGCACCAGGGACATCCAGGACAACTCTGCACCCAGGCTCCAAGGGCTAGGTAAAATTGAACTGACTGTCGTGGCTGGATCCTGGACCTGGGACCCACATCACCTTTACCCTACAAGGGTACCATGCAACTCAACCTGCAAGTGACCGATTGTCACTAGTGGTTTTTCCTATTTACCATAATGTCAAATTTGCACTGTATTATTTTTCATTGATTTTCTATTGCTTCAAAAATCTATAACTCTGGTTATGTGTATGTTATTTCATTCGTTTTGGTGTCTAAATTAAGATAAAAATACAATCTTTCTCTGGAGTCTTGTCAATTACTTATCGTCCATGTTGGATCTCTGAAATGCTTAACAGTTCCTCTAGTAAAGCCTGGCTGCTCTTTGCCACACTATCATGACTGGGCTAAGGAATTTTTTAGTGTGAATCCAAGGACCATCTTTGGGGTATCGTGATGGTGAGGTCTAATCCCCACACCAAACAGTACAAGGAAAAGGAAAAGTGAGGGACCGTAGAGCAATATTCGGGGATCAACAGTATTAGCATCATGTAAGACGAAAGCCGCTATTGTGACAAGACAGTTTATATACTTTAAACTGTGCAATTGAGAGGCTGGTGATGGACAGGAGAGACCTACAGGGATGGACTACATATTAAAGTCAACCAAAGTACATGTCGTTATGGCAAAGAGAAATTTTTTCATGCTTGAAAGTTTATCATGCTTTGAAGATTGAATTCGTAATGATGAATGGTAGAACTCTTTGGCCTTAAGTTGCATGTCCTCTTATTAATGGGCTTGATTGGTTTAGGACTGTTAATGATGGATACAGTAATTTAAAGGCATGCGCTATGGTTAGTCCTGCTGCAGATTTTCATCATATGAAAGTTTTATAGGTCTATACTTGGGGACTGAAGCAATCCTCGGTATGCAGAAGTTATAGGCATCTATGGTAATTGTCCTACTGGAACAGTCAGAAGACGTATGAGTCTAGTCAATGGGATGCACTGGTTGGAGTCAGCTTTGGTAGTGCCCTATTTCAGCCATTCCTGCATATTTTCTTGGAACTGATCTTGTTCCGTGTTGTCTTCTGGAATGTTGTTGGTATTTAGCATGCAGAAAAAAACAATACCTTGATGTTATGTATGGTTCGCTTCAAGTTGCGTAATTTATTGTTTGTTAAACGTCCACTGTGTTGCGCTATGCCCAAACTAATCCTTGTGGAAGGTTTGAAATTCTCTCAGAGTACATAATGCAGTGACACAGGACTATAGACATAATGTTCACGCATTCCTGGAGACTACTTGTGCACAAGCCAGCACCACACATGTGGGCAGAAGGACCTAGTATTGATGCAGTCGTTAATCTGTTAACAGATTCCAACAATTCAGTTTTATTTGATTGATCAGAAAATGCCCACCAGAAAGGTTTTGGTATTAGGATCAATTCAAAACCTACAGGTATCCAAGTAACTATATGGTAGGGTGACCAGATTTTGATATACAAAAGCCAGTACACTTACAGACACAGAAGTATGACAACAGTTTCGCTGGAAATGTGGAGAACTGAGACTGGTCTCGCTAAGATAGAAAACGGACAACTATGAGGCTCTAAGGTGCCCAATTTTGTATTTTTGACATAATACTGATCCAGAGTTTTCTGGGCCCACTTGCTTAACATTGGTCCTCCGATGGATCTTTTTGTCCATCTGAGAGGTGATGGGAGTTAGCATTAACAGTCAATTAAATGAAATGTTGGTTCACAGTGCAACCCATTTGGCTACACAATGAGGACTAGGAGTCGATAGCCAAGTTCAAAAAGGTTTATTGCAAGTTAAAAATCAAATTCAAATAAACAACTCTCAGTGCCATGCCATAAAGATACAGAATGACAACAGGGATCGCCAGACTCCGAAAGAAATTAAGACGAATCGGTATCAAGCAAACAAGTAGTTCTGTCACTGCGAAACAGAACAATAACATTAAGGTTTGATGCTCAGAGAGTAATCTAAGGTTCTCTCTCCTATACATTAGTAATCTAGAATTCAGAGTCCAGAGGTTGGATTGGGGGAAAATGGCTCTAGCAATCAGGGAAACTCCATAAAGGAAGTCAGGTCAAGACAAAAGAAATCAAAATATGAAAGCGTTAGCATCTCAGAACCTCGGTCAATAGTATTCTATGGGTCAAGTGTATTTGTCATCCTAAGCCACACTTTGAACAAAAATCAGGAAAGGCATTGGGCATGAAACCTCTCAAAGTCCATTAAGCTAGACATGTCTCAAGGAAGGAGGAAATCAATGAAAGTTGTCTGCAGGAATGTGATTGGGGAAGTCAGAAAGGGATCTGAGTAACAGTCCAAGGGGAACAGTATATTATAACGTGTAAAATCCATTGGGAAACACCCCTTTGATCACACCATCAGGGATCCATTAAAATCTTCGAATCATCATGCTGCAGGCTGCCACATTTCTGGTTTTTCCAACACAGGACATGGGAATTACCTCTTTCCCTCAAACATAGGAAGGTTGCAACTTTTGGACAACAGTTCATTCAGTAAGCGCTCGGTTTCTTTATGTACCTTTCATGAAGGTCCTTTTCTCAAGCTCCTGTTCCCGGTATCTCTAATACAATAATTAATCTGTTCTAAACTAACAATGCACGTGAAAACCTGTAAGAAATGTTAAGTTAGTAGAAACATTAAATCAGCTTTATGCAGCATGGTGAAATGCAGGCCTACTCATGTTAAGTTTAGCATTAACTTCAATGGTGTACATTTAATATGCGTGTGCACATTTAAACACAAATGAATATACGTTTCCAATGCATTACATATCATACTGTGTGTAAGATTCAATAAATCATCATAATAATCAGTGATAACCATTAATGAGAACTACATTAAAATCAAGTATATGAAATATTAATGCACATATCACATAAATTGATTATCGTTTCTAGTAGAATTATATTCTATATGTGTAAGGACGTTTTTAATCACTGTTTCAATGTGCTACATGTTATTCACGTGACGTAGCACACACATTTTGGGAAGTCACATTTTATCTATATGGTGAATACATTCTCTACTAAATCAAAATGATTCTTTATTAATCACACTTAATTAAAGCAAGAGATTTGTGTAAGAAAGTTTCTCTAATCCTACAGTGAAGGCACTCTTTAATAATTGTCAAGTGCAACACTTACATTAATTCGTTAAACCATACATGGATCATGTGCTTTAGTGCACTTTCATACCGTGTATTTCTCAAGTGTCTGTGACATTTGTGATGCGTAAAGGGTGGGCAATCTTTGCGCTGCATCAATCACTCCTCTGATGGCGAATAAAACCATCACATCAATCTCTTATCAGATGGACTAATCACAGTTTGGTTGTTTTCATCATCTTTCTTCTGAGATCCTCCAGAAATGTAATGTCATCATAGTATCTGCTCTGTTTATCCTTCAGTTCCATATCTGCTCTATTTCTCTTCACTCCCTTCTTTGCTTGTACACGTCTGTAGACCTTAATAGTCACAATAAGTAATAATCCACAAAGAGCAATTATCACTAAGGGTTTAAGGATGCTTCCAACAATTCCACTCCCTTGGCTTTAAAACCATCTGCCTATAGCAGAAAATATATTCCCTATTGCTTCCCAAGTAACTGATGCTGTCAACCCTTTCAAATCTTTCTTCAAGTCAGTAATGTTGCTAATGTACTTCTTCAGGTCTTTACTCTCATCTGGAATATACGTACAACATTGTTGAACTTTTAACATCCGGCAGACTCCACCTTCTTTGCGAGGAGGACGTCTAAAGCAAGTCGATTCCGCAAAACCATCGATCTGAGGTCAACCATTTCTGTGTCTATAACTAAGAATCCTCCAGCTGTGCTAGTAGATAGTTTATCAACTACTTTAGAAAGCTTTCTAATCTTGTGTGAGTTGAATATTACTCTTACAGATGGAATCAATGCTCCAAAATTGTCGCATACAATTTCCCTAGCTCTGGCACCTTTTTGTTCCTTGCCGGATTATCGAATTGCAGCACATGATACATGTTTGGAAAAACTATCCTCATGTAAATTGTTCCATGCCATCTCTTGGGTAACCTTTAGAATGCACTCTTTCCACAATTAAACCCAAGGAAAAACATGATCTCCTCCATCCAAGTATAATCCCTAATTTCCTTGTACTTAAAAAGTATGATCACATTCCCTAGTCCCTATGAAATTTGTGTCACTTGTGGATATTATAGTGTGAATGCTTAATTTCCCTCTATGTTGCCAATCTAAAGCTAATGCTGCCATGTTTCACACTATTCTGTGTTCACTTTCTTCTTTAGCCTAGGGTGGTACTTTGAATAATTTGCTTTAGCCAGAATGTCTCTTCTTCTATCTTATACTAAACCTATAAACTTATTTTATACATCTGTTAGCATGAAAGTCAAGTTGTGTCTATGTGTGTAAGCTGTGTCCAGTGTCAAGGTAGGTCTAAAGAAATGTCCCATTACCTCAGCATTTTTAGCATCAGGTTGTCTATTCAAGTGCTTCAGCACAGGAACTTCTCAAAGAACCAAGTCATAATTTTAGTAATAGTATTGAAAATGACCTTTTCTGTAAAATAAGCTCAATAATTAACTACAGATAACTCCAAACGTCAAAGGGATATGATGATAAGTAATCCCTTCAGTCACCGATGTTGGCAATTGCATACATACATAGCAATCTCTAGCATCCATAGTGTCAACATTTCTAGATGAGTAATCTCATCTAGAAACATCTACATGTAACTCTTTCTCATCTATTGCAGGCAAGTTATTGTCAGTAGGAAAGGGCACTTGCAGGGCACGTGTAGTCTTAAGCTTTCCTACCTGTAAGTAATGGGGCAAATTTAATATAATAAGCAAAACAACTAACACTGTCGTTGCAACAGCAAACACTCCTGCGCATATGCATTTACGTCTATGAGATTTTGTGTTAGGCTCCATGAGTTCTTTAGTGACAGACCCTTAGGTAGAAGATTTGCAGCTCAGCTCCTTCAGTTAGTTTCCACTTGCGCAAACAGCAAAGCAAAGTTCAAGTGCTGCTTCAAATCTTGTTAAGTTGTCGCCAGTAAATCCGCAGGTCAAACTCATTAATGATCACTTCCAGAATAAATCGTCTCAGTCTGTTTAGTGGCAATGTGGATTCAAAACTCAGTTCAGCCACAAAGTTCAGTTCAAGAAGGCTCAGCTGGATGCTAATTGTTATAGCAAAAGGTGAAAAATGCTCTCTCCCAATCATTAACTGCTAGGTAAGTCCATTCAAGTGAAGAGTACCTTTGACAAGTACCCTAGCTCTCTTGGAACTCCTTACTGTAGCCCTTTTTCATCACTG
Organism: Calotriton arnoldi; assembly: GCA_963921515.1. Taxonomy (NCBI): domain Eukaryota; kingdom Metazoa; phylum Chordata; class Amphibia; order Caudata; family Salamandridae; genus Calotriton; species Calotriton arnoldi. Next base: position 1,371,787 of record CAWUFW010001916.1, read on the forward strand.
TCACTTTGGCCAACTCCCTCAGTATCCTCAGGGATGGTGTGTGGTACATGCACTTCAGACAGACAGTGTCTTCTTCTCTCTTGTCTCCTTGGTCACCTGTCTCCGGGTACAATGATTTACAACTGCACTAGGGCCTTCGTCAGAGTCTGAATCTGGTGCAGTCAACACCACTGGATGAGACCCTTCTGTACCGACTTCAACTGTTGACTCTCTCACATCCCCCTCAGGCCCAATGAGTGCTGTCACAGCAGCTTGCGGGTTTCCAACAGCTTGACTAACCTGCTCCCTCTGTCTCACTGTAACCACTGGCACATCAGGAACAAGTGCTGTTATATCATCAAGGGGACATGGGACTTTGCAAGTATGAGCAGTGTGTACCCAATTAGGGAGACCTCCACACTTCACAGCTGACATGGTGACCAGAATCACCTGGTATGGCCAACGCCACCTTGGCTCCAATCACGACTTACGCATGTCTTCTTCACCATTACCCAGTCGCCGGGACTGAGGGCATGGCACTGCTCCTGTTGAGGCGGGGCTATAGCCTCTCCAACCTGGTGAGACAACGAACGTACCACATCAGTCAGTCCTTTACAGTAATCAAGAATATGGTCATCTCTAATGTTCACATGCACGTTTGCAGGAAAGGCTGGCAAACTCATGACACTCCCCATGACATGATGATCTCATGAAGCGACAATCCTGTCCTTCTATCTGGAGTACTATGTAGACTCATCAGTAGTCCAAGGAGCAAAGCATCAGGCCATTTCAGAGATGTCAAAGCACACACTTTAGCCAGCCTGGATTTTAAAGTGCTGTTTACTTGCTCCAATATTCCAGAAGCCTCTGATTGATAACTGCAGTGGAGTCTCTGTTCGACTTGTAATGCTGCACATAACATCTTCATGACCTCATTGTTTAAATGAGTTCCTCGGTCTGACTCCAAAGACATTGGGAAACCCAAACGTGGTATCAACCCCCTCAACAACAGCTTTGCTATTGTGAGACTGTTATTTCTCCTAGTCGGGTAAACTTCAACTCACCGTGAAAAGATGCAAACAATCACTAAGACATATCTCAACCCATTTCATACTGGCATCTCAATGAAGCCCAGTTGCATCCTGTGAAAGGGATCTCATGATCTCCTTATATGACTCATTATTACTGCTGTTCTTCTGCCTATGTTCTGCTGTTGGCACACACCACCCCAGTGACACAAACTCTCAGCCATCAATCTGAATCTGGGGTTAAACCACGTTTGCCTAAAGAGGTGCAAAACAATGCCTCTCCCTACATGTGTAAGTCCATGATAATGCCTCGCAATTGGAGGCAACAAGCTATCTGGCAGTACAGTTCTTCTATCTCTTCAAACCCAAATATCATCTCCAGCTCTCTTGATACAACCTGCTCTGACCCAACCGTACTGTTCTGCTTTTGGCACTTCTTCCTGTAATCTCTTAGCTTCCTACCAAGTATCAACTGTAGACAACAACAGATTGCAATTTGTCACATCTGAATTTTCATTGACGTATTCCCCATTAAAGGTCCATGAATGCAGTGCACAGTTCCTTGCTGACTCCTCAGTATATCTGTTGCCCAAAGTCACATAGTCATTGTCTTGCCTATAAACAGCACATTTCACCTCTGCAATTTGGGCAGGCAGTTGCAAATCCTGGAGCAAGTTCTTCACGCTTTCCCCATTACGAATTGGTGACCCGAAGAAGTCATGAATCCATGTTGGAATCACAACTGCACAAAGCCATGCACCACACCAAATCCGTACTGACTATCAGTGAAAATCATCACTCTCAGCTGTTCTGAAACACAGCATGCCCTAATAAGAGCAATTAATTCTGCCACTCTTGCTGAAAATACTCCTTGAAGTCAGGAAGCTTCAACCACATAGACAGTATAGACTGCGTAGGCAGCTCTCAGGTTTCCTTCAGGATCTTGTAGGCAAGAGCCGTCAACAAACAGCACATAATCTGATTCAGGTAGTGGCATATCTTGTATGTCAGGTCTTGGTTTGGAGCATAGTTCAGTAACATCAAGACAAGCATATTCAGCTTCTCCCTCAGCAACTTCAGTTCCAGGAAGGGACAGTAATGTAGTGGGTGATTCAGGACAGTACACCTTCTCAGTGCGAGGTTCTTGGCACCAAAAACGATTTTCTCATACTTGGTACGCCAACTATTGGTGAGGTGCTGTGTTTCAGTATGAGTTAACAGCTCTTCAACTGAGTGGGGGACAAAAACAGTTAATGGGTGACCCATAACAATGCTTTCACACTTGCTTGTTGCTAACACTAGTTGAGGCAACAGCTTTGAGACAGACAGGCAAAGCCACAGCTACGGGGTCAACTGTGGCAAAAAAATAGGCCGCTGGTCTGCAAGCATTGCCCTGCATCTGGGTTAGCACTGAAAGAGCACAGCCCTCTCTCTCACTGCAAAACAAAGCAAAATATTTATTATAATCAGACATTCCCAGCACCGGGACGCGGCAGACATTCTCTCAGCTCTGAGAAGGCACGCATGCTTGTGTGTCAGCCTCTGCAAAGACTTGGCCATCAGGGAAAAGTTGGAAATCCACTGTTGACTTTTCCCACCATTCCTAAGAACAATCTTATCACTCTCTGTATTGCTGGAAGATTCATTTTCAGAATTGCCGAGATCCTCTCTTGCAACACCTTCGTTGCTCCTTTCTCAATGTGATGTCCTAGATACAGGACTTCTTTCTTGTAGAACTGCAATTTGGTCGGGATACTTTATGTCCATTCTCAGCTAAGTGGTTTAAGAGAGCAATTGTGTCTCATTTGCAAGCCTCCTGTGCATTTGACGCCACCAGTAGGTAGTCAATATATTGGACTAGGATTGAGTGAAAGGGCATCAATAAGGACTCTAGATTCTTCTTGAGTATCTGGTTAAAGATAGATGGACTCTCCGTATACCCTTGTGGGTCACGGCACCATGCCAAAACACGGCTTCTGAAATGGAAAGTGAAAAGGAACTGGCTATCCTCATGCAATGGTATGGAGAAGAAGGCTTGGCATAAATCAATGACAGAGAACCGCTCTGCCTCACACAGAATCTGAAATAAAATCATAGCTGGATTCAGTACCACAGGACAACAAGGAGCAACAATTGAATTAACCTTTCACATGTCTTTGACGATGCGGTACTTGCCATTGGATTTCTCCCCGTAATCTCTTTCAGAATGCCTTGCTCAATCATTGAGTCGATCACAGGAGTAATCCCAGCAACAGTTTCAGGGGTCAAGTTGCATTGTGTGATTCTTGGGTACTCAGCATTTGGCTTCACTGTAATGCAGACCGGTTCAACACCTTTGATAAGTCTTCTGTCTTTACCTGAAAAATCCCAGACTCTAGTTAGCACTGTCTCTCTCAATTCTGGGGGCAAATTGTCTTTGGTCAAAAAAGGGAACGTTCCAATTTCTGATTTTCGTCTCTCTATTTTGAAGGCAACGTCCTCATCATGCTTTCGGATCTCGATACCCTTTGGAGTACAGTAAATGGAACAATTCCGTTTGCACAAAAGATCTCATCCAAGTAGATTTACAGGACTTGAATCACACACCACAAATCGATGATTGTCCTCAATGGATCCTATCTTGACAGGTACCGCTTCTGAATCTGGGCTAGTTATTTGTTTATTTACGACTCCTACAACTTGGGTTTCTTTCTCTCGGAGAGGTGTAGGTTGGGAACCTCTGCTGTTCTCACAGGAGAGTGAGTAGCAGCAGTGTCGACGAGGAATGAAACAGGATTTCCATTTACCTCACCCTCCATGTATGGACCACTCTGGTCTACCGCTAAGGTTGCACCAACTACGCAATCCTGATTCCCTCTCAGGTCCCATGATTGAGACAGGTCTGAGCGAAATTCATCATAGCTCTGAATCAGGGAGATCTGTTGTTACATACACTGATCCACAAAGGGATTAGTGCTCCGATTGGGAATTCGATTTGCATTGTATCTCCGGACATTGACATTTTGTTGTAGAATCAGGGCTTGTGCAACCTGCATCACTTGAGCTTGGGGCACATTGGGATTTTGAATTCCCTGTCTCTGCACCTGCTTTGTGTGAACCACATTATTTCCCTGTGTTTGCACAAATCCACCATTCTGAACCTGATTTCCATTAACCATTTTACCAGTATTGAATCGATACTCGCGCTGCCTTTGCCCTAACCTGCCGCAGACCTATCAGGGATTGTTTTTTTTCAAAGTCTGCACATCAACACCTGTGCTATGGTTAATTGAAACACCACGGCCTCTACCTTGCAGTTGGAACCCTTGCTGGTGAAATCCTAGCTGTTGAAAGCCATTACCACATTACCCGGAGCTCCCTGCTGATACACTCCCTGCATTGGACCATTATTTCCAATAAACTGTGGATTCTGACCTCTGTGTGCAGCTTACATCTGAGCTATCATCAAATTTTCCTTCAACTTCTTGTAATTCATCTCTAATTCATCACAGCAATAGTTTGTGTATTGCAGAATATCATGAATGGGCTTACTCTCCCAACAAATCAAATGCTCTGGAAAAATGGAACTAACTTCGGGCTTCAATCCATGCACAAACTTGTAAACAAAATGTCTTATATTGTTCGTCTCAATAGTCTCTGTCCCACTAAACTGTTTGAATGCCTGCAACAATCTCTCATTATAAGTATTTATTGACTCCTTGGATTCTGGGGTCGTTTTGTCAATCTTGACCCAATCGATCTCTTTAGGAGAGATTTTCACCTTCAGAAATGTAATCACCTGGTTATACTTCTTCATTACTAATGCTGAAGGCACATGTGATTGAGGATGTCTCATCGGCTCCACCTCGGGCTAATCCACTGCACTTTTACATTCAGTTCACAAATCACTTGGAACCACAATTTCAAATTAAGTATCTTTCCACAAAACGTTTAAAATTTTCACTAATCGATCAACCTGTCTTTACCAATCCACTGGGTTCTCTCTTAATCTCGGGAAACCATTTGTGAATAGTAAGTAAGTAAAGAACTTTTAAAGCGCATGAATGCCGAGGCGTCTTGGCGCTGGAGGAAGCAAAAGAGAGCAGAGGGCGAAAGTCAGGGAAACGTTTGAGGCTATAGGGAGGGAAAAAGCCAGGTTTTGGTCTGTTTCCTGAACTGGGACCTAGATGAAATTAGCCAGTTGTTGATGGGAAGTTATTTCCAGAGTCTGGGTGCCATGAAAGAGATGCATCTGCCTCCCCATCTGGTTTTGTTCACTCTGGGAACATAGGCCAGAGCTTTATTGGCTGATCTTAAGCTTTGACGGGGGGCGTACCATTGAAATAGTTTTTGGTAATCAGTAGGCCCACCCCCGTAAAGGGCTTTGCGGACCAGACAGAGTGCCTTGAACTCTGTTCTCTGTTTGACGGGGAGCCAATGTAGTGTTCTAATGGCACCAGATATATGACCATATTTAGGAATATTTAACAAAGTGCGCGCTGCTGTATTCTGTAAGGATTGAAGTTTCGAGAGCTGGCGTTTGTCAATGCCTAGGTACAGGGCGTTACAATAGTCTATGCGGGAGAGAACAAGGGCCACAACAACTGTTTTCCTCAGGTCCATAGGTAAAAATGGCAGGATTTTATGCAGCACCTTTAAAAGAAAATAGCATGCAGATGTAAGCTGGTTAATCTGAGCTGAGAAATTAAGCTTGGTGTCATACAGGAAACCAAGGTTTCTCACTTTGGAGGCTGGGGTCAGACAGGGTCCCGCCGATGCTGGCGACCAGGATGGGGACCAGATGGAGGGGCCCTTCCCAAATTCCATGACCTCGGTCTTGTTGGTATTCAATTTGAGGTAATTCTTATGCATCCATTTCATGATGTGGCTTAGACAGCTGTGGAATTTGTCTGCTACCGAGTTGGTCATCGTTGATATGGAGATAATAATTTGGGTATCGTCCGCGTACGATACAAGTGAGAAGCCATGGTTCCCAATGAGCTTGGCTAACGGAGTAACATATATGTTGAACAGAGTAGGAGAAAGGGCGGACCCTTGTGGGACTCCCCCAGGAAGATAGAAATTTCCTGATTCTAGGGTGTTCCAGCACACCTTCTGTTCTCTAGCTGAGAGAAAGGAAGTAAGAAGGGTGAGCGCAGAGTCTCCAATTCCCACTGCCTCCAGCCGTCGCGTAAGTACGGTATGGTTTACCGTATGGAACGCGGCTGATAGGTCAAGTAGGATTAGAATGGCCCTGCCCCCCTTATCAATTTGCTGGCGAATTTCCTCAGTAGCCATGACTAAGGCAGACTCTGTGGAGTAGCCGGAGCGAAAGCCATGTTGAATTGGATGGAGAAGATTATTGGTGTCTATGTATTCCATGAGTTCTAAGTTAACGGCTTTTTCCAGAACTTTTGCTGCTAAGGGCAGACATGCAATGGGGCGATAATTTGTAACTCCAAGAGGATCCAGGGAAGGTTTCTTTAGAGTAGGTCTAACGCATGCTTTCTTCCAAGACGTTGGAAAGACACCTGTGTTGATAACATTGTTCAAGAGGGGGGGTGAGTATAGTACTGACTTTATTCGAGACCCCATGGATGATGTTTGGAGGGCAGGGGTCAGTTGGGGAGCCTGACTTGATCGCCTGTAATAGTTCATTTACCCCGTCAATAGTCAGTGGGGAGAAACAGTTAAGGTGGCAGGTGATAGGTGGCGGAATTTCTGAAGCAGAGGGCTGAGGTAAAGAGTAGCCAGCATTCAGCCTTTCTAGCTCCTGGTATATTATTTGGACCTTCGACTGGAAGAAGGTGGCCATTTTATCAACGAGCCCTTGATCAGGGGAGAACCCATTGCCCTTTTGAAGTTTGGCTAGTGCATTGACAGACTTGAAGAGCTCTCTAGCTGAGTTTTTGGACCCCTCAATTTTGCTGGTATAGAACGTTTTTGATCTAATAATGGCTGCTTTATTGTCTATCAATGCTAGATTGTAGTTCTTTTTGGCCGACACACTATAGCCCTTCCTCCATTCTCGTTCTAAACGTCGACACGTGGATTTGAGTGAATGAGGTGAAATCAGCCCCTACTCCAAGGTACATGAATGTATCCTCCACCAGGCACTTCCCTCATGGAAAGCATTTGTAAGTCCTCCTCTTCCTCCTCTGTTACAGATGGAGGCATTTGCACCCACAACTTTCTACTGCTCCTTATAGCTACCTTACCATTTATCTAGTTCACTACATTTTCGAATGTAGCCAATTAGCTCCTTAATCTTTACTCTTCTTACTGGCAGACGCATGTTTACAGGATCCTTGTCAATAAAACATAACCTGTAATTTTTCTCCAGACTTTTAGACCTCTGTACGTCAATTCCATGTCTCTGGGCTCATTCCGTCAGTCTCTCATGAGCCTGTCCTGCACGTCTGTTAATGTCTTTGCATAATAATAGCAGTTTATCATCCAGGTATGCATTCAATTTTGACATATCAAGAATTCCAATTATCATTTCTTCTAATTCTACCTTTAATTTAGCCACATCCTGATCTTTCTCTCTCTGGATCCTGTGTATTTGTTCTACTTCCAGGATTTACCCTACTTGCTGGGGTATCTATACCTTTGAACCAGCCATCAAGTTCTTGGGCAGTAAGACCTAGTTGCTCTGCTGGGGTATGAAGAATAATCTTTTCTGCTATATGTACCACTATTTGGACCAGATGGTGAGTTCAAAAGGGACATGTTAGAGGTTGACGTTCCCGTTGACATTTCTGTCCTAGGGATACTGTAATTCACCATCGATAGGGCATTTCTGTCAGGTAAGAAAAATGGTGACGATGTCTGTGGAAATCTCCAGCTAAGATCAAATCCTGTCTGATTTAATGTAGGGTCTGCAGTCGCAGCACATGGAGTATTCCCTTGAGTCGGAACCCTAGGAGTCCGAGGAATGGGTCTTATGGTTGGGTCTACTTAATTGTTATTATTGTTAGCCATGGCACTCATTCCAGCAGGAACAGCCAAAGGATGGGTATTATTTCCTGCTACTCCAGGCTTAAACAAAGAAACTACAGGACCAATCATGACAGAACGATCAATGCATCTGGGGCATTCAGAGGCTACAGAATCAAGGGGTCTGTCATTTCTGACGATTCCCCCATAGGATCAGGATTCATATTTAATGGTGCTTTGGGCACATTGAAGGTTTCAGTCATGGGTGCATTACTCGTTCCACCAATCGGAGTGTCTTTGTATGGAGGTGGACAATTTAACAGTAATTTAGTTAGAAAGTCATAATTTATGTCACTATCACTGTCCTCAGCTGCATTCTCTGTGTCATCTGTCTCTTTATTCTTTTTCTTCTCCTTTCATTTACCTTTACCCTCTACTGTGGTCAGTACAGGATATTGTTTAACTCCCTCCATCATGTGAGTACTCCAGGCTTTCTGTTGTGCATCCCATCTAGCATTTACACAAGTGAATATGGCTTTCTTGACTCTCCCTTGATATCTGTCTCTCCGTCTCAAATTAGCCACATGTTCCCAGGCATTAAGTGCTTCGAACTGTGTAGGTCAAGGACGCGGCTTCATTTCATTATAGCGTCCTCCTTAAATTCTCAATGATTCTCAAATTAAATGTCCCATAACAAACAAATTGCAATGCACCACCTTTCTCAGTAATTCTATTCCATTGTTCAAGCCAAATACGAGTGTAAAAACTCTCTTCTACCTCCATAGTATGACCTGGCGTACCTTCAGGTGGTGCCTGTCTTCCCTTTCTAACAGGCACAGTCACATTTCCCATTATCATGCTTTGAAATGCTTTAAAGAATTTCATTTTTCGATCAATATTATGCAATATTTACAAATGACATTCAGTTGAAACCAGGAAATGATTTTTCACCCACAATTCTCTGTTCGTCAATCACAACCAATCCCAGCACGGCTCTCTATGACGTATTCAATCAATACCAGTGCTGCTCTACAGCGACCGACCTATATCAGCACAGCACACTGTGACGTCAATCTCACTCCTTGCAGCAGCTCACCCTCGTTTACAATTTCTTTCAAGGGCGTTCTCTAAGCAATTCACACAAACCAATGCAAGCTATTTCAACAACTAACTTTGTTTGCTCCACTAAAGAAATTAAAGATTGTTCATACATACAATTCAGAATTATTCTAGCATTTACTTCAAGTGAAACCTCGACCAGCGGGATCTCACTTGGATTGATACAGTTATTCTCTGTGTGCTGAGATCAACTATACCAACCACGTCTCACAATCACACAAAGTAAAGTCCCTAGCTCAATAATGCTGTTGACAACGTCTCACAACAAGCACCACAACACAGCAAACAACTACACCCAGTGTATTCTACACTGAGACTTACCATGTAGGTATATATCCCTGGATCTTAGGCCTCGAAGGACTCAATAACCACTTCAACTTCTCTGCATCAAGCGCCACATTCACACATCAACTTAAATAAGCTCCACATAACACCATACAGCTATCTCAAAATGCCGCAATTTAGCATAAGCAATAGCAATGAGCAACCCTATTGATAGTCACACCCCTCCGCTGTTAAGTTTCCAAACCGCTCGTACTCCATCAATCCTTCGACCGAACCATGGGTATTTGGGGTTTGGACTGGGCTTGGGCAATTTCTTAATAGGATACCCTAACTCCCTCATGTCAGAAGAAAACTATCCGATGAGCTAGAAGATTTGATCCAGTGTGTTATCTGCCCACTTGTTTACCATTGGTTCTCCGATGGACCTTTTTGTCCGTCTGATAGGTGATGAGAGTTAGCATTAACAGTCAATCAAATGTCGGTTAACAGCACAACCCATTTGGCTGCACAATGAGGACCAGGAATCGGTAGCCAAAGTCAGAAAAGGTTTATTACAAGTTAATAATCAAATTCAAATGAACAACTCTCAGTACCATGCTATAACGAAACAGATGACAACAAGGATCCCCAGTCGCCAAAAGACATTAAGGTGATTTAGAATCAAGCAAACAAGTTGTTCTGCCACTGTGATACAGAATAATAACATTAAAATTTGATGCTCAGAAAATAACCTAAGGTTCTCTCTCCTATTCATTAGTAATCTAGAATTCAGAGTCCAGAGGTTGGATTGGGGAAAAATGGTTCTAGTAATCAGGGAAACTCCTTAAAGGAAGTCAGGTCAAGACAAAAGAAACCGATATGAAAGCGTTAGCTTCTCAGAAGCTCGGTCAATGTCTTCTTTGGGTAAAGTGTAATTGTCAGCCTAAGCCACACTTTAAACAAAAATTAGGAAAAGCATTGGGCATGAAAACTCTCAAAGCCCATTCAGCTATAAATGTCTCAATGAAGGAGGGAATCAAGGAAAGATGTCTGCAGGAATCTGATTGGCATCGGAGCAAGTCAGAAAGAGATCTGATTAACAGTCCTAGCGTAACAGTATATTATAATGTGTAAAGTCCATTGAGAGGCACCCCCTCGATCACACCATCAGGGGTCCATTGAAATCTACGAATAATCATGTTGCAGACTGCAACATTTCCAGTTAGTCCCACACAGGACATGGGAACAACATCTTTCCCTCAAACACACATAGGTTGCAACTTTTGGACAATAGTTCAATCAGTCCGTGCTCTGTTTCTCTGTGTACCTTTCGTCAAGGTCCTTTTCCAAGGCTTGTGTTCCCCTTATCTGTAGTACAGTAATGTATCTGTTCTAAACCAACAATGCATGTGAATACCTGCAAGAAATGTAGAGTTAGCAGAAAAATGAAATCAGCTTTATGCAGCATGGTGAAATACATACCTACTCATGTTAAGTTTGGAATTAACTTCACCGTCATTCAGGAATTCACCAACCCACACAGCGAAGCCACAGACATCACCCCATCCCAAGACCTCTGCGACAAGCTTGGAACCTACTTCCACCTCAAGATCAAAAACCTCTACGACAACTTCGTCAGCCACCCACCAGACGCCACAGCCGGCCCCCCGCCCTCCAGTGACACCAGCCAGCCCACCATCTCCAACTGGACTCCGATTACGACCGAAGACACCGCCTCGACCATGAAAGGCATCCACTCGGGGGCCCCCACTGACCCCTGCCCCCCTCACATCTACCACAGAGCCGCAGCCGCCATCGCACCCAAACTACAACGCACCATCAACACCACCCTCCAAACAGGCACCTTTCCAGATGACTGGAAGTGCGCAGAAGTCAGGCCCCTGCTCAAGAAACCCACAGCTTACCCCACCGACCTCAAGAACTACCGACCCATCTCGCTCCTCCCCTTCACAGCCAAAGTTGCAGAGAAAACAGTCAACAGGGAACTGACTCGATTCATCGAAGAGAACGCCATTCTCGACCTGTCCCAATCCAGATTCCAAAGCAACCACAGCACTGAGACCGCCCTGTTCGCCGCCACAGACGACATCCGCACCCTCCTGGACCAAGGCCATTACGCAGCCCTCATCCTACTCGACCTATCAGCGGCTTTCGACACCGTCCCCCACCGCACACTAGTCACCAGACTACACGGCGCCGGCATACAAGGAACAGCCCTGGACTGGATCCGATCATTCCTCACCGGAAGAAGCCAAAAGGATCAGACTACCACTCTTCCTCTTCGATCCCATGAAACTCACCTGCGGAGTCCCACAGGGGTCATCGCTGAGCCCGACCCTCTTCAACATCTACATGGCCCCCCTCGCAGCCATCGTACGACAACACGGCCTCAACATCGTATCCTACGCCGACGACACCCAGCTCATCCTCTCCTTCACCAAAGACCCCACCACCGCCAAACTCAACTTCCAGAAAGGAATGCAAGACGTCGCAGTCTGGATGACCAACCGCTGCCTGAAGCTCAACGCCGAGAAGACAGAAGTCCTCATCCTTGGAACCACCCCCTCAGCATGGGACAGCACCTGGTGGCCGACCGCCCTCGGAAGCCCACCTACCCCCTCAGACCATGCCAAAAACCTCAGCATTGTACTCGACTCATCACTCACCATGAACCGACAGGTCATCGCCGTCACATCCAGCTGCTTCAACACCCTCCGCATCCTCCGCAAGACCTTCAAATGGATCCCCCCTGAGTCAAGGAAGAAAGTCACCCATGCGCTCATCGCCAGCAGACTGGACTATGGGAACGCGCTCTACGCCGGCATCAACAAGTCCCTACTCCGCAAACTCCAGACAATAGAGAACACCACCGCCAGGCTCGTCCTTGGCAGCCCCCGGCACGAATATATCAGCCAACACCTACGAAGACTCCACTGGCTCCCCGTGGAGAAAAGGGTCACCTTCACAATCCTTACTCACGCCTACAAATGCCTACACAACAACGGACACAAATACCTCAACGACAGAATCAACTTCAACGTACCCAAAAGGAACCTCCGATCTTCCAACCTCGCACTGGCCGAAGCCCCGCGCATCCACAGAGCCAGAGTAGGCGGAAGATCCTTCTCTCACATTGCAGCCAGGACCTGGAACGAACTGCCGGCAGACATCAGATGCGCCCCCTCCCTGAACAGATCTGCAGACCCCCCACCCCCCCCCCCCTGAGACCCTCACAGGTGAGTAGCGTGCTTACAATTCCCCTGATTGATTGATTGATTGGTGCTCATTTAAAATGCATTTGCACATTTAAACATAAATGAATATGTTTCTAATGCATTAAGTTCATACTACGTGTAATATTCAATAAATCATCCTAATATTTAGTGATAACAATGAATGAGAACTACATTAAAATTAAGTGTATGAAATATTAATGCACACAGTACATTCATTGATTATCGTTTCTAATAGGATTATATTCTATATATGTCAGGAAGTGTTTAGTCACATTTCAACTTGTTACATGTTATTCATGTGATGTAGCACACACATTTCCAAAGTCACATTTCATGTCTACAGTGAATACATTAACTACTAAATAAAGATGATTCTTTATTAATCACACTTAATTAAAGCAAGACATTTGTGTAAGCAAATTGCTCTAATCCTACAGTGAAGGCACTCTTTAACTGTCAAGTGAAACACATTAATTAGTTAAACAATACATGGATCATGTGCTAAGTGCACTTTCATACCATGTATTTCTCAAGTGTCTGGCACATTTGTAAAGTGTAAAAGATGGGCAATCTTTGCGCTGCACCAATAACAAGGGGGAAACTAAATGCAACTTTGACGTACCATATAGGTGTCAATTAAAACTGTTCTAGTCGATAAAATCGTAACAGCGGGTACATTTACAAAACATTGGTATATTTACAAAAAAGTTCCAGGACAGACGTTGAAAAATCAGGGTTTTCCTTGCAAATCAGGGACTCCTGATCGCCCTATCATACGTCCGCGCTATCATAATTTAGAATAAGTGGCTCATAATAATTCCTCTCTTCACATAATGCAGAGACTGGCATTTAGATAGCACAAGCAGTGATAATGCTGTAAAATGCGACCGTTGATATGTGTCTGGTTACTAGCAAAAAAGGCTTTTCATGGCTAAGGTTCCAGGTCTGGTAAATGAAAAGGGATGATGCCGCCTGTATTTTCTCTGTTCCGGCACCTGGATTGGCTGAGGCAGAGCGCCAAGCACCTATCAGCCGCCCGAACCGAAGAAGTCTGGAACGAGACTTCGGAACCAGCACGCGCCCTTTGGAACATGTTATAACAGCGTAGGTCCAGAGCACGCCGTCGAAGAGGCGCGCGGAGGGACTCCCAGATCCTAGACACGCCGCAATCATGTAGAGGACGTGTGCAGAGTAAATGGAAACAAATTGCAATTAAGATGAACATGGGCTGCAATTAGCTCACTAACACAGGATTCTCACGCTTGGTCTGTGGGTTGTTGCGCAGTAATTGGCATTTGTGTCTACTGGTTATTTACACATTACTTTGTGTAAGTTTCACACGCTCGACTTTCGCAATTATTTCAGAGCCCCTGGGGTTTGCCAATTACGTCTCTGCAAAAAGAATGTCTGCAGCATGCTCTGAGGCACAGTGGCGACCATTTTAGCGAATCTAGGGCAAAAACACAAATTTTGCTCAGTTTACACCGGGTAGAGGACTAGTAACCTAACCATGTAGTACCATGTTTGCCCTTGAAACGCGTGGACACTCCAGTTCTCGCGTTCTAGCCATCTGTACTTTGTGTGCAGAGCAGGTAAAACAAACAGTATGAACTTTGAAAACAATGATTTCTGGAACTCCTAAATTGAGGGTCAAGTCAAGCGTCGTATCGGCAATAGGGTGAAGTCATGAAAAGCAGAGTATGACTACCATCTTATGCTTTTATTTTTTTACAAACACTGCCGTAAGAAACTAGCAACAAGGATAAACGTGAAAGAATAGCTGTTAAAGCTTACTTTTTTTGTATTTAAAAATATCTTATGGAGTTAAGGAACGTGCTGCACAGATCTTTGTGTGCCTGTGAATTTTTAGGGGATAATAATAACAGTAAGATAACTCTGGTGGTTAATGCAGTCGCTAGAGAGATCTGTATTTTGTCTAGTCATAGTTTTGACTCATAAAGTAGCTCAGTGAGTTAATGTCCCTGCTGTAACACCAGACGAATCATCACCCAATCCATAGTCACCAGCAGGCTGGACTACGGCAACAAACTCTATGCAAGAATCACCTTGCACCTCCTGAAGAGACTACAGATCATACATAATTCTGCGGTCAGATTCATCATCGACCTCCTTAAGCAGACCCACATCACCCCTCACATCAGGAAACTCCACTGCCTCCCCATTCAGAAGAGATGCCACTTCACGGTGCTGATTCACACATACAAGGCCCTGCACAACCAAGGACCAGCTTACATCAACCACCGCCTGAACTTCCACTAACCCTCTAGACACCTGCGCTCCACCTCCCTTCACCTCCCTCACACCCCTTGCATACGTCAAAGCTACAGTGGTGGCCATTCCTTCTCCTACCTTGCGGCCAGGTCCTGGAATGACCTCCCTATACACCTCAAGACCTCACCCTCTCTGCTGGAATTCAGGAAAGGACTGAAGACCTGGCTGTTCGATTGAGCCTCCGCAGCAAGATCCTCAGTGCCTGGATACCCTCACAGGTGATTAGCTACACTTTACACAAGTCTTGTTTGATGATGATGATGATGAAGCACATAGATGAACATGCAGATCACAGATTTGTACTTTGTATAGATAGTTAAGTGGGTTGCTGCTTTTGACTCCAAGATCCTTTGGTTACTTGCAGTTCTTATGTTACAGGCCTTCTAATAGATCACAGTCACCTATGAATCGGCATCAAGGAGCTGCATGCAAACTTAAAGGCATGGGTTGAGAATCTTATCGTTTTGTCTCTATCTGTTGTTATAATTAGCTTGCTAAGAAGGATTCCGTTCGGTAGTAATAAAGTCTAATTAGTACAGGCAACCACAACCACTGTGTTACGTTTGAAATTCTGACTTCGTATTTCTCTTAACCATGTACTCTTAACAGTAGGGACTATATGTGACTCCTACACCCTGTAACATCCATTGTCTTAGCAGCACTTAATTTCTAAAATAATAAATGCTGGGGCCCAAAGTTTTGTTCAGAAGCCTGCGCCAGTGCTATCAAGAGTTGGGGTGCCCATTACAAAGGCTACGTAGTCTTGATTCCAAATTCAGGATATTTCTCCGAAGCCAGTCAAAATCCAGGATCAGGCTCAATAATAGCTATCGGATTTGGCTGAATCTCCCTAATTTTCTGCACTTAACCCACATCATTTTTTGGAAATCTATATTTGAATTCTTTCCTATTCAACAGACTTAGAGCCTGATTTACACAATGGCAGGAGAGCGGTCTGCCACACATCAGGGCGGCGAAGGTAATTTCCTCTGCCACCCTGACTGGACAACCCACCTAACATAATTTGAGATCTCTACCGGCCCTCTGGAAGGAGATCTCTGTGCCTTCAGAGGTGCTGCCATCACAGCACTGAAAGTTTGGTGAGTGCATGCCATGTTTAAGGCAGCCGCCCATCAAATTATTTTGTTTTCCAAAGCAGCAAAGTGAGAGTTTGTTTTTGAAACACAAAAAAATGACCCCGATACCTTGGGAGCTTTCTCCGAGCATGTGCAGGGCATTTTCTTTCTAGTTTTCTCAGTTCGGGGCTGCAAGTATTTGACTCTACCCCAAGTTATTTATAAATGGTTGAACATTTGCTGCTAAAATTCGCGTCTCTGAAATTGGTGCGTGTATCACAGAACCTGAACACCAACATGGAAGTATTTACAAATAAAAATTGCAAATTCACGCTTGGTGGCCTTTTAGAGAATTTTGAAAGATTTCCAAAAGCTACATTAAAATGTAAAGGCATTAAGGGTTCCTTAGAATGATCAGTTGCTAGGGGGTATTTTCCCACTCTAAATTGCAAAGTTTGGAACAGTGCAGCACACTGGGGAGGTTCCTTCCTGTCATCTTCTAGCTTTAGATGAAACTGTCATTAGAATTCTTTTGATGATCTTTTTTTTACGTGTCTAGGATGCCCGCCAGAGGTGGAGGGACGAGGCATATGAGTAGTGAATGGCAAATACAACACGATGGAGCCTTGGAGAAACCCACAGGTGGTTTTCACCAACCTCGAGAGGAATGGGTCCATTCATACCGGTGAGAATGATTATGCTGGAATGAGGAGATATATGTGCAAAGTCCAGCTGAATCGGTATAGCACCTGCTAATACCACATGTGAAAAGAGTCTCAGCATTAATGTGTCTTACCATACCAAGTAATAAAGCGCATGCACAAAGTGTGGAAAAAACCTATGGGAAACATGAAAGGCATCATTCATGATTGCCCAGAAGCGGAATCCAGCATCCAAACCACTGGGCATGTCATGGAACCTGACCCAGCTGCATCTATTCCTTAAGCAGTAAGCGTCCTGAATTCCACTAGGTAGCCATTCCTGTACTCTAAAGTCTAAAAAAGGTGACAAGTGCAATTGTCACCATCCTCTCCCCAGGACAGTCATCACTCAAAAAATAACCATCCATACTTGATGCCATGGTCTCAGACACCAGAGGAAATATACATTTACTGAGCAGGAGCTGCTGGTGCTGGCTCTTGATGATGAAAACCACGCTTAAAGTTAGGACCAAAATCTCAGAAAGTACCAATGACAAGGTCAGTGCCCTCTCCATGCTTTCAGGACCGCTCGGGACAGCAAAAGTCGTTTAACAACCTAATGAGAAGAAGGTAGGACTTTTTTCCCAGTCACCAGAGGGAGAGTATAACTACTGATCAGGACCCAACCCCAGAACCACGGGATCGATCCGTCTAGACATACGTCAACTTGGTGAGCAATGACTGCATTGTTGGAGAAACAGAAACAGGAGGAGCCGGGCAGGCCAGGTGTAGCACAGGACATCCAGCACAACTATTCTAGGCAGGTGTCATGTAAAGCTTGACAAAGAACTGCAATGGATTCAGTTTGACACAGAAACCTCCCCACCTTTGACATGAGCCATGTTTAGCTGATTTGTATGACCATGCACCATAACTGCATCATACCAAGCTCACAATCCCTGATTCCAATGTCACAGGGACATGAATGAAAACATACCATGCATTTAAAGCTTGGAGAAACTAGGAAGCCTATGAATGATACCAGAATATTGCTAATATGTATATAATGTACACATTACTGCCACTCACACAGTCACTCACCAGTCCACGTTGTAATGTCACCCATGAGAGCTAGCTTGGATCAAGAACAACTCTATGGTTATGTCATCTATGCCTAAACTTTACACCCTTGGTGCTTCTAATGTGATAAGCTAACATAGCAGAAAAAGTGATAACACCATATTCTTACAAAACGAAATCTTTTTTTGTGGCCCATGGTTGCACAACTGGCAACTGTCTAATGAATTATTTCACCTTGTAATTGACAAGGTACATGAGTAGAGAAAAGAGGAGGAACAACTGTCCCCTACATAAACTCCACCAACTTAACATGCAGCAAGAACTAGACCTCCGGCTCGCCCTACTACCTCCACAGTCACCACTCTGGCACCAGGTGCCACTACCCCTGTCACTTCTGAAGCCATCACCAGCACTCCTGCAGTTGGTGTGGCTGACAACATTGTTACTGTCCGCACCAGTTGCCTTTGTATTGATTGCCCTAGCCTCTGACTTTGCCACCACTGCAAAACCTGTTGCTACTGAAAGCATTTCACAGGGAAGCAACCCAGGAAAGCTCCCCAGGGAACATCGTCGGCCAGAAAGAATCATGGTAAGCAGGTGATTCATTGTTGTATGAAGCTTCTGCAGACTATAAGACATGGGACTTGAACAGCAGAATGGAAGAGATGATGAACCAGGCATCCTACTGCAACTGCCAAAGCCGAGCATTTAGTGCCACTTGATGTAGGAGAAAGGGACACGAGGTAGATAACAGCAGACATAGGACAGAGGCTGACTGCTATAGAGGTTAAAAAGCAATTGTACTTTGCCAATCAAACAAAAATGTTACCATCCTTGCAGAGATAAGGTCCGTCTCAGAGAACAGGTTTTGGTACAGTGCAAGGAGTCAAAATCTACCATGCATCATTGCATACAGCATTGGTAGAAGAGCAGGGTGGCACAAAGCCACTGAGTGGTGAGCCTGGAGGATGAGCTGGCTAACCACAGGGTGTTGCAGAGGATGACCAGCACCGTCAATAACATAGACTCCCAACTGGCCCAGGGATATCTGGCCCTACTCCACAAGCAGAGCAGGATTCTAGAGATCCATTTTTCTTTGACCTGATTGACAGATTAACTCAGACACTCCAAGAAGGATCTGAGGTGGATTAACGTAGTTTTTTTAGAGAGTTTTGTGAATATTTGTCGAATGCCACCAAAGGTATTAGCAAACCAAAAATGCTCTTCCTATGGAAACTCTGACCTAACTATAACTACACAGTGGCCTATACATTGGGGTATAGTGTAGTAAGAGTAGGTGTTAGGAGAAAAGTAGCAGTAATATTAGGTGTAAAGGGCAGGTTAGTTGGGGATGGGGTGAGAGTAGGATAGCGCTACCACAGGGCATGTATTGTAGCAGTCAGGCTGGAAGCATAGGCATTGGAAGTAGGGATGTGGGGTTGCTGCAGCACCCCAGAAATATTCATGCTGGAGTTCAGAAGGTGAATGAACAGTAAAGATGTCTTTAAATTTTGTGTTTATGCTGTCACATTTTCTGTGATTTCAAAGTCAAAGGTCAGATATCAGGCTAAATATTTGGACAAATTGCTGCATATTCGGAAACTGGAGTGTACTTTTATCTCTCTGACTGCAAAGTGAGAGGATTTTGTAAAAGTGATCAGGGTGACAATACTGCAGGGGTACAGGAAAGGAAAGATTGCAGCATGTCAGTTTTTTTCCAACAACATTTAAATACTGGGAAATTAACTATACACATATTTCAAATTATATCAGCAATTGGAAAGCACAAATAAAGCACTTTTTTGTAATTCTGAAGTGTGATGGAAATGAAGGCTTTTATAGGACCAAAAGAAATCAAAACACTTTACATGGCAATGCGTAAGTGCTAAATATTCACTGAAACCAGACTCCACACATAAGGCTTTGTAATATATATTTTTACCAGTAAAACTGTGTCTATGCAAATTTAGCGGCCATTTCAACAGAAAATGTGCTTTCTGTAAATGACAGTGGACTACCTCACCAGTGCTCGAAAAAGCACCACCAGCTACAATTCACACCTTTACCACTCTCCTGCTGAATGGACGTGGCACATTTGCTACCCTTGTTTCTTTGTATGATGCTTGGATCTTTTGCAATATAACATTAATGGCAGCACCCCTACTCTAAAGATTGTTCCAGCACCACTGGCTGGGATGTAGTACAGTGCAACCTGTGGTAGTATGAGTATAGTTTATTGCTGTTGGGAATGCCAGTATTACATGGTACAATCCGTAATGTGTGTGGGATGACTACACAGTACAGGGAGGTGTACAAAAGAGTGTTTAGAGGAATAATTTACAACATGTTCCTGCACGCTACATACACAAAATCTGTCAAGGGAAATTCATTGTACTAAATTCAGTGCTTCATACACTACTGTTTAACCTAATACATGCAGAGTTGCCCCTATCAGGCTAAACCACGTGCATTTATGAACACGTTTCTGTAGCCCATTATTGGCAGGAGCATGTTGTCACCATATCCGATGTCACCTGATAAAAGTGTTGAATCATGACTTAAGGTCCTTAAATGCATTTTGACAGTTATATTTCTGTTACTATTATTCTGTGCTCTGCATTCTTTCATGGCATAGCAGATCTCACTTATGCTCTATCCTCTGTGGTTTCATCTGTGGTTCATGCATGTGATGTACTCATCCCGTAGCCATGTACTCTGCGAGTGGAATGTCTCAATCAACACATAGGGCCTGATTACGAGTTTGGTGGTCCATGGGACTGCCGAACCCGTGGTGGAGGTGTGGTGGCAGTCATGGACCGCTGCACCAGTGGTCCGACCACTGCATTACGAGTGTGGCGGTTGGACCGCGAGGGGACCATCGCAACCGCTGGGGATCCGCGATCCTCTGTGGTGGCGCGGAGGTCCTGAGGCCGCAATATGCTTGGCAGTGCCACTTGTGTACCGCCAAGCATATTACGAGTATCCTCCAGCCTCACTTTTCACGGCGGTGAGACTGCCATGAAAAGTGAGGCGGGAAGGAAACAAAGGGGGCCCTACAGGGTTCCCTTGTGCCTCTCGGCCTGGGGATACATGCAGGGGGGCACATGGTGTGCCCCCCTGTGTACATGCACCCGCTGTTCCTCCACGGCATGGACTTAACAGTCGATGCTGTGCAGGAACGGCCTTTGACGTTCCCATTGCAGTGCCTTTTTGAAAAGGCGCCGCTGTGGGAACATGAAAGGACCACCCGCCAGACTACAAAAATACTTGGAGTCTAGCAGGCGGAGAGATTTGGCGGTACGGGAGCAGGGCGGTGGCATGGCAGCCCGCTCCCGCACTGCTGAAGTCATAATCAGGCCCCTACAAGGACACTCATGACCTACTTCATTTGCTTCCAAAACATTGGGTGTGGCATGTGGTATAGAGCTGCGCAATATGGCCTGCAATTCCCCAGTGACAAATAAAGGCAGCATAGCACCTAGTTTCATGAGGGGCAGATGACAGTTATTATACAAATGTTGGAATGCAGTACATCCTGTTACAGTTCAGTGGTCCAAAATCCTGGTCATCTCCATTCAATACGTGGTGATTATGTTGCTTCTGGACATGATGAATGGGTTATGTTAAGTGTATTTGTAAAGCTTTTTACAATGTGAAAGAGAGGCAATAACCAAACATGTGTACATAAACAATCAGTCCAAGATACGACTACTAGATTCTTTTCGTATGTGTTTTATCTTTTTATTCAGGTTCTTCATCTAAAAAGTAACAGCACAGCCAATGTGTTTCACCTTAACAAAGACTTCCTCAGGCTGCAAACATGCAAAAGACATACATGTAACAAATCACATATATAAAAAAATCTCTTTTAAACATTAAAAGCACATACATCTTGAACACACATTAAGAGCCCACAATCTAGGCCATTCCATAGACCTTAGCAAGATGACATAACCAAAACTTCTTGCCAATGGAAAACATACATTTGATACAGCAGCAAACATACACATCAGTCTCCAAAAAATTGTTTAAGGTACAATATCGTTGGTCTAGAGACATGAAAACACATATTCAGATCAAATCGTCATATGTTATACTGCAAAAAAAGAATTTTTAAATTTCTTTTTAAAGGTGAAATCAGACACCCAAAAGACAGTTAGCCCATAATCCCTATGGGGCATCTGACAGAAGAAACAAAGGTGTGCCCAAAAGAGCTTCCAGAAGAAAACCACCCATACACCCAAATAGTAGATAAAAAAAGTACAAAAGGTGCAAAATCAAAACAAAATAGCCCCTAAAACAAAATATCAAAAGAAAAGAAACAGCAAACAAGAAAAAATGTGATGAAAGAGGCGTGCATCCTACCTCGCATTTCACTAAAGTGCAGTGTGACCACAAACTCCTAAAAAGGTAAACCTCATATAGGGTCTTACAAACTTCATCCATCCACTTATATATTCCAAAGATTCACAACATACAATTAAGAAAACAATGGTCCAGTCGAATACAAAAATAAAAATCATAATTTACAAAAATGGCCATATAGAGTCCATACCATAGCCAAATCCATTAGTCCTGTGGTCACGAGAACCCAAAGGTGTAGCAACTGGGAGCAAGTGCTCCACCGACAAAGATGCCAGGCCCAGACTCATTTACCTAAAATGCCCCAAATTACAGGCTAAACAAACGCAGTTCCTCACAGCAGACTTCTAAGCAGACTTCCGTCATGTTTCTCCCAACGAAAATCTTAAACCTCGTAAAGTCCAGTGACGTATTAATTCAAAATTGTGTTGTTGGCCATTTCAACTAAATTTGCACATGGAAAGCAATTAAAGCAATTAAAGTCATACAGACCTCCAGCGCAACATGCGCAGCTAAGTCAGTCCTTGCGTGTAGCCCCATTACAAACAGCATTGAAGCGTCTGATTAAGTTGATCCCCAAAGACGTCCCGGTGCCCCCGAAATAAAACAAACATCCTAATCCGTTACACGTATTCCTCAACCTCGTATAGTGTGCAAGCCCCGACTCACAAATATGCAAACGTCATACCTCGTGGCCACTCTATATAAGCTTCTTCCAGAAAATTCCTCCCAACGATCAAAATCGTGGTGAAGTTGGGAGGCGCCTTGCTTCGAGGCTTAAGTGGTTGTGTATTTCAGCTCAGCTAACATTGCGCATGAAAAGAAAGCAAACCGTCAGATTCCCCACATGTTCTAAGAGTGATAAAGACAGCCAAAACAGTTAATGCAGCCCGAAGCGGTCCAAAATTCACATCCCAAACATCATAAAAAACATAAAATGCCCAAGCCAAGCACTAACCCGCTGAATACAACCAGTTTGGGCTATGTTTATCACATACGAAAAGGATCTAGTAGTAGTATCTTGAACTGATTGTTTATATGCATGTGTTTGGTTATTGCCTCTCTTTTCCGGTGTAAAATGTTTTTAATGTACGGCCAGTGAGCAAATGGTCATTAAAGGTGAGCAATAGGGTTGTATTGTTCCTGTGAATACTCAAGGTGGTGTGGCATTAGTTTGCCTGGCTGCCATAGTTTGTTCAGTGTATTTGTAAAGTGCACTATCACCCAGACCTCAGACGCAAAAGAACAGGAGGGTCGCGCTTCTCAGTACTAGGACCCACATTCTGGAATGCTCTGCCACTCCCATTGAAACTCGAGTCAGACCTCCTTCGCTTTAGAAAGATGTTGAAGACCTGGCTCTTCACCCAAGCATATAGCTAGACCTGGACCTTTCCAACTAGTAACCCCTAATGGAAAGTAAAACTTCCAGCGCCAAGAAACCTGTAGGTGAACGAGCGCTCTACAAGTTCTAGTTAACATAACAGGAAGGCATCCTGGAGCTGAAGTAGGTATAAGTCTGGCCTGGCCTAGGAACTTCTCAGGTTCAGGGAGGACCAGTCTTGGCAGTTCAGGCTGGATTGTTCCTATTGGAGCAGGGTCAAGACTGATTTGCATATGGCTGGGTCTAAACTGAGGTGGAATATTGGGCAAAAGAACAATGGGTTGGAATGCTACCCTGAGCGATTGCCAGTGGTTAGACTTATTGCAAGCATTCCTTCCATCAACTTTTGTGTGTTTGGTGTACCGCCCTAGGTGGCAAGGGTATGCCCAGACATGGGTCTTGTACTCACTGTGTCACTAGAACCAAGCTACCCCTGACTTACAAGTCCCAGTCAGGGTGAAATCGTTCTTATGTTACTTGTATTCTGGTTCAGCAAAGACTTGGCATGGCAGTTCGGGCTGGACTATTCTATTGGGGCAAGGTCAAGACTGGTTTGCATATGGCTGGGTCCAAGCTGAGGTGGTATGGTGGGCAAAAGAACGATGGGTTGGAATGCTATCTAGAGTGATTGCCAGTGGTTAGGCTTATTGCAAGCATTCCTCCCACCACTTCTTGTGTGTTTGATGTACCACCCTGAGAGGCAAGGGCATGCCCAGACGTGGGTCCCCTGCTCACTGTGTTACTGTAAACCAAGCTACACCGACTAGCGAACCCTCATCAGGGTAAAACTGGCATTGGGCTGCTTGTGTTCTGGTTAATGGAGGGCCTGACAGTTTGGGCTGGATTGTTCCTACTGGAGCAGGGTCCGGAGTAATTTGCATACGGCTGGGTCCAAACTAAGGTGGCATGGTGGGTAAAAAATCAATGGGTTCAAATGCCACCTGTGCAATTTCCAGTGGTTAGACTTATTGCAAGCATCCTCCCATCATCTTTTGTGCGATTGATTATTTTGTGTTACAACACTGGCAGAATCCCGCCCAGTGTTACCGAGGGCAATTCAGAAGCTGGGTTATACCAGGTGTGATTTCACAACCGGGAATACTCGTGAATGTATGCCTTGAATTATCGCATGCAAGGTCGGCTTTTGACATAGTTGAGCTGGGCACAGGACCAAGGCACCAAGCTTCAGAGGGGTGCATAGAGCTGTCTTCATCAAGGCCATGCAAACAGTAACATCCCTCTCACTTGTCTCCAGTGATTTAATTTAAAGTGTTTTTAATAATTTTTTGACATGTTGTAGATGGTTTTTTAACACCCCTACTGTCCCTTTCTTTGACATTACATCTCCCTCTCAGCCCCTGCTGCCACACACACACAAACAACCAACCCTCCCCACCCTCCACCAACAACTTGTCCCCAAAGTGACAGAGCTAATCTGTGAGCGGTTCAGATGAGTTGGGGGAGTGTGGAGAGTTTTGTGTTCAGAGGTCAGTCATTGCTGTGATGTAATCAGCAAGTGAATGACCTGTGAACACAAAAGGATTCCCCTGCTGCTCAAGTTTGTTCTCCAGCAGGGGCGCCAAATTTCTTTCCATCCAGGACGTTATCTTAGCAAAGGCAGACTCTAAGTGCATGGAAGCATGCAGTAACTTCTAGCCCAGGTGATTATGAGAGCCTTGGGGCTCTGCATTCCACCCTGCAATCAGAGCTGGCGTTTGCTCAAAGACTGCCCTAAGTGAAACCAAATTTGACGCCCCTCCCAGTTTTCTTTGAACCTGAGTCATTACATGAGACTTCTGCAGGGACTCCAGCGCCTCTATGGAGGTCTGCACCCTGGGCATGGACCCAGCTCACACATATCAATGGCCAGCCCTGTCTGCAACCAAAATACGTTAAAGCAGGCCCCTGCCTATTGTGTGTTCTCTGATCTTTTCTATAGGTAAGGGCTCCTTTGGGCAACCTCCCGAAAGGTACTGTCCTTATCAGGACCGGCCTTTGATAAGATAGCACCCTGGGCGTGGGCGGAGAGAAATTTGGCACCCTTGCTGATGGTAGTGAATTAAATGAGGCAGCAGGGGGTCCCTTTTGTGTTCACTGGTCAGTACCTGGATGAGCAGGGACTGACCCCTGAACACAAACGTCCCCAGACCTTCCCAAGCTCACCTACATCACTGATAGCTAGGCCGCCTCATGCGCATAATGGTTTTTTTGATGTGTGCCAGCAGGGATCGGACGGTGAAGGGAGGGCAAGAAGGGGGCTAAAGGGGTGTTAAAAACATGGACCGCTGAATGATAATGTAGGACCAAAACCACTTTAAACTGGCAAATCAGACAGAAATGAACAGGCAAGAACAAGGCTGGAGCAAGATGAGAACTGTGCTGCTGTTGGCATAACCTTAGTGCACACAGCTCCATGCGCCCCTCAGAAAATTGGTGCCCTGGGCCTGGGCCCAGCTCGCCCATGCTAAAGGCTGCCGTTGGTCCTTATGCTCCAAGCCACACGCACAGGCAGCGCTCAGCAGTCTGGGACTGATGAAAAGAAGGCGGCTTCTGGCCACTTTTCAAAGCACTTCCTGGACTCCCTTCTTCAGCTGCCCAACAAGCAGCATCTTGACATTAAAATGAATCTCAATGGGAGCCGCAGCTCTTTCTTCTTTTTCTCAAACTTCTCATTCTAAGACTTATACAGTAGCTGGGGTTTATAAATATATCGCTTTACTAAATCCCTACACCAGATTTCTGAGAGTTGAGCACCTCATCGCATTGGAAAGCGCGCTTGCTCCATCTAGCGTTCACAGAGGAAACAACAGTGCATTGACGAGATATGCCAGCTCTCCGTCTTTTTGAAAGCATCTGTGGAAAATGCTACATAGCATTTACTTCACTCGCTGTACTCAGTGCACTGAATAATAAACAGATCATTGAATGTAGATCGCTAAACGAAGGAAGGAAGGCGCAGTCAGACAAAGGTAAAAGAGCATGCCAGGAGGAAAGGAAAATGGCGGCTGAGAACGGAATTGATAAAGAGGGCTGCCCGGTGAGGCAGTAGGGTTTGGAATATCTGTGTTTATTTACAAATATGTTTATAGCACCAGCCTGCCCCAAAAGCAACGGTATATTTAACCGGTAAGTGCATTTACAGACAAAATTGCACTGATCAGTGTGCAGAGTAGCCTTCAATAACTAGTGGTCAATGGATAGGTAGGTTTTTTTCTTTAACATTATAGCATTACAGTTCACTGCTGAAGGCTATAACGGCTGGTAAAGGCCCTCACCCCGAGAAATAGACACGAGCCACAGACTAGGGCCTATAAAGAATGAGAGTGCCCTTGATCAGGGCTTTAAGTGGGCCGGGTCTAGCCGGTACTCAGCACCGGCAGTTCTACAAAACAGGTGCCGAGACGGGTCTCTACCGGGCTCTCCATTTTTGCCCTCACCATCAGGTTGGAAAAAAAAAAAATCTTAACTCTGCAGCAGTTCCACCCTTCACTGCCTGTGATGTAACTTCAAAGAGACTCGTTATAGTTCTTGCATAGTCTCATCATTTCAGAACTGAAGCATTTTCAAAATTATATACAACAAAGTCATAGTTGTTGTTTATCTTATGCAACTAACAACCATTGACAAAGCCAATAGTCCTGGCTTGTTGTAGGTGTAATGTTACGTGTTGTATTATATATCTGGATGCAATGACAGAAGCAGCACACTATGCTAAGCACAGATTTTTAGCTTATGTGTTTGTAAGCCACGCCCTTAATTACATCAGCCACTCCCGTTTGAGAGACCCCACCCCCTGTTTTTTCATCCTACTTACACCCCTGCCTTTAATGCTATTAGAACGTTCCGACACCAGGGCACAAGTTGGGAGTACACGGGGGTGGACGGCGTCTGCCCACTATTTTCACAGGGTGAACGCTGTCCACCCTACCAAGAATTTGGGCCCCACTGAATAATGTGCTGAACTCGTCCGGGTGTAATTTCCAAACACCGGGACAATTTCAGCAGCGCCTGCACGTTGTCTGCTTTCCATCTGCAACAAGCAACAACGTGCAGGGCCGCATGCGAGCTGTCCCACAAAGGATGCTGATTGCTGAGGGGTCGGCGTCCGGCGGGAGCACCAATAAGCTTTGGCAAAAGCAACCCATGCAGAAGGTCAAGGAAGTTACGGTTCGGACCAGCAAGGTCCAGGAGACTCACCACAAGCAAGGGAGTCAGGGCAAGCCTGGAGCAACCAGGGGAGCCCAGGAAAAGCAAAGTTGACCCTCAATTGGAACCACAGGCCAGAGGCACAGGTGTCGCGAGATTACCTCGAGCAGCTTTACAAAACAACAGGCCACAGAGCACTTGATGCGAGGTGGTTGAAGATCTTTGTGGGAAAAGGTGCCAAAGGTTGGGGCTACTTGGAGCCCAATGCACTTGCTGCAGAATTGCCAACAAGCACATGCACTTGCAAAAGTACGTGGTGCACAGGGGTTCGGGTATTGCAGCCCCCACGAGGTATGCTGACCTGAGACTTGGTGAGAGGGCAGCTTGGGCCTCGAGGAATGTAGGAACCCACCTCCTGTGTTGCTTAACCTTTCGTAGTCCGGAGGAGCTCGGGATCAGCAGACCTGTCAGCAGTATTGTGGTGCCTGCGAATGCAGGGGAGTGACTCCTTCACTCCAAGGGAGATTATCTTCAGGTGTATTGGATGCTCCACAGGTCCTACACGGATCCTGTACAGTGCACAGGCACAGACGATGCAGCAGACTGAGAGGGAGATGAAGTCAGGCCCAAACGAAGTCCAGAGTGCCCAGACAGTCAAAGTGCAGTGGTTT